>CM031597.1:17747402-17754902 GCA_018398815.1 Conus ventricosus
AATATTGATTTCTGTATGTAATGTTTGTTGTTTTTGTATTTAAAATGATTAAAAACCGTTGAAAAAAATACTATGAAAAATACAAAAACACTGAATCATGAAATGAAACCTACAGACGGTAGACTTTTTGGACGAATAAACACCAAAAAAGGGAGAGAAAAGCAAGAGAAGAAATATACAAGTTTCAAGAGAAAAATCAACTAATGATCAGACAAAACTGATTAATTACATTCCTACCGAGAAAAACGTTTTATTGCTTTTTTATATTCAACTGTACGAAAACGATTAGGCATGGCAGCCACACAGTAGAAGAGTCTACATTTTCTGAAAAGAACAGTGCATGACTTTACAAATTCTTTTTCAGAAAGAGGAGCTTGTCCACGTGTTCGGGGTTTCGGGGTAGCCCTTTGGCTGGTCAAATGTCCCCCAGCTGTCGAAAACACCCTCTCAGACGGCACACTCGGGGCCGGGATGGCGAGGAAAAATCCTTGCCCCCCTAGCCAACAAAGGGAAGCGGTACTCATTCTGTTTCCACCAAAAGAGTGGGTTCTCCCCCCTGCCAAGAGATTTCTCCTCTCGATACTTCTGGACTTCTTCAGCTCCCTGCTGGAAGATGGTCTTGCTTGGCTCGACATTGTGACGAAGACATCTGCCGGGAGGGAATCAACAGCACGCTCCTGTGCTCTCGTACTTCTTTTTGTCCTGGGGTCTCTCTGTCTTCACGAAATGCCTTCTGGATCTCCTCAAGCACCTCAACACATGGGCATGCTCATCAAGAGCTGGCAGACGGGGGTGGTTGAAGTTCCAGGTTCTGTGAAGTTCCTGGTTCTGCCTTAACTGCTTCGACGGTCTTGGGTTTTGTGTGCAAGCTCACTGTGACGTCAGTGAGTTTGTGGAAGATGCCATCGCGTTGTTCTGGTGCCATATAGGAGAAAGACTTGAAGCGAGGGCCCCAAGGCTGAAATCATCTGCAGCATCTCTCTCTGTTCTCCATACGGCCCTCCAGATCTGCTGCCATGACAGCCTTCATTTGCTGGACGGACATGGAGTCGTCTGGCTTTGAGCGAAGATGTCCTTTCTCGCCAAGCAGACTCTCAAGAAGGGCATGATCACAGACGAAGTTGGCATCTCCTCCGTGCACATGAAAGTTGTGATGTCCTTCAGGGTTTCAGAAAGATTGAAGTTCTTGTGCGGCGGGGGCCCTCTCGTCATTCAGACTCGGATGTCACGCTCTTTGAGATAGCTCAGTTCTTTGGAGCGAATCACCAGCGACGACAGCATCCTGCAGGTACAGAAATTGTGATAGCATGTCAAAGGCGGAGTTCCACCGGTGCAAACGTCAACCTTCAGCTTTTTTGCCTTCAGTTGAAGCAACTCTGCCCTTTCTTGGAGGACGTTTGGAAGCCAAATGACTCCTGTTGAAAGAAGGTAGATATCCGCCTGATTTTTACCAATATGGCTGCGGTTCCATCCACCTTGAGCGCCTTTTGAACTGCAAGGTTGAGGTGTGTGCAAAGCATCCCAAGTTTCAGATGGCATTGCAGCAGCTTCCAGCCTTGACCATGTTTTAGGCTTTGTCGGACACAAGCGTGAGACCCAGCACACCCGCAGTTTCCATTCTTTGATTGCTTCTGTGATGACCCTGGTGATGTTTTTTAGCTGTATGGCTCTAAGGCATTGGTTTGTTTGCAGCACATTTGTGCACCATCTGCCAATCAACCACCAACCAGCAGTGACAGTGACGTAGGAGTTGTTGCCTCGAGGTCCATCCATCTGTAGTCAAACTTACTTGTTCGGATTTCTGAAGGTCAGCAATCACCGTGGCTTTCATGATTTGTACATCTCAGGGATAGCCAGCTCTGAAAAGTGGTTACGAGAAGGAACCTGGTAACGGTCGTCGAGCGTTTTAATCAGGGTTCGGAAGTGCTTGCTTTCCACCAACTTGTAAGGTCGCAAATCTTTGACGAGAAACAGCGCAAATTTGGTTTGTGATGGCCTTTGCACGAAGAGAATTTGTAGGATACTTTGTCTTTTTCGCCTGGGCCTGAAAAGCTTCGCAAGGGTTGCTGGCGCTTTTGTTTCTTTGGTGGCTGCTCACTTTGTGAGTTGAGGTTTCCGTCCCGTGTGGTCAGTAACTGGGATGGTTTTCTCCTGATGTGGGTTCATGTTGGGGGTTCCACCACAGTTTTTACATCGCCATTGCACGGCAAACACACCGCCGTATTCTCCACTATGGAACCATCAATTTTTCTTTTTCGGACTCCAAAAATGCTTCCAAATAGGGGGTTTTGCTTTAGCATTTGCCACTATCGTGTACTCGCTTTTAGCCATTGTGCCTTTGTCTACCGCACTTTCACGGAACTGCCTCTTTGTTCTAGGAAAAATGTTTACTTTTGGTTTCTATTCCAATTTGCGGTATACCGACCCCCCCCGGACCGTACCGGTATACCGTACCGAGAGGCTTCCGAAACCCATATAATTACCGGTATACGGTAATACCGTGCACCTCTAGTGAAAAACCCGGATGTTCATTTTCTTTTCGCACCTGTTTACGCCCGTGTTAGCCCAGTGTGTGGCAAGGGGAACAAACGCTGTGACGAAACGACAAGCTGAAACGTAATTCTTTGATAGCGTCAAAAAAGCTTTGTCGTCAGTTTTATGCTCCTGTTCAGTGCCATAGCGTTCTCTCTCTCTTCTCCTCTCTCTCTCTCTCTCTCTCTCTCTCTCTCTGTCTTTACCTTTTCTTTCTTTAAATGTGTTTTGTGTTTTGTGGTTGTGTGGTTTTGGTGTTGTGTGTGTGTTATGTGTGTGTGTGTGTGTTGTGTGTGTGTGTGTGTGTGTGGTTTTGGTGTGTTTTGTTGTGTGAGGAGAGAGAGAGAGAGAGAGAGGGGAGAGAGAGAGAGAGAGAGAATAACCTTATGTGAACCTTTTGACGCCTTCCTTCCACTACAATCGCACACATAAGAGTTTGCAACACCACCCTGTCGTCATTTTAACCCCTTTTTTCTTCCACTACAGTCGCAGACTCGTAAGAATTTGCAAGAAAACCCTATCAGTCATTTTAAACCCCTTCTTCCCTCCACCGCAATTGCACACACTAAAAAGTTGCAAGACAACCCTGTCACTCATTTTAACCCCTTCTTTTTTCCACACAGTCGCAGACTCGTAAGAATTTGCAAGACAACCCTATCTGTCATTTTAACCCATTCTTCCCTCCACCCCAATCGCACACTCTAAGAATTTGCAGACAACCATATCAGTCATGTTAACCCCTTCTTTCTTCTTCTACAGTCGCAGACTTAAAGAATTTGCAAGATAAACCCTGCCAGTCATTTTAACCCCTTCTTCCTCCCACGACAGTCGCAGACTTTAAGAATTTGCAAGACAACCCTGCCAGTCATTTTAACCCCTTCTTTCTTCCACAACAGTCGCAGACTTTAAAAGTTTGCATGATCACCCTGTCAGTCTTTTTAACGCCTTCTTCCTTTCACTGCAATCGCAGACTCTAAGAATTTGCAAGACCACCATGCCAGTTATCCAACTGATCAGTCACTCAGTCAGTGGTGCTGTCTCTTACCCTTCACAACCTGCCAGCTTGTCAGTTTCTAATAAGCCACAGTCCGTCGCCACACGCCTCATTACCCTGATTAACTTAGCGACGGCTAATTAAATTGCGACAAGGTGTCACTCAAACTTCCGCTGATCCGGCGTTGAGAAGTAGACTCATCCCGTCTGGAACATAACCCCTCGCCCCCTACCCCTACCCTCCCTTCTCTGGAAAAAACTTGGGGAGGTGACTTTAAAAAAAAATGTAAGCGACCATTCCAGAAACAGTGTCATCCTTTGTGAGGTTTCATTTTGCTTAGCCGTGAATTGTAATTGTGTTTATTTTCTGGAATCTATTTCACAGGCCGGAATAGTTCAGTGGGTAGAGCGCCAGATTCGTGAGCCTGGTTATCCTAGGGTTGCGGGTTCGAATCTTCACCGGGGCGTTTTGGTACAGGGGGGATTTTACCTATGGAATTAACATTGGTTCTAACTTCATTTCCCACGAAGTCCTTCGAATAAGACTATAAACGGAGGTTCCGTGTGTGAATGCATGATAACGTCTTGCGCGCACATGAAAAATCCCATTACCAACTTTTGGAAGAGTAGACCAATTTCGCCGTTGGTATGGATGACAAGTAAACACATATTATGCACCGAAAGAGTGAAAATATGAATGCAGAACTTATTGGCCGACAGACTGAATAATGCAGAAAACTATTGAATGTAGAACTATTGAATGTAGAACTATTGAATGTAGAGTCAGCAGGCGTTCTTCAGTCGGCTCTACCCAGCCACTTGTGTAAAAACAAACAAACAAACAAACAAAAATCCCGTAGATTGTAAAGCACCTAGAGCCAGGTCTCTAACCGAGGATAGGCGTTAAATAAGTACTCATCATAATGATAATAGCCTCTCTCTCTCTCTCTCTCTCTCTCTCTCTCTCTCTCTCTCTCTCTCTCTCTCTCTCTCGTGTGTGTGTGTGTGTGTGTGTGTGTGTGTGTGTGTGTGTGTGTGTGTGTGTGTGTGTGTGTGTGTGAGTGAGTGAAAGAGAGAGAGAGAGAGAGAGAGAGAGAGAGAGAGAGAGAGAGAGAGAGAGAGTGAGAGAGAGAGAGAGAGAGAGAGAACAGACAGACAGACAGACAGACAGACAGACAGACATTTTGTAGATTGATCGGATTGACAATACAGGATTCTGATCAACGTTTGTTGCGATCTGGCCTATATAGCTGAAGGAATTCACTTCGTTTTAGGGAGTGGGGGAATGGGGTGGGGATAGGAAGAAGGGTGGGCGGAGGGAGAGCTTTAATTTGCATACTTTTCTCTGAACTTGCTTTCTAACCATGATAGGCTGGGCTATAACCAACATTACCTTACCTTACCAACCCTGATAATGGCGTCCGTGGTCCTTCGAGCTGTAAAGAACATGACCTGGATGGTATTCATCGTTCGACTACATGCACACAGACTTCGGTACATATACAACAGTTTGTTTATAAATTCCTAGGACGTCACGTATCTCACCATCTACTCTTGGTGCGGATCAGGTGAAGAGTTCAAGTTAGGAAGGGAGTCGTAGAGTCCCCGCGAATCCGACTTCCCCTGCCCCAATATGCAAAAAAAGGAAAAAGAAAAAAAAAGAAAAGAAAGAAAATACAACAACAACAACAACAACAACAACAAAAACACTTGGAAAATTCCTTAAATAGCACCTTCCGGTGAACACACACACACACACACACACACACACACACACACACACACACACCACACACACAAAACAACAATAAAAAAAACCCCACCCAAACATCACAGAAACATGACATCAGTAACCATTTTGTACTATGCACTTCTCCCTTCACCTCTTCCCACCTTAATCACCTCCCTCATCCTCCTCCATTCTTTTGCCGCTCATCTCGTCCGCGAATGTAGAGAACAACGTTTCAAAGTTGTGCTGCTGTATGCCACATCCTCAAATCCAGTCCTGATATGGCCCTTTGCGGTCGGCTGGGCTATAAGCATGATCACCTTACCATCCTCAATCTTTTCCGATTTGCTCGCTCAACAACGTTTTCGCCACTGTAATTCTTTTGATCACTTTGCGTGCCACCTCCCCCCCACCACTTGCGAGGTGATCCCCCTGCACGCACACTTTCTCTCCGTGTGTAGCGGTAAGTCTGCAAATTCCCATGACCTCACCAGAAGACCTCTTACGAGGCCGACAGGCATAGATAGAAACAAACGCACCGTTGCAGAAATCTACAACTTCAGGCTGTCTCCCAATCGTGATGTCGAACACAATTTGTTCTTTATTGGTAAATTCTGTCGCTGAAATTTCGATTGATTGCCAGGATATTGTAGAAACACCATTCTCATGCAAGCTGATATGATTTGATACTTAAGGTCTACAAATCTGAGACCAAGCGACCACGTTTAACGACATGCCATAAAGTGGAGCAACATTTCAAGATCGGAGTCGTTTTTATCAACTGCAGTACAGGGTTTGCTTTCGTATTCATTGAAAATGACGAACAAATACCAAACTTTAGAATGAAAAAAAAGAAAAAAAGTGAGAATAAGAAACGTACTGGTAGCAGAGACAACGGAAAATCGATTGGAAACGTTTAAATGTGACGCTGCCAGTCTGTGTGGACTTCTGTGACTGAGAAAGTGTCGTATGCTTCCACCATCATTCACGTATAGGGATGACCTCACTTTAATGATAATGATTTGCTCGGAACCATAATCCTTTTCAGTTTTAAAAGCTGTAGCTCAGGATGAAAATGAAGAATGTATGTTCAAATGCTGTGACATTTTGATCACTCTGTGATGAATTTTCGCACATTTCTATCCATGGTGAAAAAAAAAAATACTTTTTTTTTCAGACTGCGTTTTTGGAAAGTCTAATTTTTGAACTCCGTTTTGTTTTAATGTTTGCTTGTTTGAATCTGATCTGTATGTCGTCATTTCACATCTATTTCTTCCAGAATGTTTCATGCTGATAACCATCAGTTTTGTCATCCCCGAAATCGTACATCTGGTTGTTACCTGGGGTAAAACCTACAAGGAACAGTCGTTTTTTTTTTCCCATTTTAAATATGCAAGACATCTAAACCTTGGTTTAAACAGAGACTGACCGGGTTCTTACCACTTCATTCATGAGTAGAGTCCCGTTTAAAATAATTGTTAAAAAAATCAGCACCATAGTTCCACAGAGCAAAATTAAAGCCAAATTGAACAGCATGGATGTACCCGTCTTTATGTCTTTTCGAGATCGTTTGAACGTTTAAAATCGGTTTGATTTCCGTTTCTTCGCAACAAAGATGTAACAATTCGCACATTCTGGATGTGTTCAATCGTCAGATAAAAGCACGCCTAACAAACATGTCAGAAAAAAATGAGTGTGTTACACATCAAAAGCGTATTTATAATTCATGTAACTCCCAAACGAGTGAAATTCAGATTTAAAGCACATACATGGATGAAATACCATGAAATTGTTTAGAAATGACAGTAGAAGTGTTCAGAAGACAAAAGGCGAGCATGTCCTTTGATCTCCTCTATATCTGTTCTTTATCGTTCAGTGTCGTACTACCTCCTTGCCTTTTTTCCCTCGAACTATTCATTTCAAAGGCAAACAGATACTGAACCACCCATCCTCACAGTGACTTTGAATTTGACTTCATCATCTACCCTCAGTTCCTGCTCCCACTAAGTCGCCGAGACTAGCGGGGGAGATTTGCGCTATGGAGATATACCTTGGTAGGCAAGATTAAATGGGAGTATTCCTTGAGTGAGGAAGCAAGGAAGAAAGCGGGAAGAAATGACGGAAAAAGTGAGAGAGACGTTGGGAAAAAAATATGAGATGAGGGGGAGAGAGAGAGAGGAGAGAGAGAGAGAGAGAGGAGAGATGAGAGAGAGAGAGAGGAGAGAGAGAGAGAGAGTGAAAATAAA
>CM031597.1:17759902-17777402 GCA_018398815.1 Conus ventricosus
CCTCATCAGTGGTACTCATCTCATCATTGGTATCTCATCTCTTCATTGGTACCTCACCTTTTCAGTGGTACCTCACCTCATCAGTGGTGCCTCATCTCATCAGTGGTACCTCACCTCACTTCATCACACGTACCTCAGCTTATCATTGGTACCTGACCTCATCTCATTGGAGGTACCTTTACCTCAATCAGTGGTACTTAAACTCATTACTGATCTCTCACCTCATCAGTGGTTCCTCACTTGTTCAGTTGTCCCTCTTCTCCACAGTAGCATTATCTCATCAGAGGTGTATCACCTCATCAGGGATGTCATCTCGTCAGCGATTTCTCATCTCATCAGTCACACTTCATTTCATCAGTGATGTTTCATCTCATTAGTTGTTGTGTCTCATCTCATCAGTAGTGTCTTCTCCCTTCATCAATGGTCCTACACCTTATCAGAGGGTATATCATGGATTGGTGGTACTTTATCTCACTGGTTGTCCTTCAAATCATCCAGGACAGTTCACCTCATCTTGTCAATGGTCCCTCACCTCCAACAGTTCCAGCTCACTTCGGTTTATGGTCCCCCAACTCGTCAGTGATTCCGTACCTCATTTCGATGCCTCTCAATTCATCAGTAGTATTTCACCTCACCTGTAGCATCTAACCCTTGGGATATTGAACAGCAGAGATGACCACTCAGACTGTTCCATATCTTTTGATCTCCCTTGCATCCTTAAATGGATCCTCAAGCATAGGCTTAAGATTGTCCCCTACGTTTTATACTGTTTGCATAATGTTTTTAGTTTTTCAGCAACTTTTTTCCTCCTCTCCCACACCTTCTTTTTGTTTTATTTACTACCTTTCGCTGGCTGCTTTGGGGGTGCTGTTGGATTCTTTTTCGAACCCTGGTGGTGAGAACACCACAGAATTACGGACTGTGGTGTGTCTTTATTTGACGCCAAGAGCACAGACACAATCAGCCGTGTCTTCCCTGATGAGTCCCTCCAGCGGACGAAAGGCCTAAGAGCAGGTGATACATATAGATCTGCCTTCGAGAAGGATTGCAATGGTTCCTTCATGCAGCAATCGAAGGGTTTTCATATTTATAATATACATTTTCCCATTTTTTTATCATCTTTAATCCCCCCCCCCCCCCCCCCCCCCCCCCCCCCCCCCCCCCCCCCCCCCCCCCACCCCCCCCCCCCCCCCCCCCTTTTGTGCTCATTCAACTTTATCAATCTTTCTTAATGATGGAATAATTGTTAACCTGCACCTGTTTCCCGCCCACTACTTAATTGTTCACATCTAACCCTTATGAGTAGTATCAAGTTTCATCAGATAAAACATCATCCATCAGGGTATCTTATTTGTGGAATGTTCCTGCATCAGTGAACCCTCGCGTCATTAGAGGTATTTCAGCGGTGGCATCTCGCCTCATCATCAGTCGTGCCTCACCTCACCTCACCTCACCAGCCATACCTCATCTCTTCACTGGTCGCCGTTTGTTACTTGTCCCTCGCCTCATCAGTGGAATCTCATCCCAATTGTGGTATCCCACCTCATCAGAGGTGCCTCAATCAGTGGTAATTCACCTCATAAATGGTGCCTCACCTCATTAGTAGTACCTGATGTCATAAGTGGCATGTGTTCTCATTAGTGGTATTCCACCTCATCAGTGGTATCAGAGATATCTCACCTCATTGGTGGTATCAGAGGTATCCACCTCATTGGTGGTATCAGAGGTATCTCACCTCATTAGTGGTATCAGAGGTATCTCACCTCAATTAGTGGTATCAGAGGCATCTCACCTCATTAGTGGTATCATAGGTATCTCACCTCATTAGTGGTGTCAGAGTATCTCACCTCATTGGTGGTATCAGACGTATCTCACCTCTTGTGGTATCAGAGGTATCTCACCTCATTGGTGGTATCAGAGGTATCTCACCTCATTGGTGGCATCAGAGGTATCTTACCTCATCCGTGGTATCAGAGGTATCTCACCTCATTAGTGGTATCAGAGGTATTCACCTCATCCGGGTATCAGAGGGATCTCACCTCATTGGTGGTATCAGAGGTATCTCACCTCATCCATGGTATCAGAGGTATCTCACCTCATCCGTGGTATCAGAGGTATCCCACCTCATCAGTGGTATCAGAGGTATCTCACCTCATTAGTGGTATCAGAGGTATCTCACCTTATCAGTGGTATCAGAGGTATCTCACCTCATCAATGGTATCAGAGGTATCTCCCCTCATTGGTGGTATCAGATGTATCTAACCTCATCAGTGATATCAGAGGTATGTCACCTCATTGGTGGTATCAGAGGTATCTAACCTCATCAGTGGTATCAGAGGTATCTCACCTCATCAGTGGTATCAGAGGTATCTCACCTCGTCAGTGGTATCAGAGGTATCTCACCTCATTAGTGGTATGAGAGGTATCTCACCTCGTCAGTGGTATCAGAGGTATCTCACCTCATCCGTGGTATCAGAGGTATCTCACCTCATTAGTGGTATCATAGGTATCTCACCTCATTGGTGGTATCAGAGGTATCTCACCTCATTGGTGGTATCAGAGGTATCTCACCTCATCCGTGGTATCAGAGGTATCTCACCTCATCAGTGGTATCAGAGGTATCTCACCTCATCAGTGGTGTCAGAGGTATCTCACCTCATCAGTGATGGATCTTCTTGTCAGTGTTGTCTCACCTCCAATACCAAAACCAGTCGAAGAGAAGTCTGGGAGCAGACAGTGGTCTTAATCCAATCCATCAGCTCCAGAGATACCAGCAAACAATCTTCTTCAAACTGAGAACTGGCCACTGCCGACTGCTGAGCCACTTAAGCCGAATTAAGATTGCCCACACAGAGGAATGTCCGTGTGGCACTGGATCTCAGACCTAGAACATATCCTCAAACACTGTCCTGTCTATGATGTTCTACGGCGTCAAACCTGGCCAGAGGGTACAGAGTCGCAGATACAGATTTGGGCAGCCGTCAAGACCTCGAGAAGACTGTGGGATTCATCATGGCGGCAGGATTGAAGATTCGACACTGTGAGATTTATCGTGGCAACAGGATTGAAGATCTGATACAGCCAATTAAAATCGACCGCAGAAGAAGAAGAAAAAGAAGGTCTCACCTCATCAGTGATAGATCATCTCATCAGTAGCATCTCATCTCAAATCAATGTGATCTCTCATTTGTCAATTTCCAGAACAAAGTTCTTCAGGAAAACGAGGTGAGATAGGACAGAAGCATCACACAGAGCCGTCTTTGTCATATTGTTGAAAGCCTTTTGCTCTGAACTGAAAGCGATTTAGGTAAATATCCATGTAACTTTATATGTGTACAGACTTTACTGAACTGAATAGGACATGGAGAGTTTGGTGTAACTGAATTCAGTTAATGGGACATGCAACATCCCTTTCCATGTACAGCTATGGATTTTTTCTTTACGTGAAATATAACTTCTGGTCTGGTGAAAATTCTTCTTTGTCATGTAGGAGTTTTAACATGATGCCAGTTCTCTCTCTCTCTCTCTCTCTCTCTCTCTCTCTCTCTCTCTCTCTCTCTCTCTCTCTCTCTCTCTCTCTCTCTCTCTTTCTTTCAGCAAGTGTCTTTCAATTATTTTAAAGCAGTGGATGCTCTTACATAGAGAACCATGAGAAAGTGAAAAGGGTGAGGAGAAGAAAACAAGACACAGAGGGTACAAGGTAGCATGGGTGGTGGTGGCGATGGTGGTAGTGGTGGTGGTGGTGGTGGAGGGGGTGAGAGTAAAATAAGGCGTCTTAACCTTCATGGGAGACGTGCTCGTCTCTATAGAAGACGTCTTCACCTTGACAGAAGACGTCTTCACCTTGATAGAAGATGTCTTCACCTTTATAGAAGACGTCTTCACCTTGACAGAGAAGACGTCCTCCTCGTCATAGAAGAGGCCTCATCAATATAGAAGACGTCTTCACCTTCAAAATAGACGTCCTCATATTCGTACCCAGTGCTTTCTCCCCTCCCCATCCCCCCAAACTCTCCAGACCCTTCCTTCACCCCTGAGCTCCTCTCACCCCCGATCGTCCTTTCTCCCCAGCATTGTGTAAGCTAGAGGTTGTTGTTTGCCCGAGTCGTGGGAAGAAACTGCGCATTTCATGGGACACATAAGACTGGGGGGAACACAATAGTAATATGCTGTATCTGCCCCAGCGTATCTCCTTTTCCACCCTCCACTTCTCCCCCCCCTCCCCCCCGTCTTCCATATCCCCCTCCCCCAGTTCCCCTTTCCCCGTGTCTCCTCCTTCACCCGTCCGCTTCTTCTTCTGCGCGGCTCAGTATCGGGTCGACAGACCTTCTGGCTAATGAAAGGGTGGTGAGGTGCAGCTTGTGCAGGATGTAATGTGTGTGGTGTGTGTGTGTGTGTGTGTGTGTGTGTGTGTGTGTGTGTGTGTGTTTTGTGTGTGTCCGCTTGCGTGCTTGCATGTGTCCGTGCTTGCGCGCGCGCGTGTGTGTGTGTGTGCGTGTGTGTGTGTGTGTGTGTGTGTGTGTGTGTGTGTGTGTGTGTGTGTGTGTGTGTGTGTGTGTGTTTGTTTGTGAGCACGCGCTCGTGTGTGTGTGTGTGTGTGTGTGTGTGTGTGTTGTGTGTGTGTGTGTGTGTGTGTGTGTGTGTGTGCGCGTGTGCGTGCGTGCATGCGTGTGTGTGTGTATGTGTGTGTGTGTGTGTTGTGTGTGTGTGTGTGTGTGTGTGTGTTTTGTGTGTAAGTGTGTGTGTGTGTGTGTGTGTGTGTGTGTGGTGTGTGTTGTGTGTGTGTGTGTGCACGCGCCTGCGCGCGTGCGTGTGTGTGTGCGTTGCGTGTGTGTGTGTGTGTGCGTGCGCGCACGCCTGGGCGTGTGTGTATGTGTGTGTGCGTGCATATAATGCGCGCGCGCGCGTGTGTGTGTGTGTGTGCGTGCGTGCGTGCGCGCACCCATGTGCGCGTGTATTTGCGTGCGCGCGTGTGTGTGGGGTGCGCGCGCGCCTGTGTGCATGTGTGTATGTGTGTGTACGTGTGCGTGCATGCGTGCATTTGTGTTTGATTGTGTGTGCCTCTATGTGCGTGCTTGCGTGTATGCGTGTCTGTGCGTGTGTGTGTGTGCGCGCGTGTGTGCGTGCAAGTGTGTGCGTAAGGGGAGGTGGGGGGGGAGGGGTGTGTGTGGGGGGGGGGGGGGGGGGGGAGAACTGTCATGTAGAGGGTGATGCATGTCAATGAGTGTTCTGAAAATGCACACAGTGGATCACTCTGTTGCTCTCTGGCTCATGTTCCCCGTCTGTTTGTGTCTCAGTTTGCCCTCTCCCCTCCCCCCCCCCCCCCCCCCCCCCCCCCCCCCCCCCCCCCCCCCCCCCCCCCCCCCCCCCCCCCCCCTTCTATCTGTCTATGTGTCTGTCTGTCTGTCAGTCTGTTTGTCTTTCTCTCTCTGTCAACACACACACACATAGACACATATACACACACGCACGCACGCGCGGGCGCACACGCACGCACGCACGCACGCACGCACGCACGCACGCACGCACGCACGCACACACACACACACACACACACACACACACACACACACACACACACACACACAGAGCAAATAAGCAAGAACGAATAACAATGTACAAAACGTATGCCGCATCCAAATGCTCGCACCACGTTCAACCATATTAACACTCAAGTCAAACCCGGCTTCTCATTCCCTCTCTCTCTCCGTCCATCGCCAGCTCTCATTCGCCCTTTCAAATGCACTACGGTACCAGCATAATACATATCTTTAATCTCCGCCTACATTTCCTGTCTGTTGGGAATCAAACTTACATACGACACCTACAAGGAAAACGTCAGCTTTAAGGGATACAGATTAGAGAGAAAAACCTGTTCCAATTATCCACCGTCATGATGATTCTTTTAGTTTGTGCACAATTAATAGTGACGTCATCTCACTAACACTTATTCTGTGAGTAGCTCCTACTATCGGGCGGAATAAAGAGATATTCCTGCCGCCGCAGAGAGAGGCTTTGTCTGCCTCCGGCATGAACTCAGAGAGCTGCTCGTGTACCAAGATACCAATCTTCTTGATAAACGAAAGATGATACTGTGTAACATAGCAGAACACGGAAATATGCGTCTGCGTGCTTTATGGGCAGTGTTTTCTCTGCAGTGTTTATATATATTAGTTAGTGTCCCTCTTTGAAAATGCTTCTTTGACTGTTCATATGTGTATAAGTATGTACATAAACATACAGCGCGCACACACACACACACACACACACACACACACACACACACACACAACACACACACACACACACACCCCACACACAAAACACACCCCGGGGAGACTCTCACACACTTTAAACACGCACGCGAACGCGCGCAAATACTCACATACAAAACATACACAACACAAACACACACACATACATAATTACATACGTGCACGCAAAACATGAGCGCACGCACACACATGCAAAACTACGCGCGCGTGTGCGCCGCCCCCCCCCTCCCCCCCCCCCCCACACACACACGCACGCATTCACGCACACATACACACACATGCGCGTGCGTACGCGCACGCACAAGCGCGCGCATGCATTTCCGCATTCAAAATTCACTTCAAATGCTTCCCTCCTACACACAAACCCATCGTATACCACCAAACACTTACAATACAAGTACATCATCAATTCAAGTCACATGAACATGCATAAGGGGACCATCAAGTTGAGGTTGCATTTACATTATGTTAATCAACATGTTTAGACTTAAAAACTGTTTCTTTTAAAAATATGCTTTAGTATGCCTTCCTAAATGAGAACACGCTTGGTTTGCATTTAATATGGTCATGTAAATCATTCCATAATTTGCTTCCAGAGTAAATGAGAGAAGACATAAAAAGATTAGTTCTTGGAGAGAATTTGCGGATATTACGTTTGTTACGAACATTATTGATAGGAAATTTGTTGTTGAGATAAGCTGGCTTTTAATTTTTGTTCACAATTTTAAACATGAAAACAGCTTTGTTGTAACGGCATTTAAGCCTAAAAGGGGAGAATATCTAATTGTTTATAATCAGTAGGGACCAGAGAAGAGGATTTAAGAAGAATTAGTTTGAGAGAGCGTCTGTATAAGCTGTCAAGAGGTTTTAAAGAAATTTTTGACTGGCCAGATCCAAACATGTTGATGCATAATCAAGATCTGGCTGGATATATGCACGAAAAAATAGCTTCCTGGCATGTTGATCAAGAAAATGCTTTATTCTATTCAATTGGAATGTCTTCTTGGAAAGCCTTTTGCAAAGCTTAGAAATATGTTGAGACCGGATAGGTTATTGTCTATAGTGAGTCCTAGTAATTTGTAGAAACTTACTTCTTTAAATATTTTATTTTTAAATTTTTTAACTCCGGTAATTTATTCTAATGTTCTGTCGTTTCTGCCTAGTTGTCACTAGCATGAATTTAGATTTATTGAGGTGAATTGCCATATGATTTTCTTCCGTCCAGGAAACAAGCCTTAGTATATCACTTGAAAGGGAAAGGTGCATACGCATCAGAGCTTTTATTTTCATTGTAATTTTGGTGGTATCATCTGAAAAAAATTTGCAAGAGGATATCAAATAAAGGGGAAGGTCATTATAAAAATTTGAAAATTATTAGGACCTAGAACCGATCCCGGGGGAACTCCATATTTGTTCGTAGCAACAGAAGATAAAGTAGAATCTTGACAGACTGCTTGTCTTCTGTTGTGAAAAAAAAGATGCTATGAGTTTACGGAATTATCGTTTAAACCGTACATATTTAGTTTGTTAGAGAGGACACTGTGATCAATGGTGTCGAAAGCTTTCGCAAAATCAACAAAAATTGCACCATTAAATAGATTATTGTTTATGTTTAAATGCCATTTCTCAATGGGGTTTAGTCAGCATGGTATGGCACGAATGATTCCTTCTAAATCCATTCTGATTTGGGTGAAAAAATGTTATACTTGTAAAATGGGACTGTAGATTGTTTTTTAATAGTTTTTCGAGAGGCTTAGACAGAGCAGATAGTATAGATATGGGTCTATAATTGGAGGAGTCAGATGGGTCACCAGCTTAAGAACAGGCAAAACTTTAGCGTCTTTGAAGGCTTGTGGATAATAACTTTTTTCAATACAAAAGTTAAAAATATATAATGTAACACATTCAGAGATAATGGGCGCTGATATCTTCAAAATTTTACAATCTAACCCATCCAAACCACGGGAACTCGACGGTTTTTATACATTTTAACTCCTGATGCACTTCATGGACCGCCTATATACGGAAAATGGAGTTTGTCCACAATATTTTTTTGACTCGCGGGAAACTTTTCAGTCGTTTTAAAATCATTAGCCCGTGTGTTGTTTATCTTTATTGTTTTTCTGTTTACGGTAGTAAAATGACTGTTCAGATAATCAACAGATAAATTGGACGTATAAGCAGCGGTGGTGCTGTTTTCCCGGACAACTGATTTAAGCCTTCCAAATAGATTTTGAATCTTGTTTTGATGAAATTAAATCACTAAATACCTCTTCCGTGCGGATCTTTTCATTTCAGTGATTTATTCCGTTGTTGTCTAAAATTCTTGTCTTTCCCTGTTGTTTGTAATAAATTGTCACGAATTTAATTTCAGCATCTATTTCTTTTGTTAACCACGGCGGTTTCTGGGTTAATTTAACACGTTTAGTACGAAGCAAGACTTTGTTTATTGAAATTAGGAACAAATTTATCTTGTACCAAGCCGTAAGTGCATCATCAGGTGTTGTATTTGATAACACAAGAAAATCTGCCATACAAAAATCAGCCAGAAATTGTTCAGTGTGGAAATTTTTATAGCTGCGAAAACGATATACACTTAGAGTGCATCTGGGTATTTTAACTCCTTTCTTTGACCAGTTAAACACACTGGAAATGATCACTAAGACCATAGACAGGTACAGCAGTTTCTACTAGTTGTTAGAATTAGTAACAAAAATGTGATCAATTAACGTTTTTGTCTGTAATGTTATCCGTGTAGGTGAATTTAATTAACTGAGTTAAATTGCACATTTCATAAGTTTGTTTCCATTTGTTCTGTGATTTGAATAAATCGATGTTGAAATCTCCAAGCAAGATTATTTCCATTGAATAACTTAATACGTCTTCAAGCATTGGCTCAAAACGATCGAACCACTCGACTCTTTTTTCTGGGTTTTTGTATAAAAAAACCTACCAGGATTGGCTTTGCTCCTTTCAAGTAATCTCTAACCATAAAGCATTCAATTTGTATTTATCAAACAAATTTAGCCGTCTATAATTAACAGATTGGTGAATATAAGCCACCATACCAGTTTCTAGTTTTGCTGTGGCATCTCGTCTAAGAAGGTTGTGTCCCGGGGATCGATAATATATTGTCAGAAATTGTACTAGATAATCGTGATTCTGAAAAACCGAAGACATGAAAACAGTCATTTGAATTGGTTAAGATAGAAGGCACATCTGATTTAAATTTTTTATTAGGTGACATACATTAAGATAACCTATTTTGAACCCAGCTTTCGGAGCCACTTAATGTGCTACCGTTCTTGTCCATGACAAAATTACAATACAATGCAATTACAGATAACAATGTAGAGGAAATGTACACTCAGTATAAAAGATATGCAAGATTAAGCGGAAAAAAATACCAGAAACAAAATGAGAATACCAATTCTATTCAGGCTGAGTTGAAACAAACTGAAAATAAAAAAAGCAGCCTGAACATTCATCCGGACAATCTCAGCACCAATATATATATATATATATATATTTATATTCGCACCAGTATGGAACTGTCCCTATCCGAGCTTTCCGAGAACGCCTGTCACATGAAACGAGCAAGTTTTAAATAATATGGTACATCTCACATCCAAAAAAAAGCAAACAAGCATAAACAAAGTCAATCACATACCTTGGATACATGACCAAGAGGAAATTTATATAAAGTAGACAAATGTTCATTCACAAAAGCCCCACAGCTTCGTCCTTGTGGGTCGAACACAATTACCTAAAGTCACATATCAAACCCGCATTATTATGACAAGACCATATATTATGGAGGTGGCTGTCGCAGAGCTGGTGAAGATCACTGATGTCCTGGGTGGTACGCCAGCTGTGATCCAAAGACAAATTTGTTGCTGGGCACACTGGTTAACAGGATTGTTAGTGGGGCCGACTTGGGGTAAATATAGATGGAGCCCGGCATTGAAATTTTCAACATTGACAGGATCTGACCACCGGAAACTGCTCTGGAAAATTTGTCTTCCACGGTGATCAGGGGTATGGTAAGGGTATAGGTCGGGATTATCTGGGATATGGGAAAATATGGGATCATTTGACCCGAGATGGGAAGAGGGGTAGGACGCACTGGGGAATGATGACGGGTTCAATGTGGGAAGAGGACCTTAGTTTCGCCAGACTGGCTGTTTTGTGGGGGAAAAGAAACTTCACACATACCATGATTCCCCAGCTGCGTTGGGGTGAAGGCCGATGGATTTGGCCTTGCACTTGTTTCAACCACAGCCTGGTTATCATTTTGGGAGGGCAACAAAAGAAAGTGGGATGAGGATGATAAGGTGGGAACATCAGCTTGTTGGGAGGGTTTGGGGATGGGAACCATCAGCTTCAGTGCCCGCCCGCAAAGTTCTCCCTGTGAATCTGGGTAATACACGTTTCCTTATGAGGAGGGCCATGGACACCCGTTCGTCTGTCCTGAGGAAGAACTTTTTAAAGTTTATTGCCAGACTAGCAGTCCCCTCCCTACTGGGAGAGTACTGTCTTTATATAGTGCCGTCGAGGAGCACCACTTGCAGTAATGAAAGCACTGTGGTGGTCGATCATTTTCTACTTTCTGCTGGTACAGGCAGTATATAAATTTCTATTTGACGGTTTCTATCGCATTATTTAATGGGTTCCTTCCACGAGCAGGTACTATAGAACTTAAGGCTATATAAGCTGAAGGAAAACGAGTCTGACACAAATCAATCGCTTCTGGGCCCAAAAATCAGTTGGAATTGGACCGGCTGGACAGTCATTTGTACCAACATGCACAATGAGAGTTTTTATTTGTTCTGTTTGTTCAATCCATGCAGCCATTGGATGATATTACTAATTTTTAGACCTGGAACACAAAATTTTTAAAAAGAGGGTCAGTATTTGTCTGTAGTCTCCTTGAATCAATATACCTAAAGACAGAATCACCAACTATAAGAGAAGACGTTTCATTTGGGATTTTGATTTCATCAAGAACTTGTTCAGGGGGTTTCGTTTGAACCAGTGGTTTATGAGAATTTATCGAATTGGGGGGAATTATCAGTATTGAAGATACCGTTAGCCTGGGGAAGTTGGAGTTTTTCTGAATGTTATCATTTGTGATTTTTGGCTGAGATTAGCCCTATGTCAAACCGATTTTGAACAGGCACATCCGCGCTGTCAAAAACCATGTAGAGCTGCCAGCACAAAGGGTGGGCGTGCTGTCCTGATGAAGTTCACCAAAGGTCTCCTTTGGAGTTGTTGGACTGTTGGACACGCTACCATTCACTTCTGCATGTGAGGAAGGCGGACAGGAAACTGGCCGGGCCACCACAAAGTTCGTCGTTTTGATTTTCATCAATAGTCTGGGTAGATGTACTTACTGAAGACATTGACTTTTTCTTAACCAGTCGTACTTCTGACTGAAGTGTGCCAAGATGGGTTTTCAAGGAATGGTTTTCTTTAATCAAATTTGCAACTGTGGCATCGAGTTTAGAAATAATAGTTTTTAATTCACGAGACTGCAGTGTAAAGATTCCATCTTTTTATCAAAATGGTTTCAAATCCTTTTTCAAAGAAATTTTTGAGTCTTCTAGTTTTAGATACTAAGTCAACATGACGATCAGTCTGATTCGTTTAACATGAACTCTAGAGCGTTTTCAATGTTTGTTAGTTTTTCAGACGACGCATTTTGCAAGTGTTTCGTAGGACATAATGTCCGTCTACGATAACGTTTAGACCGGGATTAATTTGGGGGTGGGTTTACCCCCTGTCTGTGGCGGGGTTTTGCACACATTGACCTCGGAAACATTTTTTCATTTTCATTTTTCCCAGAGTTTGTTTTTCAAAGCCATGGTCATCTCGATCATTTCAAAGGAATCTTCAGTCAAATTATCCACCACAGCCAATGGGGATGTTTCAAAAGAAGTCCCCAACAAGTTCTTGCACAACACTGCTGTTTAATCACATCGTCCTCTAGAGTTGGTTGGGAATAAGTATGACGGGTAAGAGAATTACACCCTTAATAGAAAGAAACAGCACCATGCATAGAATCCTTCCGAAGACTACGCCCCTTTGTGGAAAAAAGACCACGCCTTTTTGTCTTTCCCTTTTCGGATACAGGATCGTACTTTTTATGGAAACAGGCCACGCCCTTACTGACAGAGAATTAGACCCATATGACATATGACTCTCTTTTTTTAAAGATCACACCCGTCATGGAAAACGAGGTCAGATCCATTTCCGATATAGGATCAAACCTGTTGTGTACAGAAATTGAGACCCCTCGTAGAAACAGGATCGGAAACGTTGTGGAAAGAGCCAGACCTGTCGTGGAAAAGAGATTGGGATCCGTTCGAGAGAAACGATCAGGCCCTTTGTGGAGACAGGATTAGAAACTTGGGGAAGGATCAAATTTAATACAGAAAGAGGATGGGCTATTGTAGAAGAGCATCAGAACCCCCAAGAAAGACCCACGACGACAAAGGTACAACTGCCCCAAAAACAGAGGGCAAGGGGTTTAATACTTCCCTTATATACAGGGGTGTCCGCGGGAGTATCAGCCTGCGCAGCAAAAAAGAAGAAAAGAAGAAGAAAAAAGGGGAAGAAAACGATCACACGGAAAACATTTTAGTAGAGAGGGGCACAGGTTTTGCGCCGCCCAAAACGACAGAGCAGAAGAGCCTAACCTGTCTGAGCAGAAGAACATAATCATTTCGCTTGGAGAACAACACAGCCAACCGGGGCTTAAAAGCAACCCAACCTGATCAAAAAATGCACAGCTTAGGGCTGAAGATCACTGCCACCTGACCAGCAAAGACACCCCTTTTTTCCTGCAGAAAAAAGCACAGCCTCCCCGAGAAAAAATATACCCACGAGCAAATGCTCAGCCCACCTGAGCAGAAAGGACAGATCTCCAACAAAAGGGGCCAAAGACTACTTAGCGGAAAGCAGAGCCTACTTTTAAAGAAAGCACAACTTCCCAGTGGTTCAGAGAAGCAGAAGAAGAAGAAAAAGAAAAAGAAGAAGGAGAGGGAGAAGAAGAAGAAGAAAAAGAAAAAAAGAAGAAAAGAAGAAGAAGGGGAGAGAAGAAGGACAAGAAAAAGACGAAGAGTAAGAAGAAGAAAAAAAGAAGAAGAAGAAGAAAAAAAGAAGAAGAAAAAAAAAGAAAGAAGAAGAAGAAGAAGGAAAAGAAGAAGGACAAGAAAAGGAGAAGACAAAGAAAACAAAGAAAAGAAGAAGAAGAAAAAAAAAGAAGAAGAAGAAGGGGAAAGAAAAGAAGAAGAAGAGGAAGAAGAAAAAAAAAGAAGAAAAAGGGAAAGAGGAAAAAGAAGAAAGGAAGAAGAAGACAAAGAAAAAGGAAACAAGAAGAAAAAAGAGAGGAGGAGGAGGAGGAATTAAAGTGGTCTTTGAGATCTCATAGTCTTTTTGCCCTTCCTCACCCCCCCTTCATTTGTCTTCCCCTCCCCTCCAAATTTTTGCCCCTTTCTCTTCCCCAGCGCGGCTATGGCAGGCTTTCCAGGAAGCTCAGTGCCGGGTTTTTTTACTGGCTGTAAAATGACATCTTCATTTGGGGCAGAGCCATGATGACGTCGACAGTTTGTCTCCACCCGCGTGCTGTAAACGCCCACGTTGGTGGCAACAACGTGAGAAGTACGATGAAGGGTTTCATGCAGGGCACACAACACCACACACACAAAACCCCAAACACAACACACAAACACACACACACACACACATCACCACACCACACCACACCACAACACGAAAAGCACGCACGCAGCACGCACGACACACTATATACACACACGCCACACTCACTCGCCCACACACAGACCAACGACGTGCACACACACACACACACCACACACACACACACACACACACGCGCGCGCGCGCGCGACACACACACACACACACACACACACACACACACACACACGCGCCGCGCCGCACGCACGCACCCCAGCACCCGCCCACCCGCCCACACACACAACACAACACACACCACACACACACACACACAAGCACACACACACCACTGCTTAAAAACCTGCAAAAGTTTGTTTCAGTACTTGTTAATCAGAATTGACAGTACCAAATTTGACATTCAAAGCAGCCGATGTGTTGTCTTTTTGGGAAAACGTTTTGTGGTTTTTTTCATTCGTCCTGCAGTGTCCCATTCTTTCCCGTAAACGCATAATGTAAACTAAAATTTTTTTATTCTTTACCATGAGTTTGAAACCCCTCCGCCCCTCCGTTTTTTTCCCTGCATAGGCACTTCTGCTTGCTGGCTCTCTGAATCTTCCAAGTATGGAATGACGTTCTTTTTGTCTGCGGGAAAAGGGGATGTATGTCGCTTCTACACACACCACACACACACACACACACACACCGCACGCCGCACGCACGCACGCACCACCACGCCGCACGCACGCACGCACGCACGCAGCAGCACGCACCACACACACCACACACACAAACAACTTTTTTTTTCTCCTCATTTTCTAAAAAAAAAGGAAATTTTAGAACAAACAATGGACCTCCAAAAACGATTTTTTTCTGAACTTTCCAGACAGATTGCGCACGGAAACCCCCCCAGTCCCAAACTCAGCATGGCACCCCCAAAAGTTCCCGACTTTCCCCACGCAACTTCTGCTCACCCGGACATTCCTGGCGGAATCCTCGCCACCCCCCCGTTTACACTGTAAAAATGAATTTTCCCAACGCGACGCTTACGATTGCATCGACTTTCTTCAGTTCACGCAGCGTCCTCGTTAAGCAGATTTACCCCTTTAAAAAAGAAAACCCGAGGGAGGGCGGGGATGAGAGATTTATAACAAAAAAAAAAAAAAAGCACAAACAGCTGAATGTCTGTGATAACAAAATCGTGGGAAAAGCGAAGCAAACACTTTTTGAGTTGGATCCGAACTGGAATTCTCGATAAAAATGTAAATTAGGCTGGCATGTTTTTGGGGGCAAAAATCGGCTGACATGCGCTTTGACATTTTTTTCTATTTTTTGCCCCCATCCTTCCCCCCCCACCTCTATCTTCCCTTTCCCCCCCCTCTCTCTCTCTCTTTTTTTTATGCTAGCCATTGTGAAGAATTATTTCATAGTTTTGAAGACACTCTTAGAGGTCGCGGCAAACCCCTGTGACGTGCCTGTGGTGAACGATTTTTTTTCTTTTTCAGCTCTCTGCGATTTTGTCAAAAATTTTATAATTATTTGCAAGGGTTTTTTAGGGGCTCGTATGATACGGGTTTGCAAAATTAAAAACTGGGTATCGGGGTAAGACGAAAATTCAAAATGAGCTACACAAATCGGTTTTGGTTCTGCGGGTTGTTAAGAAGATTATAGCCAACCCTGAACAGAAGACCTCGGCCACCTGACAGGAAAGCACAGCCTCAAAAAGGGAATAAAACTGGCGCAGCAGCGCAGCAGCACAGCACAGCAGAACCAGAGCACCACAGCAGAAACAATAGATAGTAGAAATATGCGTTGCGCAACAACGCAGTGTAGCAACGCAGCGTAGTAGATTGAGTAGTAGTAAAGAATGTTAGAGGCACACAGCAGCAGCAGCGGCAGCCAGCGCAGCAGCACAGCAGAGCGCAAAGAAGAAGAAGAAGAAGAAGGAGGGGGAGGAGGAGGAGGAAAGAAGAAGAAGAAAAAAGAAAAGAAAAAAAGAAAAAGAAAGAAGAAGAAGTTGGGGGAGGAGAAGAAGAAGAAAAGAAGAAGAGGAAGTTACTGTACTCACCCGTTCTCCCACCAGTCAGTTTTTTCTCCCCTCACCTTCCCCTTTATCTCCCTCTCCCACCCCCCAGGCAGTTTGTGTGTCTGGCAGGGCAGGCTTTCCAAAACCCTTTGGTACCTGGGTTGTTTATTTTTACAATGAATCTTCAATCGCTACTTATGACGTCGTCAGTTTGTTCCATCAGCGTGCTTTAAAAACCCCACACTGGTGGGAAGTACAAGAAGAGCTTTTTACGGGACACACACACAACACACACACACAAACCACACACCCCCACGCACGCAAAGCACGCACGCACGCACGCCCAGCACGCCCCCGCAGCACGCACACACACACACACACACCAACACACACACACTGCATAAGAATCTTGGAAGAGGTTGCTTCGTACTTGTTAGTTACTTGATAGAAATCCCCTTTGTACATTCTAAAGCACGAGAGCCCGTCTGTGTTTTTTTTTTTTTTCATTATCTTTTTTTTTTTTCATCCGCCATACAGGGGCCCATTGGGGTCAGCTCGACAGACCCAGGGTCTTTTTCCAGGGTCGATAGATCCAGGGTCGATAGATCCCGGGCGATAGTAAAACACCATGTGATGTGGGGTTGTGTGTGGTTGGGGGGGGGGGGGGGGGGGGGGGGGGGGGGGGGGGGGGGGTGGGGGGATGTGTGTCTTGAGGGGCAAAGAATAAGCGACGTAAAACCAACACAGTAGTCCTTTGTAGCGAAGTTGTTTCTAAACAAAAGCGGGGGAGACTCACACAGGTCACCGAAGATCCCAGGGGCGATAGATCCCAGGTCGATAGATCCCAGGTCTGCCCGGGGGCTCTTCGACCCTGGGGTCTTCGACCCTGGGACTATCGACTTGTAGCTGGCCCTTCTCTCTCAGAAACATTTACTGTAAACCCCCAAATGGGTGTTTCCCGTTTCCAAAGACCCCTATCACCCCCATACTCCGTTTATGTCTAGGGCCCAAAGGCCCCGCTGTCTTTCTGAAAAACTTTTTTCACGTGGAAAACGGGGCTTTTTTCATTCTTTCAGGGAAATGTTGTGGTATCTTTACACAACAACACCACACACCCCACACACACCACACACACACACACAACCCGACACCACACACACACACACACACACACACACACACAAAAGAAAGAGAAGAGAGAGAGAGGAGAGGAGAGGAGAGAGAGGAGAGAGAGAGAGAGAACAAACAAACAAGGAAAGAGAGATGCAGGGCGACAGGGGAGGACCCACACACCACACACGCACGCACACGACACAAACAGGCAGACAGACAGACACCACCCCAAAACACACACACAACACAACACACACAACACACACACACACACACACACGCGATGCACGCAGCACGTACGCACCCCGCCGCCCCACCAGCAGCACGCACCCCACACACACACACACCCCCACTTTTCCCCCAGCTTTTAAAAGGAAAGGGAAATTTG
>CM031597.1:17794902-17827402 GCA_018398815.1 Conus ventricosus
TTTGTTGAAAAAGTAACACCTAGATATTTATAAGAATTTACAACATCTAACTGCTTATCACCAAAGAACCAACATTCCTTTCTACTTAAATAGCCACCTTTCCAAAAACCATGACTTTAATTTTTTCCAGATTAACTTTTAAACATAGTCTTTGAGCACACTCAAATATGACATTAAGTTGATTTTGCAGACCTGCTATAGTGGACGACATGAGAGCGATGTCATCAGCAAATAACAGTATGAAAATTTCTACATCGTTAGGGATGAATTGTATTCCATGCTTGCCACGTGAAAACATGTCACGTGAAAGCTCGTTAATAAATATAGAAAATAAGGTAGGACTAAGACAGCAACCCTGTTTTAGACCTTGCAAACATTCAAAATAATCAGTGTAAGAGTTACCACATCTGACACATGATTTAATGGTGCTGCACATACTTTTCAAAATATTAAACAGGTTTCCTTTGACGCCATTCGTGAGCAGTATATTAAACAAAAGACTATGTTGTACCATATCGAACGCCTTTCTGAAATCGATAAATGCTACATAAAATTTATTGTTCCTTGATAAATGTTTTTCTATGCTAGCATACAAAGTGAAAATGTGGTCAGTAGTGGAATACGATTTTCTAAACCCAGCTTGAGCATCAGAAATAACTTCGTTGTTTTCAGCCCAGGAAATGAGCCGTTTATTCAATATGTGCGTAAAAAATCTTACACAAATGACTAATCAAGGAAACACCACGATAATTGTTCGTATCGTTCACATCACCTTTTTTATGCAACGGAATAATTATTGATTTAGTCCATTCTTCAGGGAATACACCATCTCTGAAAAGTTTATTGAAGTATTTAACTAGAAAGGGGACGATCGAATCTCCTGAGGCCTTTATGACTTCACTTATCAAAGAATCAGGACCAGCTGCTTTGCCACACTTAAGACTCTGGATGGCGACTTGAAACCTGTTCACCGGCGGAGCAAGACGCACCGAGCCAGCGCTCCGATTAAATGGAGTGAACTTGCTTCTGCCTTGAGTTCACAACTAAGAAAAATGTGCCTTACATTGTATTTCGTTTAATTTTTTGTTTCTCTCATTCTCAAAGAAAGGAGACTTTATATCGACTTTTCAATGGACGGATACTTTGTGTAAAAAAAAAAAAAAAAAAAAAAAAAAAAAAAAAAAAAAAAAAAAAAAAGAAGAGGAGGGAAAAAAGGAGGACAAATTGTGGTGTTTTCAGTGACGAGTTTTTGTGTGTGTGTGTGTCCGCCACCTGTCGCCCAATATTGGCCAGTTTTTAAGGAACATCGATCTCCTGTGCATTTGGTTATTTGCTTGTTTTCTCCCTCTCTTGTTCGTGGTCAATGCGAAAATGGCACCGAAGAAAACTGCGTCAAATCAAAAGAAACGCAACAACAGACCTAGCAGCTGTCCCGGCCACAGTGAAGACGGCGCCTCCGACTCCTTTGTCAGCCCCCAGGTAGGACAAGGTTCAGTGGAAGGAAATGTGGGCAGGGAACGATCAACTAGCAGGAGAGGAAGGATTCTGGAGCAACAACAACAGAAAATCACAATTACAGACGTCAAGAAAGCAAAATCAAAGTGAAGGGGACAAGATGATTTGATGATGTTCATTCAGAGAAAAGTGAAGGAATCAAGTTCGATAAATCAAAAGTTTAGCTATATGTAAGCTGTACTTTTTTATGCTTTTCGGTTTTGCGAGGTTTTTTGTTATTGTGTGTGTGATGTGTGAGTGTGTGTGTGTTGTGTTGTGTTGTGTGTGGTGTGTGTGTGGGGGGGGGGGGGAGGGGGGGGTGGGTAGTTTGGTGTGTTTTGTGTGTGTGTGTGTTTTCTTTATTTGAATATACTTTTGGTTGATTTTTTTGTCCGTTTTGGCACAAAATATTAGAACATTGTATATAATGGAAATTGATTTTCAAGACTGAATGGAATGCAACAAACGTGCGTTCAAGTGCAGTACTTTCAAGTGCTGATACACTTTTAACGAATCAAAATCATATTGTTATGCATATTGGTAAATTTAAGACTATCTATTCTCCTCTATTGTTTCTTATGTTTAAACAATACACAGCCCGAGTTCCGTTACAAACATTGAGCACTATTGACATCAACTCAAATAATGAAGATCTGGTACAAGATAGCAGTCGCGTATAACTACATAGCCAACTGGACGGTCCTAATTCACATTGTGTAATTACGCAAGTCAATGATTACGATGATTGTTCAAAAGCATGCTATTTGTAAAGTATTACCTTTATTTCCCCTGCCCATAGTGACAAAGAACTGGATTCCTTTTTGTTGCTTCTATTCCTCCTTGTCACATGATTTATCCTTTAAAATGTAATGTAATTTTGACTACAAAGAAAACACCATGGAATAGTAGGTAACAAATTCAAACATGTTAACAATTTTCATCATAAAAAAACAGTCAATGACTAAGGGAACTATCCAGAAAAGAAGAGATAAATTTCAAATATGTTAACGAAAAAACCAAACCACTAAATAATGCCTACCAGATACTCATAAAGACAAAAGAACAGGCAAAGTGTCTTAATCGGACAAGGGGGAAAGCATGAATGCAACAACTAAAACTCCACATCCAGAAATAGCACTATTAGACTTCCAAACAAATAAAACCCTAAATTCGAGAATTCAAATCAAAAAGATTGAAACTGACAAGCAGGGTTAAACAAAAACATCAAATCATAGACCACCTACGCAAGAAAACGGGCCCATATATGCTCAGAAAGTGATTAAAGGCCTCCCACAAGAACGACCCAGCATTCTAATAGGAACTCCGCACAAATAAAGATCAAAACGACAACAAACACAACGTATTTATTTGTTGATGGTGGGAAATTAAAATGGACCAAGAACATTACAAGATTGTTACAAGAAATAATAAACACATAAATAACCCAAAAGCTAAAAAAAGTACTTTGGCGGTATAGTAATACAATAATTTGTCATAAGCCGCATACATTGTAGAGAAAAAACAACCGGATTGTAGGAGATTACACATTGCGTATACATCCAACCACCCCCTAGCCAACAGAGTAGGCAAGACGCATCTTTCATCTGTTACAGAAAATATACATTATGTAATTTTGTAGATGCAGAACATTTTACCTGCTAAAAGAACAGAACATTTCCAGAGTAACCCTAAAGCTTCAAATACAGTGAAAGAAGATTAAAACACAAAACACAATGGAAATTTTAATACATCTCAACTAAAACTAAGAAAATTTATATACGGAATAAAATAATCTAATAAAAAAAGAAGTCCACAGAGAATACACAGATAAAGATAGGGTAATGGATATTAAAGCTCACAATAGCCGAATATGAAAAACCAACGACAAGCTCATGACCCATAAACAAACAGTGTACTGTCGGGTCATCCAGACAACATAACTAAATGAATATAATAGTATAAATCCATCAGTATTGCCAAAAACAAAAAAGTGAGAACCACAAATGTAAAGAAAACAGCCCATAAGCAAACTAACAAAGATATTGAATTAAAGAACTTTTAAAGTCATAGGAGGAGTTGAAGAAAATTGAATAGAGTAAAAAGATGTACTTGAAATCACTAAGAGAAAATGTCATGAATGGTGTACTACTAAGATCAAAAAGCAAGGTGTGTTTTTGCTGAATTGAAAAGGTTAGTAAAAATTTTACTCTTGCAATTTTAGAAAAGCGAAACTTAATTAGCCACAATTGTTTAAACAAACGGAAAGCTAAAACCTGGGATGTACAAGTGGTAAATACACCGACAAGACCCGAAGACAATAAAAGTTACAGAACACCCATTCTTTTAATGAGGATGCAAAAACCGAACACCTCAATCAGTGAAATGCAATATTGATGATATTGGTGAATAAGATACCGGACACACTAACAGAAGAACATGAACAACTAAATCATACAAGGAGAGAAATAACAAAAAGAAACGTGCAGGGAATTGCAATTGAAAAAATGAAAGAACGTAAAAAGCCCAGTATCGGATGGGTTTTTAGCTGAGTTTTTCAATTCGTATATGGAAACAAATCGGCTTATAAATGTAACTCGAGCTCTAAATAGAAAGATTCAATAGAAGGCGAACTAATCAAACACATCCATAAAGAAGGTAATAATACATCTGTATACCCACAGAAGGCAAAGCAAAAAATAAGAAAAAAACTGGAGACCCAATTTCACTTTATAAAACCTTAAAACCAACGCAAAATTTGGCTCCACTTGTATATTGCTAACAGAATTTAAAAAGGTTCCATCCATCACAGATTAGTGACTGACTGAAACAGTATTTGTCCCCAATAGATACATAGTTATAACATTATGAAATTATTTTTAAGACTATAAAACACATCTCACCCTAGAAAAAGAAACCAGGGATACAAAAAATTAATGACTATGAAAATGCGTTCTACACAAAAGATATGGGGATTATATGCACCAATTGCTAGAGGCTGTAGGTTTTAGGTAAACAATATTTAACTGGATAGACTTATTCTAACAAAAAACAAAAAGTCAACAGAAATCGTAAATGGCCAAACAACATCTGGTATTCACAATAAAAGGGTTGTAGGCAAGGAAACAGTTTCCACCCACACAATCACCGTAAATAACTTCGATTACGTGCAGGAAATATTAACCGTACTGATCAAAGAAGAAAATAGTAGTAGAAGGTATACAAATCGGTGGAGAATGAACAGCAATAAAATCACAATATGCCGACGACACACAACTGATGACTCAGTGAATAATAAATCATTTGTAAAAAAATAATCTCTCGAGAATTCCACGACAGGTTTTGGGAAAAACATCAGGGTTTAATTTCTTAAACAAAGGAAAACACAATTAAAATTTGGCATGTGAAGACAAAAGCAAATTGAAATAAGATATATGATGTGGAGCCTATAAAGATTGAACATATAATCCAACAGAATTCAAAATAATTATGAAAATAGTGTTTACTCCAGTAACATAACACACACATGGAAAAAAGAAACAACAATGATAGAATGATAGAAGATGAAGGCAACTAAATTAAAATTATGTGCAAAATGAGAAATTATTACCCCCTTAAGAAGAATAGCAGTCCTAAAAATCATTATAATGTATCTGACAAAACTAACATGACTTACCTATGGTTTATTCTTCCAAATCCACCTGAACACCTTTGTTAACGAAATAACAAGACTAATTTTACTGATAGATAGTGAAAAAAAACCAATACATGATTAGTCGAAAAAAACTTGTTTACAAAAATATGACAGGATTGTGGGTAGTAGATCTACCAGACATAAATGGCTCTTATCACAGCAATACAAAAATTATTCAATGGATAAAAAGGCATTAGACAAACAACAACACCGATGGAGAGACCATGCTGGATTTTTTTATGGCATACCCACAATTATAGAGAACAATGGAGTACTCTCCCAAATCATCATTGCAAATTCACCACACCGATAAGACCAATATATTTTCTGGAAAACAATGTATACAGGACGTATAAGCAGTTCCATTATTATAAAATAAAACCCGAAAATGCTAGATAACTACTGGCAGTACCCAATCCTTTACAATTAAGCATATAAAAGTAGGAAATAAACTAATAAAATCAACAAAAACTTAACAACAGAAAATGTATTTTAGATTATCTGATTTGTTCAAAGGAGCAAATGTGAGAGTATCACTATCCTCATTGGTGTGAATATTCAGAACAAATTAATAGATAACGATAATAGATTTCCATCTTATGGTGCTTGAAATATTATTCCATATAAAAAAAAACGAAAACAATAGAGATCAAAGGGTTTGAAAAATGATCTAAACTTTATAACCTATAATGCAGACTTCAACACAGAGCACAAAAGTAAAATAAATTCTTAGTATAAAGTATCCAAAAACAAATTTATTACATAGGATACAGTTAGAAAGATAACTATGGAACCCAACTGTTGTGCAAAATTGACAAATGAAGCTGAAATAGACCAGATACCATTTGAAGAAATGCCTTAACAAAAGTCAACCAATTAATGTATAAATAAGTGGAGCTAAACTGATGCAAAATGAGAAAAGAGGCAGACGAAATAAATATGCAACTAATGAATTTGAGAATAAATGTGGAATATGAATAAAGTAATAATTGTAGAATCATTTAAAGAGAAAAACAGACAGCATTGAACATAAGATACTGAGAATCATACACTACAATGTATTTATGTAATCATTGCAAGAATAAATAAAAGGAAAAGTGTTTAATAATAGCGAATACCCCTTTTCCTCAGACAGAAAACACTAATAATATTGGAGCAGATTACAATACCAGCACTCGATACTACATTATTCGGATCTTAAAAAACTGATAGACAAACACTACAAATTTTAGCTGAAAAATACATAAATGTAAAGGGGGGGGGGGAGCTCCTATCAATAAACTAGAATTTCTAAAAAAAAAAACGCTAAATAGAAGTGATCCCATCGTAGAAAAAAACATAGCCACATACATTTGTAAAATCAGCAAAAATATTAAAACACTAAATAGGATACACAAAATAAAGAATTGAAATAATAGACAAAGATAATGCAACACCAACCAACGAAACCCAGGGATTAAAACCAATCCTTAGTTCAATGCCTGTCAAGAGTCTTAACATAACGCGTTCATAGACGGTAGCATCATAAACTACAAATTACATGACGAAACCCCCCACATCCAATAGAGAGTGATATTTAGCCTCGCCATAGTAGAAGATATGTGCCCCGCATTCTTCAAGACATCAAAACTGTCAAGTGTCTCAAGCCGTGGTGGGCGGGCCGCGGGCAGCGACGATGCCGGCAAACACCGGGAGGACTCGGGGGTCCTGGCTGCTATGGTACCAGCCGCCAATTTCCGCCGATCCGGCAAACACTTACCTTATATAAATATTAAGCAATCCTTTTAAGAATAGGTTACAGACCATAAAGCCCGAGCCCCATATTGGGTCCTCTGTACTATGTGGTACACGGATGCCGGTCTTAGCAAAGTGGGTGGATGGGTGTGGCGTGTGGTTAGTATAGGATGCGAGTGAGGTAATGTGGGTGTGGGTGTTATCGTTGTGGTGAAGGGGAAGGTGGTGGGGGACTTGAAATCGGGAGAGCAGGTTTGTACACCTCCGCTTTTAAATAGCTAAAGCGGTCAGTTATAAAAAAAAATTAATTATTAAAGTAAATCATTGCCGAGAACAACTAAATAAAAATTAACGCAATAATACAACAGCAAGTCCCCTGGGTAACCGGAACACGAGAAAAACCTAATTTCATTATTATATAATGGCCAATAATAAAGTATATGTTTAAAGTATTATGAAAACCCTAAGAAGAGAGAAAGAGTAGAGGTGGGTTGGGTTGTGTGAGGAGGGGTATGGAGTGGAGTGAAGTCTGGTGATGAATGTTGCCTTAATGTGCTTTAGTTGGAAAGAACACAGAGGGATTGTGCTTAAGAATTAGGTTGTTTTGTGTATGTTTGAATAAAACCTAACAAAAATAAAAACAAACGCTTACCTTCGGCAAACATGAACTCACTCCTCAACTCAAAACCAATCAAATCGTAAAAAAAGGATAACACTGATATTCAAAAACGTTTCACTTAGATAATTTACTACAATAAAGTCAAACATGTAACAAAAATCATAACAAACAAAAAATGGTAGTGATAATTTAGCATCCTGCAATTTACATGCAAAGAGAAAGATCAAGTTGATGAAAGAATGTAGAGAGAGAAAGAAGGAACTGGTGGAATGGCAGAAGAGAATAGGAAAAAAAAAAAAAAAAAAAGAAAAAAAAAAAAAAAAAAAAAAAAAAAAAAAAAAGACTCAGATGGCTTTTTCACTTACTTTCCTCTATTGTAATTTCAGCGTCCAGAATATGGGGTCAAATGTCCAAATCAGAGACATCCAGGTTTTGATGGTCCGTCATTTTGGACAAAACCAAGGTTTAAACAAAGTGTACAAATTGGTTAAAACAGACACCCACTGATCCTGTGAAAATAGCATTACGTACTTGTGAACTACTGCGATAACTTAATGATTGTCAACTCCGAGAAGGCCTGAGAATTCATCTACGTACCTTGCCATTAACAGTTTAATGCGTTCAAGAGTTTAAACTTACGATTCGTTAATTTACTTAAGTTATTGTATTTCTCTCCTCATTAGACAAAGGCACATTTATCCAGTCAGATCTCCAGGATCTCTTAAAATGGTCCAAAGCCAATTCCCGAACTCTAAAGCCATAACCCGAATTATCTCCCGTCTTGTTGTTATTTGACATCGTCAACAAACCAAGAATTCACACAGACCCTGCATTTTTATTTTGAAGAACAGAATTTGCGCATCCAAGCGCTGGCATTCATACAAACAATTATAAATTCACATGCTCTGAGTTAAACACAATCATAAATCATCTATGGCACATATTCAAGAATGCTTGCAAAAAATAATTGTTAAAAGTACTATTATATTAAGTAAACTAGAAGAAAAAATCCATTATTTTCCTATACAGTTACCTTTATCCAGATAAAGTGTCTAGGGATGCAAAAGGAGATATAGCCAGATACTTTCTAGCATTATAGGTCATGGGTCTCATGATTCTATCCTAAAAGACCCTGCTACCCCAACAGACCATATCACAACGATGACTAACAAATCGATAAAAAAGAGGAGTCAATAAATCAATGACACTACAAACCACATTTGAATATACATATTGTATAAAATCACTACAAAAATCAAAACCACTATTTTAGAAAGATGTACCCATACCAGAAAACAAAAAACAAAACAACATAGTGTTTGTGTGTTTGTGTGTGTGTAGTGATTATGTTGTGTGTGTTGTGTGTGTGGGATTTGTGTGATGTGATAGTTGTGTGTGTATGGTGAATGTGTGTTTAGTGATGGTGTTCGCTATATTTCAGCGTTTTGTGTGTCTCCTAAACACTATTCCCAATTCTCTGGTGATCTCACTTCTCACTCTCTCTCCGAATGGGGTCACATACGTAGCTCTCGCACCTCTCACAGCCCTCTCTCTCATTCTCTTCCTCTTCTGTACACTCGTCACGACCGCCTCATTTGCTTCTCTTCCGCACCTCCTCTCTCCCCTCTCTCTCTCCCTCATTCTCTTCTCTCATCCTCCTCCTCCCTCACTCCTTCCCCCCTCTCCCCCCCGCCTCCTCCCCTCCTTCTCACCATTGCCAACTCACTTCTCCCGAGATATCTCAGCCCTCTCTGTCTCTCTCTCTCACACTCTCACGTCTCTCTACTCGACTTCAGACTCAAACACACAGTTCTCACATCACACCGTGACTACTTCCGCAGTCCACTTTCTCTCTTACGTTCCCTTAGCTCGCATGCTCGTTATACGCCCACTCACACAAAAAATCTCTCTCATCGAAACCAATAGAGAAGAGAGAGAGAGAGAGAAGAGTAAGTAGAGTAGAGTGCTAGAGAGAGAGAGAAGCTAGATAGAGAGAGAGATGATATCTATTAAGTGTACATCCGATCCAAACAAAATTAGGTTCATCCAAAGTGACTCAATGTGAAGCATCTTTATCTTAATCATATCAAGATCAACACTACCAACGAAATTTAACATGCATCCCTCAAAAACTCATCACAAATACATGCGCATATACTCATTTACTCTTCGGACTAAATATCATTGTACCTAGACAGTCCAATCTCCAGGGGTTCGACCTCTCTGTCATTCAGTTGTGAAACTCATAAATGTGACTCCGAAGAATACTTACGAGAACTGATACTTGACAGTGACTGATGAAAACCAAGACATCAAGCCGAAATAAGTTAGTGACAAAACACATGCCAGGAGAACAGGTGAAGGATTTCAGGGGTTCCGCCAGTCATGGTCAGTTGTGTGAGCAGAAGTGTTATGCACGTCAAGACGTGTGTAACTTTTGTGTTGGGCATATCCGAAGCAGCACGCCTGGCTGCGACAGTTTGGTGAGTATCCGGAGTCGTCAGATTCTGTCTTGATAATTGCTTAAAGAAAAACCTCAGCAGGTTCTGAACTATAATGTGGATTGCAATCTCTATCACCATGTTATTGCTACTATATTTATAAATATTTGCCCGAGGAGGAAGAGAAGTGAGGTGAGGAGCAGTAGAGGATGATGTGTACTGAGACGATGTAGTGTGTGTGTGTGTATAGAGTTTATAGAGAGATGAGTTTGGTGTGTGTGTGTGTGTGTGTGTGTGTTGTGTGTGTTTGTATGTGTGTGTGTGTGAGTATGTTGTTCTCTGCATCCGCGCAGCGCTCTCGAGTGTGTGAGGGTGTGGATTTTTGATATGATTGTTTAGTGTGTGTGAGTAGAGTTGGCGTGATAAAGTATGGAGAGAGGATGTGTTGTTGGTGTTAGCGTGAGAATTATTAGTGAGAGTGTGGTGTTTGAGAGTGAGAGTGTGTTGTTTGTGGAGCGAGTGTGAGTGATAATTAACGCACACAATCACATAGAGCATGATGTGTTATTGTGAAGTTTGAGTATAGGTGTTGTGATAGTGATTGAAGTGTGAGATTGAGTGTGTGTGTGTGTGGTGAGTGTTTGTGTTGAAAAGTTAGCAGAGAACTCAGACTGCCTCTGTAACTTTAAACTCTAAAATAAGCAAGTATTAGAGAGGTGGTTGTGTGGGAGATGTGATTGGTGGAGTAGATGTTTGTGATGAGAGAGTGTAGAAATAGAGTTTTTGTAGGTAGTAAGAGTGTGTGTGTGTTAGTGTAGAGAGATGTTTGTGAGTGTTAAGTTGTGAGTTTGTTAGTGGAGTGAAGTATTGAGATTGTTTTGTTTGTGCTCGCTCGTGCGCAGCGCACACGTGCGCGTTGTGTGTTTAGTTCGTTGAGAGTATAGATATTAGATTGTGAGTGTTAGTGTTTGTTTTGTGTGATGTGAGATAGATGTGTGTGTGTTGAGAGTTTGTTAGTGTTGTGTATGTGTGTAGTGAGTGTTGTAGATTTTTGTGAGTGTTTTTTGTGTGTGTGTGTGAGTGTGTTGTGTGTGTGTGGGCGTATGTGATAGTGTTGTGCGAGTGCGGCGCCGAGAGCGCCGCCGTTGTTGAGATGTGTTTGTGGTGTGTGTGTTTGGGAGTGTGTGTGAGTGTGTGTGTGTTGTGTGTGTGTGCGTGGGTGAGTGTTGAGTGAGTGCACACGAACATCGTTTATCTCCTTTATGTCAACCAAAATCACTATGTCCCATTCTCTGCTACTCTCTCGTCTTCAAGGACGGGTCGTCAACACTCGTCTCATCACGTGCACGAGCTCTCGAGTCAGGTCCCAAACCTTTACTCACTCTCAATCTCACTAGAACACCGTCTCTTTACGACCGTCGTCCACATCACTCATGTCAGACCTTCTTCGCTCACTCGTCTGCCACGTCTCTCCTGTGTCTCCTCGCGACGTCCACACTCTCTCTACTCTCCTCTCTCTCCACTCACTCTCTCCTAGTTATGTCCTTTCTCTCTCTCATCTGGTGCTTCATGTCTGTCGTCTTTTATCTTGCTTTCTGGTCGATCACTGCCTACAGATCTGACTCTGTCTTTCTTCTGAATCATCTGTCGGGTTTGTCTTACTTTCTGTCCCTGCTCCTTGTTCTGTCTTTCTGTCTCTCATTATGCAAAAGCCCTGCAGAAAGTGAAAAAGAGGATCCTTGTTTACCGCTCAATGCAGAATGGATTCATAAGTCAGTCATAAATGACAGGCCTGAAGAAAAAGACCTACCAAAAAGTAGAGGTTGGAGTTCGTTTTGAAAGGTGTGGTAGGGTACAATATAACGAGGTGTAAAAATAAAACATAAGGAACCGATGTCTTGTTGGATTAAAATTAAAAATAAAAAAAAAAACCAGAATACGAAAAAGACATCCAACTACTATGTACGTCCCTTGGAATATACAAATTCAGGCCACTATCAGCAATAAAACTCAAATACACAGACAGCTACAGATAATTCATGTGTCCTCTATCTATCATATCTAATTTTATCAATCTAAACTATCTAACTATCAATCTAACAATCTATCTATCCAGATCCATACCATCCATCCATATTCCATCCAACCATCCATCCAATCCAACCAGTCCCTGCCACTAAGCTAGCTAGTGCAAGCAATCTATCTAAGCTAGCAAGCTAACAATCTATCTAGGCCATATCATCCATCCTCTATCTATCTATCTCTCGTATCAATCTGTCCGCATCTAATAAAACAAACATCTATCTAAGTGATGTGGTTGTTGTGCAATGCGTGCGCACGCGCGCGCGTGCGTGGTCGTGCGTGCGTGCGTGCGAGCGAGCGAGTGGTTGTGAGTGTGTGTGTGTGTGTGTGTGTGTTAGGTTGTGTTTGTGTGTGTGTGTGTGTGTGTGAGTGTTGAGTGTGTGGTGTGTGCGCGGCGGTTGCACCCCAGCGCGGTGCGCAAGTTGGTGTGGCCGTAGTAGTGTTTTGTTTATTGAGAAGTGTTGGATGTTATGTGTGTGTGTGTGTGTGTTAGTTGATGTTGTGATGTAGTGTGTTTGATGTGGCATGTGTGTGTGTGTGTTGATAGAGAGTGTGAGAGTAGTTGTGTGTGTTTGTTTGTTCAGCGTAATGTTGCGCGCTCTCATTGTGTGTGTGTGTTTGTGAGTGTGTGTGGTGAGTGTGTGTGTTTGTTGTTTGTGTGATATGTGTGCGCGGCTCGAGCAATTGTGTAGCGTGTGCGTGCGTGCATGCGATGTGCTGTGCGTGCTTGTGTATGTGACGAGCGTGGTGGGCGCTCATGTGCAGTCCTGCGCATGAAACCTCCTCATACGATTATAGTAAACATTACCACACTGTTGGTGCTCACCGATTGTGGAGATTACGGCACCAGATGGTAGACGAACTGTCGACGTTGATCATAAGCCCACGCCCGCGTGGAAAGAAGATGGTCAAAATTACAGCTGGTAAACCACCCAGGTCACAGAGACATTGTCCTAAATAGCCCACATCGGCAAGATACTGAGTAGGAGGAGGGAGAGGAAGGGTAAGGGGAAGGGGTGAGGGGTGGGGGTGAGGTAATGGGAGGAAGAAGGGTGAGCAGGTGTGAAAGGGGAGAGAGGGGCTCTGAGGTGACCTAGTCAACCCCAGATCGCCCCACGTTTAAGACCTTATCTTCTGGCTCTCCATTATTCTGCTGGCTTGCATTGCTACACTACATACTACAACAACAACAACTACAACTACTACTACTACGAACTAACCTCCTTACTATCAATTTAGTAACATACTGCGATATAAGAAAATCTGCTTAAAAGTAGTGCAGATGCTTATTATTATTTTTCTAAGGTAGATAGACTCTTCTGACGGGAGCTATGCTCATCTACTCATTATAGATGCTGGGTGATCATCCTCCAGCTTCCAGTCAACAGGGCATGCAATGCCAGATCCCAGATTCATATAAACATATTTTTTTTAAAACATCTGATACCCAACAATTAAACTCCAATATAAATGTTTTAAAAGCTTTATAGCTACTATTCAGCAGATATCATTATCAGAACAATTTTCAGCAATCAGCCATTACTGTAAAGTATCCAAACAAGGTTGATCTTAACTATTGAGAAAATCAATCACGGAACTAGAGAAACTTATCGATACAGTAAAGTTTTGATTACGTAAACGATAAAACAATGTGCGCCATAGATGAAGTAATGGATAACACCACCGAAACTACAACATGTCATTAAACCCCCCCTTGATCAGAACAACGACAACAGAAATATGATAGTCGAATAACAGCTTGTGATAGCCCCAAGCAACAAACATATACACTTGCAGCATATAAATGTAAATGGTGCAGCATCTCACACGATCTCTCACGTCCACACTCTTCCTCTTCTCTACGTCCACACTGGATCTACTCGGTCTCTACACTCTCCCTCTCACTCACACACCACTCTGCATCTCCATCTTCTCCTCACGTTTCTTTCTCCGCAATACAATTGAGTGTGTGTATTAGTGTGTTTGTGTGTGAGTGTGGGGTTTGTTGTAGTGTTGAGTGTGTGTGTTGTGTTGAGCATTGTCGCGCGCTCGGGGGGGATGGTGGGGGTGGGGGGGGGTGGGTTGTGTGTTTGTGTGTGTGTGTGTGTGTGTGTGTGAGTGTGTGTTATGTGTTGTGTGTGTGTTTGTTTGGAGTTGTGTGTTTTTGTGTTGTGTGTGTGTGTGTTGTGTGTGGATTGTGGTAATGCAGGATTCCTTCCATACTCCTCTCGCACTCCCCCTCCATCCCCACTCTCTCTTTCCATCCAACAACCATCTATCTATCTATCATCAACTATCTATCTAACAATCAATCTATCAATCTATTCTACTATCTATCGATCCCTATCTAAGCCACCTCCGTCACTCTCTCTCTATCAATCTAGCTATCTATCTATTGATACCTATCAATTCATCTGCCTACCTACTACCCACTTACATACCAAAATTAAGTCCAATTCTTATCTGTCTATCTATGCAAAACTTTCTATCCACATCGATCGATCGAATCGATCTCGGACGAATCTACCTTCTTCAATCAATCCGTGTATCATCCATGATATCAATCTGTCTATTCTAATTCCTACCTACTACCAGTCTTCCATCTAACCAAGTTATCTATACATGTATCTATCGTCATTCTACCTATCTATCTATTAATTAATCTATCAATCTGTACTGTCTATCAAAATCAAATGGATAGATTGATATAATGTGATTGTGAGTGAGAGAGTGTGTTGGGTATGAGTGTGTGAGGTGTAAACGTGTTCTTTCCAGAGACTGTGGTACGAACCGTAGCATAAGCAACCAACAACAAAAATCACACTGAAAATATGACAAAAAAGAAAAACAACACAGATAATATGACAACAATGAAATCACACAGATACTAATAATAAGAATAAAAAAAATAAAAATAATACAAATAATATTGAATACTTAAATAGCGCCTAAACCTCGGTCTAATTCAAGCTCTACTAAGCGCTATACCAATCCCCACTTCGTTAACAGCACGGTCTGCCTACTCAGGGAAGTTGCCGGGACAGAATAGCAGCCAGCTGCCGCTATCAATCAGCGTTTTCCCTTTGTCATCCAGTCAATATCGTTTCTAAATCGTATCACGTCCTTTTACCTTACTTTCCTTCCATTCTTATCCATTTCTCACGCAGTTTGCAACTAAGAGTACACGTGACATCCATACCAACTTCTGCCAAACTGGCCTACTCTTCCGAAATTTGGAGTGATTTACGTGTGTGCAAGAAGTTAAAGGCATGGCGTTCACACACGGAACCTCGGTATTATTAGTCCTCAATCGAAGGACTTAGGTAAATGGGAAAGGAGTCAGAACCAAGTTAACATCGAGTGAAAAATCCCCCAGTGAAACCGAAACGTCCCCCGGAGGATTCAACCGCCGAAACCCCAGGAACACCAAGATGAACGATTCATGCGCTCAACCAACAGAGTTCACAAACCGTGCTCCCTAAAAAAGACAAACAAAACAAAACACAGGAACAGAGAAAAAATGTAGCTCAACAAGTGAAAATCACAACAGAAAAAAAGACAACAATAAAAATTCACATTGCATAAAAAGACAACACTAAAAAATCACACAGAAAATAAGGACAACAAACAAAAAACCCACACTGATAAAAAGACAAACACAAAGATAACATAGAGTAATAATGTCAAGGAGATACAGTGTACTCCAACTATGTCATGTCTAACCACCACCACCACCACCACCACCACCGACCGGGGCACCACGCTCTTGTCTAAACTACTACTGCATGGCAGCGTGCTACTGCAGTCCCTGCAGGCTTACTACTGCTACTATACATACTACAGCAAACCAATTCATACACAGTAAACTACAATATATCTAATCAACAACAACTTACAACCACCACCAGAACCGGCCACCACCCAACAAACTATATTCCAGTCTGCTGCTGCTGTTTCTGCTGGTGTAATCTGCTTCTATAACAAACTTCCTACTATAGAGACTACTGCAGCTACAACAACAAACAACAAACTACTACGTCAGCTTCCATGCTGCGTTTACTACTACTACTACAGACAACTGCTGATGCTGCTGCCATGCATGCAGGGCATCAGCCTGTGCCGGAACAACACTTAACCGTACTACGCAGACAATAAAGCAACAAACAGCCACAACATACTACTACCTGTCACAATACTCCCCTGCTGTTGAAGAAGAAGAAGAAGAACTGAATAATGAAAAAACAAGAAGAGGACTACACAGATAGAAAGAAAGAAAAAATCAGAATAATAAGAAGAAGACTAATGAAGAATACGTGAAGGAAGAACCTTAACATGAAAGCAATATATAACAAGAAGAACAAGAACAATAAGAACCAGTAACAAGAAACAGAACAAAAAGAGCAAGAGGAACAAGAGACAAGAAATAATACCAATGAAGAGGATGAGGAAGGATGAAGAACATTAAGGATGTCAATAACAACAACAACAACAACAACAACAACAACAACAACAAACAACAACAAGGTCCTCCAATCCCTCGCACTCTTACCCTCCAAAGCTCCTCCACTTGGCTTCCCCATCTTCATTGTAGCCCCCCAAATCCAGCGCCGACAAAATAAGCCCTCCAAAGCATTCTAAAATCTTCGACTCGATTCCCCCACTGTATCCGCACCACCCACACATTTCAAGAGTCTCAAAGGGTGCGCGCCAAGTAACAGCATTAAGCACAAATTTCACGATGTATGATCTGGCAGCCGAGAGCCAAGCTGCAAACCCAGTTCCACTCCCCTCACCCCCCATGTTCCCCAAAATTCCCCTCCATTCTTCCCAACTCGTTCAGCCCCTCCCTTCCCTTCCCTCCCCCCCTACCCCCCCTCATCCCTACCCACCCACCGACCCGCCTCCTCTTCATCTCACCCACGTCCCGAGTACCCTTGCATGCAACAAACGGCTCTCCACATTTTTGTTCTTTATATATGTATCCTATCGCCCTTGCTGCATCGATTTAGCCTCTCGAGTCGACTGTACGCAGGCAGGTGTCTCTACCTCTCTCACTCTCTCTCTGTCTCACTTGTTCGATGGCCTCGTGAAGCACAGGACACGTGGTTTGAAGTTTTTTGCGCCCCAAACCGATTAAAACAGGCTCGTCGTAGCCAGGAGTGATGGAGAGACGGTGGGAGGGGTGGGGGATTGGGTGGGGTGATGGGGTGGGTGAGGAAGGGAGAGAGATCCTGTGTGTCGAAGAAGATGGGAACAGTACGATAGGGGCACTCCTTCCCCAACGCCCAACCCCACTCTCATTCACCCCCATCCCTTCCACCTCCCTCTCTCACTCTCTCTCGTCTACACTCCGGTCAGCCTTCCTCTCACCTCTCCACTCTCACACTCTCGCCTTCTCTCTCGTCTCTCCTCTATCCTCTCTCCTCACTCGCACACTCTCTCTCCTCTCATCGCCTCTCTCTCTCTCTCACACTCTCTCTCTCTCACCTCTCACGCTCTCCCTCTCTCTCTCACTCCTCTCGATCTTCTCTCTCTCTCTCGGCTCACTAACACTCATCTCTCTCTCTCCTCTGCTCTCATCCGCTCTCGTCTTATCTCTCTCTCCTCTCTCACTCTTCTCACGGAACATCGCTCCCCTAAATAAGCTCGCGCTCTCCGTATAACAAAGCGCGAGAAGGATCATTATATGGTGGTGGGGTGTGGGGAGGGGAGAATGAAGTGATTTTGGGATGGATCGGTAAGAGGGTGGGTTTAAATAGTTTGAGGGTGGGTTTGTGGTCAAGAGGACAAGGAGGGGGTAGGGAAATTGTTGAAGTAAAGAAGAGTAATAGCGGGGTGGAAGGTCGGTGGGGGGGTGTGGGGTGGGGGGTGTGGTTTTGTCGATGAATAGGAGTATGAGGGGATGGGCCTTGAGGTAGAGGAGGAGAGGAACTGGGGGGGGGGGTGGGTGGTTTTCTAGATAAATGTGAGTACGACTTAAACTCGATAATCATGCGATTAAGAGGGCTATGAGTAGATATATGATAGAGAGAGAGACGTAGAGAGAGAGAGGAGGAGAGAGAGAGAGAGAGCGATAGACAAACTAACCTATACAAATATAAGAAAACGTCTTGTCTTCCAGTCTCTCAAGCGATAAATAGATGTTACGGGCAACTGCTTTACAACAAACAAACAAACAAACAAACAAACAAACAAACAAAAAACCCAACTGTTCAAGAAAAACCAGAATAATCAATATGTCAGGCCCCAGAACACTATTATAATATAGAAAACGACAAAGTATTGCAGAAACAGTCAATTATGCAAAAAACGTTTGAACTTTTTTCTTCTGTACACTAGATAAAACTTTCTAACATTAAAAAAAGTCCCTTATAAAAACTCTCCTCACTCATACTCTCACCACGACACTCTCTCTCTCTCTATAAATATATATAAAAATAAATAACAAAATATATATATATAAAAATAAAAAAAATATAAATATAAAAAAAATATATAAAAATTAAATAAAATATCTATAAAAAATCAACAATCTCAATAAAACACAAGAGTAAACACCATGTAAGAGTGGCGAGAGAGAGAAGTGGACAAAACCCAAACAGACTACATAAACTGCACAATAGTGAGTCAAACAAGAGTGAAAGACCAGAATCCCCGAACATTATTCCTCATTAATTACGAGAATAAACTATAGCAGTAATACATAAACGGAAGGCCTTGAGCCACTAAATAAAAGCGCATATGGATAAAAAATAATCTCCTGATAGCTTGATGACTAATAAATAGAATCAGAAACAATAGTAGGTCAGCAAAATCAGTAAATAGTAAAAAGAGCTACTGAATCTCCTCCAGTTGAAGGAAAACATGGCAAAAAGAAAAATTAAAAGATATTAGGAAAGGTGGATATCTTGCTGCAACGGGAAAAAGGATGAAAAAAGGAATTGCAATGCCAGATGGTGAACCTTAAAAGTACTATGGGTATACAATACTCAACCCATTAAAGTTTCAGATTGCTATCAAAGATCCATAAATAAGCATAGCTAAAACAAAGTTTACTTTGAATCCTAAAGAAACTGCGATATGTGCTCGAATAATGATCTCTGACAAATGTTTATTGCAAATCGAATCTCATATTCAACCGAAGGTACAGTATGGGAGCTGATTATGGGGCCTCGAATATTGCCATCTATACAAATAGAAAAGAATCAATAGTATTGCATTAAAAAATAATATCGGTGTTTCACGAACCAACAACCAAATGACCAGGGTCTAAGTGGGAGACTAACAGATATCCAATTCCTTTACTTCGGGTGTTAATGCAATCGGTATACTGCTAAATGAATACTCTAATGTCCCCCAGAAGATAACCTCACAAAGCGTACAAAAATTAGAACAGCTAGACGCAGGGTAAGAGTAATTTGTGCAACTAAAGATAGTTTAAACTGAGACGAAATTGGTTTGTGTAGTTAGTGTGGGAGAATCAGGGAGTAGATGACAAACATAGATTTTATATCGCTTGTATTCCGTGGTAAAGGTTAATCGATAGTAACTTGGCCAAAGACTGTGTAATTCCCAGTGATGAAGACAGTCAACTTTTGTATATATACAGATTGTAAAATCCTACACATTGTATTTCCAAGGTACTTAATGCATATAAAACCAGACATATTTAAATAACATTGTTCACAAAATCAGGTTTGGTGTATTAACGGAATAACAGTGTACATTCTAACCGAAACACGCCATTGAATGATCGTAATGTTACATGTCCACATCTTTTTACGAAGAAAGTATTAAAAAGAAATACATTTTGATTCACAACTTTGTTCTAAAAACTACAAGCAGTTCTGACCGCAAATAATACCCAACCTAAGTACATAAGAGAACCTTTTTACATCACACTGATTATGGTATGGCACACTGAATGCACACCACACAAATTCAAAAGTTCGCTATTTGTGTAATAAGAATAATACACAATGGCTTTAGAATTCGAGATGAACTGTGTAATACCGTGTAAATTATGATCTACGTTAGTTAAATGAGTTGACCTCGCGTTGTGAAATTATTTACCCCCTACGAAGGCTATGGCCTATTACGAAAAAAAAACGTCTACGTCTCTCTCTCCCTCTCCCTCTCTCTCTCTCTCTCGTTGTGTGACGAGTTAATGGCTTCCATAGCACATTCCGGCTGAAAGTTACTAGGAGTTTGTGCTCAGAGTGTAGTATGCAGTACAATTTCACACAGAATCCATATCATTGGTAACAGAAAGTGATCTTTGACCGTGGGTCGTAAGGGCCACAGTTACTTGGTAACGTGGAGGGCTGCTATCGGCAATTTTGTGGTTAGCTGAACTACCAGGTCCAAAGGTCAACACGAACAATAGTTGTGATGTTTTTAAACAGTTTCACTCTGACACGAACACAGAGTAAACGGCGACTGTATGTTCTCGACACAAAGCATGTGAGCTGTTTGATCAAAGTGTTAATGATAACATTTTCATCTGCAGAATGTGGCGGAGTAGACATCAGGGAATATCCTTATTTATTCAGAGAAAAACAAAATAATAAAGGAACTGGGTCCATGTGCTGAAATTCCGATGTGTAGCTACCCCTGATGTGAGTCAGGTCCGACACGCACGTGCAAACACCTGCGCTCTCGTTTTATGTGGCCGTGAACGCCGAGTTCTACGTTCCGCAATGCTCCATCTGATCGTAGAAATTGAAACCAACCCTGTTCCCAACCCGACGGCCAATAAAACAATGAAAAAACAGCGGCGTCAGACATGCCGAAAGAACAGTAAGAAAATGTATATAATAGCAAATGCACGCCATAACCGCACCAGTTCAGATCAACAGACATCGCCTAACAGGCATGGAACTTAACGAAAATTCAATACGAATAAAACCAGTAAACATCAACAGTGTGAGGAGATAAACAGAAACGATTTGACAGACTGGAACTGGGATCATAGGCAGCTATCGACAGAACGGTCCCTGACATGACACAGAAATCCAACACCTGTTTGAAGTGACAGATGTCAGGAAGGAATGAGACACAAAAACAGACAGAAAGGGGGGGGGGGGGGGGGGGGGGGGGGGGGGGGGGGGGGGGGGGGGGGGGGGGGCGATTAAAGGAAATGGAAAGAAGACGTTGAGAAACTAAAATAGACACTGACAAACTATAGAATTTCACTCGCCGAGACAATTTGCTGCTTTTTCGGGATCCCCGAAAACAAAACCCCAACGAACATTCGATGCAATTTGCCAAGGCAGTTGACGATGCTCTGAACAGAGAAGATCAGCATATAAACAGGACTGAAGAGACATTGAGCGAGCGTCACCGTACAGGCAAAGCACAACCGCCCCTCCACGCGATAGGCCATCCAACGATGAACGTCAAGTATAAAGGTGTAGAGATAAAATGTCTTTAATCATGACAGAGACACTCGACAAGCTTTTCGAACTCGGGAAATAGAAGGCAAATGACCTGACACGATCGCAGGCCCAGATCGTGTCAAAGCCAGAAGTTAGGGAAAGAGAGCTTACTTTAGAAAAGGTCAGTAGGTTATTTATATGTATATTTGCCCCCAACACCCAGACCCCCGGACAAATGCTGAGTAGGTGAGAAGTTGAAATGAAAACTGTGCTGCCACAAGATCCACCACGTGACATTACACTTGGAGTCATAACACCACATGACTCCATCACATGGTGTGTCTGCCCCAAGCAATCAACAGACTCGTGGTCCCGTCGAAAAGAGACATCGACCCACAACGAGCAGGTAGTGTGATGGTTAATAGTGTGTCCTTCCCCCCCCACACTCAGCTGTAACCGGATCCACCAGGAACAGCGGCAAGCGTGACTTTGACAAGCGCGGGTAAATACCCGTCCCTGACAGCCAGTAGAGAGACGACACGGTCCAACAGCTACCAGCGTGGGATTGCACACGTTTCTGCCACAGATGAGCGTCACGGGTCACGGGAATCCCTTAAGTGTCGCGGGAAGTCCTACGGCGAGAAAGTTATAGGTCGCAGACTAGCAGTGACAGGAGTTCCACACCTCCTGTGACGAAGAGGGACAACCCTCAGTGCCCGGGACACTTTGTGCACGGAGAGGGACGTCTGGCAGACAGACAAGCTGAGCAACGTGCCCACTTGTCAAACATGATGCAGAGGCACTGACAGAAACTAAGAGACAGAAATAAATAGGACAGGCTAGACTTATACCAAAGGAAAGGGACAATACTTAATTACAACCGTGGAAAAATTGTACAATAAATAGCTGATGTTATTTTATGAATTGATGTAAAATTTGTTTCATTTGTTTTGCTTAACTGAAACATTTTTTGGACTACTCTTAATGATTATGATAATGATTTATCCAAGTAATATGAAATTCTTTGCCCCTGCACAAAAGATGCTAAACAGAGAAGAAATTCGGTTTATACAAGTATTTGGTCATGCATTGAATAAAAAACAGTTTTGTTGAAAGAAAATCCGTGTAGACTGTGTAAATAACGAGATTACAGAAAGTGGTTAAAAAACTTTTTTATAACACAGTATAAGGATGTAGTTTTATAGATGCATCTATGTTGTACCCTAAGTGGGCCCGCTGAAAATAGTGGTGATTTAAAAGACGGTATTTTAATCTAGAATAAAGTAATCTACAAGCGGTGCAAGGGGGGGGGGGGAGGATGTTGTATATGATAGTGTGTGGAGATTTAAATGCAAAACAGTATGTGAACAACCAGTTGCTTGAGGACATGTATGATTTGTTTCTGTAGATGGGTAGAAGTAGCGAGTGAAAGACTGTGCTAACCTGCCGTGTTCCTATGATTTACTATAAAAATATTAGGGAAATCCCAAAAGGACATTTGGCTTAATAATTAGTATCTTATTATACTGAAAGTATAATGCAATGGAGAAGCGGGAATGGTAGTATTTATACTTTTGTGTACACACCAATGATGTAGTGAGAATTAGATATTATCTTATTTCCATAAAGATTATGGTTGAAAAATAGCACAATGTGAGTTGGTGACCCCAGGTATAATTTCCTGCATTTTCCGCCTCGAACTTGAAATGGAGAAACAACACTGGGCAATAAGGAAATTATTCCACGTCAGACAGGATAAGAACGATTGTGTATGTTCGAAGAGAGAATGTGGAATGCTATAAAAAATAACTGTGAAATGATTACATTTAAGGAATGGTTACAAAAAGCTGTGGACATGCATTCTTAGAATAAAATACGTTTTGATAAAAAACTCACGAGTCTATGTATGGGTGAGCTGCTGCCTGTATGATTATATAAAGGATTGAAAACGAAGTAGAATAAAAAGAAGCAATTAATGTGTATTGACATGTGAGTGTAGAAACAAAAGAAAAGAACAGTCAAATGTCCTTCAAAAACCGTTTCCAAATGTTTAAAAGGGAAGTATAATAAAAAGTATAACAACAAGAACGTTATGTAAATGAAATAAGGAATATGGGCATATTAAGAGCAAAAAAGAAACATGAAATTGAGAAGAATAAAAAATACCAAAAACTAAAAAAAATCGGTTAAGTAATCAAGTCTGTTTTTGGTCATAATTTTACTAGTGTGAGTCGAATGACCTAATATAAAACAAAAAATATAGCACACCAACAATGGAATTAGCATATTTTACAGCAGTTTATTCTGAGATACAGTTACATTAATAATGAAAAATGACACGCATGTTAAGAGCTGTGAGGGTATTGAAGAGCCCATAATTATGATGCAGAATAGTATAGAATGAAGTGATTGATAGTATAAAGCATCTAAAGACAGTGAAAATGTGCGGCCCATGATAGTAATTGTTTATAGTGAATGCTGAAACCAAGCAAATTACGTTGTCATTGATATCCTATAAATGTTATTTATCTATACTGCTAAATGATTAACTTTCCGCTTCAGCCTGGGCAAATCTAATCTAGTTTCCAATTCCATAAAAAGGTAGACAAAAAACCCAGATAACAACCCGTGGTGAGTAGCTCCTGACACGTGTCGTAAGTAAAATCAACACGCCATAATTCTAAACATAAGGACTCACAAATGTGGGCAAAAGGAGAAAAAAACACGAAGAACAAGCTGATTCCGATCTCACTATAGTACAAAGACCATATTTTTACGCAATTTTGCAATAGTATCAAACCCACTTAAAGAAAAACAAAAAAGTGAACAAATGCATTGTGAGCGACATTATAAAGGCCTTCGACACTGTATACACGAACAAGAAAAGGTCTTCCTTACGAAAAAATGGATTGGCATGGCAAGTTTTACTGTCACTTTCTGTGGTGAATACGATTGTGTTCAGCATGGAGTGGCGTGATAATGAGTAGCCTATTCAGATTTTTTAATAGGATGTCCCCGAAGAGTGAAGCTAGGATGCAAATTCAGACCTCTGAATGTTTTCAATCTATATGAATGAATTAGCAATAGACCTAACAAAGAAAGGAAAGCAAGGTGCATACAAATGATCCCAGTAGCGTATAGCAATATTTTTATACTGAAAGTACGCAGATGAAGTTAAATTAGTGTCCTAATACAGTGTTGGTTGACTACCAAAACAGCTGAAAATAATTAAAAGAAGAGGCAGATCGTCAGTTCACAAACTGTAACAACTTGATAAATCAAAAGAAAAGTGTATTCAGAAAAATGAGGTGACACCTGCAACTCATGTAAAATTTGAAATACATGCACAATAGAGGTAAAAAACACTAACTCCTATAAAAAAATTAATAGTAAAGCAGATAACAACGCATTTTGATTGAGAAAACGTCGCAGAAGATGAGAATTAGTAGACAAGGAAAAAAAGGAGACATAGAAAATTCTAAAAGCATTTAAGTAAACTAAATGCGATTGATACAAGAATATTTATGGAACTTTTTGTGAATCAAAAAACGAAACCGACTACATACTATTGAGCTGAATATTGTCGGTTCTCCGGTGACAGCTGAGACTATGTGGGAGAGAAAGTACACACAAATGGCAGTCAGCCTTCTTAATGTTTCCACTGCATACGTCCAAATACAGAAAAGTATGGTGAAACTGGCAGAAACCCATTATATATCCGGACGTATGTTAAATGATAAAAAAAGTCATAAGTAATTGAGTTAACCTTACTCAAGATCTCTGTAAACAGGCCATACCAAATTCTTACTGAAATGAACTTGATCGGGGAAAGAAAAATGGTTATTTTTATCAAGAAGATACTGACTACGAATGGATTTTGGAATCGGGGGTGTGGGGATGTGCAGGGAGTTGGATATGAAAACGATTTTATTTTTGGTTATTTAAAGATAGGAAGATTGCTTTCTAAAACAGAACTGGCCTTCCAAAATGGAAAACACAGAAACGTACAGTTTGGTTTATTATAAGTTTTAAAAAGTAATAATATTAGAAAACAAAAAATATGTATCGTTTATTACGTGCATGTGACAGAATTTGCCTTGCCAGGTCTTAGATCTAGAACTCTTTGTTGAATGCCATACAAAATTGTTATCTTGACTATCCTCTACACAGTCCGCCTTGTCCATGTGAGGTTTCCCATTAAGGAAGAATGAGAATCATTTCCTATTCCATTGTAAAGAATACGCAGAATCCCGCGAAAAAATGCATAAATTTTGAAAAACAATGGAGGGCAAAAAATGAGTACAAAGATTGTGTGTGCTAAAACAGAACTATACGATGAATCTGTGGAAATCTCATTGCAAAGTATATTGCAGAATCTTTTGAACATCAGAAACAAACAAACTAACTCGACTAATGTAATTATTAAAGCACGCACTGCGAATTCTGAGGAAGATAAACTTTGTATTCATGCAACTTTCAATATATGGCGTTTTTTATGGATGGTCTCGATGCATGTCTAATTTTGCTTAAGCCCAGCAATACAATATTCAGCAAATCTGAATAGGAACGTTGCGCCCTTAGCTTATTTTGTTTTGTTCATTGTTTGCACCCCCAGTCACGAAAGTGCTATATATCCAAAGACAATAAAAATTTTTCAGATGATCATGTTCAGTGTTCACGTCTCTCTACTCACTACGTCTCTTCTCACACTCTATCACCTCTCTCTCCTCTCCACTCACTCTCTCTCTCTCTCTCCGATTTACACTCAAACTACTAAAACCTGATACAAGTACTGCCCACAAACATTGGCAGGATACAATTCAGGATTCAGATTCAGAACTTTATTCTAATAGGCCATGGCCGCCTCAGTAAGGGGATACAATCATCGGAGAAGTAATAATAAATTCAGATAACAGCGTGTGATGACAAGACAAACGAAACAGAAACAATCCACAACATCACATTATTTACAAGTTTAAAGCCTGCGACTGCTCAATGATTTATACAGCTAATTGTTTATTCAGCAAGTATTATCGTAATGTGGATGACTGAATTGTTTTGATGGACCGCGGTGTGCCGGAATAGCACAGTGGTAGAGCGCCTGAAACATCGTAATCATGTGTTGCGGGTCTCGAATCACCGTCCAGGCCGAATTCTTGGAACAGGGTGAATTTTCCGTCCGATTTAACAATGGTTCTGACTCATTTCCATACAGTCCATGCGAATTGATACAAAAAACCGAGGTTCGCGAGTAATAACTCACGGACATAACATAACTTGCACACAACGTAAAATCCCATCACCAACTAACGTGAATAGAAGGCCAGATTGGTTCCGTTGGTAGGGAAGATACGCAACACAAATCATGCACCTTTCCTTGTCCCGAAGATTGGAGTATGGCTGCCTAATGTGGCAGTGATAAAAACGGACATGCAACACAAAACTCCACTCCGCTAAACAGGGGGTGTCCCGCCGAAAGTATCATCCTGCGTACGCAGAAAGAAGACGTTGAGACTCAATAAGTCTAAGTTAAATGCTGTTCTAGAATACGCGTAACCAGGGAACTTCCAAATTCTTTGACCCTCCCCAAAACGTCGTACAGCTTTGTACGTATGATTCCATGAGATCCAGTGCGATTTCAGTCGTTCAAAAGAATTCATTCCACCCTTGAAAGGTACTACTATCACAGTTCCAGTCAATGGAAGTGCTCTGCGTTTGCCGTTTATCTATAATTTTATGTCCAATGTGTTGTGATGTCGTGTGTGTGTGTGTGGTAAAAGAGAATAGAGGGCGAAGAGATAGAGAGAGCGAACAGATAGAGATAGAGAGAGAGAGAGAGAGAGATGTGTGTGTGTTGTGAGTGAGATTGAGCCAGTGTGCTAAGTCGTTGCGTGGCGTGGGTGAAGCTATGCGTTTTCTCTTATTGATATGTGTCGAACAACGAATCAATATACATAACTGTGCAAAGAATCGAGCTTAATCCATGATGTTAATTGGTGTGCTTCGTCGTTTCTAATCAAATTGATGTTTTATACTCCCTCCACCCAGATACTTACGCACAAGCGCACATTCATGGCTTTTTCCACGACACAACCACACCCAGGCCCGTCCTTTTTCCCTACTGTAATTCGAGAGTAGACAGACAAAATGAGTTACGCTCTCATAGATGCGTCGACTTACTTTACCTTGTATAGAGCAAGGCCAGTCCGTCCTTTTTCTGTTTCACAACATTTAATTTTCCAATATATCCTCCACAACTCACGTGGCAACAGAATGAAACTTAAATAAGTCCATCATATCTCAAAAGAAATACGATTGAGTATAACATTCCGTAAATTAAGTGCTCGATAATAAAAACAACCCAGTCATCAAGAGAGAAATTGTGGTCCTGGAAAAGTTCTGACCTAAAAGCCAACTACTGATAGCAGATCAAAAAAAGTAAGAATAGGGGAAAAAAAACAAAAAAAAAAACCAAACAAACAAACAAACAAACAGAAATGTATGACTGTATACGCAAGGCGCTGTCTACTCAGCATTGCTGGCTCGAATATCAAACAGAAAAGCGGATTGGGCGATAGTAGGTTTTCATAACAATTACAATACATTTTACAACACAACACAATACAATACGATTTACAATACAAATATCACACAATACAATGCGACTGCAATGCGACACGATACCAACAATAACAAATACAAACGATGCGATTCGGTTCAACGACAAACACAATGCAATACGATTCGATAACAAATACAATACTATACGGATTCGCGATACATGTACAAATACAAACAGCTACACCGATTTTCGATACAGATACAACTGCAACAATACAAAACAATGAAGTGCAATGCAATGCTATGTCAACACAATTCAGTACAGTGTGCAATTTAATGGAAGATAAAGGAATACGACTAACAATGCATTATAGATTCCATTCAAAAAAAGGAAGATAATGAGTAATACGACAAAACAATGCGTAACCGTGCAATTCAAGTATTAATAAAATGGAATACTACATAACAAATCATACCTTGCAATTCAATGAAGATAATGTGTAATACGGACAAAACAATTGCAGTACAGAGCAAAAAAAATTAAGATCAAGTAATACTACATAACAATTCAGTACATTGCAATACAAATTGAAAGATAATGTGAATACGACATAACATGCATAACATTGCAATCACTGGAAGATAATGTAATCCTACATAAAACAATTGCAGTACAGTTCAATTAATGTAATATAATAGGTGAATACGAACACAACAATGTCAGTATCAGAGAGGCAATTCAATGGAAGATAAAGGCACAAGCGACAAAACAATGCAGTACATTGCAAATATGACAAATCAAAGGGAAGTCATAATTGAATAACTCATAAAACAATGCCGACCAGTGCACTACAATGTTAATATAATGGAATACGACATAACAATGCATTACATGCAATTCCAAAGGAAGAAAAGTAATACGACACAACAAAGCATTACAGTGCAATACATGGAAGATATGGACATAATCTACATAACAAAGCAGAACAGTGAAAAAATCCGCGTGAAGATAATTGAAACTACAGTGAAGGAGAATAGGAGGGGGGAGTATTAAAAGATGGATTGTTGTACATACAAATAGACCCCCTTTACCCCCGACTGTCACCCCCCAATGTAGCCGACGGACGGAGAGCCACCCCACACCGACACCACCACACCATCAGGGGAATGACCCCCGCCACCCCCACACCCGCCACACCCACCCCACACCCCCCACCACCACCATCCGACCCTATCCCAACCAATGACTGCACATGGCCACCTCCCACCCCAGCCTACCCGATCCCAACCCATTCATCACAATTCCACCCATCCCACTGCATTCCCCTATGCAAATCAAAGGTCCTATCCATGCAACCTACCACCCCCACCAGACCCAATAGCACAACACATTCCAAAAAGGACAACGCCATACCCAATCCGTACAGATTCCATACAATATGAAGAAAAAGACTTGAAACCGACCCCCAATGCTAGAACAGTTTCACTACCATGGTGCCATCATGGTAAACCGACCTCACAATGGCATTAACCGAGCACTTCAATGGCATATACTGTACTACGACAAAACAATGGCAGGGGTTTAAAAAGAGCCAATCAATGACTATCCTAGGTAATCCGCCCAAACCAAGCAGAGCCAGATTGCAAATTCAATGTGCAAAATTAATACACATAAACAAATGCAGTACATAGTACACAAAGTGGACGGATACGAAAACTACAATAACAATGCAGTCCAATCAATACAATGGAAGAAATGGAATACGACCTAACAAATCAGTACGTGCCCAATCAATGGAAGAAAAAGAAACTACATAACAATGCAGAACAGAGGCAAATACAATTGGAAGAAAAAGGAATACTACAAAACAATGCCGTGTCCCTATGGCAATTCCAAGTAAATAATGGAATTACACAACAATGCAGTACAGTAGCAATCAATGGAAGATAATGTAATACGACATAACAATGCAGTACATGCAATTCATGGAAGATAATGGAATATACGACATAACAAAGCATACAGTAGCAAATCAATTGAATATTAATGAAAACGTACATACCACAGTCCAGTATAGTGGCAATACACAGGAAGATACAGGAAAAACTACAAAAACAATGCATTACAATCATACAAGGAAGAAAAAAGGAATACGACAATATAACAATGCAGTTCCATGAGTTAAGAGACAATTTTGAAGAAAGAAGGAATACGACAAACAAATCAGTACATTAGCACTTCAATGTAAGATAATGAATACGACAAAACCAATGCAGTATCATGCAAAATCAAAGGAAGATCCAGGAATACGACATAACAATGACAGACAGTGCAATTCAATGGAAGATAATGGAATACCGACATAACAATGCAGTACAGTGCAATACAATGGAAGATAATTGAAAGACGACATAACAATGCAGTATCAGAGTTATTCAAATGGAAGAGAAAATTGAAAACGACATAACAAAGCCAGTACCAGTGCAATTCAATGGAAGGATAATGGAAAACTAACATAACCATGCAGTATAGTGCAATTCAAGGAATAAAATGAATACTACATAACCAAATGCAGTACAGTGCAATTGCAATGGAAGATAAATGTGAATAACCGACGTAAATGATATCAGTACAGAGCAATTCAAATTGAAGATAAATGGGAATACTACATAACAATTGCGTACAGTGTAATTCATGAAGATAATGGAACACGACGTAACAAAGCAGTAACAGAATAGAGAAATTCAAAGGAATATAATGGAACACGACTTAATAATGGCAGTACAGAGCATCAAAGGAAGAAAATATTGGAATATCGACGTAATAAAGCAGTACAGAGTAATTCAATTGAAGATAATGGAATAAGACTTAATAAAGCATTACAGTGTAATTCAATTGTAAGAAAAAGGCACGACGACGTAATTAATGCAGTACAGTGAAATTCAAATGGAAGAATAATGAATACGACATAACAATGCAGTATAAAGTGCAATATATCATGTTAAAGATCATTGAATACGACATAACAATGCAGTACATAGCAATACAATGGAAGATCATGGAATACAACGTAAAATGCGTAGATTGGCAATTCAATGTAAGATAATGGAATACGACATAACACAGTCATCAACCACAATAGAGAACAACAAGGTGCAGTAACAGATACCGAACGTACAGTAGAACTGAACACAATGCACACTTTTATCAAAGCAACGCGAACTCGAGCGCACCGCAACATACCACATCAAAGACCATACCGAACCATAAACATGCCATACAAAACACCACACCACACGCACACCAGACCAAACGCATACCAAATCCAAACCAATACCATACCAAACCATAGCCATACCATACCAACCCACCCATGCCATGCATACCGTAACCAAACCATACCAAACCATAGAGAACCATGCCATTCCATGACCATGCCCAAACCAAACCAAACCATACATTCATGCCATACCATACCATACCATATCATACCAACCAACTGCCATACCATACCAAACATACCATACCAAACCATCCTAACCATGCCCATAACCATTGCCATGCCCAAATGCCATCCCGAACCTCACCACACCACACCACACCGTGTGCACGTACCCGTACCAAACGCATAACCAAACCATACCAAACCATAAACCATAACCAAACCAACCTTACCAAACCATACCATACATACATACCAACCATAAACCGTACCATACCAACCATACCACACCCAAATGCATCATCAGGATATCTGCACATGAACATGTATTGAGTTGACAAAAACATAGGCCACAAATGAAAGACACAAAGAAACCGCTTGGGGGGGGGGGGGGGGCCCCTAACCTCTATAGCAACATCTTCTACATCAACATTATGGAGATTCCGCGTTCCACATTCCCTGGGAAAACCCTTCTTATCAAGCACCTCCACGTTCTGTTTTTTCACAGTTTAGAGAAGTTATATTTAAAAATTTCCTACTGTTTAATTGTGGTTGTAGCAAAAAATTACTACCTATTAGAAAGTTATTTTTTTTTTTTTTACCTTTTTGAAAAGGTGCGTTAAGCGCGCAGGCAGTGTGAGTGTGTTGTGTGTGTGTGGTGTGTGTGTGTGTGTGTGTGTGTGGTGGTGTTGGTGGTGTGCTTGCGCGAGTCACGATTGTACATGTGTTGTGTGTGTGTGTGTGTGTGTGTGTTTGAGTGTGTGTGGATGTGTGAGTGTGTGTTTGTGTGTGTGTGTGAGTGTGTGTGTGTGGTGCGCGCGCGCGCCGCGCCTGCGCGCGGCGCGCGCGTTGTGTGTGTGTGTGTGTGTGAGTGGTGTGTGTGAGTGTGTGTGTGTGTGTGGTGGTGTGCAAAGCCGTGTGCAAACCTCTCTCTCTCTCACCCTTCATCTCTCTCTCTTCTTCTCTTCGACGTCTCCCTCTCTTCATCTCGTCTCCTCTCACCGTCTCCTTCTCTCTCTCTCACTCTCTCTCCCCTGTGTCCTTTCTGTTTCACTCCT
>CM031597.1:17848560-17851060 GCA_018398815.1 Conus ventricosus
GCAGCCATACTCCATCTTCGGGGAATGTGCATGCTATGTGTAACGTGTCATCCATACCAACGGCCAAACTGGCCTTCTCTTCCGAAAGTTGGTGATGGCATTGTACGTGTGTGCAAGATGTTGTGCGTGCGTTCACACACGGAACCTCGGTTTATAGTCTCATTCAAAGGACTGTATGGGGAATGGAGTCAGAACCAATGTTAACTCCGAGGGAAAAATCCCCCTGTACCGAAACGGCCCGGCGGGAGATTCGAACCCGCAACCCCAAGATTACGAGTCCGGCGCTCTACCACTGAGCTAGTCCGGCCACCCGTCTGTGATACAAACTGTTCTGCAGTTCACTTTCCTGGAATCCATCACTAGCAGTCAGGGATCCAGACCACAAATCCTGTCCAGTGCAGCCAAGACAACTGCAGCGCTGACTACAGTAAAACTTGAACGGATGGCAAATAACATATGCGTGAAACACAAGATCCGGTTCCTGTGTACTCTGGTATATTCCACCTTTCGCTGTGTGCATGCCAGACATAAACACTCACAGCGGATCTGTAAAGAAGAATCCAAGCCATGGAAATGACATGTAAGGTAAGGTAATGCTGCTTACAGTCCAGCTGACCGCAAAGGGCCATATCAGGGCTGTCACCGCGTTGACTTACAGTCCAGCTGACCGCAAAGAGCCATATCAGGGCTGTCACCACGTTGACTTACAGTCCAGCTGACCGCAAAGAGCCATATCAGGGCTGTCACCACGTTGACTTACAGTCCAGCCGACCGCAAAGAGCCATATCAGGGCTGTCACCACGTTGACTTACAGTCCAGCTGACCGCAAAGGGCCATATCAGGGCTGTCACCACGTTGACTTACAGTCCAGCTGACCGCAAAGAGCCATATCAGGGCTGTCACCACGTTGACTTACAGTCCAGCTGACCGCAAAGGGCCATATCAGGGCTGTCACCGCGTTGAAGTCAACTCACAAGTCCTTAAGAAAACAAGACCCCAGTTCACAAAACCCTTTAAAATACACCTAAGAAAAACGGAAATTTCGTTAAAAATATATCTTCCGTAAAATCTTAGAAATTTTAATAATAATGGGGATTTATATAGCGCCTTCCACGGCCTTTTGAAATTTTCAAACATTCTTTCAGAAATTCAAACATCACGTCAGGTGGGACATCTCTGAACAAGGTTTTCATGGAGTCTGCTGTAAAGTGTTTATGTCTCACATCATGCAAGTCCCTACTCTCTAAAAGAATATGTTTCACTGTCAGTGGTACATGACACGGAATGCACCACGGAGCTTCTTCACTTTTCAAAAGTTGAGAATGGGTGTAAAAGGAGTCGCTTGCGTGCAAACGGCACAATACAAGACTGTCTCTTCTTTACAGCCGCCCTTGAAGAAACGAAGCGTAACCGCAAGGTATTAACAACCAGGTATACTGACTGTATCACTGATGAACACATGCGTCAATCCGTCTAGTATCACATCGAACTATACAAAGATCTACGGACATCAGTTGGGGGGTGGGGGGGGGGGGGGAAGAAAGAAAGAAAGAAAGAAGTCTTCGTTGAGCCTGTATATCCGCGTAACAAGCTCCAACGACCTGCGAACTCAGGCCTGCAGGGAATTCTTGGGGAAGATGGAGGGAAAGGTGAAGAAAAAAGAAAGATGGCCTGACAACAACATTGCAGAATGGACGGGGGAAGCAGTCTGTAGAGTCACAGGCATTGGTGCACAACTTGTCACGTCGTACCGCACAGCATCGAGCTCATGGTGTTGTAACGGCCATTGCACGTGATTCTCGTTCATTCCACTGTATTGTCTGGTAAAGTGCGTGGTAATTCTATGACAGTATCATATTACATTGTATTCTATTGTTTGCAACTTGCTGTTCTCTATTTGCTGATTTTAACAAGTATTGATATGACTGCGCCAAACAACGCGGACAAACGAATCACAAGACAAAACGCGACGCGTTTTGACCTCTTAGGTCTTCTGCAAGCTTGATAAACAACACTCAAGACAACGAAAATGAAAGAGCAATTACTCATGTTCGTCAAATTCCGAGCAAGATGGGCCTCCTGCGATGGCCTTACTTTGCAACCAACTCTATTTACTTAGTATCATATTACATCGTATTCTATTGTTTGCAATTTGCTGTTCTCTATTTGCTGAGTATCATATTACATTCTGTTATGCTGTTTGTGGTCTGCTGTTCTCTATTTGCAGTTCTAATAGTATCAAGTCGTAGATAAAGTCCAGGTGACGTTTCTTGCTGGAATTAGAACCCTGGACAGCCGACAGACTAGAGAGAGGTGGACGAACGCAAAGCTTCTAGACTCCACCAGCATCGTGGCTCAGTCAGTCAGTCAGTCAGTCGCAGTGCCAGTGACAGTTTGTTACATGGGCGCCGCTTCATTACATGGGCACGGAGTCCGTCCGACTGCCGAGATGGATGTGAGAGAGGCCTTGACATTCCAGACTGGATGGAGTTGGGGGGGA
>CM031597.1:17853560-17868560 GCA_018398815.1 Conus ventricosus
ATTGTACTTGTGGGACATTAACCTCTGGATTGTAGTTGTGGGGTATTAACCTCTGGATTGTAGTTGCATGAGGTGTTAACCGCTGAATTGCAGTTGTGGGGTATTAACCGCTGAATTGCAGTTGTGGGGTATTAACCGCTGGATTGTAGTTGTGGGGTATTAACCGCTGGATTGTACTTGTGGAACATGTGAGTTTTTCCTGTCATGTATTTCAAAGCGAAAATCGGTTGTCAAAGGAGGGGAGGGGGGGGGGGAGGCGCAGAGCCTGTGTGAAACCATGGATTGTTTGTCTTTTGAGGGGTAATGAGATTGTTGCAGCTTTTGTGGAACCATCGTCTGCACTGTGGTTAGAAAGGAAAGCTGGTGCTATGAGATGTAGTCTGCATGTAGACTAGAATCTCCAGTCTCATCTTCGAGGAAATCAGGTTCTGTAGTGTAGTTTGTTGTAAAGATATGTATTTCCTACCTTGTCTTTACAATCCTGAGGAATGTGGGTTCTGTAGGGTGTTCACTATGTGACACCACGATTTTCTGAAAGCAGACTTTCTGGAGGTTCTGTCTACATGGAACCAGGGATCTCTTCTTGTCCTGACTTTCCCAAGCAAGAAAATGATAGTTCTACACTGTTGTTCACCTCCTACCGTCTCTCTCGTTCCCCACCCCCTACCTTTTTCCCAAAATTTCCCATTTATTTATAAATTAATTAATTTTATTTATTTATCTATTTACTCATTTGTGTATTTATTGCTTCTTCTTCAATCCTTGTTTTCTTTCATCTTCCGGGAGAAGATAACTCTCATCACATTTTCTACATGTCAGCTGAACAGGCGCTTCTTAGAATCGCTGATTTGTTTTTTCCATTGTTTGCCTTTGGTGTAGAACCCCCCCCCCCCCCACCAGTAATGTGTGTGTGTGTGTGTGTGTGTGTGTGTGTGTGTGTGTGTGTGTGTGTGTGTGTGTGTGTGTGTGTGTGTCTGTGTGTGCGTGTGTGTGGTGTGTGTGTGTGTGTGTGTGTGTGTGTGTGTGTGTGTGTGTGTGTGTGTGTACGTGCGTGTGCGCGCGTGTGTGTGTGCGTGTATGTGTGCGTCTGTGTGTGTGTGCGTCTGTGTGTGTGCGTCTGTGTGTGTGTGCATACGTGTGTGTGCGTGCGTTGTGTGTGTGTGTGTGTGTGTGTGTGTGTGTGTGTGTGTGTGTGTGTGTGTGTGTGTGTGTGTGTGTGTGTGTGTGTGCATCTGTGTGTGTGTGTGTGTGTGTGTGTGTGTGTGTGTGTGTGTGTGTGTTTGTGTGTGTGTGTGTGTGTGTGTGTGTGTGTGTGTGTGTGTGTGTGTGTGTGTGTGTGTGTGTGTGTATGTGCGTGCGCGCGTGCGTGCGTGCGTGTGTGTGTCTGTGTGTGAGATAAGTGTAAAGGTGAGGAGTGGTTTGGAGAGGATTTAAGAATGAGAGAGAGAGACTTTTTGTGAAATTTCTCGTATGATTTGTTTTCAAATTATCATTATTATTAATATTATTATTATTATACAATGTGTTTATTGTGAATGCAATGTAATTTGTGTTAGTATTGATGTACAATGTGTTAATCAAGGATCTTAGTGAAAGTGATCTACGTATTACAATGTTCTGTGATAAGTTTTCTTAGTTGAAAAATGAATGTTTGTGTGATGTGTTTTTATTGTCTTTGTAATATCTAATCATTAATGTTGATAATATGAATAATTGTGATATTTGTAAGGTTATTATGTACAATTACATACAGATGCACACATACACGCACATGCATACACGCTCACTTGCGCACGAGCGCACACTTCACGCACACACCCACGCGTGCACACATATGCACGCACAATGCACACACACACACACACACACACACACACACACACACACACACACACACACACACACACACACACACATGCATACATACAGTATAGGTCTCTCACCGAAACTGATGTGAAATAGATCTGAGATGCATGTTTGTATATTATTTGATTTGTGCAAGTCAGTATCTGATATCTCGAGGTTTTGTGTTTTTTTCAATGTGCGTGACTTTTATAACTCCTACTTTTATCGTTTGCTCATTTTCAAATGTAAAAAGCTGTTGAGCATTTTTATGGAATATGCGCCACAGAAATAAACATTATTATTATTATCATCATCATTATTATTATTATTATTATTATTATTATTATTATTATTATTATTATTATTATTATATTATGATTACCTACTCTCTCTCTCTCTCTCTCTCTCTCTCTCTCTCCTCTCTCTCTCTCTCTCTCTCTCTCTCTCTCTCCCTCTCTCTCTCTCTCTGTCCCCACCCCTTCCTTTTTCCAATGGTCTCTATTTATTTATTTGTTTATCCATTGTTTCGTCTTTAATGCTTTTTTTTTTCTGTAGTCTTTCGTATTTTTTTTTCAGTGCCCATGAAAAGGTAACTCTCATCACACTTCCTGCTCGTCAGCTAAGCCGACGTTTCCTGGCATCGCAAAGTTCTGTTTTACCCGCCATGTTTGTCACGTTTGTTTGCCTTGGTGTAGAAGCCCTGGACGTGGAAAACAACAACAACAACAACAACAACAACAACAACAACAACAAGCTACCAATCGCGTTGCTTTCGTACAGTTTTCATTTGTATTCTCCGCTCGTTTGGCGTGTCAAATAACACCGCTTTTATTCTCTTCCTTCAACGCCTGCCAACAATGATTTTTTTGATGAAAGGAAAATACGGTCCCTATGATATTATCATTATATCTGTATCTATACGATGATATTATCACTATGATATCTGTATGTATATGATATTATCACTATGATGTCTGTATGTATATGATATTATCACTATGATATCTGTATGTATATGGTATTATCACTATGATATCTATATGTATATGATATTATCACTATGATATCTGTATGTATATGATATTATCACTATGATATCTGTATGTATATGGTATTATCACTATGATATCTGTATGTATATGGTATTATCACTATGATATCTGTATGTATATGATATTATCACTATGATATCTGTATGTATATGATATTATCACTATGATATCTGTATGTATATGATATTATCACTATGATGTCTGTATGTATATGATATTATCACTGTGATGTCTGTATGTATATGATATTGTCACTATGATGTCTGTAAGTATATGATATTATCACTATGATGTCTGTATGTATATGATATTATCACTATGATATCTATATCTATATGATATTATCACTATGATATCTGTATGTATATGATATTATCACTATGATGTCTGTATGTATATGATATTATCACTATGATATCTGTATGTATATGATATTATCACTATATCTGTATGTATATGATATTATCACTATAATGTCTGTATGTATATGATATTATCACTATGATGTCTGTATGTATATGATATTATCACTATGATATCTGTATGTATATGATCTTATCACTATGATTCTGTATGTATATGATATTATCACTATGATGTCTGTATGTATATGATATTATCACTATGATGTCTGTATGTATATGATATTATCACTATGATGTCTGTATGTATATGATATTATCACTATGATGTCTGTATGTATATGATATTATCACTATGATGTCTGTATGTATATGATGTTATCACTATGATATCTGTATGTATGTGATATTATCACTATGATGTCTGTATGTATATGATATTATCACTATGATATCTGTATGTATATGATATTATCACTATGGTATCTGTATGTATATGATATTAACACTATGATGTCTGTATGTATATGATATTATCACTATGATGTCTGTATGGGAAGCCACGCATCTCCAATCCTGTGCATTGAAAGTCACGCAGATTTTCTGGGTTGTCTCCTGCGGCAGGATGATTCGATAGTCGATTAGTCAGAGCGCTTGCTTTTTAAGCTGAGGGGTGCGGGTTCCATCCCCGGCAGCGCCCAGTGGGTGAAGGGTGGGCGGACTTTTTCCGGATCTTCCAGGTCAAATTTTGTACAGACCTGGTATATCCTCAGGCCCCTTCGTGTGAAAACACAGTCACGGACGTTAAAGATGCTGCTGCCGATGGGTAAGTAATACACAGAAATCAACGACAATGTACCAGGATACTTTGAGAGGATATAGGTACTGTCAAACATGATTGCCGGAATAGTTCAGTTGGTAGAGCGTCGGACTCGTGATCCTGAGGTTGCGAGTTCGAATCTTCGTCGGGCCGTTTTCGTAAGGTGGGTTTTTTTGTTTTGTTTTGTTTTTTCCCTTCGGAGTTAATTTTTGTTCTCACTCAATTTCCCGCAAGGTTCTTCGAATGACAGTATAAACCGAGGCTCCGTGCATGTCTTGCCCACACATTAAATCCCATCACCAACTTTCTGAAGAAAAGGCTAATTTGGCTGGTGATATGGATGACATGTTTACACATAGAAAGAATGCCGTGGTAGAAAATACTGAGTGACTGATACTGACTTAATGACTCGGGAAAATGACAGAATGCAGCGCTAGCAGGCAGCTCTTCAGTCGGCTCCACCTAGTAGGCATGCAGTCTGTTGTGTAAACAACACGGTGGAGCGCAAAACGCTTTGAGGCTCGTCCCTAAGGAAGGATAGCCGCTATAGAAAAGCACTATGCTGACTGCACACTGAAAAGCCCTAACGAATGCTTAGCAATAGCATCATCGTTGTTCAGATGTCGGTCGCTGTCACCTTCTGGTAACTACTGATAATGGGAACAGCATGTGAGGAGGACCAAACCTGTGTGAAGCCGCTGATGTTTAGGGAGGAAAGAAGGTCCTCAGAGCTGTTAGTCTGTGGGAACCCATGGATCGCCAACATCCTGACTGACCATTTTATTTGGATTATGCGATACGGCACCGTACGTCGACAAGGTGCAGCCGTCTCAATGTACACAAATTTATTCAGGAAAATCGGATTATCACAATGCCTACTTAGTAGCGGAGCCGGCGTGAGTAAGCTCTTCGCCTCGCAGGACACAGTCGCGTCCGTCCAACGACAGTACCCATGAGCTTGCCGATACCGGTGACCCCGATAGAATCAAACCATGGACATAGACATGGGCAGGTAATAGAAACTGAAGTCATCATAAGAGCAGGGCATGAATCGACAAAGATGGGGGCTGATGAAGATGATGCTACGGATTTTCATTCTGGTCTGAGGCTCCGTGACAGAGCTGTTTTCTATGCTTACGTGCGTAATGACCCGAGAGAGACAGACATTTGAAGTGTTGGTCAGGAGAATCTGAGCGACACTCTACGAAATGTATTCATTAAGTGGATGAAATTCGACTACGTGGATCCAGTCTTCCTAACTGAGCCCATGGCAAACTCTGCGTTGGGGTAACTGTCCTGACCGGTACTTGTCGATCCAGTGGATCGGGAGCTATAATTAAAAGTTGTCATCCTGCGCAGAAAGGATCGAAGAAGTGAAACACCAGCGAGCGTAGTCCTATATACTTCCATGCTGTGGCTTTCAAAGTTTCTTTCCCGAGCATTTTCCACACAGACACACGAAAACAACAACCATAAAGCAAAACAAAAAAAAACAAACAAACAAACAAACAAAAAACCGCTAAATTGTGTTCCTCGAATAGTTGAGTAGCGTAAACGTTGCAGTATGATGTTGCACCACTCATTTTGAATAGAGGAAATTATTGATGAAATGTCAGTAAAAATGTGTGTGTGTGTGTGTTTGTGTGTGTGTGTGTGTGTGTGTGTGTGCGTGCGTGCGTGCGTGCGTGCGTGCGTGCGTGCGTGCGTGCGTGCGTGCGTGCGTGCGTGCGTGCGTGCGTGCGTTGAGTGCGTGCGTGCGTGTGCGTGCGTTGCGTGCGTGTGTGCGTGTGTGTGTGTGTGTGTGTGTGTGTGTGTTCAGACACAGTTTCAACTGCCGTCGAGAAAGCAAACAAACGGATGCTCCTCTGCTCTCAATGTTTCTGTATTCCGCATTTGTCAGTGTAACTCTTTACCAATATTGCAAGAAGGCCAGATATTTCTTCTTTTTTTTAACAGTCATTATCATCATTACAGAGAATCCGTGTGAAGATGAATTCATTCCGCATTTACAAAATTGACTATTTAAAAAGGTTACAATGAGATCAGAAAGACCTAATTTCAATCCAGAAAATCCTGTATTTTTCGCGACAGGTAGTCCATCAACAGATTTACGGTGTATTCGGCATAATTTATGAATATAACTGTCAGCCAACAGTTTAACGAAATCAGATTTTTTTTTTTTAATCACCGCAAAAACCGATACAAATTATCGCCGAGATTCCATCCAAATATCAGCTACACATGGACCCGTAAACATTTCCGCACTACTGATAATGATTATCGTTGGAAGGGGAGAAAGGGTTGGGGATAGGAATGGGGGGGGGGGGGGGGGGGGGGGGGGGGGCTATTGCGTCTCCCTAAAGTAGAAAAGTCACACACACACACAGACACATGAAGGAAAGTCGTGACGACAGGAACACTCACTTGCCAACACGTTCTCGCAACATTCGGCTCAGGTGTCGAAGGCCAAGCATTCTGACCATCGCGCTTGTCCCTCTCCTGGGAGCATGCACGGGCGGCAAGATGAATGCGCACAATGCCTGCACGTGCAACGCGTGGCCTTGCGTGCTGCCGGCTGACACTGGCTAACAAATTGCCCTGTCTTGTCCATCTCTCAGCGCGGTGCTCTCATTGACTGGCCTGGGGGGCGGCTTGTATAGCTGGTGGAGGAGGAGGAGGAGAGTGACTTCTGGTCTGAGAGCAGGAGGGTGCTTGATACTGTGATTGAGTTTCGGAGAAGAGATGAAGATAAAACTGTGCATTTACCAGGATAATAGATAACCGTTGATGTGCTTTCTTTTGTTGTTGGTTTTTGTTTTGTTTTTGTTTTTACATTCAGTCTTCGCCCTGAGTAGGGAGTACAATATACAATGAAATGAAGTTATATGTACACAAAAGGAAAAGCTGAAAACAACAACAACAACAAAACAGAAAGAAAAAGAAAACATAGGTAATTCGAGGATATTAAATTTCAACGTAGCATTGAGGGGGTAAAAACGGGAATGGGATGGGGGATACAAAGAAAGATACTTTAACGGACAACAGTTAGCATATAAAACACAGCCAATAAAAATAATGTGACAAAGTGTACACAGAACTTGGAAAAGAGAGAGAGAGAGAGAGAGAGAGAGAGAGAGAGAGAGAGAAGAGAGAGAGAGAGAGAGAGAGCGAGAGAGAGAGAGGGGAGGGAGTGAGACAGGTGAGGGCGAAGAGAATGGATGGGTGGCTAAAGGCAAGAATGTATTTTTTTAAATCATGTAATATCAGAGTATTCAAAATTCGCACATAACAAAACATTGGAGCAAGCATACATAATACTCATACACTATATGAAGGTCAAGCGAAAGAGAATAAGACTCATACAGAGAGAGACAGACAGACAGACAGACAGACACGGGCGGACAGCCAGCCAGACATAACAAGGATTAAGAGAAAGGCAAATAATTTGTAAGACAAGAAACTTACTAAGATAAATAAATGAGAAAGAGGGACAGAGATAGAGGGAGAGAGAGACAGAGACAAAGAGAGAGAGAGAGAGATAGAGAGAGAGAGAGAGAGAGAGTCGGGGGAGAGGGGGCGGGGGGCGGGATCGGGGTCAATGACATGGGGGGGGGATCATAGATAACATTGCGATTTTTCGTTTTCTCTGTTAAGTTCAGTGCCAAGAAACAGAGAAGAAGAGAGAAACCGGGGCGAAGGGAACGGGATGGGTGGAGGGGTAGGGGATGGAGGAAGACAGGGCTGGGGATCAGGAAGGAAGGAAGGAAGGAGAGGGTGGGCTCGAAAATGTCACAGGAGGACGCTCGACCAATCCCAAACCAACCGCCCACCCCCCACCCCCACCCCTCCCGCTTCCGGACGGCCTCTTGGCTACGTCACCGGAAGCGGAACGGTCCGACGTGTGAGACGCATGCGCCGAAATCTGGCAGGGACGACGAAGTCGGCAGTCTCCTGGGGGGAAAGGTGGAAGCAATTGTGCCCCGTAGTGGGCTCCTGCCACCTCGGGTGGACCTAGGTAAACATTATTTTCTTAACATTTCGCTTTCTATCCGCTTCCTCTGTCTTCACAGGGCTAGAAGGAAACGGGGATGGGGGTCGGCTGGCGTCAGCAAGAACTAACCTTCACGGGCTGGGTGGAGGAGAGTGACTGACTTGGAGAGAGAGGCTGGGAAGCGTGGGGTCGGATCTTATAAAGAGTACGAAAATAAATACATGGACGGAAGGAAGGAAGGAAGGAAAGACAGAACAAAAAGAAGAAAATGACGAGTCTGAAGCCCGGGTAAGAAAAATAAATGTGAAAATGAGGGGGGGGGGGGGGGGGGAGACAGACAGACAGACAGATACAGAGAAAAAGAAGTGTGTTGGGGAAGGGGGGAGGTGGAGAAAGAAAGGTAGAAAAAAGAAATCAGAGGTAAAGAAAGATAGAAAGAAAGAAAGATCACATTGATTTCTTCTCTTGGGCCGGAATAGCTCAGTTGGTAGAGCGCCGGACTCGTGATCCTGGGGTTGCGGGTTCGAATTTCGGTACAGGGGGATTTTTCCCTCGGAGTTATCATTGGTTCTGACTCCATTCCCCATACAGTCCTTCGAATGAGACTATAAACCGAGGTTCCGTGTGTGAACGCACGCACATCTTGCACACACGTAAAATCCCATCACCAACTTTCGGAAGAGAAGGCCAGTTTGGCCGTTGGAATGGATGACACGTTACACATAGCATGCACCTTCCCCGAAGTTGGAGTATGGCTGCCTTAATGGCGGGATAAAAACGGTCATACACACAAAACTCCACTGCTTGTCTATACAGGCAGTGTCCGCAGGAACATCGGCCTGCGTAGGCAGAAAGAAAAAAAAAGGAAAAAAAAAGATTTCTTCTCTTTCTTTCGCGTTCCCGGCCATGCCAGATCCTCAACCCGGTTCGTAAGGCGAAGTCCACAGTCCGCCACAGAGACCCCACCGGTCCCCACAGTTTCTCCTGGACCTCAACCGGACTGGTCCATGTCTGGAGTCTCAGACTGATTGGAAAGAGGCGCAGTTGAATTCATAAAGAGAGAGAGAGAGAGAGAGAGAGAGAGAGAGAGAGAGAGGCCCAACAGAATTCATAAAGAGAGACAGGCACAGAGAGAGAATCAAGAAGGAAAGAAGATTATATGAAGAACGAACAAAACGCGGCATAAAATCAGAAACGTCCCTGAGAAAAACAAATAAACAAACAAACAAGAAATAAATAAATGAATAAAAGCGGAGGGAAAAGGAAAACAAACAAAGAGACAGACACAAGAAAAATTACGGTAAGACAAATTAGCTTGCCAAAATGTACGAATCCTGCATCTTTATAAATTTCCATTATTTTTAAGGCTATCTTACTTTGTAATCATGCCACAGATCTTTTATTTTTTGTTTGTTTGTTTGGTTTTTTTTTTTTGTTTTTGACTCGGCTAATCAGCAGTGTGCGCTCTGCCTTTAATTCAGTGGCTGGATTGTTCAAGTTCTCTGTCCGACGCCAAGTTTTAACTCCACCAACATCTATGGCCTCTTCTTCTCCACAATCTGTTCCATTACTCCTACAGGTATAGGCTCTAGTTCGTCAACAACTTAAGAGCCTTTGGTAATAGAACGTTAATCACCATTCTTCCGCTCGCTCTCTTCCGATGATCATTTCCGGAATCAAGTCTGCATCAAATTATCCGCTGTGCAACGCTCTCTCCTCTCTCCTCTCTCTCTCTCTCTCTCCTTCTCTCTCTCTCTCTCTCTCTCTCTCTCTCTCTCTGTGTGTGTGTGTGTGTGTGTGTGTGTGTGTGTGAGGCGGTAGGGGGGAGGAGGAGTTCTGTTCGGATGGTGAACATTGTTCTGGAGATTTGTCGGCGAGCAACTGTTGATCCCATTGGTGTCGTTGTGATTATTTTCAAATGGTTGTTTGAAAAGTTATACCGGGAACACTTATCGTCAAATAAATCGTGCACGCGCACGTGTTGTTTGTGGACTAACCCTCGACTTAATGTTTTTGATCGTTGTTGGGGGGGGGGGGGGGGGGGCGGGGACGGTGGAGATTATGGCCAAGTGATGTGTAAGTGTTGTTGAAATAGTAAGTGTCCAATTGTAACGGTTTCATAATTTTAAGCGAGAAAATCTGCAACCTTTTCACATCAATCTGGGACTCGTGATGTTGCGTATATGGATTTGCCCACACACACAGTGACGCCTCCTTGATGACGCTGAAACTGAATCGGTCAGGCCTGCAGAGTTCAGTCGAGGAAGAAGGGGGAGAGAGAGTTTGGGGGGGGGGGAGGAGGGTACGTGGGAGCGGGGGCGGGAGGGGGAGGGAGGCGTCGTCGGCCTACTCTCACTTTAATTAATGACTACAGCCCAGACTGGCACATCTGGTTCACATCACCATGTACAATGACGGATTCGTAACATTTTGCCCCAAAACGCGGCCTGAATGAAGCTCATCATTCACCTTTATGTCACCATCTTTGACTGCAAGCTAAAGCTACTCCGAGGTACTCCTCATATCCAGCGAACAGTTGCCGCGACAGGTGACAAAGACCCCCCCCCCCCCTCCCCCCCCCACCCGCCTCCTCACTCAGTCACCACAAACAGTAAAAATTCTGGCTTCACACGTCTGTAGTAGAACATTGCTGAGACATGAGGGTGATGCACGGACGAAAGACGGCTGATAGAAGAACGATTATGAGTCGGAAGCCAGTCGTTCGTTTGCACGTAATTCAGGTACAACGTCCAGTCCCCTTCACTCAGTGTGGCAGACGAAGATCAGTGTAAGCGTCCCAAGGACAGAGGTGGGAGGAGACCTATCTAACAGCCACACTGATACGCCAGAACGATAACAGCGTTGGGATAGACAAAGAAAATACCCTTTTTTTCTTTTTCTTTTTTTTTTTACGCTGAGCTCAATGATTTAAACGTACAACATTCTCTGTGCGAGGTGAGTTAGCCTCATGTCTCAGCAATGTTCTACTACAGACGTGTGAAGCCAGAATTTTTACTGGTTTGATGACTGAGGGGAGAAGGCGGGGTGGGGAGGGGGGGGTCTTTGTCACCTGTCGCGGCAACTGTTCGCTGGATATGAGGAGTACCTCGGGAGTAGCTTTAGCTTGCAGTCAAAGATGGTGACATAAAGGTGAATGATGAGCTTCATTCAGGCCGCGTTTTGGGCAAAATGTTACGAATCCGTCATTGTACATGGTGATGTGAACCAGATGTGCCAGTCCATCCTCATCATCGCCGATTACTCCTCCTGGGGTACAGGCCGCCAACCAAGGACCTCCAGGCATCTCTGTCCTGGGCTCTTTTCTCCAGCTGGTTCCAAGTCATCCCATGTTCCTGATGTCTGCTTCCAGGTCCCTGCGCAGGTGTTCCTTGGCCGACCTCTTTTTCGTTTTCCTTGGGGGTTCCATATTAGGGCTTGTCTGGTGATGCTGCTTGCAGGCTTCCGCAGCGTATGTCCAATCCAGCCCCAACGTCGTTTCTTGATTTCTGTTCCTGTTCTGCGGCAGCTGGTTTGTTTCTCCCAGAGCTCGTTGTTGTTGATGGTGTCTGGATGTGCCAGTCAACGTTGCCTTTATTACACATCTCTCATGCAAAATTATAATTCAAACGAATTTTAATCCAGATTTAGAACCCGGTTTAGTGGAAAACAAACACACACAAAAACAAAAACAAAATCAGATCAGCTTCTGCCTGACACTTCTTGCCATTTCTTTGGATCGTCTCGCTGTCGTAGCCTCGCGGCAAAATGTCTAGCAACTTCTTGCGGTTAAGAAACACAGTTAAAATGCCTTTTTGAGGTACATTGTGTCTGCTACTATACTCACTTACTGTTCGACTGAAAGCGAAGATCCGGTGCGAGAGTGGAAGCACCGTTCTCGACGTAGGCATCAGCGGATACGAATTAGAAACAGAACGGTTGATTAATGCACTATTCATACTGTGTTGGAAAAAAAATAATGATAGTGAATTATTGTTGCGACTCCAAGGTTAAAAACATGAGAGAGAGAGAGAGAGGAGAGAGAGAGAGAGAGAGAGAGAGAGAGAGGAGAGAGGTTGCCATTGCCATGTTGCAAACCTTTATGTCTATACTGGTGAAATTTGGAAGAACTTGGCTGACTTTTGAAATGACCCCAGGGAGCAAAAAACAAAACTCTGGAATTGCGGTTGGAAGACCAGCCTCATCTGGAGCCGCGGTCGTCTGCTATGGCTGCGTGCTGCTGACCCGCTGGCCTCCCACTAATCTGAGGCCTTCCGAGCCGCTGGTGCCATGGGCACTTTACATGACGTGATTCGAATCTGAGTATGCCACGCAGTTCCGAGTTTAGAAGAAGAAGGAGAGGAGGAGGAGGAGGAGGAGCAGAATAAGAACAAGAACAAGAAGAACAAGAACAAGAACAGAGAAGAGCAGCAGCAGCAACATCAATAACAACAACAACAACAAAACAACAACAAGAAGGGGAAGAAGATAGATAGATAGATAGATAGATAGATAGATAGATAGATAGATAGATAGATAGATAGATAGATAGATAGATAGATAGATAGATATCGATTGATCGATATAGATAGACAGGTAGGTGGACAGACAGACAGAGAGAGAGAGAGAGAGAGAGAGAGAGAGAGAGAGAGAGAGAGAGAGAGAGAGAGAGAGAGAGATCGGTAGGTAGGTATGTATGAAGTTAGGCAGGCAGGTAGGAAGGTAGGTAGATAGGTAGATAAATAGATCTACAAACATAGATAGATACATAGGTAGAAAGAACAACTGCTAGTGCCGACAGTTCGAACTGAAAAGGTGAAAATTTACGTAATTAGATCGACGGCAGAAACGAAACCGAGAACACAGAGTCAAGGCACAGTGTGGAGGTCGCTTTATATTCTTATAATATTGACGTCACGAAGGGCAAAGGGCATGTGCATAATCTCGTATGAGGCGAGGCAGCAAATGGCGAGAACTGGGATCGGGACATTCTTCTGTTTCAATTTAATCTTTTGAGCACGAACAATTCTTTGGCAGGTTGTCTGTTGCCAAATGCTAGCTACGAAAAAAAAAAAAAAAGCACACGAGAAGTTACTCACAATTTACCAGTTACTAGTTACAAGTTTTAAGATACCATTTGCAAGTCCAATTTACAAGTCACACTTTGTGTGTGTGTGTGGCATCAGTTATCGGATCAATGGAGCACCTAAGGCGACGATTTTTTTTTCCCCTAAGGCCGAAATCCACCTCTTCATTTTTTTTTCACACTGTCCTCTTTATTTGCAAAAAAAAAAAAAAAAAAAAAAATCCGCTGCTATCTTTCTTTTTTTCTTTCCAACGAGTCCCTTACACATCAAGCATAGTCTACGAGTCGCACTTTACAAGTGACTCAAAGAGAAGCTTTGGAGCTTTTTTTTTGTTGTCATTAATCTAGTATTTTCTCTAAGGAACGACTGAAGCTGTTAGGATCCGTTGTTTGTAAACAAAAGTTTTATTGTGGGGAGAAAAAAGAAAAAAAAAACAACAACAGAAAACGCTGGAACTATTCATGAAACATAAACGGGGAAAGGAAAGATACGGGACTGGGGAAATGGACAAAAAGTTCGACGCTTTTCAGTCGATGGAGAACCAAAAGAATCTCTCTCTCTCTCTCTCTCTCTCTCTCTCTCTCTCTCTCTTTCTCTCTCTCTCTCTCTCTCTCTCTCTCTCTCTCTCTCTTGAACATGCTCTTCATATGCATAATCAACCCCTCCCCCCCCCCCCACACTCTTCCTCCCCCCTCGCCCTTAACCCGGTCATCCCCTGAGATATGGTGTGTGTGGGGGGGGGGGGGGGGGAGGGGGGGGTACGTTTTGTGTGTATAGCAGGCAAGAATTGGCTTTCTTCTTTGAACTGCTCACCAGACCCGTTTCGGAATCCCAGTCAAGACAAGTGAGGTTGTTTATAGGCTGGCCGACCTCGGAGGCCATAATTTTGGGAATCGTAAGAGAATTATCAACGATCCACAAATGCACCGAATATCTGCCGACCTCTTTCTTCCTTTATTCTTTCTTCTTTTTTTTTTCTTTTTTCTTTTTTTCTTTTTTTAAACTGTATCTTCAACTCTCTCTCCCTCTGACTCTATCTGTATCTCTCTCTCTCTCTCTCTCTCTCTCTCTCTCTCTCTCTCTCTCTCTCTCTCTCTCTCTCTCTCTCTCTCTCTCTCTCTCTGCCTTTGTCTCTCTGTCTTTGTCTCTGTATCTTATCCTTCTCTCTCTGTCTGTCTGTCTCACTGTCTCTCTGTCTCTGCCTGCCTGCCTGTCTGTCTGTATGTCTGTCTGTCTGTCTGTCTCTCTCTCTCTCTCTCTCTCTCTCTCTCTTCAGCTCTCTCTCTCTCTCTCCTTTCTTTCTTCAACTCTCTACTTCTTCTTCTTCTTCTTCTTCTTCTTCTTCTTCTTCTTCTTCTTCTTCTTCTTCTTCTTTGTCTCTGTCGCTGTCTCTCTGTCTCTGTCTCTCTGTCTCTCTCTGTCTCTCTCTGTCTTGTCTGTCTGTCTATCTGTCTGTCTGTCTGTCTGTCTCTCTCTCTCTCTTTCTCTCTCTCTCTTTTCTCTCTCTCTCTGTCTGTCTGTCTCCTGTCACTGTATCTGTCTGTCCCTGTCTGTCTGTCTGTCTGTCTGTCTGTCTGTCTGTCTGTCTGTCTGTCTCTCTCTCTCTCTCTCTTCTCCCTCTATCTATCTCTCTCCCTCTCCCTCTCTCTCTCTCTCTCTCTCTCTCTCTCTCTCTCTCTCTCTCTCTCTGTCCAGTCACATCTCGACCACACGTATTCTGCCCGCACTGGCCGATTCCCCCAGCCCGTGAGAACCAGAGAACCAGGTCTGAAGGTCGAGAGGATTTATGCCACTTCTGGCATTCATTGGAATCGACTCCATCTCAGTGCTTCACTTGCGAGCTGAC
>CM031597.1:17883560-17893560 GCA_018398815.1 Conus ventricosus
TCTGTATAGCGCCCTACATAAATGTCCATTATATTACTATCATTGTTATTATTATTATTATCATCATCATCATTAATATTATTATTGGCAATAGTAGTAGTTGTTGTTGTATTACTACAACAGTAATAGTACTACTATCGCTATTATTATTGTTGTTATTGTTGTTGCTGTTATTGTTACTATTATTATCATCATCATTATTATTGTTATTATTAATATTATTATTATTATTATTATTATTATTATTATTATTATTATTGATGTCATTATAGATATATTACCACTATTGTTATAGTTGTTATCATAATTATCATTGCTGCTTATCATCATTATCATCATTAGTATTATTGCTATCACAATTATTATGACTAGTATTATTATTATATCATTATTATTATCATCATCGTCATCATCGTTGCTGTTGTTGTTTCTATCATCATCATCATCATCATCATCATCATCATCATCATCATCATCATCAACAACAACATCATCATTATAATTGTGATTATCCGTATCACTATTATCATTATTAAGCTGTAGATTCGAACTAAAGGCCTGGTATTCTCTCTCTCTCTCTCTCTCTCCTCTCTCTCTCTCTCTCTCTCTCTCTCTCTCTCTCTCTCTCTCTCTCTCTCTCTTTTACATGAGCACCTCATGATCCACAGACGGTGCCAACTTTACACTATGTACAACATTCAACAACAATCACCAGCAGTCACCAGCAGTCACCAGCAGTCATTAGCAGTCACCAACAGTCACCAGCAATCGCCAGTAGTCACCAACAGTCACCAACAGTCACCAACAGTCACCAACAGTCAGCAATAGTCACTAACAGTCACAAACATACGCCAGCAGTCATCAACAGTCGCCAGCAGTCACCAGCAGTCACCAACAGTCACCAACAGTGACGGAGACTCACCAGGTCGGCCAGGTTCAAGTTGGTTTATGGAAAGCCTCTTCGTCTCAGGTAATATTAGATAGCAGATCTGTAACAGGTGATGGGGGATATTGTAACCACTCTAACAGATGATCGCAGATTGTGCGATTTCAACAGGTGCTATGAGACCAAAACTGTAACGAATAATATTAGGCTGTAAAACTGTAACAGATGGTAGATTTTCAATTTGGAGACGAACAGGAGAAGCGCAGCTACGTGGCTACATGTTCTTCTTGTCACTGTCCTAAATATTGTGTATGTTCGCCTGAAGAAGACCCAAGAGGTCGAAATGCATTGTGTCTAGTCCTGTAGTCTTGTTTGTCTGTGTCCTTGGTGGTAACTAACCGCTCTCTGTTCAAATTTTGCTTCATTTTCCGCCCTCAGTCATTGTTTTGAAATTTTGATATCAGACTGTAAAACTGTAACAGATGGTAGCACACTGCCAAGCTGTAACAGATGCAAGTACATTGTACAATTTCAATTGGTGCCATGAGACAAAAACTGTAAAGGATGATATTAGACTGTAAATTTGTAACAGATGATAGTCGACCGTTAAGTTGTTAACAGGTGATCGTAGACTGAAAACTGTAACGGACGATGTCGGAGAGTAAAACTGTAACGGATGGGTTTAGACTGTAATATTGCAACAGATGAAACTGGCCAGTGAATTTGTAATAGACGATATCGAAACTAAAACTGAGACATCAAAACGTAAAAACAATTTGATCGCTTTCAATTTTTAAATGGTTTCAAAGTCTACAAAAGTCTAATTTTCAAGCCCACGTTAAATCTATCATATTTAACTTCAATATGAAATGCGCACCATTTAGCTAGCTCTTGCATTCACTGCAACTATCTGCCCTATTTATGGTTTCCTTCGAGATTAAATATGATTCTGATTCTTGTGAAAACAAAATAAAATCACCAGAAAACTGTCTGTCTTTCCCCCTGTTCAGCATTCACTCGGATATCGTAAGTGACACATGACGAAATTCTTATGTCTGATAGTTATAAAACGCCATTAGTTTTGCTATTAATTGCACGTCTCCTTCAATTTTGCCTAAACTAAAAAATTCAGTCACTGTTGCTTTGATTTTTTAAGAAACAAATCAATGGTTACCAACAAGACAGTTCAGTTGATGGCTTTCCCCCCTTTACGACGGCTCTGCAACAAGCCGTCGCATAAAGTGGAAATATTCAGTTCAACTAATTGACAGGTATTTTTTAGGAACTATGATTTCTTTTAGAGGCGCTACAGAGAAAGCGAAGCATGCTGGTGAATTGTAGAACTTGCAAAGTCAAACTCTGACAAACAAATGTTGCAGAAAAAGTTCATTATGTGAAGAACACACAATCACATGCAGAGAGCACATATGTTAATCTAACAACTCAAAGATGGAAGCTCTTTACAGAAGTAGGCCGGTTAGCAACAAATCAAAACACACACACACACACACACACACACACACACACACACACACACACACACACACAAGCACACACATACACACAAGCACGCAAGCACACACACATAAACACACAGACGCACTGAGAGAGAGAGAGAGAGAGAGAGAGAGAGAGAGAGAGAGAGAGAGAGAGAGAGAGAGAGAGAGAGAGAGAGGCACACACACACACACACACACACACACACACACACACACACACACGCACGCACGCACGCACGCACGCACGCACGCACGCACACACACACACACACACACACACACACACACACACACACACACACAGAGGAGAATCCGACCAATCAAACAGCAAAAGACTTCCCACAAAATGAATCAGTTGAAATAATTGTTTTCAACTGACTTAACAGAATAAAAGCGTCCAATTAACTCTTGAAAGGCGCCCAATGAATGAGTTGTAATTACGTATTTTTTGTACCCACTCTTAATGGAATAAAAGCTTCCTATGAAGACTTCTGTAACCGAATCACTAGAAAATGATAACTATCTAAATGAATCTCCCTCCCACTCCCCGGGCGCCCTTTTCGCCGAGTGTGAGTAGCGCCGGAAAGGGTAGACTGGGGGGTTAAAAAAAATAAAAAATAAAAAAAGACAGTCGCTCGTCTCGCTCAATGTCGCCAGGTGGCTCGAAAGAGTCTCCGAGGAAAATGTTGGGGTAAAAAGACTCTGATCTGGGATGGAGAGTGGGGAGGGGGCCGGAGGGGGGGGGGGGGGGGGTGTTGCTTTCAATGATTTCATGGATATCTAGAATAGTTTCTGTCTTACCGTGCATCAGATTAGCGCTGTAAGCCACAGTGCCAAGTTTGCGTTCATAAGGCTTGGCGGGTTCGAATCCCCCCCCTACGCCCAAACATGAAAACGAACTGGGATCTTTGTCTTCGTGTGTGCTGTCGTGTTGGTGGTGTCAGTAAAAGTAATAGAGTCAGCTCACCCCAAGCAATTATAGGTACAGAAAGAAAGAGTGGTTGCCCGTGTGAGTTCCTAATACGACCCGGAAAATGAGAAATGCCAACGTTAATGTCACCACAAAACAGGGTAAAGATCAATGAAAATAGATCACTTCATAGAGAGTTATCAAACCTTACGAAACGACTTCACAGCGTGCCTGTTCAATTGGAACATGTGCAATAAATACTGCTGACGGGATTCTGGATCCGTCCTTTGATGTGGATCCGCAGCAAAATTTAACAAATCCGTCCTTAGGCTAGCGAGGACGTAAAACTCATCCACCCCAAGGCCACATTCTATCATTCTGCCAAGTTTTTTTTTCAATCGGTTCCATGGTTTTGTGTAATTTTAGTGAACCCCTGGTCAAACCCAGAAAACAAGTGTTTGGTCAGTTGTGCACACTGATATACTATGTTAGAATATGTTAAGCTAGGCTTGGCTAGACTAGACTAGACTAGGCTAGGCTAGGCTAGGCTAGGCAAGGCCAGGCCAACCTAGATAATAGTCTTCTCTTCCCCGCTCTGTCGTGCAGGGTCGTGCGTGCAGCGTCCGTGCCGTTTTGTACTGTTCTAAACTATACTGTATTCTACTGTAGTATACTATACCATACTATACTATGACAAGTCTATACGGTGTTTCAGATCACTAAAAATGGGAGTAAATTATCCTTTGAAGTGAAAAGGAAAAAAAAGTAGAGAAAAATGCTAAACAGAGTATGAAAACGTATTGGATTCTTTTGTCTAGGTTTCATCATACCAATGATAATTGGCTGTGAAAGTATGTGGCTTGAACAAAATGTTCATCAACTCACATCACAGTCGCAAGACTAATATATTCTCTCTCTCTCTCTCTCTCTCTCTCTCTCTCTCTCTCTCTCTCTCTCTCTCTCTCTCTCTTTCTTCTTTTTTCTAGAAACCAAAACAAAAAACAAAAACAAAAAACGGTCAGTCACTGAGTTTACAACAAACACAAACTCTTGCTCGATGAAAAATAGTTTGGCCTAAAAAAATGAAAAATAAAAAACCTACGAGAGTGCGCTCCCTTGGACAGCTTCCAACTGATCTAATGTTGAAAGTGTCCATGATGGTGTTTCAAGCGAAACTTGCGCCACCTCACTATTGCTTGATGGAACCGTGAGAAGGACACGATATTGTATAGCTCTGCCACCATTAATCCTCCTTCCCCCCCTCCCCGCCTCGCCCCCCTCCACACCAGCCATGCCCTTTTCTTTTTTTTTCCACACCTCCCTTTCCATTTAACATTCCCACCATCCCCGTTCCACTTTTGCAAACGTTCATTTCATTCCACGACGTCGTCGCCTAGTCGCGACACCCATTACTACCCCACCTCCCCACCTCCCCACCGCTTTTTCGTACGTTTGGTCGTGTCCTCACCCTCCCCTCCCCCCCCCCCCCCCCCCCCCCCCCCGCCACCCCCAGCCTTTACAAAACGTATAGTTTAGCCTATGCCGTTAAATGTAAAAAAAATTCATGGCGATTTGGAGGTATGATTTTTTATTTTTTTAGACAGATGTCCATATCTTCTGGAGAAGCATAAAGATACCCACTGCTTGGAGATGGATCAGAAGTATTGGCATAAGCATAATCGCTTGTGACGGTACGCTATGCTGTGCTGTGCTGTGCTATGCTATGCTATGCTATGCTATTCTATGCTGTGCTATGCTATGCTATGATGTGCTATGCTATGCTATGCTATGCTATGCTATGCTATGCTATGCTATGCTATGCTATGCTATGCCACGCCGTTCCACGCAACACCACATCATGCAACGTCACACTATGCTATGCTATGCTATGCTATGCTATGCAAACGAGCAAAGAACTTTTTCAGTTTCTTTTTTTTTTCTGCGTTTAGTACGCTGACAGTCGGTTATCTTCTCCTTTACGTTGGGGATGTTTGCATCCCTCTTAACTTTCAGACACACACACACACACACACACACACACACACACACACACACACACACACACACACACACACACACACACACACACCTTTTTCTGCGTTAATGTGCGGACACTCCCACAACAGAAAGGCCTTGCGTTTTTCCTTTATTTTGGTTTCTCTCTCGTTCCTCCCACACCCACACCCATCTACCTCTGTGTGTGTGTGTGGGTCCAGATAACTTAAATGCTTCTATACTCAAGCTTGCTCTACCTTACATTGTTGATACCCTTACGTATGTTTATAATTTGTGTATTGATCAGAATGTCTTCACATGTGGTCTAAAGGCAGCAAAAGTCATTCCCTTACCCAAATCAAGAGATCTCACTGATTTAAACAATTTTAGACCAATATCTCTTTTATCCGTTGTATCGAAACCTCTTGAGATGCATGTTCACAAACACCTAACTAAACATATGGAACATCACAAACTGTTCCACCCATTTCAGTCAGGCTTTCGTCGAAATCACTCATGCCACACGGCCTTAACACGCCTCTGTGATACATGGCTATCAGCCATCAACGAAAGAAAACTCACTGGAACTGTTTTCCTCGATTTTAAGAAAGCCTTTGATCTTGTAGACCACAACATATTATTAAACAAAATGACTGCATATGTTCAAAATCCGGCAGTAGTCACCTTCTTTCAGTCATATCTTGAAAACAGGACCCAGCGTGTTTCCTCTGAAGCAATAGTGAGCTGTGGCGTTCCACAAGGCTCTGTCCTTGGACCTCTTCTCTTCTGTATTTTTATAAATGACCTACCGATGCACATATCTCACAATGATGTCATCTGTGATCTGTTCGCTGACGATAGTTCTCTTCACTGTAGTGATACAAACATCATGTCTGTACAAATATCGTTACAACAACGTATAACTGATGTCTTAGAATGGTGCAACCAAAACCGAATGGTCCTTAATCCGCACAAAACAAAATGTATGGTCCTAGCATCGAGACAGAAACATCAACGACAGCATCTTATGTTGAGCCTAAAAATGAGTGAAACCTTGATCGGGCAGGTTACCGAACACCGTGTCTTAGGCGTGATTATTGATGATAATTTTAAATGGCAATCACATATAAATCATGTTTGCAAACAGTTGGCTCGCAATTTGTTTTTACTCAATAAACTCAGTTATTATGTTGAACCACACATCCGGAAATTATTATTTTTTGAAGCCCATTGCCTTTCTCACATCAACTATGCGTCCACTGTCTGGAGTGGTGCCGGTGAAAATCACATAAAAAAGATCAACTCTATGCATAGACGGGGAATTAAGCTGATTCTTCCCGACAAGTTTCTATCAACCACGGGCAAATTCGCAAAACTAATGATGTTACCACTGCAGAGCCAACTGACCTATAATAAGGCAGTACTAATGTTTAAAGTCCATGCAAACATGGCGCCAACATATCTTGCTGAGTTTATCCAAATGGCAACAACGCGATATGATTCATATAATTACATTTTACCACGTGTCCGCATTGATTTGTTCAAATCTAGTTTTGCATTTTTTGGTCCATCTGTGTGGAACTCTCTTCCTCCGTCTGCCAAAACATGTCAATCACTGCCGTCCTTCAAATCAGCAATACATAAACATTTACTTGAACAATAAATCTAACCTTTTGATTATAGTCTCAACGCCCTACTTTTATGCTTGCCTCTATATTAGCTGATGAAAATGTGTATGTATGTATGTGTGAGTGGGTGGGTGGGTGAGTGGTGTGTGGGTGTGGGTGTACGTGTGCGTGCGTGTATGTGTGGGCGTGTGCGTGCATGTGAGCGCGCGCGTACGTCTCTGATTATGTTTGTGTAATTTTGTAATGGAATTTTTTTTTAAATCATTATTATTCTTATTACTATTGTTATTGTTATTATTATAATGTTGCTATATTCTTCATTGTTTCTGCCATTATTAATATGTGCAGTGTGTTTAGTTGAATGCTGTAGAATAGCAAGGACAGATTGGAAGAATAGGCACTGCCTAAAATCTCTATCCTTGAGTAATAAAGTTTTTGAGTCTTGAGTCTTGAGTCTCTCTCTCTCGCTCTCTCGCTCTCTCTCTCCCTCTCTCTCTCTCTCTCTCTCTCTCTCTCTCTCTCTCTCTCTCTCTCTCTCTCTCTCTCTCTCTCTCTCTCTCTCTGAAGAATGAGCCACAAGCAAGAATTTCCAGCCAGTCAGTCGCGCCACTGAGAGACTGGACTACAACAAACATTCCATCCACACAATAAAATCTTCAGGACGAGGCACACACAGTACAACGTCTTTAAACTCACGTTTTAATCCCAGATAGATAGCGCTACCATGGAGAAACTGGACTGGTTTAGACACCCTCTAGCTTGTTGCTCACGACTGAGGTTTAAACGAGGGGTCCAGTGATCGATCCCTGACCGTTCGAACGTCAGTCATAGCGGCCTTAGCGACTTGCTGTCTCGGGACAGTATCAAGTAAATGAATATGGGTTCATGATCCTTCGCAGTCGGCTGGGCGTTCTACGGTATATTGACAGAGTAGCTGCCACTGCTGTGTGATGCTATGACAGAGAAACATCAGGTGCAGTCTACGTCACCTAGGTGGTAAGGAGGCATCACGAAATTGCAGTAAACCTTGATGGAGCACTGATGGTGTTTTAATAATAAGTACTAACCACATTGTTGCCACGTGCATATCGTGTGTATTATGTGTGAGTTTGAGAGAGAACACTGAACACTGAACATGTTTAATGTCATTTGCTATACAGCCGTAGTGACATGGGGGGGGGGGGGGGGGGGGGGGGGGGGGGGGTACAGCACAAAATAATCATATCGAAAACGAAAGTAACAAACATAGAATAAACATCAATCAATTGAAAGCTTGAAATGCAAGCAAAATAGGCCAGTATCTCGACCATCCAAATTAATATTATTCCTAGAAGTAAATATGTAAATATGATAACCAAAACATTTTGCTACTTCCTGTTGCATTCATTTTTCATTTGAATGTCGTAAGTTCTAGTTGATGATAACCTCTGCTCGTACTTTCAATGCCTCTGCAATATATCTGGCAAGTGATTTCACTGAATTATCGTTATAGTTCAGTTTTAAAACTCCGAATGTGTCCTGATTAGAGAGAGAGAGACAGACAGACAGACAGACAGACGGACACACAAACAGACAGACAGACAGACAGATCCCCTACATGTTAAGTCAGGAGTCCAATACTGACGTAAAACGAACACGAACAGGAATGTCTGCCACACACGTGCTCCGTGTGGACGTACCTATAACTGTAAGCTGCTGCATTACCTTCCTTACAGCACCAACCCCCCCCCCCCCCCCCCCCCCCCCCCCCCCTCCCGCCGACTGCAATGGTCCGTGAAGCTGATGATAACAGCAGGGGGTTGAGGGGGGGGGGGGAGGAGAGGAGAGGAGACAGGGCGGATGGGGGGTGAAGGGGAGGAGGGGGGAGGTGGAGAATGAGACGTAATGAGCATGACGTGAATACCGGTGATGAAAGAGGGAACGGGTTAGAGGCATCGTGTGTCTGTGGTTTGGTCAGGGGGCGGTCAGCGAAGTCATGATAAAAAGACAGAAAGCGAGAGAGACTATGATGGATGAGTATTGGGCGAGAGTCTGCCGCGACTCGTCATCGTGGTCTGCCATTGTCTGGCTCCATTGGGAGAGGGTTCCACGGGGTGCATTGCGTGTTGGCGATGACGCGGCATGGCGACGGTGATGAAGTGGCCAGTGGTCTAGGCACTCGCGTGAGTGACAAGCGCCGCTGCAAATGATTATGTCCGTCCAAGATGTGCAGTGACAGGATCAGTATCTCTGACTCGCTTCCCCCATTCTTCGTTTCTGTCGGAGTCCCCCGTTCGCTTGCGTAGGTCATTAACAACTTCCGGGCACCACTATACAGGTGAGAGTTCAGGGTTACAGCAAACGTCAAGCAGTAACAACAAAACCTGAACAGCTGAAAATCGCCTTGGCTCTGTGAGAAAAAAAAAGAATGTTTGGGAATTTAGGGTCGGTGAATTAGTTCAATGCCATATGTCAGCAAAAATAGCAGAATGATGCCTGACTTGTGGACTCCTTGTGCTCCTACGCTGTTGGTAGGGCACTGTTGGCACTAGTATTTTGGCGTGAAAAGTCTAGCAGATGACAGGAAAATGAAAGGTCATGTGGATCGTGCTTGCATAGAAAAAGGAACAGACATGAGACTGAAGAAAGCATAAGGAACACCAACAAAGTACAACAAAGGAAAACAACATTAACGACCACCACCGTCGAACAACAACACCGACCAACTCCACCATGAACCTCTAAGCCAAGGCATCGAAGACTACCGCGAAAGAACAACTGATCCCTGAAAGCTTTTGCTGTGAGGACGTAAAGCTCAACTCTATTCTAGACCTGCCTCAGCTAGGGCATGGGTCAAGGGCTGGACTGTGCGATGAATATGTTCTGGTACCGGCTGATCTTCTGAGGAAAACATCACCCATCCCACCCCTACCCCAAAAAATCCGCTACAGATATAAGCTTAAGTTATCGTCGAAATTGCTGCCATAATATTGATAAATAACTGTCCGACGCCGTGCTCGTAGCAGGAGTGTATTGACGGACGTTTGGATGATGGAGGATACCTACAACCCATTGTGCTAGGCCACGCGTAACACGGTTGAGG
>CM031597.1:17898560-17906060 GCA_018398815.1 Conus ventricosus
GCTCCTGTTACCTATTCCAGCCGAAGTAAATAAGATAAAAATTATTTGTTTCTTCGGTACTCCTGGACCATTGGTGAACTTGTCTCTTTGGCGTCTCTGTAATTGTTGATCGGAGGAAGTCGACGTCATTTTTTTAAGGGAATTCAGAAATTGAATACATTCATCAGAGATGAACAGGTCCCTTAACAATTTCACTAGGTGTCAAACTTAAAAGGAAAATTACTGTTCCGCCGAACCAAAGAGACAAAAACAAAAACCACGATGCGTTTCGACCTCTTTGGTCTTCTTCAGGCAAGAATTGGGCGCAAAATGAATGAGGAATGCATGTCTTGTTTGTCTTCCCTGAAGAAGACCAAAAAGAGGTCAAAACACATTGTATTTTGTCTTGTGATTTGTTTGTCTCTTTCGTTCAGCAGAATGATCATTTTTCTTTTAAGCTTGTTTAAATTTTCGCCAGCAGTAACCTTACTTTGAAACCTTCTTGAAGTATCTATCGTGTTTGAAGCCTGGTGGATGTTGTCAACCTCGGGTGATGTCAGTGGAGGAAGGACTAGCGCACAGCCCAAACACACTCACAGCTTGCTTACAATCTCATTCATATATCATGCATTCGTCACATCAAACCACTAGTAAAGTCTATAACTTTACTTACACATGATCATAGAACGAAACATCAATGCATATGGAATCAAACAAAATAAAACATTCTCTCTTTCCTGAACTTCACAAAATCATTTATCTAAAACATTATTAACTAACCCGGGTATAAATAGATTTCCACTTTACCTGGCCAGGTGATCTTAACTATTCACGAATCACTGTCTTTTTCTTTTCCTTTTTTTTTTCTTTTCACTGTCACTTTCACAACACGACACAACTGCTGGCACTGGTATTGGTCTGCTGGCACCAGCGTTGGTCTGTGGAACTGCCTGACGAAGTGACGCTGCCAGGTATGAGGTCGAACCCCGGTTAGGATGGAACAGTGACTATCAACATCGATCTGTTCTCCTTTCTTCCTTCCTGCATTAACGCATGCACTCTCTCTCTCTCTTCTAGTCTGCTCTATCAAATGGACATGGTTGCTTTTCTTTTCTTTTTCTTTTCTTTCCTTTTCTCTTCATTAGTTAGCAACTCTCTCTCTCCACATCTCTCTTTAGTCCTCCCTCTGCAGACTCTATCTGGTGCTAATGCTTAAACTTCACTCCTCTCATCTCTCTGCCTTTCTCCTGCAGAGACTACACCCAGAACCTCTCTCTCTCTCTGTCTCTCTGTTCGTTCCCATCTCCCTGCCTTCCTGTAGGCGAGAGCCTACTCCCCCGAACTTCTTCCTCTCTCTCTCTGTCTGTTCGTTTTCTTCGTTCTCCCCTCTCTCTCACTCACGCATTACTTTATGCCCTCACTCCGTGTCCAAGGGCCAGTACCATTGGTCAGTATTTTTACCGCCTGATACCCGAAGTTATCTCCCTCTAATTCCATTGGATATTCAAATCATGACAGTCACGCCTACACGCCTTACTCTCTGTGGTGGTCAATTGGTCATTTAATTGATTAGCTAGATTTCCCCCCCCACCACATACTACCTTCTCCCTCTCCCTTTCCGGCGACGTCGTAAATTGGCTAGATCAGTCTGGCCCAGACGTTCCAATAGGTCGGGCCAACCTATTGAGACGTTGGTCAGCCACTCCGACTGTTACGAGGAAGATTAGGATTAGCCTCTCGCCATGCCCAAATTGGCTGGATGAGTCTGATCCGGGCGTCGAGACTCGTTTGACCAGACATCGAGGCGTCGGTCAGCTACTTAGTCCGTCTGGCTAGACAGACGTCTCCGTGGAATCTCTCCCCTATGCTTAATTGGCTGGATCCGACACATGGGCCGTCTGCCTGACGCCCAGAATATTTGCGTTAGAGCTTATGTCCAACCAACCTAGCTGGCGACGGACCACGACTTGGTTGTGTTTATTTTTGACCGTGACAATTTCCCCCTTGCAAAAGACTATGCACCGCATTGTCTCAAAACAACGGTACAAAAAAAAGACAACAACCGAATTTGCTGACACACAGCTACACGTGCAAAGTTTGAAAAATACTTTACAAACCAACGGTTTATAAATTATAAAATATATCATTAGTGAATACCACTCCAATGAGTTATCACTGACGTGGGACTCTTGCGTTATTTCAACTCATTTATAACAACCTCTGTGCGCACTTATGCAATTCCCCTACCTGCGGATTTGCCACATCTTCTCTTCACAATTCTATGAAAAGCAAATATAGTATGATCATGATCCATGACACTTCACTGAGGAATCTCCATCCTCACTTATTGCCAATAATGCATCACTACACAAGCGACTGCATGCTCCAAGCATACTTATTCACAAGAGCAAGTCTCACAAAGAAAATATAACAATCCTCACACAAGAAATAGAACCATAGCCAACTGGTAATGAACCCCATATCCAATCAACAAACTGTAATCAACACATATTAAACAAAGCACCCCGGATAGACTGACTTCCTCTGAGTTCATCATCATTCTCCACCTTTCCTTTCTGCTGCTTTGTGTCGCCTCCGACAACAAAACCTAGGAACTTCCTATCTGTCAAGCCCTTCATAACATACACATCCCTGTAAATGACTCTTCTGAGACTTAGGCAACAAAATCTCCCCTTCTTCTGCGGGTCTCCTTCACCTCCAACAATGATTGCTTGCTGCGCCTATGTGCTGAGTTCTCACGCTGAATATATTTTGCGGAGAAAATTTGCATGGAAAAGTTTTGGTTTCCCATCACATATCAATCGGTAATCCCGACTAACCTTTTCAGTGATGGTGATTGGCCTTATCCAATCATCAGCAGCTTGTTGTGACCCTGGGAAGCAGTAACAACTTTGATCTCCCGCCTTGAGGGATTGCTTCCTCACCTTACCTGTCATATGTTTCTTCTGACGACCCTAGCCTCCTGCAAACATTCCCTTAACCTTGCCTGTTCTCATACCTGTGCCCTACCTTTGGGACAGGGCTGATTGGGGCAATCAATCATACAGCCACTCTCCTGAATTGTGTGTCAAATAACGGGGGATGTTTAAGAGTGGCCTTCCTCTTCACCCCTCTGTGGCTGGACCTTTGACACACGTCACATGACATCAGAAACGCTTTATGTCTGCCATTGCTCCTGCCAGTGAAAATCCTCAAAGATTCGGTCAGCTGTTTGCATGTGCCGAGATGACCCTCCATGAGCGCCTCGTGACCCACTGACATGGACAGTGTAAGATAACCTGCTGTATCCCCCCCTCTAACTGAGTGGTCACCTTACCCTGTCTTCCCCTTGGTGAACACTCGGTCAACAACAGCCCCCGCCCATCACAAGAAATTCTGTCGCACCTCCTCTAACCACCTGTTTCGCTCCACCTCTTGCCACTCCCAAGACTTCACGAGCGAAGGGTCTTTTGTTTCCCCTTGCGCTGCCCTAAATCACGTCAGCGACACATCTATCCTGACTTCCTTGGCTGGAACGACTAACGGTTTATCAATCAACCTTTTCCTTCTTCTTGCCCGTTTTGAACTGCTGCCCCTGTAGCATCAACAATCAGGATCCCCTGGATCCCTTGCCCCTGGAATATTTCCAATGATCAAATCATTGAAGGGATTCATCCATCACCAACGCAGAAAACTCGCCTGAGAATAAGGGGTACGTACTTCTATCTTTAGCAAACTGGGAAACTTACTCCCTCACAGTGCCATCGATTAGAGTACATGGTCTGATTTGCCTCTGTCAAATCCCCTTTCTCGACCAGCGTTTGTTCTCACCACAAAGGTCGAATGAATGACGCCGTCAATCGACAACAACCAGATAGTCCTCGTAACACTTTCATCCTCTGCTGGCCAATCACCCATCTTCCACTGTAAACGAAACCACTCACCTAGTGCCCTCCATCCCTGACACTGACTGCTGTCACAGTCTACCATAGGCTGCACTCGACCCTCCTGTCAATGATCCCCTGTTGTTCCACTGAAGGTCGTTTCCCTTGACGACCCTATAGCCACACCTCACTGCAAGGCTGCTGCCTCTGGAACCTCAATGCACAATCCTCGCCACATGTCCCTTCTTGTGACAAATGAAACACCTATTGTCCCTTTGTCCTCCTTTCTGCCCCACCACTGGGTTTGCAGACTGTGCAGAAAACTCCCCTAGTCTCCTTGCACTCTTCTCACCTGTGCCTAGCACCTGTTTTCTCCTGCACCTTAGTGCCCAAACGTGCCTCTCTATACCCCTCTGCGAACTTCAACAACTCTCCTGCTGTCTCTGGCTGTCTCTCTTTCAAATGTATGGTTAACTCAGGGCCGCAACCTGACAAAATCTGTTCCTTCATAACTAGCTCTTTCAATTCAGCGAACTCCTTCTTCGTACCGCTCAACTCTAACCATTTATCAAAATAGTGATCTAAACGTGCACCAAACTGAGTGTACGTTTCACCTGCTTGCAATCTAGCTGAACGAAATTTCTTTCTGAATCCTTCCTCTGTGAGGTCAAATCCCTTCATCAATGATTCCTTCACAGCACCAAAATCAGATTGGGTGTCTGCTGGCAATGCAGTGAAAATCTGTAATGCCTTACCCGTCAATAACGCAGACAAAATGACTGCCCACTCTTCTGAAGGCCAACCCTGACTGTCGCAAACGTTTCGAAACGACTGATGTATGCATCAATCGAATTGGTTCCTTCAGAGAACTTTGGCAACTTTGGTCGGGGGCGTAACTGCGCACAGAGTCACTGGAAACTGAACTACCATCACCGGTGGTCTCCCCCTGTATTCTCACTCTCTCTAACTCTAATTGAATCCTTAATCTTTCTGTTTCCTGCGTTAATCTTTCTGTTTCCTGCGCTGCGTTAGCCTGAATCCTCAATCTTTCTGTTTCCTGCGTAAATCTTTCTGTTTTCTTGCATTTCTTTAGCCTTTTTCCTGCTCTGCTATCTCTACTGTGACACGGCGTCTTTCCGCTCGTTCATCTCTTTCCATCTTTTGTTGGTTTTCAACGAATGCTCGCAGCTCTTCTCCCGAATAGCCTAAATCACGAGCGACGCTCACGAGTTGTTCAATAGGGGTGTTCTTTTCTTCCGCCATTATATCTTTTTTTTTTTTTTTTTTTGAACAAGATTTTATTACTACGACAGCCAAACTGGGGGTTTCCGACACGAGTGACGTAATAGCACAATCCTATGAATGATAATATTAGCTTGGGACAACGTAGTTAGTTTTTATAAGACGCCCAGCGCCTGACCCAACTATGAGAGCGAATTATAGGCAATCTGTACGAAATAAGTACTCTGGGGCTGAAATGCCAAGCCTAGTATTAACTATCTTGGAAGCAATGCCAAGCCTAGTATTTAACTATCTTGGGAACATACAGTAAGACAACCCCTTGTCTTAGGATTACAATACTTGAATCCCACCCAGCTTCCTCTCTGAGAAGTTGAACAATTATAATAAATGGGCCAGAATATCCTGGCAAGCTCGCCAATAAATTGTCAACCTCGGGTGATGTCAGTGGAGGAAGGACTAGCGCACAGCCCAAACACACTCACAGCTTGCTTACAATCTCATTCATATATCATGCATTCGTCACATCAAACCACTAGTAAAGTCTATAACTTTACTACACATGATCATAGAACGAAACATCAATGCATATGGAATCAAACAAAATAAAAACATTCTCTCTTTCCTGAACTTCACAAAATCATTTATCTAAAACATCATTAACTAACCCGGGTATAAATAGATTTCCACTTTACCTGGCCAGGTGATCTTAACTATTCACGAATCACTGTCTTTTTCTTTTCCTTTTTTTTTTCTTTTCACTGTCACTTTCACAACACGACACAACTGCTGGCACTGGTATTGGTCTGCTGGCACCGGCGTTGGTCTGTGGAACTGCCTGACGAAGTGACGCTGCCAGGTATGAGGTCGAACCCCGGTTAGGATGGAACAGTGACTATCAACATCGATCTGTTCTCCTTTCTTCCTTCCTGCATTAACGCATGCACTCTCTCTCTCTCTTCTAGTCTGCTCTATCAAATGGACATGGTTGCTTTTCTTTTCTTTTTCTTTTCTTTCCTTTTCTCTTCATTAGTTAGCAACTCTCTCTCTCCACATCTCTCTTTAGTCCTCCCTCTGCAGACTCTATCTGGTGCTAATGCTTAAACTTCACTCCTCTCATCTCTCTGCCTTTCTCCTGCAGAGACTACACCCAGAACCTCTCTCTCTCTCTGTCTCTCTGTTCGTTCCCATCTCCCTGCCTTCCTGTAGGCGAGAGCCTACTCCCCGAACTTCTTCCTCTCTCTCTCTGTCTGTTCGTTTTCTTCGTTCTCCCCTCTCTCTCACTCACGCATTACTTTATGCCCTCACTCCGTGTCCAAGGGCCAGTACCATTGGTCAGTATTTTTACCGCCTGATACCCGAAGTTATCTCCCTCTAATTCCATTGGATATTCAAATCATGACAGTCACGCCTACACGCCTTACTCTCTGTGGTGGTCAATTGGTCATTTAATTGATTAGCTAGATTTCACCCCCCACCACATACTACCTTCTCCCTCTCCCTTTCCGGCGACGTCGTAAATTGGCTAGATCAGTCTGGCCCAGACGTTCCAATAGGTCGGGCCAACCTATTGAGACGTTGGTCAGCCACTCCGACTGTCTACGAGGAAGATTAGGATTAGCCTCTCGCCATGCCCAAATTGGCTGGATGAGTCTGATCCGGGCGTCGAGACTCGTTTGAACAGACATCGAGGCGTCGGTCAGCTACTTAGTCCGTCTGGCTAGACAGACCGTCTCCGTGGAATCTCTCCCCTATGCTTAATTGGCTGGATCCGACACATGGGCCGTCTGCCTGACGCCCAGAATATTTGCGTTAGAGCTTATGTCCAACCAACCTAGCTGGCGACGGACCACGACTTTGGTTGTGTTTATTTTTGACCGTGACAGATGTCTGGCCTGTCAATGCTCACCTTTATGCAAAGAGCAAGTTCCAAAGTGTAAGGACTGCAGACGGAAGTTGCAAAACGGAAACGGTCAGGTCGAGGCTCGCTCATGTCACGTGTGTGTCGTGTCGTTCATCTGACGGTTTAGTGTCTCAACAGTTGTTTTCATCTTTTGTTTTGAGAGTTGTGAATTGTGTATTTCGATGTCATTTACCCTGTGATTGCCACGGGATGTTTATGTGGTGTGAAACTGGACTTGCTATATCACAACGATTAGTGTCAACAGAAACATATTTACTTCATTGTTCAATTATTCATGTGTTTAATCGAACATAAATTTAACCAGAGAACAGCATCCCGCTGAACAATTAAAGTCTTGGTTGTTAATGTTGTTATATTATATAATTAGTTTTTTTTACTTTTCGAATTCGGTGTTCTAATCTACACACACAAAAAAATCCTTTGAACAATACCAACAACAACAACCCCCCCCCAAAAAAAAAAAAAAAATTTTTT
>CM031597.1:17916060-17918560 GCA_018398815.1 Conus ventricosus
GTTGCACTATATAAGCACTCATCATCACAGTTATTACCGTACATTCATCAATATCACTGTCATCATTTTTATTGCCGAAGAGAAAGAAGAGCAGCGCTTTCTTGGATCTTGACAACAAATCTTATCCAAAATGACCTTTAATAAATTTTTAAAAGAATCGTCAGTCATTTCGCAAGACAGTATGGACAAACAGATCACAAGACAAAAAAACGACCCCGTTTCGACCTCTTAGGTCTTCGTCAGGTAAAACAATCAATATTCAGGACAATGAAAACAAAGAACAAGCAATTACTTATCTTCTCCTTTTTCGGCGCAAGATGGGTAAGATTTCATAACAAGTTATCTCAAGCCCACCTCGGGCTCGAACCATTTTGATCCATAGAGCTTCAGAGGACCGGTTCGAATCTCATACGGTCGGCCCCGTCCTGTGTGAAGACAAGGGGGTACTATGTTTCGCCTACATTCATTTCGCCTACTGTCGTTTTGCCTAAACTCTTTTTGCCTAAGGTCAGTTCGCCGAGCATTTTAACTGCAAATTGAAATGTTTTGTTCCCCCTACAATTTCTGTTGTATCGTTTCGCGTGCGCGATGCATGCGTGTGTGTGTGTGTGTGTGTGTGTGTGTGTGCGTGCGTGGCGTGCGTGCGTGCGTGCGTGCGTGCGTGCGTGCGTGCGTGCGTGCGTGCGTGCGTGGCGTGCGTGTGTGTGTGTGTGTGTGTGTGTGTTTGGATGGGCTTATGTTTCAAAACCCAATTCAGTCGAATATATATCTATTCAACAACAAAAAAAAGAAAAAAAGAAGAAAACTTGTAGTTGTTTAAAAGATTTCATATCGTTATCGTGTTTCGACTTGGAAAACTCCATTTTGGAGTTCAGGCCTATACATGCGAATGCTGTAAACTCCATCCTGTCGTGTAAGTTATGAAGGATGATCGGTTATCACATTTCGACGAGAGAAAAAAAGGAAAAGAAGAAAGAAAAGGAAAAAAAAAAGCATGCGCAGTACGAGCTTTGTACCATGAATCACGTGGAAATAACCGTCACAAACTGACTATCGAACGCAACAGAAGCAGTACAGAAAAGAAGAAGAAGAAGACAAGTGTCTGTGAGTGAACATGTTTACACACCGCTTACATTCACTGATCATCGGCTCCATAAAAAGTCAAGGCTTTTGTAACGGGTAAAAACGAATGCTGTCCTGTGGACGAAACGACGGCAGGTCAGATTTATAGCATTCAAAAGCATGCTGGAGGACTCAGGAGACAAGGTGGTAGAAGCAATCAAGCCCCAGCGAAGACAGGCAGAAAATGGAAAGTTCAAGAGGCGATGGATTCTGCAAAAGAAAGTCTCAAGATCAGAGAAATAACAGGACACACACAGACCAACAGACAAGGACTGGGGGTGACCAAAACTGAATGGTGGTCAAAGGCCAAAGGAAAAGCCAAAAGAGACATGATGATTCAGGAGATGAGAAAAGAAGAAGACCAAAAAAGACTCCAAAAAGCAGTCCAGCAGAGCTAGCAAGGGCAATGGACAACGTGGGAGAATGCATTCCAAAGAAGTCTCACTTGGAATGACATTTGGCACATGGCCCCTCTCAGGATCAGCTTCATTCTCAGATCTGCATATGACCTTCTGCCCTCAAATGCAAACCCGGTGAAGTGGGGAAAACGGATGATCCTGCATGCCCCTCTGCCATGAAAAACAAACAGTGGAGCATGTCCTAAGCTCATGTAAAGTAGCCCTGGCTCAAGGAAGGTACACATGGAGGCACAACCAAGTGCTCAAAGAGATTGTACAAGTAGTCTGGGCTAGTACCAACACCACACAAGGGAAAATCAGGACTCCAAAAGCACCCGCACCATTCTTCACGGCAGGAGGCAGCAAATCATGGCCAAGAACAACAGTGCCACTCGAAACATGCAGGCAGAGTCTGCTGGACGGGGCAGATGACTGGGAGTGCACTGCAGACCTTCCAGAATGGAAGAGTCACCCAGAGATCATCAGCAAGAGTGGCATGAGACCAGTCATAGTAGTCCACTCTCAGTCAACCAAGCAGCTGATCATGATCGAGCTCACGGTGCCATATGAGAACAGAATGGAGGCAGCTCAAATCTACAAGACTGAAAAGTATGCTGATCTGGCAAACAGCCTGAGGAGAGAAGGCTATCAGGTCAAAGTACTCACTGCAGAAATTGGAGCTAGGGGTTTGTAGGAACGTCTGCATACAGCCTCATGAAACAGCTCTCAGTTGCAGGGAAGGAAAAAACCAGAGCCCTGAAAGCAATGGCAGAAGCGGCAGAGAGGTGTTCAAGCTGGATCTGGTCAAGGAGGAACAAAAGTGAACTTCATAAGGCTTAATTTCCCTACAAATATCAGATGTCCCTGTGGCTCAGTGGTTAAAGCGCGAGTCATTAAGTGGAAAAATGAGCATGTCCAGAGGGTCATGGGTTCGAATCCCAGCCATGGCTCGTCCCAAGATGGGAAAAAAAAGGGACAGC
>CM031597.1:17923560-17926060 GCA_018398815.1 Conus ventricosus
AGACCGGAAGAGAGGGGTGGGGTGGGGTTGCAGGGGCGAGGTGGGAGGGTGGGGGAGGTCGCGGCGGAGGCGGAGGTTAAAGAGCTTCGCAGGAGGTCCTTCTCGAGTGTCCAGGTCCTGCCTTGATGGGCCGTGGTGTCTTCAGGTCTTCAACAAGGCGTTGACTACTCGGAAGGGGGGGGACCACCGACCTCCTGTGGTGACCTTTTTGGAGAACGGCGCTGGCTTCGTGCGATGCAGGCAGACAAGCAGGAGAGGCTGGAGTTAGGGTTGGAGCTGGGGGTGTAGTGGAAGCATCGACTGGAAAACTTCTAGTGTGGATGTCTACGTCTGTGGGTGGGTGAGGGAGTTAGTACTTGACGTGCTGGAGGAGTGGGTGGTGGTGGTGGTAGGCTCTTTGTAGGGGAAAAGGAGGGGAGGGGGTCAAGGGAGCAGAGGAGCGTAGTAGGGGTGAAGCCTCTTCTCACTGTGTGCTCTATGCTTCGGTCAGGGCGCGGAGAGAGTAACTACTGCCACTACCAAGCATCACCTCCACCACCACCACCTCCCACCTGCAGCAGGGGTCTGGTATGGTCCGCCTGCTGGTCCTTACCAGGTCTTGAAGTGATGCTCGAGTGGTGGTGTGCTGGCGAAGCTCTAAGAGAGAGAGAGAGAGAGAGAGAGAGAGAGAGAGAGAGAGATTCGGAATTCAGAATCCCGTTTATTTTCATTTAGGCCAAGGCCCCTTATGAGGGGAATGTGAACAACAAAAGAACATTGAAGCAGCGCTAGTTATGACTGAACAAAAACATAACAAAGATGATACAAACAAAATTCTTAAGATGTGGCAGTTTCTCTGAACTTGTATGCTTTTGAAAGAAACATTGAAAGACCTCTAACAACTTCAACTGATTGAGAAGACATCAATAAACACAATTTGAATAAACTCGGTTGACTATAATACTTAGGTTTGATGAACTTTTCACGAATACTACTAAGAGCAGGACAGCAAAGAACAAAATGTATTTCATCTTCTTTGCTACTTTACATAATGGACAAATCAGATCCTCGTTGTTAGCCATTCTGTATCTATAATGGTGCACTTTTAATTCTGATCTTCCTAATCGAAATCGTGTTGTAACATATTGTAAATGTCTATCAATAATGGTGGTCAAATATGGTTTCAAATCATGCATACTGCAAAAATTGTTATAGAAACTAAATCTGTCACTATTGTGAATATGGTCAGACTATTTTTGCCATGTACAATCTATTAATCGTTGCCTGAAAATATTTATAAATACTTTGATATTTCCCACACCCTGGTTTAACCAAACATACCCAAACCCATATTCTGTCAAACAAAAACGTGCTTTGGAGGCCCAGTTATTTTTGCCTTTAGAGTCCATATCTAGAAGCATATTGTAGGCTTTTCTAGGAATTCTATCGTTACACATTTGCAATAATTTAAGCCAATAACGAATGCAATTAACAGCAGATAAAACAAATATTGGGTAGCGATTGGTTTCTCCATATATCATATCATTCGGCGTACGTCTGTCTACACCAAGAAACTTTTTTAGAGCAAATAAATGCACAGATTCACAACAAGTAGCAGCTTTGTCAAAGCCCCATAATTCAGAGCCGTAAAGTAGAACGGGCTGTACTTGGGTATCGAATAACTTGATGAATACCTTAAGGGATGTATTATTCAAAACATACAACTTTTTCATAATACACAGTAAAGCATTCTTTGCCCTACTTGCCAGATCTTTACAAGCACCTGTGAAACTCAAACGTGTAGAAAATATTATACCTAAATACCTATATGCATTAACAACTGGCATATTAACATCACCATAAATCCATCTTTCCCTTGCACCAAGATAGCCCCCTTACGAAACACAATGATATTACTTTTTGACATATTAACTTTAATTGAAGAGTACCAGCTGCACGTCGTAAATTATTCAACTGTGTCTGTAGACCAACAGGCGTTTCTGATATCAAAATAATATCATCAGCTAATAAGAGAATAAACAACTCTAAGGTATCAAGAGACAACAAGGCACCATGTCTACCATTATTAATAACTTCTATAGCTAGTTCATTTATAAACAAGGAAAATAAAACTGGACTACATGCATCTCCCTGCCTGACCCCAGCTGTACAATTAATGAAATCTGTCAGTTTACCTCCACACCGGACTCTAGCTCTAACAACATTATACATGCTTTTAATACACCTATAGAGTTTACCACATATACCATTTTTTGTAGTATTGGCCAGAGTATATTTCTATTGATTGAATCAAATGCCTTTTGAAAATCTATAAAAGCAACATATAGCTTACGATTACGAGAAAACTGCTTTGGATTAGTGCCAACAAAGTAAACATGTGATCCACGGTCGAATAACCCTTTTTGAATCCTGCTTGCTGTTCCCCGGTTATATTATTCTCATCAACCCATTCTTGCATTCTCCTATTAATAATTATTCCAAATAGTTTACTGCTAATGTC
>CM031597.1:17933560-17936060 GCA_018398815.1 Conus ventricosus
ACAGGATGGACGTGGAGAGAGGAACCACACTGACGTCAGCACCAAGTCACCACAGGATGGACGTGGAGAGAGGAACTCCACACTGACGTCAGCACCAAGTCACCACAGGAGGGACGTGGAGAGAGGAACTCCACACTGACGTCAGCACGACAGTCACCACAGGATGGACGTGGATAGAGGAACTCCACACTGACGTCAGCACCAAGTCACCACAGGATGGACGTGGAGAGAGGAACTCCACACTGACGTCAGCACGTTAGTCACCACAGGATGGACGTTGGAGAGAGGAACTCCACACTGAGGTCAGCACCAGTCACCACAGGATGGACGTGGAGAGAGGAACTCCACACTGACGTCAGCACCAAGTCACCACAGGATGGACGTGGAAGAGGAACTCCACACTGACGTCAGCATGACAGTCACCACAGGATGGACGGGGAGAGAGGAACTCCACACTGACGTCAGCACGACAGTCATCGCAGGATGGACGTGGAGAGAGGAACTCCACACTGACGTCAGCATGACAGTCACCACAGGATGGACGTGGAGAGAGGAACTCCACACTGACGTCAGCACCAAGTCACCACAGGATGGACGGGGAGAGAGGAACTCCACACTGACGTCAGCACGACAGTCATCGCAGGATGGACGTGGAGAGAGGAACTCCACACTGACGTCAGCATGACAGTCACCACAGGATGGACGTGGAGAGAGGAACTCCACACTGACGTCAGCATGACAGTCACCACAGATGGACGTGGAGAGAGGAACTCCACACTGACTTCAACACGACAGCGGGGCATGAAAGGACCACAGAATTTCAGACTTCTTTCTGATGATCACTTGGGACGGGGGGGGCCGGATAGCTCAGTTGGTAGAGCGCCGGACTCGTGATCCTGGGGTTGCGGGTTCGAATTTCGGTATAGGGGGATTTTTCCCTCGGAGTTAACATTGGTTCTGACTCCATTCCCCATATAGTCCTTCGAATGAGACTATAAACCGAGGTTCCGTGTGTGAACGCACGCATAACATCTTGCACACACGTAAACTCCCATCACCAACTTTCGGAAGAGAAGGCCAGTTTGGCCGTTGGTATGGATGACACGTGACACATAGCATGCACCTTCCCCGAAGATGGAGTATGGCTGCCTTAATGGCGGGATAAAAAAGGTCATACACACAAAACTCCACTGCCTGGCTATACAGGGAGTGTCCGCAGGAGTATCAGCCTGCGTACGCAGAAAGAAAGAAAGAAACTTGGGACGAGACTAGTGAAGATGATGCTCGGGAGTTCCATTTATACGTCATGACTACAGGGCTGCAGTCTATGCTTCCTTTCATGAAACATCCCAATTAAATGTCAACCAGGCCCGAGAGAAACAGACACCTGCAGAGTTGGTTAGGAGTCTGGAGCAATACTCTCAGAGATGCATCCTTTTCGTGGGTGAAGCTCAACTGTTTAGTTCTAGTCTTTCCATTCGAGCCTATAGTACATTAAAACTATGTCAGGACTCGGCCGAAGCATTAAAAAAAATCCTTCGAAAACTAAGTCTTCCAATGAGATTCGAATCTAAAAACTCCTAGTCCGCCCGCAAATCTAGGACGCTGTCCACGGCGCCTCTTCAGTTGGCAGAATGCATATTTGTTACCTTATTCAAAATGAGATTCCCTCTTGACTTTGACCAAATAGACAGGGCTACGATCATCGACTTTGAAAAAACGGGTCCGTAGATCTGTGCCTGCAATTCTCTTGTCAGGGTATTTCTGACGTTGGGGAAATAAGATCCTCGGACATCGAATCTAAGTTGATTATCTCATTGGAAAGATTAGCATCCGCGAGAATGGGCACACACACACACACACACACACACACACACACACACACACACACACACACACACACACACACACACTGACAGACAAACAGAGAGAGAGAGACAGAGACAGAGACAGACAGACAGACAGACAGATAGACAGACAGACAAGAGAGAGAGAGAGAGAGAGAGAGAGAGAGAGAGAAGAGAGAGAGAGAGAGAGAGAACAATCTCAGCCCTCGTGAGACTGGAGCGCGGGATCTGAAGATCTCACCACACAGAGGAAATCTCTTTGATCTCATTCCGTAAGTCCGCGAGAGAGCCTGTAACCACTGAGCCACTGGTTGACCCCATGTGACTTGCTTTGAATAATGCTGAACTTCGAATATGTCATATGATGTGTTCATACAAAAATAGGTAGCGAATGATGCTTGAAGTCCTATGATGATCTCATTATTACATTGCATTAACCCTCTTCATCCCGCAGCCCGAGACATAAGGCGCCAACAAGCTCCCTCCAGCCCTCTCTGTCCTTTAATTATAATTAATCATTTAAAACGTCATTATTTTTTAATCCAGTATTAATGTTATGTCATATGATGCGTTCACACAAAATATGTAGGAAATGATGTTTTAAGTCCTATGATAATATCATAGGCACACTTTAAACGTAATCATTATTAATC
>CM031597.1:17941060-17948560 GCA_018398815.1 Conus ventricosus
GTTATTTTGTGTTTCTTCCTTCTCTCTCTCTCTCTCTCTCTCTCTCCTCTCTCCTCTCTCTCTCTCTCTCTCTTCCGTCGACATACACTTCACCTTTCCACCTTTCATTGACACCTTTCCCTTCTCATTTTAAAAAAAAATGTATTTGGAATATTGTTCATTTTTGTGTGAAAAGTTGCTTGCGTTATTTTTGGATTGCGATTCGTTATTTTTGGATTTCGATTTGTATTTCAGTCTAGAATTCTTTTCATTGCTTAGATAGTTCATTCACTTTTGAAGTCGCTTTTATCATCTTTTTTTCTTCTTCATCGAGGGCCAGATGTAAAAAACAAAACAAAAAAAAGCCTGTACCGTGCTTATCCTTTTCCCTCATTAAGAAGTTTCGTTAGTTCTCCCCTTACCTGTCCCTTCTTTTAAAATCCTTGTTAAGAAAAGGTGATAGTAAACGAAGACTTTTGTTGATCTTCACTTTGGTTTTCTCCCATTTACTAATTCATTCATTTACTTCATTTTCCTTCATTGTTTGTTGCTTTTTTTTCCCTTATCTTGTCTGATCAAAACCAATAGATTCAGACTCTTGTCTGATCAAAACCAATAGATTCAGACTCTTGTCTGATCAAAACCAATAGATTCAGACTCTTGTCTGATCAAAACCAATAGATTCAGACTCTTGTCTGATCAAAACCAATAGATTCAGACTCTTGTCTGATCAAAACCAATAGATTCAGACTCTTGTCTGATCAAAACCAATAGATTCAGACTCTTGTCTGATCAAAACCAATAGATTCAGACTCTTGTCTGATCAAAACCAATAGATTCAGACTCTTGTCTGATCAAAACCAATAGATTCAGACTCTTGTCTGATCAAAACCAATAGATTCAGACTCTTGTCTGATCAAAACCAATAGATTCAGACTCTTGTCTGATCAAAACCAATAGATTCAGACTCTTGTCTGATCAAAACCAATAGATTCAGACTCTTGTCTGATCAAAACCAATAGATTCAGACTCTCTTTTTTTTTAAGCGTGTGTTGCGTTGATTTGGCTTCCCAATATCTGAACATTAACTTTCATGTTTTATCTACCAAGTACAGCCATGTGTGTTTCTAGTGCAGGTTTTTAGATCGATTTAGTTTAGCGATTGTAGATTTTTGTTTTCTTTCCCCCCTTCTTTATTTTTCCCGGGGCACGATCCATGTGTTCCAAGTTAGAGTCAGTAATAATGAAAGCAGGGCTGTTTTCGTTTCTTAATTAAATGTCCAAAGTTCCAAAACGGAGTGACAGAGGGCGGAAAACGAAGCAAAATTTAGAAAGAGAAGGGGTTAGTTACCGCCAAGGACATGGACAAACAAGGACAAGTGTCTTGTCCTGTACCTTGTTTGTCCATGTCCTTGGCGGTCACTAACCCCTTCTCTTTCTAAATTTTAAATGTCCAAACTAACTTCAAAGCACATCCAACATCCCATTCCGTACATACGTACATACATGCATGCATACATACATTTTTTTTTTCAATCACAATTTTTCCCATTTATTCGAGCTTGTTGCTGGTTCCAGAGAGATTTCACTCACAGATGTTCCACGAAAACTTTCGAAGGACTACAGAATCGATGTCAAACCGTTGTCATAAAAACAACTCCCAACTTCGGCCCTTCTTAATGCCACTTAACAGCAATTGAACGCTGAAAACTGCGCTAGTGAAAGAGAGAAAGGAACTATACAGCCGCTTGATCCGTCTTGCTGGTGTCGTATCAATACCAGCGTGGCCTTTCCAAGATGGCGTCTTTCAGTCGATCATAGCCCCGTCGAACGGCTCACAGCCGATGACGTTATTTTAACCATCCTGCATTGACGCGCGTCTCCCACTTCCCTGTGCCAGACCTTATGGGCATTGAGCTGGTGCTACGATCCCACCCACTCCCCCCCCCCCACCCCCCCCCACCCCCTCCCCGCCCACTCCCCCCCCCCCCCCCCCCCCCCCCCCCCCCCCCCCCCACCTTCCTTTACTTCTCTGTCTTATCCTAACCTTTCGCTTTCAATTCCCCCCCCCCCCCCCCCCCCCCCGCCTCTCCCACCCCTTGCCTACCCCCATCCCCTCCCAGTCTCCCCCCTCCCCTGCCCACACCCCCTCCCACTCCTCCCCCCCCCCCCCCTCCAACTTACCCCGGCTACTGTGCCCTACCCTCTATCTGTCCTGTCCGACCTCCACGGGGAACCACTTGTGAAAACAACTTGCTCCTGTTCTTGACCTCCCCCGTTTCATTGCAATTGTCTGAGTTGTCTCCCTTGGCTGCGTGCAAGGTGCTCGAAAAGGCCACACGCCGCAATTAGGAACAGGTACCGAAAGGCTACGTATGTCAAGCGACTAACTTCTGAAACGTTACTAGTACTACTATCTTCTGAAAGCACTACTATGATTTTCATAAGTTAGTAGTATACTACACTACTAACTTATGAAAATCATAGTAGTGTTTTCAGAAGATAGTAGTACTAGTAACATACTACTACCTTATGAAAATTAAAGTAGTGTTTTCAGAAGATAGTAGTACTAGTAACGTTTCAGAAGTTAGCAGCTTCGCGTTGCGACTATCTAGTGAAATGATCCCTGTGTGAAATTATGTCCTCTTTCTTAGTGTTATTACTATCCAGGGTCACTGATTGATGGTCATTTGGCCTATTAGTGTAGAACGAGTTTATGTGAACAATTTATGACGTTTCTGACCAGTGGTCAGTATCATTCACCAGTGGTCATTTTGGCCCAAATTCACTGTTTGACAGCTAGTTAGTGTAGAACGAGTTCAGGTGAATCATTTATGACGTTGCCGACCAGTGGTCAGTGTGCTTGACCAGTGGTAAGTTTTGTTTCATTTCACTGTTTGACTGCCTCTCTCTCTCTCTCTCCTCTCTCTCTCTCTCTCTCTCTCTCTCTCTCTCACACACACACACACACACACACACACACACACACACACACACACACACACACACACACACACACACACACACACACACGCTTACAGCAGAAATTAGCAGTCAAACAGTGAAATGAGGCAAAAATGGCCACTGGGCAATGACACTGACCACTAGTCAGCAACATCATAAATTGTTCACATGAACTCGTTCTACACTAATTAGCTGTCAAACAGAAAAAATTTGCCAAAATGACCACTGGACAATGACACTGACCACCGGTCACATGAACTCGTTCTACACTAACTAGCAGTCAAACAGTGAAACTAGGTCAAAATGACCTCTGGGCAATGACACTAACAACTGGTCAGAAACGTCATGAATTGTTCACATGAACTCGTTCTACACTAACTAGCTGTCAAACAGTGAATTTGGGCCAAAATGACCACTGGTGAATGATATTGACCACTGGTCAGAAACGTCATAAATTGTTCACATACACTCGTTCTACACTAATTAGCTGTCAAACAGTAAAATTGTGCTAAAATGACCACTGGTCATTGACACTGACCACTGGTCAACCACAACATGAATTGTTTACATGGACTCGTTCTACACTAACTAGCTGTCAAACAGTGGAAATGGGGCAAAAATGACCACTGGTCAATGACACTGACCATTGGTCAGCAACGTCATAAATTGTTCACATGAACCCGTACTATACTGATTAGCAGTCAAGCGGTGAAAATAGGCCAAATGACCATCGATCAGTGACCCTGGATAGTAACAATACTAAGAAAGACGACATAATTTCACACAGGATCATTTCACTAGATAGTCGCAACGCCAAGCGACTAACTTCTGAAACGTTACTAGTACTACTATCTTCTGAAAACACTACTATAATTTTCATAAGTTAGTAGTGTTTTCAGAAGATAGTAGTACTAGTAACGTTTCAGAAGTTAGTCGCTTGACATACGTCACGCATTCCGTGTAAGTGTCTTGAAGCATAGCAAAATGTTGAGACATAGCAGAATCAAACGGCATATAATTCACAATGAACATCTCCCCAGCAACTTCTTATATCCCCTCCCCCTGCCCCCCATCCCCTCCCACATCATTTGCTTTGAAGTTTCCCCGTGGATGAGATCACTGACAGTGTAGAAAGACAAAAAAGACCCCGTATACCTTACTTCCTGATTCTGCCATTAGTAGTACTCACCCTATGTCGCTGTCTTCAAGCTAGCTGGGCTGGGTTTCGCCCAAAAGTCTGTCTTTTTTTTTCATTACATCTATCAGCCTGGAGCCACTTTAGCATGCATCTTGACAGGTATTTGAAAGAAAACGAATAGGATGTGGGTTTCAGACACAATAACATTTGTAATACAGTCCAGTTGTACTCGTCTATCTATCTATCTATCTATCTATCTATCTATATATATATATATATATATATATATATATATATATATATATATATATATATAACAAACTAATAAATTCCAAGGATAAGTACCGAGCACCGTTCCAGCAACTTACAGAGCAGCTTGGTGTTGCAATGACTGCAAGAAATATTGAATTATAAACAAAGCTTGCTCTTATGTCTTAGATTGAAGAAATAGGGGGAGATAAGCATTCATATCTGCAGTGGTAGATGATTCTGCCTATCTAGCAGTATGTGCTTGAGTGGGTGAATGGGGGAGAGAAAAAAATGCTTCTCACAATGAACCTTCAGCAAGCTTATAGTCTCCAAGGGGGAGACACCCTCCAATAGAGAGGGAAACTCACTAACATATAACTCCTGGTCATATACCGATATTTCGAAACTTGGTGGTTTCTCCTCAGTGACCGCGGAAAGTGGTAATTTGACTCCTCTGCCTTTTCAGTTTTAAGAAGACTGCAATCCCAGAAAAGGCTGGTGTGCAATACCGTAGTATGTTTGTTGAGTTTTCAAAAAACCAACCAAAGGTGCCACCTAAGAAGCAAAAGAAAATGATGAAAGAGCACTTGTGTCCTAAGAGGATATCTTTTTATATTTTCTACTTTTCACAAGAAAATGTAGCTTGTTTTGCTCTTTCATCATTTTCTTTTGCTTCTTAGGTGGCACCTTTGGTTGGTTTTTTGAAAACTCAACAAACATACTACGGTATTGCACACCAGCCTTTTCTGGGATTGCAGTCTTCTTAAAACTGAAAAGGCAGAGGAGTCAAATTACCACTTTCCACGGTCACTGAGGAGAAACCACCAAGTTTCGAAATATCGGTATATGACCAGGAGTTATATGTTAGTGAGTTTCCCTCTCTCTCTCTCTCTCTCTCTCTATATATATATATATAATATATATATATAATATATAGCTTGCTCTTATGTCTTAGATTGAAGAAATAGGGGGGAGATTCGCATTCATATCTGCAGTGGTAGATGATTCTGCCTAACTAACAGTATGTGCTTGAGTGGGTGAATGGGGAAAAATCAAATAAATGCTTCTCAAAATCATCTACCACTGCAGATATGAAAGCGTATCTCCCCCTATTTCTTCAATCTAAGACATAAGAGCAAGCTTTGTTTATAATTCAATATTTCTTGCAGTCATTGCTTCACCAAGCTGCTCTGTAAGTTGCTGGAACGGTGCGGTACTTATCCTTGGAATTTATTAGTTAGTTGTATTTTAGTCCCTTGCGGATTCATTCCAAGAACTGGCCCTCAGCACTTGTGTCTTATAGGATATCTTTTTATATTTTCTACTTTTCACAAGAAAATGTAGCTTGTTTTGCTCTTTTATGATTTTCTTTTGCTTCTTAGATGGCACCTTTGGTTGGTTTTTGAAAACTCAACAAACATACTACGGTATTGCACACCAACCTTTTCTGGGATTGCATTCTTCTTAAAACTGAAAAGGCAGAGGAGTCAAATTACCACTTTCCGCGGTCACTGAGGAGAAACCACCAAGTTTCGAAATATCGGTATATGACCAGGAGTTATATGTTAGTGAGTTTCCCTCCCTATTGGAGAATGTCTCCCCCTTGGAGAATATAAGCTTGCTGAAGGCTCATTTTGAGAAGCATTTATTTTATTTTTCCCCATTCACCCACTCAAGCACATACTGTTAGTTAGGCAGAATCATCTACCACTGCAGATATGAATGCGTATCTCCCCCTATTTCTTCAATCTAAGACATAAGAGCAAGCTTTGTTTATAATTCAATATTTCTTGCAGTCATTGCAACACCAAGCTGCTCTGTAAGTTGCTGGAACGGTGCGGTACTTATCCTTGGAATTTATTAGTTTGTGTTATATATATATAAATATATATATATATATATATATATAATATTAATAATGACCGAAAAATTGGCAACCTGCACTTGTTTTCCCCCACTACTTAATTGTTCAGCATTATATTGTTTGGTCAATCAGTGGAGATTGCATCTTTTAGGAGATCCAAGTAAAGGTTGTTTCTGCACAATTCTTGGCTGCTGACAATGCTTGGTTATTGAACAGCAGAGCTGACCACTCAGACTGTTCCATATCTTTTGATCTCCCTTGCATCCTTAATGGATCCTCAAGCACAGGCTCAAAGATTGTCCCCTCTATTTTACATTGTTTGCATAATGTTTTTAATTTTTCAGTAACTTTTTTCCTCTCCACACTTTTCTTTAGTTTCACTTACTACCCTTCGCTGGCTGCTTTGGGGTGCTGTTGGATTTTTTTTTAACCCTTGGTGGTGAGAACACCAAAGAATTACGGACTGTGTGTGTCTCTATTTGACGCCAGGACCACAGACACAATCAGCCGTGTCTCCCTGATGAGTTCGATCCAGCGGACGAAAGGCCTAGGAGCAGGCAATACATATAGATCTGTGTTTGAGAGGGATTACGATGCTTCCCTCATACAGGTAGTGAAGGGTTTTCATATTTATAATATATTTTCTTCATCTTCAATCCGCCTTCCCCAATTTTTTTTTTTTTTGAAATTTCAAATCTTTGCCAAGTTAATAATAATAATAATAATAATAAGGAACATTTAGTGCGCTTAATCTTAAACAAAAGCCCTAAGCGCTTACAGCAATAAGCCCTAACACACACACACACACGCACACACAAACACACACACACACAAACACACACACACACCCACACACCAGCGAAGGAGCAGAAAAATTATGTTTTGAAGAGAGTTGTTTTGAGGAGGACTTGAAAGAAGAAAGACTGTTTGAGTTTCGGAGTGCAGAAGGGAGATTGTTCCAGCAGGAAGGAGCCTGAAAAGTAAAAGAACGTTCACCAAGTGTTCTGGCCCAAAAACGAGGGATCTGCATAATGCGAGTGTCAGAGGAAGAGCGAAGCTGTCTGGAAAAGGAGTATAGGTCGACAGAAGTTTAGAGAGGTAAGATGGAGCGAGGCCATCCAATGCCTTGTAACAGAGCAAAGAAAGTTTGTACTTGATGCGTTTTTCAACAGGAAGCCAGTGCAAAGATTTAAGCAAGGGAGAAACATGAGAGGTTTTCGGAGATTTCGAGACAAGCGAGCAGCATTATTTTGGACTTTCTGCAATTTTGCAAGAAGATTCTGTGGACAGCCAGCAAGAAGAGAAT
>CM031597.1:17961060-17966060 GCA_018398815.1 Conus ventricosus
AAGAATGTTGTGTATTTACAGCTGAAGTCATTTATTGTATTGTAGATAGTTAGTAATATGCTATTTATTTCATACAGGAGGCAGCCTACAGGAACAGCCCAGGTGAACCACAGCATCAAGGACTTCACAGCAGGGAAGGACCTACACAGCATCAAGGACAACACAGCAGGGAAGGACCTAGACAGCATCAAGGACTTCACAGCAGGGAAGGACATACACAGCATCAAGGACTTCACAGCAGGGAAGGACCTACACAACATCAAGGACTTCACAGAAGGGAAGGACATACACGGCATCAAGGACTTTACAGAAGGGAAGGACCTAGACAGCATCAAGGACTTCACAGCAGGGAAGGACCTACACAGCAACAAGGACTTCACAGAAGGGAAGGACCTACACAGCATCAAGGACTACACAGAAGGGGAGGACCTACACAGCATCAAGGACAACACAGCAGGGAAGGACCTACATAGCGTCAAGGGCTTCACACTAGGGAAGGACCTACACAGCATCAAGGACTTCACAGAAGGGAAGGACCCACACAGCATCAAGGACTTCACACTAGGGAAGGACCTACATAGCGTCAAGGACTTCACACTAGGGAAGGACCTACACGGCATCAAGGACTTTACAGAAGGGAAGGACCTAGACAGCATCAAGGACTTCACACTACGGAAGGACCTACACAGCAACAAGGACTTCACAGAAAGGAAGGACCTACACAGCATCAAGGACTACACAGAAGGGGAGGACCTACACAGCATCAAGGACTTCACAGCAGGGAAGGACCTACATAGCATCAAGGACTTCACACAAGGGAAGGACCTACACAGTATCAAGGACTTCACACTAGGGAAGGACCTACACTGCGTCAAAGACTGTATAGAAGGGAAGGACCTACATAGCGTCAAGGACTTCACAGAAGGGAAGGACCTACACCGCGTGAAGGACTTCACACTAGGGAAGGACCTACACAGCATCAAGGACTCACAGAAGGGAAGGACCTACACAGCATCAAGGACTCACAGAAGGGAAGGACCTACACAGCATCAAGGACTTCACAGCCGGGAAGGACCTACACAGCATCAAGGACTTCACAGCCGGGAATGACCTACACAGCATCAAGGACTTCACAGAAGGGAAGCCTATCGCGGCAAATGTCACCCACCCCTCTTGGAAGAGGCAGGTGTTCCCAACAGTCGTCACTAGCATTCCCGGAGTGGAGAAGAGAGGAACACAGTCAGACACCCAAAGGAAAGCCCTGGCCATGGAGTACATCTGCAACCAGTACCCCCAGGAAGACTGGACCCATGTCTTTACAGATGGCTCCGCCACAGAAGCAACGAGGGATGGTGGAGCTGGAATCTTCCTCCGATACAAAGACGGAGATGAAGAAATTGCAATCCCAACAGGAAAATACTCCACCAACTTCCGAGCTGAGCGAGAAGCTCTCTGTGAGGCAGCCACAACAGTCTCGCAGAACTCCATAAGAACAACAGGGCAGGTGGTGGTGTTCTCAGACGCTCTCTCCGTACTCCAAGCCCTCAAGAACTCCCGCTGCAAAGAACAGAACCATCTTACTTCAGCCCTTGTTGCCCTGAGTGCCAGAGTGGAGAAAGTGGTGATGCAATGGGTACCAGCACACTGTGGTATCAGAGGCAACGAAAAAGCGGATATTCTGGCAAAAGACGGTGCACAGAAGGAGCAGGCCAACAACCTGGTGTCATATGATGAAATCAAGACAATCATCAAGGCACAGCAAGGAATAAAGTGGCACCTCCAGCACCCCAAACACAACCCAGAAGACAAATACCATTTGCTGGGACGACGAGAACAGGTCAAGATCTTCCGCCTGAGGACTGGACACAATCGCCTGCACCACCACATGCACACAAAATTTGGCATTGGACAGAGTGGAGAGTGCCCTTGTGGTGAGGGACTAATGACAACTGACCACATCCTTCAAGACTGTATGACGCATGCAGCATCCAGAAGGAAGTACTGGCCAACACCGACAGCAGTGGAAGCCAAGTTGTACGGCACCCTGGAGGAGATGCGGTGGACGGCAGCCTTCATCGAGGACACCGGGCTGCCCATCTAATGGGAAGCGAACGAGGAAGAATAAGAAGAACAGAAGGGAAGGACCTACACAGCGTCAAGGACTTCACACAAGGGAAGGACCTACACAGCATCAAGGACTTCACAGCAGGGAAGGACCCACACAGCATCAAGGACTTCACAGCAGGGAAGGACCTACACAGCATCAAGGACTTCACAGCAGGGAAGGACTTACACAGGATCAAGGACTTCACAGAATGAAAAGACCTACACAGCATCAATGACTTCACACAAGGGAAGGACCTATACAGCATCAAGGACTTCACAGCAGGGAAGGACCTACACAGCATCAAGGACAACACAGCAGAGAAGGACCTACACAGCATCAAGGACTTCCACAAGGGAAGGACCTACACAGCATCAAGGACTTCACAGCAGAGAAGGACCTACACAGCATCAAGGACTTCACAGCCGGGAAGGACCTACACAGCATCAAGGACTTCACACAAGGGAAGGACCTACACAGCATCAAGGACTTCACACAAGGGAAGGACCTACCAGCATCAAGGACTTCACAGCAAGAAGGACCTACACAGCATCAAGGACAAACACAGCGGGAAGACCTACCGCATCAGGACAACACAGCAGGGAAGGACCAACACACATCAAGGACTTCACAGAAGGGAAGGACCTACACAGCATCAAGAATTTCACAGCAGGGAAGGACCTACACAGCATCAAGGTCTTCACAGCAGGGAAGGACTACACAGCATCAAGAATTTCACAGCAGGGAAGGACCTACACAGCATCAAGGACTTCACAGCAGGGAAGGACCTACACAGCATCAAGAATTTCACAGCAGGAAAGGGCCTACACAGCATCAAGGACTTCACAGCAGGGAAGGACCTACACAGCATCAAGGACTACACAGAAGGGTAGGACCTACACAGCATCAAGGACTTCACAGCAGGGAAGGACCTACACAGCATCAAGGACTTCACAGCAGAGAATGACCTACACAGCATCAAGGACTTCACAGAAGGGAAGGACCTACACAGCATCAAGGACTTCACAGCAGGGAAGGACCCACACAGCATCAAGGACTTCACACAAGGGAAGGACCTACCAGCATCAAGGACTTCACAGCAGGGAAGAACCTACACAGCATCAAGGACTTCACTGCAGAGAAGGACCTACACAGCATCAAGGACTTCACAGTAGGGAAGGACCTACACAGCATCAAGGACTTCACAGCAGGGAAGGACCTACACAGCATCAAGGACTTCACAGAATGGAAGGACCAACACAGCATCAAGGACTTCACAGAATGGAAGGACCAACACAGCATCAAGGACTTTACAGCTGGGAGAGAACCTACACAGCATCAAGGACCTATGGAAGTGACATCATATTTCATATTCCATTACTTGAACTTTTAACACCTAGTATTTATTTTTTTCACAATGTAAAACGTGAATGGGTCGTATTTGTTACCAGAGCTTTGCAAACTTTACAGTACTGTAATATATTGGGTCGTGAACCTGTTGATTAGATATTTCTATGCGTCGGAAAATGTGTGCATGAGTGCAAGCGTGTGTGTGTGTGTGTGTGTGTGTGTGTGTGTGTGTGTGCGTGCGTGCGTGCGTGCGTGCGTGCGTGCGTGCGTGCGTGTGTGTGTGTGTGAGAGAGAGAGAGAGAGAGAGAGAGAGAGAGAGAGAGAGAGAGAGAGAGAGAGATTCGGATGGTTTAATAAACACCATCCGAGAGAGAGAGAGAGAAGAGAGAGAGAGAGAGAGAGAGAGAGAGAGAGAGAGAGAGAGAGAGAGAGAGAGAGAGAATAACACAAAATGTTAATTCTGTTGCGCCATATGTAGTAGTACTTTCATTTTTACGTCTTTTCACAAAATTGTGTGAAAATTAGACGAGAGAGAGAGAGAGAGAGAGAGAGAGAGAGAGAGAGAGAAGGAGAGAGAGAGAGAGAGAGAGAGAGAGAGAAAGGGTATGTGTGTGATGCATAGGTGTGTGGAAGTGCACGCAAAACATGGAATATTACTACTATATAACATTATAGCAAATATCTAACAGGACTACATATTAAACAAAAGGTAACTTTGAAAGCAAAATCAATATCAGAAAAAACATCAGTCACTGTCATGCCTAATAAACATGGTAAGTATGCCTTAAGAGTCACACAATCAAATAAAACGTGGGCTCTCGACACGTTTGCCTTACCACATATGCATTTTGTTCCTGCACTATATTTCGTTCTGAATGCGTCAAGTTTCAGTCTATAAAATACTGAAACAAAGTTTCTGTACTGATACATATCACGAACCTGCAGGTGTTCAATGCCTTCAACCTGATCAAAGCTGAGAACATGGCTATTTCGAGCATTAACCCGCAAATAGGGGATGTTCTGGTTGTTTCTAAAAACGTCCCAAGCCACTTGTTTTAAAACTTGATGACGCTCTTGTAAAGTCAAGGGGACAGAAAGTGACTGTGCACTCATTTTAGTTTTGGCTCCTTTTTTGCGCCATATGTATGTATGTATGAATGTATGTATGTATGTATGTATGTATGTATGTATGTATGTATGTATGTATGTATGTATGTATGCATGTATGTATGTAAGTGTGTCTGTTTTTCTGTCATAAAACACCAGAAAGCGTTCCATGAGACTAAGATAAGCAACAGTTTATACAACATAGACAAGAAAGGTTTCAAAACACTACAAAACACTAATATGTTGCTTCAATTTAACAACTTCCTTTGTTTCTCAACAACCACCATCCTCCCCCCCCCCCCCTCTCTCTCTCTCTCTGTCTCTCTCTCTCTGTCTGTCTGGCGTGTGTGCGTGTGTGTGTGTGTGTGTGTGTGTGTGTGTGTGTGTGTGTGTGTGGTGTGTGTGTGTGTGTGTGTGTGTGTGTGTGTGTGTGTGTGTG
>CM031597.1:17981060-17986060 GCA_018398815.1 Conus ventricosus
TCTCTCCTGAACTTCACAAAATCATTTGTCTAAAACATCATTAACTAACCCGGGTATAAATAGATTTCTACTTTACCTGGCCAGGTGATCTTAACTATTCACGAATCACTGTCTTTTTCTTTCCCTTTTTTTTTTCTCACTTTCACAACACGACACAACTGCTGGCACTGGTGTTGGTCTGCTTGCACCGGTCAAGCTGGACTGCTGGCGCCGGTCAGGCTGGACTGCTGGCGTTGGTCAGGTTGGACTGCCGATGAAAGTGGCGCTGGCCAAGTATGAGGTCGAACCCCCGGTTCAGATAGAACAGTGACTATCAACATCGATCTGTTCTCCTTTCTTTCTTCCTGCATTAACGCATTGCACTCTCTCTCTCTCTCCTAGTCTGCTCTATTAAATGGACATGGTTGCTTTTCTTTTCCTTTTCTTTTCTTTCTTTTTCTCTTCATTAGTTAGCAACTCTCTCTTTCCACATCTCTCTTTAGTCCTCCCTTTGCAGACTATATCTGGTGCTAATGCTCAAACTTCACTCCTCTCATCTCTCTGCCTTTCTCCTGCAGAGACTACACCCCAGAACCTCTCTCTCTCTCTCTGTCCATTCTCCCCTCATCTCTCTGCTTCTCTCTCGTCAGAGCTTACACAGAGCCTCTTCCTCTGTCTCTCTCTGTTCGTTCTGTGCAGACTATCAGTGCAGATCTTAAACTCACTCCTCTCATCTCTCTGCCATTCTCCTGCAGAGACTACACCCAGAACCTCTCTCTCTCTCTGTCTCTCTGTTCGTTCTCATCTCCCTGCCTTTCTGTAGGCGAGAGCCTACTCCCCCTAACTTCTTCCTCTCTCTCTCTGCAGTTCGTTTTCTCTGCTCATTCTCCCCACTCTCTCTCCAACGCATTACTTTAATGCCGCTCACTTCCGGGTCCAAGGCCAGTACCAATTGGACATATTTTTACCTGCCTGAACGCGACAGTTATCTCCCTCTAATTCCATTGGATATTCAAGATCATGACCAGTCACGACGCCTACACGCCTTACTCTCTGTGTGGGCATTGGTCATTTAATTGATTATCTGTGATTCGCCCCCACCCACACTACCATCCCCCCAATCCTACTTAACTGTCGCGTGTGGCCATAACTCGTGGACACAGGTCACTCTAAATTGGCCTAAATACTGTTAGGCGCCTCGACGTCTGACCAAACCTACCGAGACCTGTCGGTCCACCACTCATACTGTCTGCTTGTCTCCCCCCTGTGCTAAATTGGCTGGATGCGACGCATGGAGCCGTCTTTGGAGGCGCCAAGATGTCTGCGTATGGACTTAAGTCCAGTTAAGAAGTGGCCGGCGACGACCACACTGGTTGTGTTGAAATTTGACCGAGACAATTTCCCCCTTGCAAGAAGACTATGCACCGCAAAGTCCCTCAAAACAACAGGTACAAAAAAAAAGACAACCACCGAATTTGCTGAACCTCAGCAACACGTGTCAAAGTATGAAAAATACTTTTACAACCAACGATTATAAATTATAAAATATATCATTAGTGGATACCACTCCATGAGTTAGCATTGAACGTGCTCTCTTCGTGCGTTATTTTCAACTCATTTTAATAACGACCTCTGTGCCACTCATCAATACCCCTACCTGCTGATTTGGCCAATCTCTCCTCTTCACAACTACTTTGAAGAGCACAATATAATCTGATCACTATCCAAGCCACTTCCTGAGGAATCTCCTACTCACTTATTGGCAATAATGCCTCACTACACAAGAGGCGACTGTATGCTCCAAGATAAAATACATTACAAGAACACATCTCACACAAAAATATGAACCAATGCCAACTGGGAAGAACCCATATCCAATCCACATAACTGTAACAACACAAATTTATCAACAAAGCACCCCGATAATGACGACTCCTCTGAGTTTGCAGCTTGCAGACTACACGACTTAAATAGTCAGCTCGACAATTCTGTCGACCTGGGATGTTACAGCACTCGATAACACTGATAGGGCTGCAGATGCCAATGCCCAACGCAGACTCAACGTTTTTCAACTGCGCCTCCTGCAGGAATTTGAGTGGTTGATGATCTGTCCTCAAATCATGAACTCTTTCCATACAGTATTTGAGGAACTTCAGCACGGCCCACACGACAGCTAAACACTTCCTTTCTCCACCGTTGCGTACACCTTCCTTCACACAAAGTCAACTTCCTCCAGCTAGCAAACCTCACAGGAAACTCGACCCCTACATGCTCCCTGCAACAAAACAGTTCACCTATCCCACCGACCTGAAGCATCTGTCCGCAACAAAAATTGGTTTGGACAATCTGGTAGCTTCAAGAAGGACGGAACCTAGTTCATTCCAACACCGTCTGCAGTGCTTGCTCAGGCAGCGTCTGACCACTCGACCACTTGCCGTTTCACCTGCCTTGAACCAAATCACTGAGAGTGACTCGGTGATTGCAGGCGAAATTTGGAACAACTCCCTATAGGAACCCAATAAAACCTAGCAGACTCCTGACTTCATTTTGGTCTTTGGTCTCTCTGAATTCATCATCTCTCCACCTACCTCTTTCACGGTTGCTTTTGTGTCGCTCCGACAAGGATTTACCTAGGAACTCCATCTTGGAAAACCAACCTGGCATTTGTTGGTCTGGCTGTGATATAGGCTTGTCTCTAACCTCTCTAAAACTCTCCAAGCAGCCTCATATGCTCCTCCCATGTCCTCGGATGCTACAGAATGTCATCCATACATTCCAACTGCCGTCCAATCCCGTAATAAAAAAAAAACTTCCTCATCATCCGAGAGAAGACTGCAGCGCGTGACCATACCAAAAGACAGTACACACCACTGGTATAGCCCCATAGGAGTGGAGAATGCTGTACAGCTCCTTTGAGTCCCTCACTCAAGGCTCTTGCCATAACCCTTGCACAGATCTATCCTGGTGAAATACTGGCTCATGCTATGTGGCGATCTGAGGCGAAACATGACTTTCCATGTTCGGTATGACCTCTGCATCCGACTTGGTGCACTGTTCATACATTCTATAGCAACACAGAATCGATGCTCACCTGAACTTAATTCCTCACTTAAGACGAACGGTGGCACTATACTGATGATATGGACGGTTCAATCACCCCAAGGTCCAACATCTTTTCTACCGTCCACCTACGATCACTTGGCTTGGTGGCATATGAGATCGGGTAGGCTTCCACATTACGGTGAATTTGCGATGTTAACTCCACCGTACAAGTCTCTAGAGTTGTCCTGCCTGGTTTTATATCAGTCCAGGGATCGCCCAATAACAACTTGGGGTGGTTGGTTCTAGGAGCCCCCTCACTTCCACCTGTCTCCTACTGACTAGCCCATCATACAGTGGACAACGTCCCTGTAAAGATCTCATCTCCTGAAACTCAGGCAACAAAATCACCCATCTTCTGCTGGTCTCCTTCACCTCCATCAATGATTGCAGCTGCGCCTATTGCCTGAACACACGCTGAATATAATATGCGGAGCAAAATTATGCAAGGAAAAGTTTTGATTTCCATTCACATCGATTCGGGTAAGTCCTGAACTACCATCTCAATGATGGTGAATGGTCCCTTCCAATGCATCAGCAGCTTGTTGTGATCCGTGGGGAAGCAGTCACAGGACTCGATCTCCCACCTTGAGGATTGCTTCCTCACCTACCTGTCATATTGCTGTCATCTGGACGACCCTAGCCTCCAGCAAGCTCACCTTGGGAACGCTTACATAGTCTCCTCGAGCCTTATTGCGTAGGTCACCACTACTGATAAAGTTGGTTTTGAACCTCTTCGACTCCTGTTCACCTGCCAAAAGCTTTTGCGAATGCACACTGGTCCCCGAACTGTCCGCACCAAACCGCAGCACAATGTCGAAAAGCCTGTGCATTCCTGAGGGCTTACAGTAGGCGATACGTGCCGCTGTAAGAATGTAGCTCCCAAACTGCTTGGCCCTTACCTCACAGAGCTTCTTGTAAGATGCCCTTCAGCCACCATTCAATCTTTCCACCAAGCCCATGCATTGTGGATGGTAGGGGGTTATTAGCGCTGTGTGATCCCAAGCAGCCTGTTGACCTCCCTCATCACGCTGAGGTGAACTGTGACCGCCCCTGTCACTTATATATTGTGCTGGCACACCCACGCGAAAAGAAAAGATGTCTACCAGCCCATCTTCAGCCGACCAGATGCGTAATCTACGGCCTTTCAATGCAACTGCTTCTGGTATCTGACGCGTAGTCCACGAGCGTCCAACACATACACTGGTTCCCACCATTGGAACAGGCGCGATTGGGCCAATCAATGTCAACAGCCACCCTCCTGAATGGAGTGTCAATTAAAGTAGGCCGTTTAAGAGGCGCCTTCCCTTTTCACCCCTCTTGTGGCTGACCTTTGACACACGACACATGACATGTCAGAAACGCTTGATGTCAGCCAAGGTCTCCTGGCCCAATGAAAGTCATCAAAGTTCGGTCAGCTGTTTTGCTGTGCCGAAGGATGACCCCTGCCATGATCGACTCGGTGACCCACTGACATGACAGTGTCACAATAACCAGCTGGTACCTCTAACTGAGTGTTCACTTACCTGTCTATCCCCGTGGTGAACACTCGATACAACAGCCCCCAATTCCCAAGAAATACAGTCTCACCACCACTAACCACCTGTTTTCTCTTCCACCTCTCGCCAACTCCCAAGACTTCACGAGCGAAGGGTCTTGTTCCAGCGCTGGCCCTAAACACATCAGGCGACCATCTATGCCTGACTTCCTTGCGGACGACTAACGTTTTATTCAACCTTTCCCTCCTCTTGCTCCTGTTTGAACTGCTGCCCCTGTAGGCAGTCAACAACTCAGATCCCCTGGATCCCTTGCCCTGGAATATTTCCAATGATCAATCATGAAAGGGGTTTCCTCCATCACCAACGCAGACAACTCGCCTGCGAAGTAAGGGTACGTACTTCAATCTTAGCAACTGGAAACTC
>CM031597.1:17991060-17998560 GCA_018398815.1 Conus ventricosus
CAGGTTTGGGCTGAGGTAATTGTTGTTCCCAAGTTAATTGGATCGAAGAAGTTGTTATAAACAGAGTCAGCCGTTCAAAAGGCTAAGCTTAGCTGTGCTCTTTCACAGGTTGGGCTGAAAACTGCTCACAAGTTGGATTCAGCGAGGGGGGTTGTTCACGGGCTGCTAGGAAGATTTTCGCAGGTTGGATTGAGGGAGTTCTTGTTCATGGATTGGACTGAAAGTGTTGTCCACAGAGTGGACTGAAGTTGTTCAGAGGCTGATTTCAAGGATTTTGTTCAAAAAGTTTGAAGTTGTTTACTGTCTGCGTGGAAGTTGTTCACAGGCTGATTTAAAGCATTTGCCAAAAAAAAAATTGATTGAAGTTGTTCACAGTCTAAACCGAAGTCGTTCACAGGCTGATTTAAAGGATTTGCTATTTAAAAAAAAAAAAAAAAAAAAGTTTGAAGTTGTTCACTGTCTGCATGGAAGTTTTTCAAAGTCTGATTTAAAGATTTGCTAAAAAAAAAAAAAAAAAAAAAAAAAAAAAAAAAAATTTGAAGTTGTTCACTGTCTGCATTAAAGGTGTTCACAGGCGGGACTGAACTTCTTGTTCACAGGTTGAATCGAAATTGTTCACAGCCTATATTGAGGTTGTTCACAGGCTATATTGAGGTTGTTCACAGGCTATATTGAGGTTGTTCACAGGTTATATTGAGGTTGTTCACAGGCTATATTGAGGTTGTTCACAGTTGGATTACAGTCGATCACAGCTTGATTGAAGTTGTTCACAGGTTGAAGTTATTCACACTTTGAAGTCATCCACAGCTTCAGCCCTGATATGGCCCTTTGCGGTCGGCTGGGCTATAAGTGACATTACGTATTTATTCACAGTTGGATTGACGAAGGTGTTCATATGTTGGGTTGAAGGTGTTGTTCATAGGTTGGATGGACGGAGGTGTTGTTCATAGGTTGGATTGAAGGTGTTGTTCATAGGTTGGATGGATGGATGGTCGGAGGTGTTGTTCATAGGTTGGATTGAAGGAGGTGTTGTTCATAGGTTGAACGGAGGTGTTGTTCATAGGTTGGATTGAAGGAGGTGTTGTTCATAGGTTGGATTGAAGGAGGTGTTGTTCATAGGTTGGATGGACGGAGGTGTTGTTCATAGGTTGGATGGTCGGAGGTGTTGTTCATAGGTTGGATTGAAGGAGGTGTTGTTCACAGATTGGATTGAAGGAGGTGTTGTTCACAGGTTGGATTGAAGGAGGTGTTGTTCACAGGTTGGATTGAAGGAGGTGTTGTTCATAGGTTGGATTGAAGGAGGTGTTGTTCATAGGTGGACTGAAGGAGGTGTTTTTCACAGGTTGGACTGAAGGAGGTGTTGTTCATAGGTTGGATGGACGGAGGTGTTGTTCACAGGTTGGATTGAAGGAGGTGTTGTTCACAGGTTGGATTGAAGGAGGTGTTGTTCATAGGTTGGATGCTCGGAGGTGTTGTTCATAGGTTGGATGGACGGAGGTGTTGTTCACAGGTTGGACTGAAGGAGGTGTTGTTCACAGGTTGGACTGAAGGAGGTGTTGTTCATAGATTGGATGGTCGGAGGTGTTGTTCACAGGTTGGACTGAAGGTGTTGTTCACAGGTTGGACTGAAGGTGTTGTTCACAGGTTGGATGGATGGAGGTGTTGTTCACAGGTTGGATGGACGGAGGTGTTGTTCATAGGTTGGATGGACGGAGGTGTTGTTCATAGGTTGGTTGGATGGATGGACGGAGGTGATGTTCATAGTTTGGTTGGATGGATGGACGGAGGTGTTGTTGATAGGTTGGATGGACGGAGGTGTTGTTCACAGGTTGGATGGACGGAGGTGTTGTTCATAGGTTGGTTGGATGGATGGACGGAGGTGTTGTTCATAGGTTGGATGGACGGAGGTGTTGTTCACAAGGTTGGATGGACGGAGGTGTTGTTCATAGGTTGGATGGACGGAGGTGTTGTTCATAGGTTGGATGGACGGAGGTGTTGTTCATAGGTTGGTTGGATGGATGGACGGAGGTGTTGTTCATAGGTTGGTCTGATGGATGGACGGAGGTGTTGTTCATAGGTTGGTTGGATGGATGGACGGAGGTGTTGTTCATAGGTTGGATTGACGGAGGTGTTGTTCATAGGTTGGATGGACGGAGGTGTTGTTCACAGGTTGGATGGACGGAGGTGTTGTTCACAGGTTGGTTGGACGGAGGTGTTGTTCATATGTTGGATGGACGGAGGTGTTGTTCACAGGTTGGATGGACGGAGGTGTTGTTCATAGGTTGGATGGACAGATGGACGGAGGTGTTGTTCATAGGTTGGATGGATGAAGGTGTTGTTCATAGGTTGGATGGACGGAGGTGTTGTTCATAGGTTGGATGGACGGAGGTGTTGTTCATGGGTTGGATGGACGGAGGTGTGTTCACAGGTTGGATGGACGGAGGTGTTGTTCATAGGTTGGATTGAAGGAGGTGTTGTTCATAGATTGGATTGAAGGAGGTGTCGTTAATGGGTTGGATGGACGGAGGTGTTGTTCATGGGTTGGATGGACGGAGGTGTTGTTCACAGGTTGGATGGACAGAGGTGTTGTTGATAGGTTGGATGACGGAGGTGTTGTTCACAGGTTGGTTGGATGGAGGTGTTGTTCACAGGTTGGATGGACGGAGGTGTTGTTCACAGGTTGGTTGGATGGAGGTGTTGTTCATAGGTTGGATGGACGGAGGTGTTGTTCATAGGTTGGATGGACGGATGGTCGGAGGTGTTGTTATAGGTTGGATGGATGAAGGTGTTGTTCATAGGTTGGATGGACGGAGGTGTTGTTCATAGGTTGGATGGACGGAGGTGTTGTTCATGGGTTGGATGGACGGAGGTGTTGTTCATAGGTTGGATGGACGGAGGTGTTGTTCATAGGTTGGATGGACGGAGGTGTTGTTCACAGGTTGGATGGACGGAGGTGTTGTTCATAGGTTGGATTGAAGGAGGTGTTGTTCATAGATTGGATTGAAGGAGGTGTCGTTAATGGGTTGGATGGACGGAGGTGTTGTTCATGGGTTGGATGGACGGGGGTGTTGTTCACAGGTTGGATGGACGGAGGTGTTGTTCATAGGTTGGATGGACGGAGGTGTTGTTCATAGGTTTGATTGACGGAGGTGTTGTTCGTAGGTTGGATGGATGGAGGTGTTGTTCATTGGTTGGATGGACGGAGGTGTTGTTCATAGGTTGGATTGACGGAGGTTTTGTTCGTAGGTTGGATGGACGGAGGTTTTTTTCATAGGTTGGATGGACGGAGGTGTTGTTCGTAGGTTTGATGGACGGAGGTGTTGTTCATTGGTTGGATGGACTGAGTTGTTGTTCATTGGTTGGATGGACGGAGGTGTTGTTCATTGGTTGGAAGGACGGAGGTGTTGTTCATAGGTTGGATTGAAGGAGGTGTTGTTCACAGGTTGGATGGACGGAGGTGTTGTTCACAGGTTGGATGGACAGAGGTGTTGTTCACAGGTTGGATGGACGGATGTGTAGTTCATAGGTTGGATGGATGGAGGTGTTGTTCATAGATTGGATTGAAGGAGGTGTTGCTCATAGATTGGATTGAAGGATGTGTTGTTCATAGGTTGGATGGACGGAGGTGTTGCTCATAGATTGGATTGAAGGAGGTGTTGTTCACAGGTTGGATGGACGGAGGTGTTGCTCATAGATTGGATTGAAGGAGGTGTTGCTCATAGATTGGATTGAAGGAGGGGTTGTTCATAGGTTGGATGGACGGAGGTGTTGTTCATGGGTTGGATGGACGGAGGTGTTGTTCATGGGTTGGATGGTCGGAGGTGTTGTTCATAGGTTGGATGGACGGAGGTGTTGTTCATAGGTTGGATGGACGGAGGTGTTGTTCATAGGTTGGATGGACGAGGTGTTGTTCATGGGTTGGAAGGACGGAGGTGTTGTTCATAGGTTGGATGGACGGAGGTGTTGTTCATAGGTTGGATGGACGGATGGACGGAGGTGTTGTTCACAGGTTGGATGGACGGAGGTGTTGTTCCAGGTTGGATGGACGGAGGTGTTGTTCATAGGATGGATGGACGGAGGTGTTGTTCACAGGTTGGATGGACGGAGGTGTTGTTCATAGGTTGGATGGACGGAGGTGTTGTTCACAGGTTGGATGGACGGAGGTGTTGTTCATAGGTTGGATGGACGGAGGTGTTGTTCACAGGTTGGATGGACGGAGGTGTTGTTCACAGGTTGGATGGATGAAGGTGTTGTCACAGGTTGGATGGACGGGGGTGTTGTTCATAGGTTGGATGGACGGAGGTGTTGTTCACAGGTTGGATGGACGGAGGTGTTGTTCATAGGTTGGATGGACGGAGATGTTGTTCACAGGTTGGATGGATGGAGGTGTTGTTCACATGTTGGATGGACGGAGGTTTTGTTCACAGGTTGGATGGACGGAGGTGTTGTTCATAGGTTGGATGGATGGAGGTTTTGTTCATAGGTTGGATGGACGGAGGTGTTGTTCATAGGTTGGATAGACGGAGGTGTTGTTCATAGGTTGGATGGACGGAGGTGTTGTTCATAGGTTGGATTGATGGAGGCGTTGTTCATAGATTGGATTGATGGAGGCGTTGTTCATAGATTGGATTGAAGGAGGTGATGTTCGCAGGTTGAATGGACGGAGGTGTTGTTCACAGGTTGGATGGACGGAGGTGTTGTTCATAGCTTGGAGTGAAGGGGTGTCGCTCGTAGGTTGGATTGAAGGAGGTGTTGTTCACAGGCTGGATAGAAGGAACTGGTCACAGGTTGGATAGAACGAGTTGATCACAGGTTAGATAGAAGGCGTTGACCACAGGTTGGATAGAATGTGTTGATCACAGGTTGGATAGAATGTGTTGATCACAGGTTGGATAGAATGTGTTGATCACAGGTTGGATAGAAGGCGTTAATCACATGTTGGATAGAAGGCGTTAATCACAGGTTGGATAGAGGGAGTTGTCCACGGGTTGAATAGAAGGCGTTGATCACAGGTTGGATAGAAGGAGTTGATCACAGGTTGTATTGAAGGCGTTGATCACAGGTTGGATTGAAGGTGTTGATCACAAGTTGAATTGAAGGCGTTGATCACTGTTTGGATGGAACGAGTTGATCACAGGTTGGATAGAAGAAGTTGTCCACAGGTTGGATAGAAGGAGTTGTCCACAGTTTGGATTGAAGGAGTTGTTCATGGTTGGGTTGAATGAGTTGTCTATAGATCGGATTGAAGAAGTTGTCTTTAGGTTGGATTGAAGGAATTGTCTGTAGACTGGATTGAAGGAGTTGTCTATGGGTTGGATTGAAGGACGTGTTCACATGAACAGCCTGGACCAGTTAGTTGGACAAACGATAAGGGAGTTTTGAGTCTGTCTGCCTGTCTCCCTCCGTCTCTCTTTCAATATCCCGTCTCCCTCTGGCTCTATGCGCGAGCGTGCGTGGGTGCGTGCGTGCGTACGTGCGTTTGCACGCGTGCGCGCGTGTGTGTGTGTATGTATGTGTGTGTGTGCTCGCGTGCTTGTGTGTTTTCAAGTGTGTATGTGTGTGTGAACGGGTGTAGGCACATCTATGTGTATGCGTGCGTGCACGAGTGTATGTGTGTGTGTGTGTGTGTGTGTGTGTGTGCGTGCGTGCGTGCGTGCGTGCGTGCGTGCGTGCGTGTGTGTGTGTGTGTGTGTGTGTGTGTGTGTGTGTGTGTGTGTGTGTGTGTGTGTGTGTGTGTGTATGCACGTTAGTGTCCATACATGCACATACGCACGCGAGTGTTCACGTACGTGTGTATGTGAATGTGTGAGTGCGCGGGCGCGCACATGTGTGTATGTGCATGCTGGTGTCCATACATGCACATACGCACGCAAGTGTTCGCGTAGCCTACGTGTGTATGTGAATGTGTGTGTGTGTGTGTGTGTGTGTGTGTGTGTGTGTGTGTGTGTGTGTGTGTGTGTGTGTGTGTGTGTGTGTGTGAGAGACAGAGAGAGAGAGAGAGAGAGAGAGAGAGAGAGAGAGAGTGTGTGTGTGTGTGTGTGTGTGTGTGTGTGTGTGTGTGTGTGTGTGTGTGTGTGTGTGTGTGTGTATGTGTGTGTGTGTGTGTGTGTGTGTGTGTGTGTGTGTGTGTGTGTGTAAACTGTAAAAGTTTAAATCAGCCTAGCCTAGTGTTATCATCTCTGGCTTATGAATCATTTAACAAAATCACCAAAGTCGAATTTGACTTTTTTTTCCCAGTTTGAGCAGAAAGAGATATGGTGGTAGGCAACATATAAGCACAAGTCGTTCTTTCACAGATCAGATAAATATGCTGAGAATAACTGAAGTTTGTGGAACAAGATGTGGAATTTAAATGATGTTCTTAATGAGCGTCTTAAGAAACCATGAGTATGGACGCTTAGGAGCCTCTCGGACAAACGATAAAGGCAGCACCAGCTTCAAAATTATCGATCGACAGCAAACTCTTCCTTGCAATCGGACATATCCTACAGTTGGCGCGGTCAGTGATAACCAGCGCGCGCATGGAAGCGCGTGCACCGCCGCGCCGCACTGTCGATGATGCGAAGGTCGAGGTTCACGCATCCGGGCAAGCTGCGAAGCTGCGCTGACCGCCATTGAGTGCGCGATGCGAATGTGTGCGTGTGTGTTGTGTATGGACAACCGAGATAAGTGGAGCAGCCGGCACGCTGTTTGGATGTGTTATCGCTTGACTGGCCCATCTTCACATTAACATTTGCTGCATCACGCAAGCTCTGTCAACAGCGGATGGTCGCAGTTCGACCAGGTATGTGGGATTTCTTTCAGTTTTGTTAGCTTTCAAGTGAAAGGAGCGTAACTCGATCGGCTGCGGTGTCGACTTTCATTGTTTTCAGCTGTTTTTGTGCCGGCTGGTCTGGCGTGTATTGGAGAGCAAAGAAACAAAAAACTAAACAAAACAAACAGCCTCGGAACGGGAGAGCGGCAAAATAATTGGCACATATTCAAAATGATAATGTATGTTACGTATTTCTCACTTGAACTTTGTAAAGATATTTGTTTTGGAGGAGTTTAGTCTCGTCACAGAGTCATAAATGTACAGATTCTGTTCGATTCTTCAATGAAAAAGTTGCGTTTGGTTGGTTTCTAACATAAACATCATCTTGAAGCAGACGACAATTAGGCTTGCAAGGGCTCGAGATCGTTGATCGTGATGAATGAATAACTTATTCAATAGGAACGCGTCATTGTTCAGTAAATGATTTAAGACTTCTTTCAACTCATACATATCATGCATACCTTATGTTAGCTTCGGCCAGTGCCAGCATACAGGAGAACGAACTCGCGTATGGTCGGTTCGCTGACGAGAAATCACAGCTGCCAGACCATATTCCAGATCCATCATTTGTGACAAGTTGAAGCCGTAGTATTGGCCAAGCTGGTCAGCCATAGCTGAAAGAGGTTTAGTAGAAAGAAGAGAACAAATGGCAGGAAAATGAACTGGAATCTTACAGAGACAGAGCG
>CM031597.1:18003560-18013560 GCA_018398815.1 Conus ventricosus
ACAAATGAACAACACTATCGTGTAAATGTAAATTTGCTAGACGCTCAGTCTCTCTCTCTCTCTCTCTCTCTCTCTCTCTCTCTCTCTCTCTCTCTCTCTCTCTCTCACGGAAGCTGCCGGAATGAGTTGTGGGCGAGGGGTGGCAGGAGGGGAGGAGGGGGGTGACGTGACCGATTGATTTTTACCGAGTTATGTTCAAACATGCCCCCTTGTATCTAAAGGGCTTAATTGCTGAATGGACAATACAGTATTTGACATTGTCATTCTCTCTCTCTCTCTCTCTCTCTCTCTCTCTCTCTCTCTCTCTCAGTGTCTGTCTCTCCCTTCCCCCATCCCCGCCTCCAACCAGTTCTCTGGACATGGAATCTCTCTCTCTCTCTCTCTCTCTCTCTCTCTCTCTCTCTCTTTTTTTTTTCTCTGTCTCTCTCTGTCTCTGTCTCTCTCTCTCCTCTCTCTCTCTCTCTCTCTCTCTCTCTCTCTCTCTCTCGTAGTGTGTGTCTGTCTCTCCCTCCCCCCCCCCCCCCCCCGCCCCCCGCCCCCGGCCCCCGCTCCCCAACCAGTTCTCTGGACATGGAACACAAATGTCGACATTGTATCCGCATCTCCCGAGTGACGTAAGGCTGACCTGTGCCTCGGGAGAGAGTAACAAAAGCCGGCGTGCAATACGTGGTGAACGTCGCCCCTAGCAATCCATCAGCAGACCACGTTTGCCAAGTGTCAGACCGTGACAGGCGCTTGTAACACACACCGCCGGGGCTAATGACACAGGCCGGCTGCAGGCGTCTCTCTGATCATCTTCCTGCCCCATGCTAACTCTCTTTGTCCCGCTCTCGTCTTGGTGGTGGTTTGTCTGTCCTAACGGGTTCTGTGGTGGTAAGCGGACCCCATACCATGGTCCATATCTCGAGTTCTCGGCATATATATATATATTGAACGTCCCCAAAGTGCTGTGATTCCAGTCTAGTTTGCACATGGTGTGGTTGGTTATTTTGGGTTGGATTGCGGGTTTTTTGTTTTGTTTTGTTTTGTTTTTTATTTATTTATTTTTTTTTTTTTTTGTTGGTGGGAGGCTTGTGGTGTGTCTTTGATTGAAGGCGAATGCCCTGTACTTTCTACACACACGCGTGCGGGCACACACACACACACACACACACACACACACACACACACACACACACACACAGTCGCTTTGGACTTGTTCAGGATGTTTCTTGTATGTTTTTACCATTTACAACCAAGGCAAGAGAGTCCTTGCACTAAAACCGTACTCATGAAAGCGTATGATGTCAGAAGATCAGTAGCAGATTCAGCTAGCAAGAATTTGGAATCCTTTTGTAAGCTTTTAAGATTTTCTCAAGTCTTCTTGATTTTTTTTTCAGTGATTACTTATCCTCTCCATGTCTTACTCCCGCCCCCTCCCCCGCCCCTTCCTTCCTGTCCGCACCCTCCCCAGCTAGAACAAAGAAATTTTATGAATAAACAGATTAAAGCTGGGAACGTGCTTCAATCAAAACTACAACTTCAATTAAGCTTAGAATCGGATCCTTCTAAACTCAAGAATTGCATGACAGTCTTTGAATTTTACGTGTATATTGTTAAAGTGGTATCATATACCTTCACAAGTCTTATTTTGGATCTACTGTTGATCAGTCTAACAGGAATACAGGAATGGTGTTGCCTGTCGGCACCAAGAGATGGTTTCGTGATTCTGGTTATGTTTTGGTTTGTCAGCAAGACGACGCAAAAACAAGCAAACAAAACCACTCAGCTAGTTTTAATGCGCCTTGGCTTAAGGCTGTGTCAGGCCAATTGACATAGGCTAGAAATGTTGTTATGCTCTGCATAGTTATGCGGGGATTGTCTCATCAAGTTTTTCTTCTTTGTGAACTGACTCAAAGGGCGAATCCAGGATCCGTTGGACTGGCGGAGTTGTGCTCTCATCCGAATGCCTTTCGTAGTTGAAACTTGTGCTGTGGCACATGAGCTAGTGGGTGTCAAACAAAAACAAAAATAACAACGACAACAACAACAACAACAAACGAAGGAAAATGAAATAAATGTCTGGCTGAACATCAACATTGAAAACTAAATAAAGATTTCATGGGCCACCACGGCCACCTAAAACTTTATTGATGCGTGTTACCAATTGCGAACAGCGAAGGTGAGTTGCAGCTCATGCAAGTACATGAAAAAAGAAAATAACACAACTGAGAAGAATGAAGAAAAAAAAAAAGCCCAAAGACACAAAAAGGTTTAAAGTCCAGAGAGAGAGAGAGAGAGAGTAGAGGGGGATGGGGTGAGTTGGAGGAAATGTGTATATGAGAGGGAAATGCACAGTTATAAATGTCAAGTATGCGATGCTAGCAAATCCAATAGCAATTGGGAGGGAGGTGGACGGGGGTGGCGAGTGGAGGGGAGGGTACAGAAACAAACACACCCTCTCCTTCTACCCCCTAGCCCCCCTCCATCTCCCCCCTCCCCCTGAAAAGAAAATTGCTTCGATCGCTCTTGCCCCTCTCCGAGTGGAATCCTTTAAAAGAAAAAAGAAAAAACCGATAGGTCAGCGCAAGGTCTGTTGGGGAAGGGGGGAGGGGAAAGGAAGTTGGGGGAGAAATTGAGGGGGGGGGGGGGGGGGGGGGAGGACGGGGTAGGCTGGGGGTAGGAGGCGAAAATGAGCGACGGCACTGACGTGTTCGTCTCCGACAAGGTTGAAGGTGTTGGTGTTGGTGGTGGTGACTCAGCCAGTCTCATGGTCAGCCCGTTTACTCACTCACTCCACAGCGGGGTCCCTGCTAATAAACAGACGGAGATCGATGGATTACAAGGCGCCTGTGTGTCGTGGCAGCAAGCGGTGGCCGGTGTGTGTGTGTGTGTGTGTGTGTGTGCGCGCGCGTTTGATCTGGAATATGGGATCTGGTGTTGTTAGCTCTTGCTGTCAAACATTTCCTAGAGTTGTTGATTGGGGATGGGGGTGGGGGAGGAACGGGGTAGGGAAGAGGGGAGGGCGGGGTTGGGTGGTGGGAGGGGTTGTGTTTGATTTTTGAGGAATGTTGACTTAGTTGCTATTTCATCGTCATCATCATCATCATCATCAATATATAATCATGTTATTATTATCATCACTGTTATTGTTATTTATTTATTTATTTATTTATTTATTTATTTATTTATTTATTAGTGTGTGTGTGTGTGTGTGTGTGTGTGTGTGACGAATTTTGGTGCCTAGAATTAATCGTATCCCTTCCCACATATTTTTGCTTGGAATAACCTCTCTCTCTCTCTCTCTCTCTCTCTCTCTCTCTCTCTCTCTCTCTCTCTCTCTCTCTCTCTCTCTCTCTCTCTCACGCACGTACGCACGCACACACACACACCACGCACGCACGCACGCACGCACGCACGCACACACACACACACACACACACACACACACACACACACACACACACACACACACACACACACACACACACACACACACTCACACACTCATTCTCTGTGTTTCACTCTTTCGTATTTTCGATTGCCTCTGGGTTATCCTTATCTTTTGGCATTTACCCCCACCCACCCTCCACCCCCACTTCTCCCCACTCACTGCCTCTCATTCTCTCTCTCTCTCTCTCTCTCTCTCTCTCTCTCTCTCTCTTTCTCTCTCTCTCTCTCTCTCCTCACACACACACACACACACACACACACACACACACACACACACACACACACACACACACACGCGCGCGCGCGCGCACACGCACAGAGTTCAATTGAACAGCACCACTCATTGAAGTGGAAATGACAGTTTTATTATGCAATATGTATTATTGACATTTGAATTTCCTTTTTTATTTTTTAGTAGACAGCCTTTTTCAAGTCGCAATTTGACGGGCAGACCCTTCACTCGATTATGCATCACGCCTCCGTCTCGCGCGTGCTGCGATCGGAGAGTATGACGTATCTATCGATGGCGGCCCTAAGAGATGCGATACATGATATTTCTTTGTCCTGTGCCAGCTGCGAATGGGTTTTCATGTCAGTCTGTCCCTTTCAAAAAAAGAAAGAAAAGACAAAGAAAACCCAGTGGTTTGTCTCTCCTTTGGCTGTCCCAGTCTCTCTTATTCTTTCGATCTACCTCAGATAGTCTTGGCTATTAATAATACCTTCGTTTTTTTCCTTTCCTTGGCATTTGCTGTGTGTTGCTTGCAGGGCCGGCCAGTTAAATGCAACAGGCATGCTTACAAGCTCTATCCATGGCTGATGAAGGATTTCTTTGTCTGTCTGTCTGTTTGTCTATCACTGTCTCTTCCTCTGTCTCAGGCTCTCTCTCTCTCTCTCTCTCTCTCTCTCTCTCTCTCTCTCTCTCTCTGATTCTCTCAGTCTCTCTCTCTGATTCTGTCTCTGTCTCTCTCTGTCTGTATGTCTGTCTCTCTCTCTCTCTCTCTCTCTCTCTCTTTCTCTCTCTCTCTTTCTTTCTTTCTTTCTCTCTCTCACTCTCAGTATCATTTTTCTTCATACTTCCCACTCCTTTTTGTTTTAACCAGTGTTTATATTGGCAAGAACAGTAGTAGAATAGGCCTGCTTAGTGTTAAACCATGGCCGATTACCCCCCCCCCCCCCCACACACACACACACACACAAACACACACACACACACACTCTCTCTCTCTCTCTCTCTCTCCTCTCTCTCTCTCTCTCTCTCCTCCCCTCTCTCTCTCTCTCTCTCCTCCCTCCCTCCCTCCCTCTCCCTCAGCCTTTTCCCACTTTCTCTCTCCCGCGTTTGCGAATTATGAATTCTTATAGGAGGAGGGAGTGAGGTAAAATAATGTTTCGCCTTGATTTTCCACCGAGATGGCATTTACCGGACCTGTACGATAGTTTTGTGGAGGGAATCGTCATTGAGGCTCTGTTGAGTGTAAGAATGTGATTGATGATGAAATGCAAAAATATGTTATCGTTATGTATGTGCCGACTGGAGATTTCTGGAGAGATTTTATTAGCTAGCTCATCCAGACATTCCCTTTCGTGTGTTAGTCTTGCTGACGATTGTCGGTTACATTCTTATCAAGGTTGTGTGTGTGTGTGTGTGTGTGTGTGTGTGTGTGTGTGTGTGTGTGTGTGTGTGTGTGTGTGTGTGTGTTGTTGTTGTTGTTGTCTTCAATTTAACGTCTTTCCACATTAAGTTATATTAGACGAGTGTGTGTGTGTGTTTGTGCGTGCGCACGCGCGCATGTGTGTGTATGTGTGTGTGTGTGCATGTATGTGTGCTTGCATGTGTGTGCGTGTGTGCATGCATGTGTGTGTGTTGTGTGTGTGTGTGTGTGTGTGTGTGTGTGTGTGTGTATATAGCACACAGCGTTGCAGGAGCCTCAGAATCTGCGCTGCTTCCGAGAGACATGCGTCAGTGAACCAACCGCCCTCATACACTTTTACCACACTTTAAGTAATTAACACTTCCATGAAGGGGAATATAGCTACCTTAATGGTGGGAATACAAAAGCTCACATGCGCGAAAGCCAGTCATTGGAGCTAACCTCGGAGGAACCCGGAAAAAAAAAAAGCATTGAACGTAACCGCTATGGTAGAATCGCTCTCTCTCTCTCTCTCTCTCTCTCTCTCTCTCTCTCTCTCTCTCTCTCTCTCTCTTTCGTGTCCACCCTTTCCACGGAGAGATTCCTCCTGCCACTTTTGTTTATTGACGCAGTATTAGTAGTGTATGAGGGAGGAGGGGGGTGAGGAAGTTGGGGAGGGGATAAGGAAACGCGTACCATCAGCGGTTTTTTGTTTGTTGTTGCCTGGTGGTTTATTGGCGATGTTCTTCACCAGGCCGGAGTGCTATGCGGCCCCTATGGGGGAGTCAGGCAAGTGCATCAACTGTAGTGGGCGTAGTTCTCTTTTTGGTCTCTTCACAACAGAAGGGGAAGAAGAATTCAGATCAGGTTATCTTTGTTTTCTTTTCTCTTCTTCTTCTTTTTTTTAACCTCTGATTGCATCCAAGTCCGTGTGCCGCGTGGACAAGTTTGTGTCCAGATTATTGTAAGGTTGCTGCGCCTTGGCTTAAGGCTGTGTCAGGCCAATTGACATAGGCTAGAACACCAAGGCTACATCAAAATGTTGTTATGCTCTGCATAGTTATGTGGGGATTATCTTCAGTTGCGATAAGCTCCTAGCATAACATTATCAGTCACCCAAATCCCCCGAAGTCCGAGTGTGGCTGCCCATGTGGTGGGGGTAATCAAAAACGGTCATACACGTAATGTTCTCACCCCCAGTTGATGCATTTGTACCATAGTGTTCAAGTACTTCGGCTGTTTGGATGATCCCTGGAGTCTTTTAGCCAGGGTACGACAACAACAACAACATTGTAAGTTTATGATCTTAATATGTTTGAACTGCCGGTGATCGCGTGCGTGTTTACATATGCAGTAGGGTTGACTGTTGATAGGTCACGTTGGCTGGGACTGAGTAATTGACAGGCTCTGTTGAGGATGATTGTTGATGGGTAGAGTTTGTTGATGTTTATGAGATGTTATGCGTGTCAAAGATTAGTGTTTGATGTGTATGTCATTTGTGTCGAGGATGACTTATTGATAGCATGATGAGGTTGACAGGCCATGTTGAGGTTGACAGGCCATGTTGAGGTTGACTGGTTGACAGATCATGTGTATGTTGATCGGCCATGTTGAGATTGACAGGTTGATCGGCCACGTTGATTGACAGGTTGATCGGCCATGTTGAGATTGACAGGTTGATCGGCCACGTTGTGATTGACAGGTTGATCGGCCATCTTGAAATTGACAGGTTGATCGGCCATGTTCCGATGGACAGGTTGATCGGCCATGTTGAAGTCGAAAGGCAGTATCTAGGCTGTGAGGCATGTCGAAATAGCATAGTTGGACCATGCTTAGGTTGACTGGTTGATTGGCCATGTTGAGGTTGATAGACCATGTTGAGGTTGATAGGCCAGGTTGAGGTTGGTTGGGTGAGACCATGTTGAGGTTGATAGGCCAGGTTGAGGTTGATAGGCCAGGTTGAGGTTGATAGGCCAGGTTGAGGTTGGTTGGTTGATTGGCCATGTTGAAGTTGATAGCCCATGTTGAGGTTGATAGGCCAGGTTGAGGTTGATAGGCCAGGTTGAGGTTGATCGACCATATTGAGGTTGATCGACCATGTTGAGGTTGATAGGCCATGTTGAGGTTGATAGGCCAGTTGAGGTTGATCGACCATATTGAGGTTGATCGACCATGTTGAGGTTGATAGGCCATGGTGAGGTTGATTGGTTGATTGGCCATGTTGAGGTTGATAGGCCATGTTGAGGTTGGCCATGTTGAGGTTGATAAGCCAGGTTGAGGTTGATCGACCATATTGAGGTTGATCGACCATGTTGAGAGGTTGATAGACCATGGTGAGGTTGATTGGCCATGTTGAGGTTGATAGACCATGTTGCGGCTGATTGGTTGATAGGCCAGGTTGAGGTTGATAGGCCAGGTTGAGGTTGATAAGCCAGGTTGAGGTTGATTGGTTGATAGGCCATGTTGAGGTTGATAGAGGTTGAGGTTGATAGACCATGTGGAGGTTGATAGGCCATGTTGAGGTTGATTGGTCGATAGACCCTGTTGAGATTGTTAGGCTGTGTTGAGATCCGGATTGACTGATCGACAGGCCGTGTGGAGGTCCTGTTTTCCATTTGAGTCTTCTGCACTCTCCGCTGGTTGTCTCTTTCCGATCGAATAGACCACCAGCTGTCTATTCGGACTTTCGTCTGCAGGACCAGAGTATCTTTCTGAACTCTTCCAAATCTATATCCCCGTCTCGCCAGCTCGGTTCGTGTACCGAACCGATAGTCGACTTTTTCAGGGTACTTCGTTCATGCCAGACTTAAGACTTAGGAACCCAAAAATTCTTCTTTTTTTTTTTCAAGTTCTAGTGACGTGGAACTGACTTTTTGACAACCTCAGTGCTCTGACTTCCTCGCCTCTTATGAATCTGGCTTAAAAACTCATTTCTTCACAAGCAGTAGGTCTTGTTGTGGCATGTCCATCTGAATGGTATGTACTTTAACACAGTATGATTGAGTATAGGTATATGTATGCACGAATGTAGTGCAATTTGTATACCGTTTTTTGTTTGTTTGTTTATTGTTTTGACTGCTATGTTGTGTGTATGTCTATACGTGTAGCCTATGCTTTGTTAGATGCGTTTTGGTACGTAGATATGAAATACTGTTACAAAGTGTGTTGTACAATACTGTGTTTATTGTATACGTGTATTACTGTTTCATTGCAAAGAGCCTGGAATAGTTCCCTTGATAGTGTTCGATATTAATATGTATTATCATTTTTATTATTGTTATTATTATTCCGAACGCCGTTCAGATGATCACACGTTAAAAAAAATTGGACCGAAAGAAAGTTTTAAGGAAAAACAATCCGAACAACACGCACACACACACACACACGGGCACACACACACACACACACACACACACACACACACACACACACACACACACACACACACACACACTCTCTCTCTCTCTCTCACTCACACTCACACACGGACACGGACACAGACATAGTTCTTGTTTGTGGAGGGATCAATAGCGAAGCGTGGCATATAAAATACATGGGCAAGACAATGTCTGATGCCAGCTGGCACCGAGCGAATTGTATTCACTGATCCCTGTCTTGATCTGTGGGCGCTCGAGGGTACAGGAAAGAATGGAGAGGGAAAGGGAAGGAGAGAGGTGTAGTAGGGTGGCGTGGAGAGATGGTGGGTGACTCATCCTGTGTGGATCGACTCGCCCTGTGTGCTAAGCCTGTTGATTCAATCCGGTCTCTATTGTTGCGGTTCCTCTCTCCAGTCCCCCTCCAGTTCCCCCCCCCCCCCCCCTCCCGTGAGGGTGTCATTGTTGCTGCGTTGAAACTCATAGCATGTTCGAACGAAGAACGGACAGACGAGGAAGGAGATCATGCTGGGAAGGGAGAGAAAAAGAATCAGCCTCGCTCGCTCCCTCCACCCGTTTCTTTGTTGGCGGACTGGTCCCTCCGTGGAAAGGGGTATCAGCTGCTGACGTTACGAGGTCGATTGATGAAGTTTTGCGCGAGTTGGGTGGAACTGCGCTTTTTCAATTCTAGGCGGGTGGAGATCTACTATGCATGTCTAATAAAATTCGAATTCAGGGAGGGAGGCGGTATTAGAATGGGCGGGGAAGAGAGGGGGGTGCTCGTCCGATTCTTGAGAGGAAGCAGCCAACTTGTGCAAGAAGAGAGATAGGGCTGAATGAGATATGGGTGTATAATTTAGGTGTGTAATTAAATGTGCGTTTTGTCCAGCATGAAAACGAACAAACAAATAAACAAACAAAAACGAAGAAAAACATTAAGCTTCTGGTCTTCAGTGAAATTTCAGTTGCTTGTAAAATATCGCTGCAAGGGAACTTTGGGAGCATGCATCAAGGAGTATGTTTGAAATAAAATGAAACAATCGAATCGAAAAGAAACGTGGTTACGAAGCATTAGGAAGATGACGTACCACTGTATTTTTCATCTTAATGTCACGCTTATATTTCTAACATAGGGGTCAGGAGAGGTTTTTTTTTACTTAAATGCTGGGTACTTGCATGCATGCATGTTTCTAAACCAAGTTCTGACTTAGGATGCTAGCTGTCCTTCTAGCTTTGTTCTAGCCCAAGACTGTGCCTGCACGGAGAGACAGGAAGAATATCTTAGCCAACAACAAGTCCTCAGTGCAATGAAAGGAGAGAGAGAGAGAGAGAGAGAGAGAGAGAGAGAGAGAGAGAGAGAGAGAGAGAGAGAGAGAGAGAGAGAATATAACTGTGACAGTAACAAAAAAGAGGTCTAGGTACACAAATATGCGATAATTATTATGTTCAAGGGTTTATCATGAAATGATATTTCTCCAGTTTTCAAGCGCGCGCGTGTGTGTGGAGGGCCAGATGGATTGATAGGACAGGGTAGTAATTGGCTTTTTGGGTCAGTCGGTGTGTGTG
>CM031597.1:18018560-18023560 GCA_018398815.1 Conus ventricosus
TTGTTGTTGTTGTTTTTTTTTTGGGGGGGGGGTAAGTTTTTTTCTTCTTTTTTTTTTTGAACTCAAAATGACGACTTTTGTTTACATATAAGCAATAAATATGTGTTTTAAACAAGGCCTCGGTTCCAAATTTCCTTTCACCAGAGGCCACGAAAACTGTCTGAATTTTTCAAAATATTAATTTTGGCCCCTGGACCTTTCAGTTCTTCAATTTTTTTCCAGTTTCACCCATGTATATATGATCTTTTGAAGTATTATTTTCATTACTGAAAACATGAAAATGTGGCTTATTCGCCCTTCTTAACAGCGCCGAAATGGGGGTTTATTTGCAGTTTTAGGCCTTTTATTTCATAAAAAAGCTTCAGCTTCAGGGGGCTTTGTCCCCTGACCCCCGCCGGGGCGTTGCCCCTGGGCCCCACTGGGGGCCTACGGCGGCCCCCAGACCCACGCCAATTTTTCAGCCTTTTTTACTGCTGGTTACTTTCATGCCTGATATATATATGTGTTGTGTGTGTGTGTGTGTGTGTGTGTGTGTGTGTGTGTGTGTGAACACGCCAAGACCAGGATATTGATCCAGCTTGAACTTCAACGAAAATATTGTTTTTCCAGCAACTGTTCTGAGAACAAACTTTGATCACTTTATTAATCTGTCCACTTTATGAAATGTATCAACAATCCGAGTTCGTTTTGATTACAAACATTGTAAAAAAATGAAAGTTGGAATTGCTGTTGAAGACCAAATAACAATCGTTTCCGCGTTTCTTTTGTGTGTCAGTATAATGTTTCTTTGTTTATATGGAGAGAGACAGACATACAGACATTGACATCGACACTGACAGTTTAATTGCCCATTCATCTCTTGAGCCCCATAACGAGGGGGAGAACAGTCGTATTCACCTATCAAAAAGCTGAAATTTCACATGAACACCCCCCCCCCCCCCCCCCCACTTTAAACACACACATCCACCATTTCTTCTCTTCCATCCCACACACTTTACTCTCCCCTCCCCCCCTCTTCCCTCCTTTTCCTCTCTCCCTTGTCCCAGAGAGAGAGAGAGAGAGAGAGAGAGGGAGAGAATTCTCTGCACAGGGAATCAGCTCGTAACACGTGCGTGCTTAAAGACAAGAGAGATGAAGACTCCGCCACCTATTAACGATAGGAAGCCACTCGCTAGCGTTGCTTCTCGCTCGATTGCGTGGGACAAAGGCTTGCAGCGAACAGTATTGCGGACCTTCTCGCATGATAGGTTATCCGCGTTGCACGTGCCGTCAGCTGTCTGTGGCAAGGCTGCAAGAGCAACTCTACTGCGCATTGTCTGTCTGAACTGCCTGACCCGGACAGGTCGGAGCCCGTGCATATGTGATGCAGCATGACATTCGTCAGGGTCAGCCTTCTATTGATCGTTAATCTCCTAGACACGGGCACGTGCGACTTTGCAGCTGCAGAATTGTGTGTGCAAGTCGGGGGCCTCGGTGAAGGAGGAGGAGGATGATGACATGTTCGGTCTGACATCGTATTATGTCAGGAATGAGCGACATCGCTGTGAGCGTGGCCTTTCTCGAAATTAGGAAATAGACGGTTGAAGGGGTTTTCAGTTGCGTGTGTGTGTGTGTGTGTGTGTGTGTGTGTGTGTGTGTGTGCGCGCGCGCGCTGAACACAGGCTTTGACAAAGATGCAACTTAAAATCTCCATTCATTTTTCTTCCTATCCTTTCATTATTTATCCATCCCCATTGTTGTTGACATGCAGATACGCGCACGCTGCACACAGAAAGACTCTCTCGCGCACAAGCACCTCCCTCACCCACGTCTCCTCATAATTAATGGCCACTCACACAGACACACACACACACACACACACACAGACACACACACACACACACACACACACTCACTTACACACACACACACACACACACACACACACACACACACACACACACACACACACATACACACACACACACACACACACACACACACACACTACACTACACTACACTACACTACACTACACTACACTACACCTCACTGCACACACGCACACGCACGCACGCACACACTTGCACACATATACATACATACATACATACATAGAAACACACACACACACACACACACAAGTTCGTGCACGCACGCATATACACGCGCGCGCGCGCGCAAAACACACACACACACACACACACACACACACACACACACACACACACACACACACACAGCGCATGAGCAAGAGAGGTTTGGGGAGTAGTAGAGGAGGGTGTGTGCGTGCGTGCGTTCGTGCGTGCGCGCGCGCGTTCGTGTACGCGTGTGTGTGTAAACGAGACAAAGAAAACAATTTTGCGAATGAAATGGCCCGACTGTTCTTCTTCGGTCTGTATCATAGCAAGCGTCTCACCTGATTATTATAACAAGGCAAAGTAGTGAAGCAGTGGGGATGCATCAAGTACGATGCGGAAATGCTGTACAGTGCTGGCAGAGTCACCTGATTACTTCCTTCCTGAGGAAGCCAGCTGCTGCATACACTGACCTGTGCCGTGCTCTCCAGACACTCGGCACCCAGCAACCTCCGAGTCGTTATCACCACGTGCGCTGTATGGTAACTGTTACTTTTATCTGTCGGGAGAGTGAAGGGCGAGAGCTCCTCAGTCTTTGGAAATGAACTCGCTGTCTGATGAATGAGAACCTCGTTTCTGGATGACGTTTGACGAATGGCGTGATTTTCGTAGTTCAGACGTTTAAGAAATCTTTAGCTGAGCGGTTCAGATTAAAAACAAACAAGCCCACACCACCACCACCGCCACCACCACCACCAACAACAACAACAACGACGACGACGACAACAACAACAATAAAAACAGCAATAACAACCCACACAACCAAAGACAGAAAGAAACCGGCAAATCAGAAACAAGCTGTTTGAAGTATGGAAGCATTCATGAAATCAAACAGTAAGCACTTTTACCCTGATTATCTTTTGTGCATGAATTTAAGCACATCAATGTTATTGTGATTTGTGGTATAGACCCCTTTGTGGGTTAAAAAAAGAAAGTTTGTTTTTTATACTCTCAAAGGCAAAAATTCCCCGGAGATTCCGTCAGAATACTTTTTCTTATAAAAACAAAATGTGACACTCTTGGAGTTCCATTTGTTTGTAAAGCAAAATGTGCGCGTGCGTGTGTGTGTATATATGTGTGTGTGTGTGTGTGTGTGTGTGTGTGTGTGTGTGTGTGTGTGTGTGTGTGCTTGCGCGCTTGCTCGCATACCTTACAGTTTCTTTTTAGACTAATGTTCACATACTTGGAATATCAGTAAATAGTAAATGCATGTCTCTGGGTTTTTCTTCAGATCATATGCTTTAAAGAAAATGGTGCTACGATTTTACAGAGCATCATGAAATCAAGCTAATAGCCTCAACGATTGTTTGTTTGGTTTGAGTGACTAGGCTGAAACTTGACTCCGGGTTCTGGATTTTTTCCCCCATCCTGATGTAAGGGTAAGGTTGGTGTAGGGACCAGTAGACACCTTCAAACATGGAGTCCGTGACATTTAGAAGGCATGCGCCGAGCTTATGGATTGTACTGTGCTGACATTTATTTGACTGCTGCGCTGTCTCATTCATTGGCACGACGGATGTTTGTTTGTTTCTTTGTTTTCTGCTTCTTAGCTTGTCATTGACAAGCTTTTAAGAGAGAGAGAGGGGAGGGGAAGGGGTTGTATGTGTGTGTGTGTGTGTGTGTGTGTGTGTGTGTGTGTGTGTGTGTGTGTGTGTGTGTATGAGAGAGCACATTATTGTAAAAATGCATTGAACACAGTCTCTCTCTCTCTCTCTCTCTCTCTCTCTATCACTCACTCACTCACACAGAGGCTGGAGTCCACTTTCCTCCTTCCACTCCCCTCCTCCTTCCCCCTTCCCCCATCTTTCCCTCTATCCTCCTCTCCTGCTCACACAAAGAGGTTTAGTTTTTTTTTTCAACACGAACTATAGAGAGAGACAGGGAGTAAGACGGGGGGGGGGGGGGGGGTCTTGCTGGTTTTGTCTCCTTGTCTTCCCCCCCCCCCCCCCCCCCCCACGTTCCCTCCGTACTAAACCCTTGTAACGCATTTGATCACGAACTAAGGCGAGGCAGGATGAGTAAGGTTGGTATGAAGAGTAAGACACACACACACACGCACACACGCACACACACACACACACACACACACACACACACACGCACACAGACAAAATGAGAGAGAGAGAGAGACCGAGAGATACCGTCAAAAAGAAGTGGCTTTGATAATAGAAGCTGACAGGGAGGCAGAAAGAGAAAGAAAGGAAACTGGCTTATCAGTTACATACAATGACACGGGGCGTATTTCAACAGGCGTTTGTGCGTGCTCCATAGTCGGTTGGTTTTTACGCCCAATTGCGGCAGCTGCACCAACTCGGCGAGTGGATGATGCATCAGAAAGGGAGCGTACCGCCATTATCGATTGATGAAGCATACAAATGGACGATAAGTGGGAGGGCGCTTCATTTGTCGGTGCGTGCTGCTTGGAATGGGAGCGTGGAAACGAGGGCTGACATGAATGACCGACAGCATCAGGGAGGAAGGGAGAAGAGACCTTGACTGCGTGCATGTTCTTGTTCTCATGACATGTCTCTGTGTGTGGGTGTGTGTGTGTTTTCGTTTGTTTGTTGTTGTTGCTGTTGTTTCTTTTGTCTTTGTATTTTCCATTGTGCTTTTCGTTGACATGCGTGGTTTACCCTCCACCACGCCCCACCACCACCCCACCTCCATCCTTTGTGGAACTTCTCTGTTCAAGTCTTGTCTCACTCGGTGTGTGTGTGTGTGTGTGTGTGTGTGTGTGTGTATGTGTGTGTGTGTGTGTGTGTGTGTGTGTGTGTGTGTGTGAGTGCGCGCGCGCGCGTGTGTGTTTGTGTGCAAGCTTATTTTGGAGATCTTCAGTGTTTGAGTTAACTTCATAATGCGAAAGATTTTCGGGGCCTATTGATT
>CM031597.1:18046060-18063560 GCA_018398815.1 Conus ventricosus
GAAATCAGAATCTGTAGAAGGCGACTGCGAGTGTAGAAGTGAAGAGCACAGGACTCTTCTCTCTAGTCAGACGACACTGCATCAGTGAGTGGATAATGATGATGCGCTTGAAGCGCACTTTGTATATGTCTTCATTGTCTCGTCAGACGACACTGCATCAGTGAATGGATAATGATGATGCGCTTGAAGCGCACTTTGTACATGTCCTCATTGTCTCGTCAGACGACACTGCATCAGTGAGTGGATAATGATGATGCGCTTGAAGCGCACTTTGTATATGTCCTCATTGTCTCGTCAGACGACACTGCATCAGTGAATGGATAATGATGATGCGCTTGAAGCGCATTTTGTATAATTATGTCCTTGTTTGAAACCGCCAACACATCCATCACATGATTCGTAATGCGCATACCCTAACAGGACCTTTTGTGTTGTTTTGTTTTCTTCTGTCTGATCTGTGCGGAACAAAACACAAAAAAACCCAACCTTTTTTTGTCAATTCTCTTCGTTTAACACGGATGAATATTGTTTACTTGGACGTTTCACAGCCGTTATGTCGAGCGGCTGGGTGGATACGACGTTAAAGTTGAAGGTTTAGTCATTCCCAGAAGTTGGAGTATGGCTGCCTTAATGGCGGGATAAAGAACGGTCATACACACAGAACTTCACTCCCTTGTTGGGTAGATGGGATTAATCCTTGCCTGTTTACACAGGGAGTGTCCGCAGGAGTATCAGCCTGCGTACGCAGAAGAAGAAGAAGGTTTCGTAGGTTTGAAATTCAAACGTTTTCAAAAGAGATTGGAAGAAAGGGAGTGAGGAGGGGGCAGTGGGAGGGGGAGGGAAGATACGGTGATATCAGGAAGGGAGAGGATGGAGCGGCGGGGGAGGGGGGGGGGGGGGGGGAGGGGAAGGCGGAAGATAAAACATCGCACGACGTCAGCGATGGCATCAAAATCAGACGATTTACGACTTGGGTCTAATGCCTGACCGTGTAGCATTTTACGGTCGAGCAGCAAGCAGATCGTCGGTCGTTGTCGGCATTGTTCCGTTGATGGCGTCATGAATTGTTCATGACTTTCACACTGTGGCATAGATGGCCAGGGCTGATACTGCTCCTTCCCTTCGTCAGGTCGTCAAATCTTATGTGGCGTGTCGAACGTGGAGACATAGTTCCTCCGATCAGCCAAGCGTGGGAGTGAGGTCGTTTGTAACATGGCGTGCGGTTGGTCGTAGCTCGGATTGAGTTCTGTTTGGTAGTGATGGTGGTTGGTTTTCAGTTTCATTCTCGCGTGGCTGTGTTATTTTAAGCTGTATAGTCATGACGTTTGCTGTTTGGTGTGACGAGAGAGAGAGAGGGAGGGAGACAGACTGATAGGCAGATAGACAGACAGACAGAGACGCAGAGAGACAGACAGACAGACAGATGGACGCACGCACGCGAAAAGGGTAGAAGTGTGTGTGTGTGTGTGTGTGTGGGGGGGGGGGGGAGGTTTTTATTCTATGAGAGAGAGAGAGGAGAGAGAGAGAGAGAGAGAGAGAGAGAGGAGAGAGTGGTGTGTGTGTGTGTTTCTTTACAAGCACCCTATAACGTGTCTACTCTTTAATTTATTCAGATGAAGGGTTTTTTTTTTAACAGAATGGGAATGACTTTCTAAATACGTACGCATTTTGTTTGCTTTAAGGGGAAAAAAACCTTCAAAATTTATGTCAGAATCCTATTTCTGCGGTGTTCAACCTGTCGAAAGCTGAATGATATGTGATGCAGTTAGATCCTTAAAGCAAAAAAAAAAAAAAAAAAAAAAAAAAAAGGAAAAAAAAAAAGGGGGGGGGGCTTTAAGTTGGAGAGTGAAGGGGGAAAAAAAGAGAAAAAGAGGGGGGGGGGGGGGGCTTTAAGTTGGAGAGTGAAAGGGACGGAGTTGGGTGGGAGACGGGGGAAAGGCGGGTGGGGGTGGGGGGGGAGGGGGGGTGGAGAGGGTGAGTACCAACTGAAGAACGAAGGACGTGAAAAGCTGCCCTAAATGACCCTCAGGTTGGTGCTTTGCCTGCGCCCCCCCCCCCCCCCCCCCCCCCTCCCCACCCTACCCTCACCCCAGAGAGCGCACGCTCACGCTGGCGCTGCAAGCAAGCAAATATTGTTGTTTCCAAGGGAGGGCTTATTAGATCGTATCCTGCTTTTTACTGGATCAGAACAAGCACCACTGAACAATAGTCCAAGTGAGTCAGAGTAGCGCAGTGTCCCGGACTCCCTGTGGCGGGGTGCCCTTTGGCGACGCGCGACCTGAAATTGATCCGTCTGGCGGATTCTGGTGCTGAGGGCTGTGCCACAGGACAAGCACGAGTGTGTCTTTGTAGAGGGGGAGAAGCTGGAACGAGCGGTATTATATGGGGGTTATTAATGCACCACTGTTGAGAGGGCACACTGGAGATTGGAGAGAACCACCACCACCACCACCACCACCGCCGCCACCACCACCTCCGTTTAGCTCAGGATACACAGCCGCACAGTTCAGCAATGCTTTCCCGCTATTTCCCATGAAACACGACCGTGGAACGTGAGAGATAACCTGCATAGGCATACTAGGTGTCCAGTGAAGCGAGCTCCACATATTTGACAAACAAGACCTCCCTCCCCCGCCCCCCTCTCCCGCCCTCAACCCATCACCCTCCTCCACTTGCCCCCGCATCTCTTCCTCCCAACCTCCCCCCCACCCACCCCTCCCCCCGCCATTATTTTGACAGACAGCGAAGCGTCAAACCCAGGCTGACTTCCGACGAGGCGTGGGCTTCATTAGGACATAGTGAACATCCTGTTCCATGAAATAAACGCAGCAATATCATTGATGTGTGCATATCTGCTCTGTCCGTTTAGGATGATTATTAGTAAGATACTGAATTTTTCATACCAGTAAGGTGCAGATCAAGTGTCAAAATCTAAACTTTGGAGCCCGTCAAAGGTTTGATGGTCATTTGTGTTGCGACTTTTTCCGATGAATTTTTTTTTTTTTTTTTTGATTTATGAAACGGAAACAAAATTTGCATTTACGTTTTTTTTAACAGTATCATTGGAGGCGAGAGGGGACAGATGTAAGGGTGCCTCCGTGGTCCAGTCGAAGAGCACTAAGTTCGCGGTCCGACGTTGAGAGTTCGATTCCCGCTTGTGCCCAACAGGAAAGTGGCCATTTTTTGCTGCCTGTCTTATCTCGTTGACGATGTAGTGTTGAGAGTTTTAGAATTAAGACGTGACCCCACAGTCCTGAGATGGCTATCCCAGTCTGTCATATTACATTGTGTGAGTGTGGACGTTAAGAAAACTGAGTGCGTAACATGTGTATGAGAACGTGGGACAAAAGAGGGAAAAAGAATGAAAAAAAAAGAGAAAAAGAGGAAGAAAGGAAGAGAGGATGGGAAAGGAGGGAGGAGAGGGGATTAAACACGATGATGCCTCAGTTTGTTTGCACGTCACAGAGGAGAACAGTCAGAAAGCATCTCTCCCAATCCACTGTTCATGTGTTTGTCAAGAAACAGCTGTACTGCATAAAAAAATTTAAGACCTGAATTTAAGACGCAGGGTCTGCTTTTAACAGGATGAGATTTCTAAACTGTTTACCATGAAACTTCAGTGGAGAGGGTGGAATGAAGCTATCATGGGCAGCCTTGCGAATCATGAAATGCTCAGCTCGATTAGGCGTTTAAGTGTGTGTGTGTGTGTGCGTGCGTGCGTGCGTGCGTGCGTGCGTGTGTGTGTGTGTGTGTGTGTCTGCGCGCACGCGCGTGCGTGTGTGTGTAAGAATTATTTCACATATACTGTGTTTAGAAGATCCTTGAAATCTGTTTGAAATTAGAAATTGTCATGTCTCTCCCTCCATCCTCAATTTATCTACAATTTGTCTGTTAAGCGATCCTCGAACGCCCCTCCCTACCCCTCTCCCCACCTACCTCTCCTTTTTCTCCAGCCTCCCCCGTCCCCGTCTCTCTCTCTCTCTCTCTCTCTCTTCTCTCTCTCTCTCTCTCTCTCTCTCTCTCTCTCTCTCTCTCTCTCAATATCTAAAACAGTCCCTCTGAGTTTCCTTTTATTTTCATAATATTTATAACGTGAAAGAACCGCAAGAATCGCGTCAATTTTTGTGTGCAGGGCGTTACAGCTAGGACGGGGTACCGTACAGTCTTACAGGATAGGGACCTGAAATCAGTATGATAGCTTGTCTTTAGGGTGAAATGTTGACTGAAATCAGTATGATAGCTTGTCTTTAGGGTGAAATGTTGACATGTTATTAATGGGGTCGGTGCTGATATCATCCCATGTGTCAGGCGCACTTTTTCGCGATGGGAGAAAACACTCTGAAGCCTAAAGCTCTTCTCCCACCCTTCTCTTCTCTGTCTCTGTCTCTTGTTCTTGTCTGTCTGTCTCTTGTCTCTGTCTGTCTCTCTCTCTCTCTCTCTCTCTCTCTCTCTCTCTCTCTCTCTCTCTCTCTCTCTCTCTCTCTTTTGCTCTCCCCTTCTCTATCTCCTTTGTCTCATGTGTCTCTCTTTCTTTGTCTCTATCTTTCTGTCTGTGTCTGATGTCTCTCTCTCTTGTGTGTCTCTCAGTCTGTTTCTTCTGTCTCATCACCGCCCCCGCCCCCATCTCCTCCCGACGCTCTTTGTACACTTTCAAAGGGTCACGCCCTATAATGAATGAAATGACTTCAGCTGTTGTGTGAGGCAGTATCTCATACGGAAAAAAAAAAAAAAGAAAAAAAAAAGGGTGGGGCTTAAAAGTTGGAGAGTGGAAGGGAAAAAAAGAGAAAAAAAGAGGGGGGGGGGGGGGCTTTTAATTGAGAGGAAAGGACAGTTGGGTGGAACGGGAAAGCTGGGTGGGAGGAGGGTGGAGAGGTGAGTACCAACCTGAAAGAACGAAGACGTGAAAAGCTCCCTAAATGACCCCAGGGGCATTCCTGCCCCCCACCCCCCCCCCCCACCCCCCCCCGCCCCCCCTACCCCTCACCCCCAGAGACCACGCTCACCTGCGCTGCAAGCAAGCAAATATGTTGTTTCCAAGGGAGGGCTTATTAATCGTCATCCTGCTTTTACTGATCAGAACAACACACACTGGAACAATAGTCCAATAGTCTAAACGTTCGCATGTCCCGGAACTCCCCCGTGTCGGGTGCCCTTGGCGACGCGCGACCCTGAAATTGACCCGTCCTGCGATTCTGGTGCTGAGCTGTGCCACAGACAAGCACGAGTGTGTCTTTGTAAGGGGAGAAGCTGAACGACGGTATATAAGGGTTATTAATGCCCACTGTTTGGAAGGCACTCTGGAGATTGGAAGAACCACCACCACCACCACCACCACCCGCCCCACCACCGTGTACCTCCGTTCCTCAGGATACACAGCCGCACATTCAGCATGCGGGGGTCCCGCTATGTCCCATGAAACACGACCGTGGAACGATGAGAAAGAACCTCATAGCATACAAGTTCCTGTGAAAGCGACTCCACATATGGGACAAACAAGACCTCCCTCCCCCGCCCCCCCCTCTCCCCCCTCCAAAACCCATCACCCTCCCTCCCACTTGCCCGCATCTCTTACTCCGCCTCAACCTCCCCCCCCCACCCCACCCCTCCCCCCCCATATTTTACATACAGCGAAGCGTCAAACCCAGCTGACTTCCGACAGGCTGGGATTCATAAGGACAAGTGAACATTCCTGTCCATGAAATATACGCAGCAATATCATTGATTTGCATATCTACATCCTCCGGTAGGATGTTATTAGAAGATAACTGATTTTTCTAACCCAGTAAGTGCAGATTCAAGTGTCAAAAGCTAAACTTTGGAGCCCAAATGGTTTGATGTCATTTGTGTTTGCGACATGGGTCCATGAATTGTGTTTTTTTTTTTTTTTTGAGTTATGAAACAAACAAATTTCATTAACGGTTTTTTAACAATCATTGGAGCGAGAGGAACAATTAAGTCCTCGTGGCCAGTCGAAATCACGAATCGCGCCGACGTTGAAGAGTTCATTCCCGCTGTGCCCAACAGAAAGTGGCCATTTGTTGCTGCCCCTGTCTTTCTCTCGTGACGATGTATGTTGAAGTTTTAGAATGAAGACTACCCCACATCCGGAGATGGCTACCAGTCTGTCATAGTTACATTGTTGAGTTGGACTGAAGAAAACTGAGTGCGTATCAGTGTATGAAACGTGGACAAAAAGGAAAAAGAATGAAAGAAAAAAAAAGAAGAAAAAGAAAAAAGAAGAGAGATGGGAAAAGGAGAGAGGAGTAAACACGATATGCCTCATTGTTTGCACGTCCACAGAGGAAACATCAGAAACGCATCTCTCCCAATCCACTGTTCATGTGTTGTCAAGAACAGCTGTACTGCATAAAAAAAAGTGAAACCTTAATTTAAAGACCATGTCCTCTTTTTAACAGGATGAGATTTCTAAACTGTTACCAATGAAACTTCATGAGAGGTGAATGAACTATCATGCAGCCTTGCGAATCATGAAATCTCACTCGTGATTAGGCTTTAAGTTGGTGTGTGCGTCTGCGTGCTGCGTTTGCGTGCGTGTGTGTGTGTTGTTGTCTCGCGCACACGCGTGCGGTGTTGTGTTAAAAATTATTTCACATATTCTGTGTTATAAAGAGCCTCGAAATCTGTTTTGAAATTAGAATTGTCATGTCTCTTCTCCCCTCCCCTCCATCCTCAATTATCTACAATTTTGTCTGGTAACGATCCTCAACGCCCCCTCCACCCCCGCTCCCCACCTCCTCTCCTTTTCTCCAGCCGCCCCCGTCCCCTCTCTCTCTCTTCTCTCTCTCTCCCTTCTCTCTCCGCCCTCACTCTCTCTCTCTCTCTCCTCTCTTCACTCTCTCTCTCTCAATATCTAATACTCCCCTCGAGTTTCCTTTTATTTTCATAATATTTAGAAACTAAAGAACCCGCAAGAATCGCGTCAATTTTTGTGGGCAAGGCGTTACAGCTAACGGTACCGGACAGTCTTTCAGATAGGACCTAAATCATACTGATACTTGTCTTTAGGTGAATGTGACCTAAAAATCATATGAACTTTGTCTTTAGGGGAAAATGTACATGTATTAATGGGTCCTGCTGGGATTGCTTCCCCAGGTCTCCACTTGCGTCCGCATGGAGAAAACCACTCTGATTGCCAAAAGCTCTTCTCCCACCCCTTCTCCCTCTGTCTGTCCTCTGTCTCTGTCTCTGTTCTGGCTGGCTCTCTGTCTCTGTCTTCTCTCTCTCTCGCTCTCCTCCCTTTCATCTCCCCCCTCTTCCTCTCTCTCCTCCGCTCCTCGCTCTCGTCACTCCTCTCTCTCTTTTGCTCTCCCCTTCTCTATCTCCCTTTGTCTCCATGTGTTCTCTCTGTCTTTTGTCTCTCTATCTTTCTTGTCTGTTCCTGACTTCTCTCTCTCTCTGTGTGTCTCTCAGTCTGTTTCTTCTGTCTCATCATCACACCGCCCCCCGCCCCCCATCCCTCCTCCCCGACAGGCTCTTGGTAACACGTTCAAATGGTCACGCCCCTATAATGAATGAAATGACTTCAGCTGTGTGTGATCGCACGTATCCACTACAAGAAAATTTGGGAGATGATGGGTTGGTGGGAAAGAAGGAGTAGTGATGGAGGTTCGCGAGGATGGGAGGGGGAGCGGGAAGGGGAGTTGAGGGGCGGGCAGGGGGGGGGGGGGGGGACACAAACGTTGCCTCGCAGGGTAGCCTGTTGTTTTTCGTGATCCAAGGCCATCTTGTTCGCTCTGGCTCTGCTCTGCTGCCTTATTTAATAATTTTTAAGATGTCGAGCAGGCAACATAAAAATCGCTTTTTATAAAAATCGCTTTTTTCTTCTTTCTCTCCCCTCTCCCTTCCCTCCTCCCTCCCCCCTTCCTGCCCCCCTCCCTCTCGTCCTTCCCCCCCCCTGCCCCTCCTCCTTTTCCCCTCCCTCTCCTCCCCCTCCCCTTCCCTTCCTTCCCGCCCCCCCCTCCTAAATTCCATGACATTTTTTTTCAGGTTGGCCTTGTGCTCTTGTTTTTGTCTGACTGTCACGGACCTAAAAAAATGAACAAAACCCAAACTTTGGGAGGGTGTCCCAGCCATTTGTGTTTACGACAATAGAAGTCCAACAAACGCAGCGAACATCTTTGGCGCCTCGTAGACCGGGCCCATGGTTTCGGATCCGGCCAATTACTCTATGGAGAGGCCTCAACCAGACGGTACGATCCACCCAGACGGACTAAGAGAGACTAAGAAGCCGTTTGAACCGGCGCCTCGATGTGTCTAGCGAGACGAGGCCCAGAGGCGCCCTGGCTCAGACCTCATACTACCACTTTGTGGCACCAGTCGTCATTGTGAGTCAAGAACCGGTCCTGGTTGCGGGGGCCCACCTCCTTGACCAGCTAGCGTCCACTTAGTTTGACCAGTGTCCACGACTTAAGCCACACGGCACCAGTTAAGGTAGAAAGGGGGTAGGTAGTTGTGGTGGGTGAAATCTAGCTAACATTTATATGACCAGTTGACCACCACCAGGAAGAGTAAGCGGTCCCCGGCGGACTGTCATGATTTGAATATCCAATGAATTAGAGACGAAAGGGAGAATCACTTCGGGTGTCCGGGCGTAAAATAAGAAAAAGACGATCCACTGGTACTTCCTCCCCTGTTTGACAGATCGGAACGAATAAAGAGATGTGAGAGTGAGAGAACGAGAGAACTGGGGAGAACGAACTAGAAGACAGAGATGAGGGAGGGTTCTAGGTCGCTTGAGAGAAAAGCAGAAGATGAGGGCGAGAGAAGGAACCCAAGTTGAGAGAGTAGCATGAGATATCTGCAGAGGAAGGACGGAGGAAGATGAGGAGAGAGAGAGTGTTGCTAAGTAATGAAAGAAGAAAAGAAAGAAAGAAAAAAGGAAAAGAAAAGCAACCATGTGTCCCATTTATAAGAGCAAATAGAAGAGAGAGAGAGGAGAGAGCAATGCGTTTATGGCTGGAAGATGAAAAAAGGAAACAGATCGATGGGATAGTCCACTGTTCTATCCCTAACCGGGGGTTCGAACCTCATCCCTGCAGCGTCACTTTCGCCAAGCAGAAAGCTAACCACAGACCAACGCCACAGTCTCACCTGTACCAGGCGGCCATCAGACCAAAACCAGTGCCATCAGTTGTGTCGTGTTGGTGAAAGTGAACAGTGAAAAGAAAAAGGAAAAGAAAAAGAAAAGACATTATTCGTGAAGATTTTTTAAGATCACCTGGCCAGGTAAAGTAGAAATCTGTCTATAAACCCCCGGGTTAGTTTTTAATGATGTTAGATAAAGGATTTTTGTGAAGTTCAGGAAAGAGAGAATGTTTTAATTTTGTTGATTCCATACATTGATGTTTTCGGTTCTATGGGACCATGTGTAGTAAAGTTATAGACTTTACACAAGTGGTTTGATGTGACCAATGCATGATATATTAATGAATCGAAGCAATGCTTGAGTGTGTTTTGGGCTGTGCCTAGTCCTTCTTGCCCTGACATCACCCGAGGTTGACAATTTATTGGCGAGCCTGCCAGGATATTCTGCCCATTTATTATAATTCTCAACTTCTCAAGAGAGAAGCTGGGGGGGATTCAAAGTATTGGAATCCTTAGACAGGGGTTGTCTTACTGTATGTTCCCAAGATAGTAAATACTACTAAGCTTGGCATGGTTCCAAGATAGTTAAGACTACCTTGCAATTTCAAGAGCCCCAGAGTACCTATTTCGCCTGATTGCCTATAATTCGCTACTCATAGTTGGGTCAGGCGCCGGGGCGTCTTATAAAAACTAACTACGTTGTCCCCCAAGCTATATTATCATTCATAGGATGTGGCGATTAAGTCACTCGTGTCGTAACAACCACCAGTTTTGGCTTCGTTTAATGAAAATCTTGTTCAAAAAGAAAAAAAAAGAGAGAGATATAATGGCGGAAAGAAAAGAACACCCCTATTGAACAACTTGTGAGCGTCGCTCGTGTGCTCGGTTTACCTCAGGAGAAGAGTTGAGTGCTTTTGTTAAAACCAACAAAGATGGAAAGGGATGAACGCGCAGAAAGACGAAGGCGGGGCCGTGTCGCAGTAGAAATAGCAGAGCAGAAAGGACTAAAAGCTAGCGCAGAGCAGGAAACAAAAGATTAAGTTCGGCTAATCAGGCTAGCGAAGCGCTAAGGATCTATTAGAGTTAGAAAAGTGAACAATGGGAGACCCACCGAGATGGGAGTTCAGTCTCCACGTGACGTCGTGCGCACTGGCTACCCTCCGTCCCAAAGTTTGCCCAAAATTCTCTGAAGAACCGATGTCGATTGATCATTCAATCATCGTTTCGAAACGTTTGCGGACCAGTCAGGGTGGCCTCCCAGAAGAGGGGGTCAGTCATGTTGGTCTCGTTTATTGACGGGTAAGGCATTACAAGATTTTCACTCTGCATTTGCAGCAACAACAAAACCCCCAATTGATTTTTGGTGCGGTAAGGAATCGTTGATGAAAGGATTTGACCTCAACAGAGGAAGATTCAAAAGAAATTTCGTTCAGCTAGATTGCAACAGGGGAAACGTACACTCATTTGGGTGACGTCGAATCACTATTTTGAGAATGGGTTTTAGAGGGTTGAGTGTTACAAGAAGGAGTTTGCTGAATTGAAAGAGCTAGTTATGAAAGAACGGAGATTTTGTCAGTTGCGGCCTGAGTTAACCATACATTTGAAAGAAAACAAAACAGCCAAGACAGCAGGAGGTGTTGAAGTTCGCAAGGTGTATAGAGAGCACGTTTGGGCACGAAGTGCAGGAGGAAACAGGTGCTAGAAAGGCACAGTGAGAAGAGTGCAAGAGACCAGGGGAGTTTTTCTGTCAAAGTCTGCAAACCCAGGTGGGGCAGAAGGAAGGGCAAAGGGACATTAGTGTTTCATTTTGTCACACAACAAGAAAGGGACTGTGGCGAGGGACTGTCGCATGAGTTCCAGAAGGGCGCAGCCTTGCAAGAGTGGATAAGGGTCGTCAAGGGAAAACGACCGGCAGTAACCTAAGGATTCAGTCCTGAAGAGGGTGGAGTGCAGCCAGGCTACACTGGAACACAGTGTCAGTTCAGGGATATAAGGGGGCAACTAGGCTGAGTGGTTCGTTACCATGGAAAAGGGGGGATTTGCCTGCAAGGGTGAAAGTGTTACGAGACTACTGTTGTCATGCGGGTAGTAACGAAACAACGCTGGTCGAAAATGGGATTTGTCAGAGGGCAAATCCAGACCGTTACTCTAATCGATGGCACTGTGAGGGATTTCCAGTTGCTAAGAGAGAATACGTACCCCCTTACTTCTCAGCGAGTTGTCTGCTTGGTGTTGGAGAAAACCCCTTCACCCAACGACTTGATCATTTCGGGAAATTCCCAGGTGCAAGGGATCCAGGGATCCATGAGTGTTGACTGCTACTAACAGGGCAGCGGTTCAAACACGGACATGAAGGAGGAAAGGTTGATAAACCGTTAGTCGTTCCGGCAAGGAAGTCAGGCATAGATGTGTCGCCTGATGAGTTTTAGGGCAGCGCAGGAACAAGACCCTTCGCTCGAGAAGTCTTGGGAGTTTGGCAAGAGGTGGAGAATACAGGAGGTTAGAGTAGGTGAGACAATTTCCTTGGAAAGGCGGCTGGGTGTACCAGTGTTCACCAAGGGGAAAGACAGGTAATGTGACCACTCCAGTTTAGAGGTACCAGCAGGTTTATCGTGACAACACTGTCTTGTCAGTGGTCTCGAGTTCGCTCATGGCGGGTCACTCGGCACCACAAAACAGCTGACCGAATCTTCGATGATTTCATTGGCCCAGGAGCAATGGCTGACATCAAGCGTTCTGCATGTCCCATGTGAACGTGTGTCAAAGGTCACCACAAGAGGGGTGAAGAGGATGGCTCCTCTTAACATCCCCTTTAATGACACAAAAAACATAAATCACCGTCAGGAGATGGGCTGTTGATCTATTGCCCAATCGCGCCCTGTCCAAAGGTGGGCACAGGTATGTGGTGACGCTGGTGGACTACGCGAACAGATACCCAAAGGGCGTGCATTGAAAGGCGGAGATAACGCAAAAGGTCGCTGAAGGCTGGTAAGACATCTTTTCCCCTCCTCGCTAGGGGGGTGCCAGCACAAAGTTCTCAAGACAGGGAGGAGGGAAGGGGGGGGGGCACAGTTCACCTCAGGCAGTGAGAAGAGGTCAACAGGCTGCTAGGATCACACAGCTGCTCACTACCCCCATACCACCCACAATGCAATGGCTTTGGTGGAGAATTCAATGGTGTGCTGACGGCATCTTAAAAAGAACTCTGTGAGAAAGGCCAGCAGATTGGGGACCGCTACATTCCAGCGGCAACTGGTCGCCACAGGAAGCCCCCTCAGGGAAAGCCAAGGCTTTTATTCGCCATTTGAGACTGCTGTATGGGTCGGACATGCGGGGACCGTGGACATCCTCAAAGAGCTGTGGTCCGAGAACTGAGTCCGAAAAGTCAAAACCAAGATTCAGTATGTGGGGGACTAACGCAATAGGCCGAGGAGACATGTAAGGTCGCAAGGGAAGTTTGCAGGAGCTAGGGTCGTCCAAAGTAAGCAGTATACAGGAAGTTAGAAGCAAGTCCTCAAGGTGGGAGATCAAGTCCTGTTACTGCTTCCCACGTGCACAACAAGCTGCTGATCATTGGAAAGGACTCCCTTCACACACCATCCAGTGAAAAGGTAGATCAGGACTAACGAAATCGATGTGAATGGGAAAGCATAATACTTTTTTCCATGCAAATCTACTTCTCCGCAAATATATTCAGCGTAGACGCAGCATGCACATAGGCGCACAGGCAATCATTGATGGAGGTGAAGGAGACCCAAGCAAAAAGGGAGATGTTTGTTTGCCTGATTCCAGAGAGACGAGTCATACAGGTTGTGTCACTGTAATGAAGCTAGACAGTAGGAGACAGGAGAAGTTAGTGGCTTCCTAAACAGTATAGGGCGTCCCCGGACGGATAAACCAGGCAGTCAACGCGAAGAACATGTACGGTGAGTTGACATCACAGAAAACCCGTACAGGTTGAAAGCCTACCCGTTCCCTCATGCCACCAAGCAAAGTGATCGAGGAGGTGGAGAAAAGATGTTGGACCTTGGGGTGATTGAACTCGTCCAAATCATCATATAGTGCACCCGTTCGTCCTTATAAGGAAAAGTCAGGTGAGCCATCGATTCTGTGTCGACTAATAGACGTCTGAATCAGGTGTCACCAAGGTCGATGCAGAGGTCATGAGTACCAAACATGGAAGACCTTTTCGCTTCAGATCGCCACACAAGCAAAGCCATATTCACCAGGATAAGAGCTAGCAAGGGTTACTGGCAAAGAGCCTCTGAGTGAAGGACTCAAAGAAGCACAAGCATTCCTCCACTCCTATGGGGCTAACACCAGGGCGAGGACCTCCCTTTTTTTGGATGGTCCATAAAAAATCGCACCTGGCCAGTCTTCTTCTCTCTCGACTGATGAGGGAAGCGATGGACCGGAGTGGAGGAGTTGTGAATTCTTGGATGATACATTCTGATAGCACATCCAAGACATGGAGGAGCATATCGAGCAGCCAGGACAGTTTTAGAGAGTTGAACTGCCAATCTCACAGCCAGACCTACAAAGTGCCATTGGTTTTTCCAAGAAGGCCTGGAGTTCCCGAGTTTTGTTTGTCGGACGGCGACACAAAGCAGCCAGAAAGGGAAAAGGTGGAGAAGATGAGAATTCAGAGAGAAGACAAAGACCCAAAACAGAAAGTCCAGAGTCTGCTAGGTTTTTAATTGGGTTCTATAGATTTGTTTTCCATTTTCCGCGTTCATTTTCGCAGCATTCCACAGTCCTCCCTCCCCTCAGGGATTTGGTCAAGGCAGGGAAACCGGCAGAGGTGGTCGAGTGGTCAAACGCTGCAAATGAGCAAGCACTGCAGAACCGTGTTGAAAGACTAGGTTCCCGCCCATCTTGAAGCTACCAATATGTCCAAACCATTTTTGTTGCGGACAATGCATCAGGCGGGTGGGAGAAGGTGCAGGATTGTTGCAGAAGCATGAAGTGTCGAGTGTTCCTTCCTGTGAGATATGCCTAAGCAGGGGAAGTTGACAAAGTGTAGAAGGTACGCAAAAAACAAACGTGGAGAAGATGTTAGAGGCGGTCGGTGTGGGCCGTGCAAGAAGTTTCCCACAAATACGTGTACTGGGAAAGAGGTTCGTGTCGAGACCGATCCGCACCACTCAAATATATTGCCTGCAGGAGAGGGGGGGCGCAGTATGAAAAACAGCAGAGGTCTGCGTGGGGCAATGGCACTGCAGCCCTACAGGTACCGAGGCAGTACAGTCCCGGTCGACCAGAATGTCGGAGCTGACTATTTAAGAGCCGTGGAGTCTAGCTAGCTGCAACTCAAGGAAGTCAGAGTCATATTAACTCGGGGTTGCTTTGTTGATAATATGTGTTGATGACAGTTATATGTTGATGGAGATGGGTTCCATCCGCCAGTTGGCTATGGGCCCTTATTTTTTGTGGTGAGACTTGGTTCATATTTTCTCCGTCTTTGTGAGATTTGTTTTCATGTAAAATGTAGTTTTTATGCTTGGAGCATAATACAGCCCTTGTGTTAGTAATGCATTAGTTTTGCAAGAAATGAGGAGGTGATTCCCTCAGTGAAGTGTCATGGAATCGTGGAACATATTATATTGTGCTTTTCTTCCATTAAAGAATTGTGAAAAGGAGATATGGCAAAAATCCGCAGGTAGGGGAAATCGCATAAGGTGCGGCACAGAGGTCGTTAGAATATGAGTATGAAATACGCAAGTGCGCACGCAATGATAACTCATTGGAGTGGTATTCCACTAATGATGATTTTATATAACTTATAAAAACCGTTGGTTGTAAAGTATTTTTAAAAAAAACTTTGCAAACGTGTAGCGGGTTGTGTCACAATTCGGGTGTTGTTTGTTTTTTTGTAACCGTTTTTGTGTTTGAGACAATGCGGAGCATGGGACTTTTGGCGCAAGGGGGAAAAGTTGTCCCACGACAAAACAATGAAACAAACCAACTTGGGAGGGGGCGCCAATCCAATTTGTTCGGAAATCAGGTCCAAACGCAGACATCTTGGGCGCCACGTAGACAAAGACCGGTGCCCATGGTTTCGCGATGATCCGGCCAATTAACTTAGTGGAGGAGGAGCCTCACAGAGACGTACGATCCACCCAGACTGACTAAAAGGCCGGTTTTGACCGACGCCGCCCGATGTCTAAGCGAGGACAGTCGCCAAGCGCCTGCCTCAAACTCATCTACCACTTTGGTGGAACCAGCGTCAATTTGTTAGTCCAGGAGACACCGGCGTGGCGCCCCCTTGACTTTCAGCTAGCCAACTTGAGGGTGACCCAGTGTTTCCACGACGTTAAAGCCACAATACACGGCCCACCAGGGAAGTAGGTTAAGGGGGGAAGGTAGTGTGTTGGTGGGGGTGAAATCCTAGCCCATCAATTAAATGACCAGTTTACCACCACAAGAGTAAGAGCTGTCGGCGTGACTACTGGTCATGATTTTGAATAGCCAATGGAATTTAGAGGGAGATTAACTTCGGTGTCAGGGGCGGTAAAATACTGACTCAATGGTACTTTCCGCCCTTTTTTTTGGACCAGATTCGGAATGCGGAATAATAAGAGGATGTGAGAGTGAGAGAACGAAGAACCGAGGGGGAGAACGAACAGAGAAGCAGAGAGAGGGAGAGTTTCTAGGTCTGCTTGAAGAAAAGCAGAGAGATGATGGAGGAGAGGAAGAAACCAAGTTGAAATAGCTTGAGATATAGGGTCTGCAGAGGAAGGACCTGAGAGAGATGTGGAGAAGAGAGAGTGTTTGCTAATTAATGAAGAGGAAAAAAGAAAGAAAAGAAAAAGAAAGAAAGCAAACCATGTCCATTTTATAAGAGCAGACTAAAGGAGAGAGAGAGAGAGAGAGTGCAATGCCTTAATGCAGGAAGAAAGATGGGAGAACAGATATATGTTGAGAGTCACTGTCTATCCGAAACCGGGGGGTTTTTGACCTCATACCTGGCAGCGTCACTACTTTTCGCCAAGCAGAACCCAAAGACCCAACCGCCAACAGTCCCCCCCTCACCACCTGACCAGGCCGCCATCAGCAGACCAAAAACCAGTGCCCAGCAGAGTGTTTCGGGTTGTTGAAATGACAGTGAAAAAGAAAAAGAAAAGAAAAGAAAAGACAGTGAATTCGTGAATAGTTAAACGATCACCTGGCCAGGTAAAGTGAAATCTGGTTGAATTAAATATTATTATACATACCCCCATTTTTTACCCCTTATTAAAAAATAATAAATATACCCGGGTTATTAAGATTTTTAGAGAAATGTTTTGTGAAGTTCAGGAAAGAGGAGAATGTTTTTAATATTTTATTTTGGTTTGATTCCATAGGCATTGATGTTTCGTTCTATGAAACCCTGTGTAGTAAAGTTATAGACTTTACAAGTGGGTTTTATGTGACGAATGCATGATATATGAATGAGATCGTAAGCAAGCTGTGAGTGTGTTTGGGCTGTGCGCTAGTCCCTTCTTCCACTGACATCACCCGAGGTTGACATTGACTGTGGACTCTCTGTCTCTGTCTCTCTCTCTCTCTCTCTCTCTCTCCCCCCCCCCCCCCCCCCTTCTCTATCTCCCATTATCTCCATGTGTCTCTCGGTCTTTGACTGTTGAGGGCTCAGGGCAGTGAAGCGCACCCCTCTCTCTTTTCTCTCATCTCTCTCTCTCTCTCTCTCACTCTCTCCTCTCTCTCTCTCTCTCCTCTCTCTCATCTCTCTCTCCCTCACTCTCTCCCCTCTCTCTCTCTCTCTCCCCTCTCTCTCTCTCTCTCCCTCCCTCACATGATTACTGTTGAAAATTACTTGCTCATCTTCGTCTCTTTGTGTGTGTGTGTGTGTGTGTGTGTGTGTGTGTGTGTGTTGTGTGTGTGGTGTGCGTGCGTGTACGTGTGTGGTGCGGTGGTGTGTGTGTGTTGTGTGTGTGTGTGTGTGTGAGAGAGAGAGAGAGAGAGCGAGAGAGAGAGAAGAGAGAGAAGAATTTAGCGATGGGAATAACATGCCCATCGCATTAGAATCAAGTCATTGTTGTGACATGCTGTCTTCCCTTTTAAAGCATTTCTTTGAATTTGTGATGGAGTAAGGATGAAAAGACGAATAGAGGCCGACATGATCACTTCACACTACACATAACGCGCAGAAAGACACATTCACAGACACATCACACATTTAGTCACACAACACACACACACACACACACACACACACACACACACACACACACACACACACACAACACACAACACACACCACAAACACACACAAACAAACAAACAAACAAACACACACTCACACACACACACACACACACACACACACACACACACACACACACAACAGATACACACGCACGCGCGCGCACACACACCATACACACACGCACACACA
>CM031597.1:18071060-18083560 GCA_018398815.1 Conus ventricosus
AAGTGTCGAGGTCAGCACGTTGGCAGCAACAACAACGCACAGGTGAAAGCTGAACTGCTGGCTGGATAGAACAAAAAAAAAGAAAGGAGAAAGGCTAGACCTAGGAGGGGGGGGGGGGGGGGGGGGGGGGGGGGGGGGAGGAAGAAGAGAGAGAGAGAGAGAGAGAGAGGAGAGAGAGAGAGAAATATCACAGTGAAACCATAGAGAGACACAGAGAGGGAGAGAGAAAGAGAGAGAGAGAGAGAAGGGGAGGAGAATACAACGGCGAAACCAGAGAGAGAGAAGGAAGGGGAGGAAAATATAGCGGCGAAACCCTGGGGGTGGGGGGGGGGGGAGAGATGGAGAGAGAGAGAGAGAAAGAGCAGGGAGGGGAGCAGGGGTTGGGAGGGGAGGGAAGAGGAAGAGGAAGATAAGGGAGGGAACCTACAGGCGAAGCCAAGGAGCAAGCTAGCACACCTGGTCTTGCCGAGTGCATACACTCCGGTGATAATCAGTCAGCAGTCGCAGACAGGTGCACGCCTTACCTGCTCCCTGCTCCGCGCGGTGCTAGCTCTCCCCACTGTCTTCCTTATTACCACTCGCCCTGCCTCCAGGCCTATCAAGACCGTGGATCAGGAACTGTTTCATTCGTTCCTCCTCCCCCCCCCCCTCCTCACCTCCCCCCGCTCTCCTCACCCACCCACCCCCACCCCCTTCCCCTCCCCCCTGACACCACTCCTTTAGCTTTCCCTCGTCCGTTTCTTCTTGTGTTTGTTCACGACTCAAAAGAATTTTTTTTTTTTTTTTTTTGGGGGGGGGGGAGGGGGGGGAGTGGGTGTCTTTTTCCGTTTACTTCGAAAAAATTTCTTTTTTCTTTACTTCGTCACACTTTCTTTGTTCTTACCTTGTCATCAGTTTTTTGAGTGGTGGCGATTGTCGGTGTTTTGGGGCCCCGGGGAATTTTGTTTGTTTTGGGGGGGAAGGTGGGGGTGGGGGGGGGGGGGGGGGGGGGGGGGGGGGGGGGGGGGGGGGGGGGGTGGGGGGGGGGGGGGGGGGGGGGGGGGGGTATGCTGCTTACTTCTGTGTTACATGCATAGGGTCCTACACGTGCATGTGTATGTGTGAATCTCAATTGTAGATATTGTTATGAAGGGGTGTTTTTCACTTTAACCCTCCTTTGGGAGTAAGTAGCAGGTTGTGTCAAAAACATACGGCGCATGCATCACGCCCCGTCCCCTCTAACGTCCCCCTCCCCCGTGACACGTGTCTTGAAGGAACAAATGGAAACCAAATCTTTGCTTATCTGTTTGCCCTTCGGAATAAAGATGATCAATCAAGGCCCTTTCTGTCTTGTCTGTCTGCTGTCTGTCGGCTGTCTGTCTGTCGTCTCTCTCGTCTCTCTCCTCTCTCTCTCCTCATCCCCTCATCCTCTCTCTCTCTCTCTCTCTCTCCTCTCTCTCTTGTTCGCTCGCTGGCATGCACCCGCACTTGCACACCTATGCAGACAAAGAGACACAAAGACATATTTTATGGGTCACACCGCGTGCGCGAGCTCGCACACACACACACAACACACACACCGGGCGCGCGCGCGCGCACGAACACACTCTCTCTCTCTCTCTCTCACACACACACACACACCACACACACACACACACACACGCACACACACACACACACGCACATGGCACCGCATACACATACAGACTCGCACATACCCACACCCACCTACCACACATACAACACACACACACACACACAAAACACCACACACACACACACACAAACACACACACACACACACACACACACACACTCACTCACTCACTCACTCATACTCCACCACGCACACACACAAGCGCAAGCGCACGGAACGCTTGAAACGAAAAACAAAACAAAAAAAAAAAAAAAATAAATAAAGTGAAGAGAATTCGGGGTAAGGAGGGGTGGCATTTACGAGTTTTACCTTTATCAATCCACTAAAGCATGCCCGTTTTGATTTGAGGGTAAAATCTGAAATCGCCTGTGTAATTTTCATGCATTGAAAATTATGCTGCTAACTGTTCAGTTTGTCTCGGTAGTTTTCAACCAAAAAACAGAGCCTTTGAGCATTCATTGGGTCACGCATGAATTTTTTTCTCCTCCTGAGGGGGTCTTCATGTTTTTTTTTTCTTCTTTTGTTGTTGTTGATAATTTCATTGATTGTGCCCCCATTATGACGCGTGAAACAATCGGGGATTTTTTCGATTTGTTTTTTCGATTAAATGAGCAAAAAATCAGCCTTTTGTTTTGGAAAATTGTCTGTTTTTTGGTGGATGTTTTGCGCAAGAATTCAGCGACAAAATGAAGTTGTGCTTGGTGCTGTTTTTAATTGTGCCTCTACGGTTTAACCTCCAGCATGCACTTGGGGGGGGGGGGTGGGGGGATGTGGTCACCGTTAGATGGGTGGATTTTAATCTGAGCACAATCCAAAATATTAGCAGCCCCGTTATGTCTGCCCAGAAAGTCATCAGAGGCGGGTTTTTGACTGGGACCGAGTCTTCAAGGCAAGATGCTGAAACAGTTATTTTGGGATGAACGCAAACTTTTTTTTGTTTTTGGGAAATCTCGCGCTTCATGGTGGAAAAATAATGATCAAGACAGCTACTTTTACTAACGTCAAACATTTTTGAGCTGATGCCGTCGGGTGGTTCATAGGTGTGTGAAACTCATACTTTTGGGATGTATGTTGTTTTTCCTTTAACCACCCCCTTTCCCAAACTAACCTACCTCCAACTTCTATCCCCCTCCCCCCCCAAATGCTGTGATCCACACACACACACACACACACACGGCACGCACGCACGCACGCACGCACGCACGCACACACAAGTGAAAGAAAATTGCAGCTTTAACTTTCACGAGAAAAACATCAAACTAGTTTCTTTTTTGCCTTTTTTTTCAGCACGAGTGAAGAAACTGGCCTCGTGTTGCGTTACGATATAAATGATTGAACTATACTTTGTAGAATTTTTTTTAAAAAGTAGAACAAGAAAAAGAAACAAACAGATAATGAAAGAAACGAAACAACATTAACACCCGGTCATTGCACTAACTCTGACATGGTCAACGAAAAGGCTCATGAAGGAGGACCGTCAGTGCTTTAAAAAAAAAATGCCAAGAAACACAAATATTTACCAAAACACGCGAAGTTATTTGATAGGACCTTCGTTTTCATAGAAAAAGTTTCAAAACGAGATCTGGTAGCCATCTGCATTTTTTGATAGAACTGACATTTTTGAAAATTGGATGGGAAAAAAACGTTTTAAAAAAAAACCCCTGCATTGAGAGAGGTTGACGTTTGATATATTGCTGGGCACCTCCGTTTAGGTCTGTTAAATTTGGGCCCTAATTTTGTGTGTGTGTGTGTTGTGTGTTGTGGTGTGTGTGTGTGTGGTGTGTTTGTGTGTGTTGTGTGTGGGGAGAGAGAGAGAGAGTACACTAAATTTTAAACTGACAGTAAATGATTTCAGTCAGTTTGTGTGTGTGTTGGTGGGGTGTTTTGGTGTGGTGTGGGGTGTGTTTTGTTTTTGTCCGTGTGTGTGGTCCGTGTGTCGTGTGTGTGTTGTGTGTGTGTGTGTGGTGGGGAGAGAGAGAAGAGAGAGAGAGAGAGAGAGAGGGGAGAGAAGTCTTGACCGATTTTAATGTATGATGGACACGTGCATAAACTTTTGAAAGATAAACTCGCAACGGTTGGAAAACATGTCGGAGCATGGTCAATAGTTATTGAAAGGCATTTCTTTATTCAGTCATGTATTCTTATCATTCTGCCTGATAGTATAATTTTGGGAGTGATATTAAAGTTTGATTTTGACACACCATTTACATATTCCTTTCATTCCTGGGGAAAAAGTGTATTGATTTCTGTCAGTTCTTGGCATATGGGTTAGATATAGTGGGTGTTTTGTAAATCAGTACACAGCGTTTTTCATGCGTATACTCCCCTTTTCTCTCCCCTCTCTCTCTCTCTCTCTCTCTTCCTCTCTCTCTCTCTCTCTCCTCTCCCCTCTCTCTCTCTTTCTCTCTCTTTTACTCTGTGTGTTGTGTGGTGCGCGCGCGCTGCCGTGCATGCATGCATGCATGTGCGCGAGCGTGTTTGCGTGCTCTGTGCACGCCTGCATGCATTTAAATTTGTGCTTGTACACTTATCCAGAATAAAATCATAGCCTTATAAAGATGGCCACGGCCGAAGCAGTCCCCTGCGAAATTATTTCCTTGCTAATGATCATTAACCTCTGCCCACCTAATTGCCTCTGCCGGGCTGTGAATTGGTTTTTTTTTGAATCACGATTGCACAATAATACTGTTGACACACAAAATGTCTCAGATTTCGGGCGGAAACTTTTTTCCCTGTTACAACATGTCTCCGTCCACCATTAGACTGTCCGCGGAGCTTTTTGTTATTAAGTCCAGCCGTTCTTCCATGCTGTATTTTGTCTTTAACTCGTTCGACGCCTGCGGGGAGGCCGAAATCCCAGCTTCTTTTTCCCCACGCCAACTGGTTTAAGTAACAGTCACCCTTTAACCGCTTGCACTGGCATTAATTTCTTAAGCAGTTCTCTCGCTCCTTTGGTGAAGTAAATCCAAAATGATGAAATTTGAAAATCTAAAGCTGAGCTTTCTCCCCCCCCCCCCCCCCCCCCCCCCCCTCTGAAAAAACACTATAGAATATTTACATAAAAACATGGTGAAAGCCGCTTATTTGAAACACGTTAAACCAGTGCAAAATTGACGAATATAAGCAAATTTTAGACAAATGTTTTTCCCTCCCTCGAAGTTACAAACAAAGACATCATCATGTACAAAAATCACAGTACAAGTCATGTTTATTTGAGTTTTGCTTTTTGTTTTCTTATTTTGCAGCGCAGTATTTTCAGTCTCCCATATTTCATGCGAAAATGCGAACGGGAATAGTAATTTTAGTGCATTTTTTTTGTTTGGTTTGTTTTTCGTCATTTGAAAAACCAATTTGAAGCAAATTCAAACTCTGTTTGTATTGTGTATGAAAATAAATGTTGGGTTCTCTCCTGTAATTGCGTTGATTTGTATTTGGGCTTTTTTTCAAAGTAACGCTGCAGTCTTCTCCTTCGTCTTCTCAGTCCACGGTGAAGAACTGTTAGTTAAATGAGCCCGGGTGACGCAAGCGAACAGCCCAGCAGCAATGGGAAGTCTCCCCCATATAAATTTTCCATACACCTGTCTTGAGTGCAGGGCGGGGACGTTCAGTCATAGACCAAACCCACACCAATTTCCTCTCACGCGCGTGGGCGACACTTCACTCCTTCCTTTGTGGGCGGGGGGATCACATGTTCTAATTTTGGACTTCGCGATCCATTGGATCGGGGGAAATGAGGCTTTGAAGCAGTCATCGGGTGCCGGGTCAGGAAATGGGCCTCGGTCCCAGTTGCCGCTCTGCCGTCAGGGTAGGAACTTTTGAGTGCGCGAAAGACCTCATGGCGAAAGCTTGGCCGTGTTGGGGTTTGCTGTCTTCACCTGCCAGTGGAACGCAATTGAGTGAGGCTCGGGATGCACACGGCAGTTGCTTCTCGGTGGCATTTTTTTTTTTTATTTCGCCGGTGGGCTCTGCAATCATGAAATATGGACTCACACATCCATGGAACGCTCCCGTGGAGTCTGTCATGTCTCATCCAGTGGCCATTACACAACGGCATCTGTCAGGAGCAGTTACGTCCCTTGACGTCTTAATGTATGCCCTGTCTGCCTGCACCCTGATTTAACACCAGCGCAGGCTCCCAAGGTGGTGCAGGTTGCTCCCCGGCCCGGTTTGTTCGGCAGTTGACAGTACTTCTCTGGTCCCACCGCAGCTTCGGTGTATCTTTTTTTTCCTCAGGTCGTTCCATCACAAGGCTCGCTAAGTGCAACTAGTCCGTTTGTCACAGCTTTCAGTCATGAATTTGTTAAGTAAATAAAGAAGTAGATAAGCCATGATCTTGTTAAGTGAACAAACAAATAAACAGTCACATAAGTTTGTTAAGTGAGTAAACATATAAACAGGCACATAACTTGTTAAGTGAATAAACATATAAACAGGCACATAAGCTGTTAAGTGAATAAACATATAAACAGGCACATAAGCTTGTTAAGTGCATATGTCACAGCTGTTAAGTAGAATAATTTTGTTAAGTAACAAGCATATAGACAATCCCAAAAGCTTGTTAAGTGAGTTAACAGGCACCTAAACTTGTTGAGCGAATAAACAAACAAAAAAATAGATGGGCAGATAACCTTGTTAAGTCAATAAACAAATAACACATAAACTAGAAAATGACTAAAGAAATAAATTAATATATAAATATGCACACAAGGTAAGAGGTCGAAACTGAGTAAATAAGTAGATAAAATGCATTAGGGAAGAGGACTGTCGGCCAGAGACTTGAAGATTATCTGACCTTAGGCGGCAAAACCCAAAGCGCTCGCTGTCAGCCTTCTGGTGTCTGGCTGACATGGTCTGCTCCTCTTCGAACTACAGTAAGTGTGTGTGTGTGTGTGGGGTGTGTGTGTCTGTGTGTGTGTCTGTGTGTGTGTGTGTGTGTGTGTGTGTGTGTGTGTGTGTCTTTTGTGTGTGTGTGTGTGTGTGCGCGCGCGTGCACGCACGCGCGCGTGCATGTGTGTGTGTGCGTGCATGTGGGGGTGTGCGGCTGCTTGCGCGCGCACGCGCTTTTTGTGTGTGTGTGTGTGTGTATGTGGCGTGCGTGTGTGTGTGTGCGTGCGCGTGTGTGGGTGCATGTGTGTGTGTGTGTGTACACACGCATCGCGTGCAGGTATATATGCAATCGTAACGTGCGTGTGTTTCGAGCACCTGTACGTACTGTATAATAAGAAAGAGCGCGTTTGATGCAGTTATGTGTGTAAAAAAAATAATGGCAGTGGGTCAGTGTGTTACGGGCGGAAAGGTGGCCTCGGACAGTGAGGAAATTTAGGGGCAAGCTTTTTTGTTTGTTTTGTTTTTTGTTTTTAATGAATGTACTGGATCATCTGTAGTGAGGCAGTGGTTGTGAAAGACTTGCTGCAGGGCAGACTTGCAGACAATACACTTTTGTACTACGATGTACGCAGACGATCAGTGTGGGGTGTGTGTGTGTGTGGTGTGTGTGTTTTGTGTGTGTGTGTGTGTGTGTGTGTGTGTGAGAGAGAGAGAGAGAGAGAGAGAGAGAGAGAGAGAGAAGAGAAGACGTTTGCGTCAGAGGAAGACATTGGTGGGGATAATGGTCTTATGAATTGTAGGTCAGGATCGTAACTCGGAGTCGCAATCTTTTTTTAATGCCCCTCTTTTCTCCTCATCTCTCTCCCCTCTCTCTCTCTCTCTCTCTCTCTCGCCCCCTCTCTCTCTCCTCTCTCTCTCCTCGTGTGTGTGGTGCGGATAAAAACAGACAGACAGAGAGAGGGAAAAGAGAGAAAAGATGAATGAGGAAAAGTCGGGTCTTGCGTCATCCGTGGATCTCATGGCGAAAAAAGTGACTTGTGAACAGATTTGGGTTGGGGAAAACTGACACTCCTTTGGCAATTAAAGAGTATGTAACATAGGAAGCTAACAGCCGCAGTGTGTAGCGGCAGACAGCTTGATCAGGAAAATACATTATGGATCATTGTTGTCTTTATGACTGTGCAATCATCTCGGAGTTGTATTTTCTGCCTCTCTGTCTCTCTCTGTGTCTCTGTCTGTCTGTCTGTCTGTCTGTCTGTCTGTCTGTGTGTCTCTCTCTCTCTCTCTCTCCTCTCTCTCTCTCTCTCTCTCTCTCTCTCTCTCTCTCTGTCTGTCTGTCTGTCTCTCCCTCTCTACCCTGTTGTCTGTCTGCTTGCCTGCCCCTCTCTCTCTCTCTCTCTCTCTCTCTCTCTCTCTCTCTCTCTCTCTCTGTCTGCTTGCCTGTCTCTCTGTCTGTGTCTCTGTCTGTCTGTCTGTCTGCTTGTCTGTCTGTCTCTGTCACTGTCTGTCTCTGTCCTGTCTGTCTGTCTGTCCTCTCTCTCTCTCTCTCTCTCTCTCTCTCTCTCTCTCTCTCTGCACATAAGGGTTGGTTGTGGTGGTGTGGTGGTGGCAGGGGGAGGGGGAGAGAGGGAGGAGGGGGTGCTGCCTCGTGCGTCACCCGTGGATCTGTTGCGAAGAACGGATTGTGAAAGAACATGGAGCGGGCCGGCAGGAGCAAACACTTGTCTCACACTGTAAAGACAAAACAATCGGGAAGCACCGGTGTGCAGCAGAAGCAACCTCGTGAGTTATCATTGGCTTGATGCATTGGTTGGTACTTTGTGTGTATACTGGGCGGGGATTGGGGTGGTACCTTTTTTTTTTTTTTAAATGATAATCTGGGACATAGGAATTAAGCTGGATGACTGGCGCCTTCAGCTTAGATACCATTGTCATTAATTTATTTTAGTTGTTGGTTGGTTTTTCAGGATGTCGCTTTTTTCAGGATGCTACTACCATTGTGATTAATTATGTAAGTTGTTCGTTGGTTTTCCAGGATGTTGTTTCTTTCAGGATGTGACGTTTATTCCCGTGTGGATTAAACAGCTCTCAACAGGGACTGTGGAATCGGCTGAGCCACAATAATCAAAACTATTAAAAAAAACTATAAACGACCAGGCCGTTCATTGTCGTGGAGTACGTAGAAGAATCCTTCTTATGGTTGATTTCAAGGGAGCCGTAGCTCTCTCGAAGAGTTTGAGGGCTCTAAACGCCATTGGATAGTGTCAGAGGATAACAGGATGACTGGCAAACCAGCAGAGAGGTTCCTACCTATGCAACCCACTCAGGTTGTGTCAAAGAGATCGAATCTTTCAAGGTCATTATTGACAGGGTGACAAAAACCAGTAAGGACATGTAAGATTCCCAAGTTTAAACTTGTGCTTGTGATCTGTTATATGGAAAACGTGCTTTGATGTTTGTGTCTAAGAGAAAACAACTGTTACGAGATCCGTTGTGTGTGTATGGAGGCCGAGGGGGGGGAGGGAGGGGGGGGGGGGGGAGATACAGCCATACAAAAGATCATTTGTGGGGATACCTTTTGAAACTGGACCGTGCAGAATGCAGGACGCACGAAGACAGAGAGACAGAAGAGGGAGAAGCACGACGGAAAGGGATTGAAGGGAGAGAATGAGGCCCAAGGTGACTGAAGTGGCAGCGAATCTAGCGCAGAGGAAGGTCTAGTAGACAGAAGACGACCAAAGAGAGAAGACGACGACTAAGGCCAGAAACCTAAAGAGGCCAAAAAGACAGACAGAAGACACCACATCGAGAAGAATCCATAGAAGACGACGACTAAGGTCAGAAACCTGAAGAGGGCCAAAAAGACAGACAGAAGACTCCACACCGAGAAGAGTCCATAGAAGACGACGATAAGGCCAGAAACCTGAAGAGGCCAAAAAGACAGACAGAAGACTCCACACCGAGAAGAGTCCATAGAAGACGACGATAAGGTCAGAAACCTGAAGAGGGCCAAAAGACAGTCAGAAGACTCCACACCGAGAAGAGTCCATAGAAGACGACGATAAGGTCAGAAACCTGAAGAGGCCAAAAGACAGTCAGAAGACTCCACATCGAGAAGAGTCCATGGAAGACGACTGCAGCTTCCTAGTCCAGAACCTGCTGGTTTCAGAAGATCCAGGGCGTCACCATCATCATCATCACATGCAGCCTGTCAAGAGACGGCGCAGCGTTCTGTCGTGTGGCGGAGAGGAAACTGTTGTGTGGTGTTTCAAATGTGTGTGTGAGTGCGAAAACCTGGTCAGGTAAGAAAGCAAAGTTCTAACGTTCAACCCGGGATAATGTAGTGTCGGTCTACTGTGTTTCTACTGCCATTGCTTTGTACGTTTGAATTCTTTCTGTCTGTCTGTCTGTCTGTCTGTCTGTCTGTCTGTCTGTCTCTCTCTCTCTCTCTCTCCTCTCTCTCTCTCTCTCTCTCTCTCTCTCTCTCTCTCTCCTCTGTGTGTGTGTGTGTGTGTGTGTGTGTGTGTGTGTGTGTGTGTGTGTGTGTGTGTGCGTGCGCGCGTGCGTGTGTGTATATGTGTGAATGTGTGCGTGCGTACGTACGTGTGTGTGTGTCTAAACCTCCATTTAATTATATAACTTAATCTCTGTCTGTCTGTCTGTCTGTCTTTCTCTCTCTCTCTCTCTCTCTCTCTCTCTCTCTCTCTCTCTCTCTCTCGCTCTCTCTGTCCCCTCCCACCCACCACCCACGCCCCTCTGTTCGCTGTCCTCCTCTTTCATCCCAACTCGGATGACACAACCACGACGTTGCATGATGCGTTTGACTGGCAAGTCCACTTTACGGCTGGCACTGTGCCGCTGCGGGCCTGCATGACTGCATGCTTGTGACAGAGCAGGCGTTCGCATGGCTTGTACTCCCAACAGCAGTGCAACGTGTTTTTTTGTTTTGTTTTTGTTTGATTTCCGATGGGCTTTTTTGTTTTGTTTCTTTGTTGTTGTGGTGGTGGTGGTGGGGTGGTGGTGGTGGTGGTGGTGGTGGTGGTGGTGGTGGTGGTGGTGGTGTGTGTGTGTGTGTGTGTTGTGTGTGTGTGTGTGTGTGTGTGTGTTTGTCAGTACAATACTATGTTAATCTGACAGTAAATGGTTTCAGTCAGTCAGTCAGTGTGTGTGTGTGTGTGTGTGTGTGTGTGTGTGTGTGTGTGTGTGTGTGTGTGTGTGTGTGTGTGTGTGTTGTCAGTACAATACTATGTTAATCTGACAGTAAATGGTTTCAGTCAGTCAGTCAGTCTGAGTCAGTATGTGTGTGTGTGTGTGTGTGTGTGTGTGTGTGTGTGTGTGTGTGTGTGTGTGTGTGTGTGTGTTGTCAGTACAACACTATGTTAATCTGACAGTAAATAGTTTCAGTCAGTCAGTCAGTGTGAGTGTGTGTGTGTGTGTGTGTGTGTGTGTGTGTGTGTGTGTGTGTGTGTGTGTGTGTGTGTACGTGTGTCTGTGTGCGCGCGCGCGCGCGTGCGTGCGCGCGTGCGTGTGTGTGTGTGTGTGTGTGTGGTGCGTCTTTTGAGGCCAAGGGTGACGAGTAAAGACATCATACAGCTTTCTCGTTGTCTGGATGTCTGAATCAGCTTTTAAGGTTCGGGGAAGAACTTTGTATATGTGCAAGTTGATACGGGAACTTCGTTAGTTTCAAAAGGTCTGCTTTTTGCGGATAACAGTAATTCTCATCATGAAAACTGTGAGGATTACGTTGTGGTGTGTGTGTGTGTGTTGTGTGTGTGTGTGTGTGTGTGTGTGTGTGTGTGTGTGACGAGTAAACATGAAGTACGTGACATGGAAACTTGTTTAGTTGACAGACAAAAAGTGAACATGAGTAAAACTACCCCCCCCCCCCCCCCCCCCCACCCGCCCCTTCTTTTGTGTGTGTGTATTTTTGTTTTACACTAATTGCTTGTGAGCAGTTGAAACAGGTAATTAGAGCAGCTGCTTCTTGTTTCCGGCATTCTGCGCCTTTTCTCCGCGAGTTCTTAGCGCAGGTATGAAGAAGAATGGTGGAGATCATTATTGTTCCAGATCTTTTTTTTTTTTCAAGAATGACGACGAGATACCGCAGGACTTTGGCGGTGTGCCGTCATTGTCAATATGGACAAAAGGAACGAAGACAGCGCGTCATGTGAAAAATACGATCGTGGGATCTTCCTCGTGTGTTTCTCGGGTGGGGGGTGGGGGGGGGGGGGGGGGGGGGGGGTTCACCAGCGTTATCCTCAGCAGAATCCTCCTCATCACTGACACCCGGTGACACTGTTGCTCCAGAATCTGTGTGTGTGTGGCTTTCGAGCAGGCAGTGGCTCCAGCGATGTGGAGTTTGTTCTCCGCCAGTGGGAAGAGAAGTTCTTGAGAGCAAAAACCAGGAGCTCCACCGGGTGCTTTCATTTCGCCCGGAACGAAAACACGCTTCGCTATGCAGGGGAGGATCAGGCAGACACGGATGCACACGCGTGAGCACGGACTGTATGCGCACATGCATGTAAACGCGTTCGCGCGCGCATGCACGCATATAAGCGCGCCCGCTCGTGCGCGCTCTCTGTCTCTGTCTGTCTGTCTCTCTTTCTCTCTCTTTCTCTCTCTCTGTGCCAGCCTCTCTGTCTCTGTTTCTGTCTGTCTGTCTGTCTGTCTGTCTGTCTCTCTGTCTCTCTCTCTCTCTCTCTCTCTCTCTCTCTCTCTCTCTTGCAAACACACACACACACACACACACACACACACACACACACACACACACACACACACACACACACACACACACGCACGCACGCACGCGCGTGCACACACACACACACACACACACACACACACACACACACACACACACACAACACACACTCACACTCACACACACACACACACAACACACACACACACACACACACACACACACACACACACAACACACACACACACACACACACACACACACACACACACACACAGTGCAGACCTTCAGACCGTCCTTGCCGAATCTTAAGACACTTGGGATGAAATAAGC
>CM031597.1:18091060-18093560 GCA_018398815.1 Conus ventricosus
CGGGAAGAGGGAAGTAGGGAGGGGTAGGAGGTAGGGGGGAGCTAGATCGCCTTTCCGTTCGTGGGGGGTCAAGATCTCAATCAGCAGCTTAGGAGGGGAACTAACTCCTGATGAAAGTGATAATGCCTTTTCTCTTAATTCCACGATAATTGAAATCAAGGAGTGGATAAATACACTGAAGTAGAGTCCTTCTTACTCCGATATGGCTTGACGACAGGGGTGGGGGTGGGGGGTTGGGGTGGGGGGTGGGGGGGGGGGGATGGACGGTTGAGAAGGGAGCGATAATCGTTGTTACCGTTACTACTATGATTAACATCTTCATCGTAATATTCAGTGTCATGATTTTATAACTATTGTCATTATCGTAATTGTTATTATTGTTGTTACCATTATTTCTGTTATTATTGTTTTTAGAATTGTAATTATTATAATCATCATTATCATTACCATCATCGTATTATAATATAATTATGTTATTATGATTATTATTATTATTATTATTATTATTATTATTATTATTATTATTATAAGAATTGTTGTCGTCGTGGTCGTCGTCGTTGTCGTCGTTGTTGTTGTAGTTATTATTATGATTATTGTTATGTTGTTTTTGTTGCTGCTGCTGCTGCTGCTGCTGCTGCTGTTCTGCAGCAGCTGTCAACCGTCACTCAATCAATGTTCGAACACATTTCAATCGATGGCGAGAGAATGCGGCGGAGATGTTTGCGGCGGTGTGTTGAGTTCCTTCCATCCAGAGACTACTCATCGGCCCTGGCTGACTCATGCTGGCTCATTGACTCACTCACCCACCCACACGTCATCCCCCGCCCCACCCACCCATGCTTCCTCTCAGGCCGCTCGCTTCCTTCGTAGCCTACTTCCCCCTGCGGCGGCGGGTCGGACCTCTTGCCGACGTCCCCACTGACTGAATGGGAAGCGGCGCTGCTAGGCCTAACAACCATCGATCCTGACCTTTTCCGTCCGTGTTCAGTCTTCAAACGCCTTCTTCTTCTTCGTCTCGTTCTCTGTCTGTCTGTCTGTCACTCTGTGTGTCTGTCTGTCTCTTTCTCTCTCTCTCAATCTCTCTGTCTGTGTGTCTATCTGTCAGTGTGTGTGTGTGTGTGGTGTGTGTGTGTGTGTGTGTGGTGTGTGTGTGTGTGTCTGTCTCGCTTTCTCCTCTCTCTCTCTCTCTCTCTCTCTCTCTCTCTCTCTCTCTCCCCCCTCCCTCCTCTCTCTCTCTCTCTCTCTCTCTCTCTCTCTCTCTCTCTCTCTCTCCTCTCTACATATACACATATATGTGTGTCTGTCTGTCTGTCTGTCTGTCTCTGTGTCTATCTGTGTCTGTGTGTTTGTCTGTGTATGTAAGTGCGCGCGCTTGCGCAATACAAACAGGCTTTCTTCAGCTTTGCATGTCTAGACTCGCGGCTGCCACCCTAGACACGTGGCTGTTATGTAACACCGTCCCTTTGATCGGACACCGTGTGTCATTGTTTTCAGGTGTGTTACGTAAGAAAGAGGTGTTTGTCAACCTCGGGGTATGTCAGTGGAGGAAGGACTAGCGCACAGCCCAAACACACTCACAGCTTGCTTACAATCTCATTCATATATCATGCATTCGTCACATCAAACCACTAGTAAAGTCTATAACTTTACTACACATGATCATAGAAAACATCAATGCGCATGGAATCAAACAAAATAAAACATTCTCTCTTTCCTTGAACTTCACAAAACCATTTATCTAAATCATCATAACTAACCCGGGTATAAATAGATTTTCCACTTTACCTGGCCAGGTGATCTTAAACTATTTACGAATCACTGTCTTTCCTTTTCTTCTTTTTTTTTTTCTTTTCACTGTCACTTTCACAAACACCAGTCACGACACAACTGCTGGCACTGGTCAGGTCGGACTGCTGGCACTGGTCAGGTTAGACTGCTGGCACTGGTCAGGTTAGACTGCTGGCGTTGGTCAGGTTGGACTGCTGATGAAAGTAGCGCTGCCAGGTATGAGGTCGAACCCCGGTTCAAATCGAACAGTGACTACTATACAGACATTGATCTGTTCTCCTTTCTTCCTGCATTAACGCATTGCACTCTCTCTCTCTCTCTTCTAGTCTGCTCTATCAAATGGACATGGTTGCTTTTCTTTTCCTTTTTCTTTTTTTTTTTTTTTCTCTTCATCAGGTAGCGACTCTCTCTCTCAACATCCCTCCTTAGTCCTTGCTCTGCAGACTCTATCTAGTGCTAATGCTTCAACTCGGTTCTGTTCACTCCTCTCATCTCTCTCCTTTTTCTCTCGAGTAGAGACTACTCTCAGAACCTCTCTCTCTCTCTCTGTCTGTCTGTCCTGTTCTCTTCTCCTCTCCTCTCGTTCTCTCACTCTCACATCTTTCTTATCCCGTTCCGATCTGTCAAAAGGGCGAGTACCATTGGTCAGAATTTTTCCCGCCTCGTAAAAGGTCACCTCCCCCATAATTCATTGGACATGCGACTCATGAAA
>CM031597.1:18101060-18123560 GCA_018398815.1 Conus ventricosus
GTGTGTGTGTGTGTGTGAGAGAGAGAGAGAGAGAGAGAGAGAGAGAGAGAGAGAGAGATCAGTATGGCTAAAGTTAATCAGACCGAGACTGCTTTCAGTCTGTCACTGAAAAAGAGGGAAGGTTCGGAGGTGCGACAATGCAAGGCTGAGTCAGTGGGTAAGACGGCTTGCCTGTTAGTCCTGTGTTCAGTTCCTTTTTAAGATCACTGATGCTGTTAGAATTCAAGTGAATAGTTTAAAACTTGCATATACGAATAACAACAACAATAATCACAGTAATCATCCTAATACTGGGACGGTACTGCTGATGATGATACTACTACAGCTACTATTATTGATACTACTTTTAAAAAAATTTCACTCTAAAGTCTACAGACGGACGGGAAGTATATAGTATTATAGGTGATAATGTGCACTCGCTTTCGCTCTCTTGCTGTGTGTGTGTGTGTGTGTGTGTGTGTGTGTGTGTGTGTGTGTGTGTGTGTGTGTGTGTGAGAGAGAGAGAGAGAGAGAGAGAGAGAGAGAGAGAGAGAGAGAGAGAGAAATGATTTTCTTTTAATTGTACGAACAAAATTGTATCGTATTCAACTTGTCAAATGAATCACATTGCTTCTCTTTGACCTGATTTGTACTCAGTTCCTGTTTTGAGATTTTATTATTTTGTTAGTTGGTTCGTCTGACTCTCTCTCTCTCTCTCTCTCTCTCTCTCTCTCTCTCTCTCTCTCTATATATATATATATATATAATGCTTATTCTTGATGATGTGTGTTTTCTGTATGTGTCTGTGTGTTATGGAGAGAGAGAGAGAGAGAGAGAGAGAGAGAGAGAGAGAGAGAGAGAGAGAGAGAGAGAGACCGACCGAGGGAGAGATGGAATTACTCATTGATGATCGATCAGCTACAACATTTGCTGTTGGTTTGGAAGGTGAGGAGGAGGAGAGAGGGGGAGGGAGAGGCGAGCTAGCCGAGGATTTACTTCTTTATTCGTGTGTGTGTGTGTGTGTGTGTGTGTGTGTGAGAGAGAGAGAGAGAGAGAGAGAGAGAGAGAGAGCGCACGCGCGAGCGCGCGCGCGTGTGTGTATATGTATGTGTGTGTGTGCGCTCGTGCGTGCGTGCGTGCGTGCATGTGTGTGTGTGTATGTGTGTGCGTGTGTATGTGTGTACGTGTGTGTGTGTGTGTGCATGTGTGTGTGTGTGACGTAAACGGTTCAGCAGATACCTCAGGACTTGTGCACTCTGAGCACAGCCCGAGGCACTGGAAGCCGAAAATATGTGGTGGATGTTGCTGCTGAGCGGGCGTTCTGCTGCTTGCTACAGAGAGAGAGAGAGAGAGAGAGAGAGAGAGAGAGCTTGAGCTTTTTATTTCAGGCACGACAAGTATCTGCTTTCCCTATATCCCGCTTCCACTCACTCACTACACACTCCGTGTGTGTGTGTGTGTGTGTGTGTGTGTGTGTGTGTGTGTGTGTGCGTGCGTGTGTGTGTGTGTGTGTGTGTGTGTGCGTGTGTATGTATGTGTGTGTGTGTGTGTGTGTGTGTGTGTGTGTGTGCGGGCGTGTGTTGTGTGTGTGTGTGTGTGTGTGTGTGTGTGTGTGATAGAGAGAGAGAGGGGGGTGAGGTGGGGAAGGGGGTATACCACAGACGTTACATTATGGACGAGCGCGCAGGCGCATGCTTGTGTTTGTTCTTGTGCTTTGCACATTTGCATGCGAGCTCAACGGGTACAGCCAGACTCCGTTCCCGTCTTCTTCTCTCTTCCTTCTTCTTCTTTCTTTCCTTCCTTTTCACACACACTGCGCCTCAGGAAGGGCTGGAAGCGATCAGTGGCACATTCATGATAGTGTGTCAGTTATTCTGGAAGCTGCCGTGACGGCCCGCTGCGGAAGAGGCTTGAAAAAAATCTCTCTTTTTCCCAGCCTCTGTGGTGCTGCTACCATAGCGCGTACATTCTTTTAACTTTAAAGGAAAGAGCGTGAAAGTCTAGTTCAGACAGTTTAGAAACCTGTCTGTCTGTTTCTTTGTTTGTTTGTTTTGTTATGTCTTTGGTTTAAAGAGTTGGCTGCATGATGAATTGATTCATACATTTATTGTTGGAATTGGACGGATTCCAACCTGGTCAAATGGGGGGGGGGATCAGCTGACCCTAGAGGTTCTTCTTACTACTACAAACAGATCAGAAAGTCCTGTTTGCTTGTTTGTTTGTTTGGTTTTTTTTTTTATCTTAGGTTTAAAGAGTTGGCTGCATTATGAATTGATTAATTAATAAATTTATCGTTGCAATCAGACCGGAAAAAAAATGCTTTTGAAACAGGAAAGGAAGCAAGTTATGACTTGCCACAAACGTTTTCGTCTGCTTCGTTGAGTATCGGGACAACCTCGCGTATTTTCACGTGACGTATATGATGTGATTAGAGTTTAAAAGAAACGAGAAGAAAAAAAAAGAGAGTGGAAACCAAACTGCCATCGCGATTGGACGTGAAACTTCATCCTGGGTTGGAGGTCTGCTGCTACGGAAACGCAGAAGGCGGGGCACATAGTACAGAGGCCTGTTGCACGCCTTGTGTTTACGTCACCAGGGACAAGACCCGGCCAGCTGCACCTAAACACTGTTGTCCCGTATTGGTCGACTGAGACTTGCAAACTGACGTCACCTCGGTGCATGCGTACTATTTCTACTGGTTGTGTGTTGCCCAATACTGTCAGTGACTAAAAGCAAAACAAGAGAAAACGAGAATTCATTTGAAAAGGAAATGAAATTGAAAAAGAAAAAAGAAAAGAAAGAAAGACTAACGACCAACACTCAGAAGCCTTCAAAACTTACTCTGAACTATTTAGGGCTTTTAATGGAGGAGGGTCACAGAGTGCGTATCATCCGATGCATCATGGAAAAGGGATGCGCGATCGTTGGATTAAGTGAAAGGATTGGTCAGATGTGCACTTAGACCCGGTAAAGCCATTTTCCCCCCTCTTTCCAGATCCTTTTCGTTGAATTGGTAACTCTCAGTCTGTCTGTCTGTCTGTCTGACTATCTCTCTCTTTTTCTCTGTCTGTCTCTCTCTTTTTGTCTGTCTGTCTGTCTGTCTGTCTCTCTCTGTCTCTCTCTCTCTCTCTCTCTCTCTCTCTCTCTCTCTCCTCTCTCTCTCTCTCTCTCTCTCTCTCGTCCTTGAATTTATGTTATTAGTATATAGTGTAAAGAAGCTGTAGCTTATCTATTGTGTCCTTAAATTACAAAAAAAGAAAACCTTTGCAGCTCTCTCTCTCTCTCTCTCTCTCTCTCTCTCTCTCTCTCTCTCTCCTCTCTCTCTCTCTCTCTCTCTCTCTCTCTCCGTTCTTGAATTTCTGTTAATAGTGCGTAGTGTAAAGAAGTTCTATGCTTATCGATATTGCTTTCAATAAAACATTTGTAACTCTCTCTCTCTCTCTCTCTCTCTCTCTCTCTCTCTCTCTCTCTCTCTCTCTCTCTCTCTCTCTCTATCTCTGTGTGTGTCTCTCTCTCGTTTAAAAAAATCTGTCTCTACTTCTCTCTTCCTTTGATTAGATTTTAAACAAGACAAGTGGAAAAAAAGAAACATTGGGGTTAGTATCTTTCTGGGAATATCTTTTCATAACTTGCACATAGTGTCTTGTAATCTGTCTCTACTTCTCTCTTCCTTTGATTAGATTTTAAACAAGACAAGTGGAAAAAAAGAAACATTGGGGTTAGTATCTTTCTGGGAATATCTTTTCATAACTTGCACATAGTGTCTTGTAATCTGTCTCTACTTCTCTCTTCCTTTGATTAGATTTTAAACAAGACAAGTGGAAAAAAAGAAACATTGGGGTTAGTATCTTTCTGGGAATATCTTTTCATAACTTGCACATAGTGTCTTGGGTTAGTATCTTTCTGGGAATATCTTTTCATAACTTGCTCATAGTGTCTTGGGGTTAGTATCTTTCTGGAATATCTTTTCATAACTTGCACATAGTGTCTTGGGTTAGTATCTTTCTGGGAATATCTTTTCATAACTTGCACATAGTGTCTTGGGGTTAGTATCTTTCAGGGAATATCTTTTCATAACTTGCACATAGTGTCTTGGGGTTAGTATCTTTCTGGGAATATCTTTTCATAACTTGCACATAGTGTCTTGGGGTTAGTATCTTTCTGGGAATATCTTTTCATAACTTGCACATAGTGTCTTGGGGTTAGTATCTTTCTGGAATATCTTTTCATAACTTGCACATAGTGTCTTGGGTTAGTATCTTTCTGGGAATATCTTTCATAACTTGCACATAGTGTCTTGCTGCGCGAATAAATTTCTTTTCCATCCCCCCCCCCTCCCCCCCATCAGACATGGGGTGTGTGGGTGGTGGGGTTGGGAAATTCGACCGGCGCACAGAAACCGGCGCGACGGGGAATAAGGGAGAGGGGGGGGGGGGACAAAGTTCTTTTCAATTCTGGAATCGACCCTGAGGCCATGTTGGGTCGGTCTCACAAAAGGCACAAGACCAAGCCTCCCCTGCGTGCGTTCCTCCGTCATGCACGTTCGATTCGCTGGGAGGGCGGGGGGGGGGAGGTGGAGGGAGGGATCGGAGAGAAGGAGTGGGGTGGGGAGTCGGGGGGGGGGGGGGGGGGGGGTTCACATCACGTCGAGGTGCTGAAGACAGGACGACGGGTGCTGGCGGACGAAGACAAAGATTGTGACGTCTGTCTGCCTCGTAATCGAGGTAGCTAGAATTATGTGAAGGAAGGGGTTGGGGTTGGGGTGGGGAGAGGGGGGGGGGGGGGGTGATGCCTGACGTAAATTACAGAACGTTGTGTACATAAGCCAATATACACCTGAGTCAAAGAGCAGACGCCTTGTGTCGGTGGCATCATCAGCACATGCCGGTGTTTGCTGCTGCTCGTGAGTGCTGTGCAAACTCGTGCTGATGTAGTTGTAGCAAAGAGGCTGGAGGGGGTGGGGGGGGGGTGGGGGGTGAGGACACCCCCCCCCCCACCCCCGCCCCTCGCCTCTTTGGTAGTCGTCGCGGCTGTATTCTGTATCTCTCTCTACTCCCCCAACTGTCTGTCAGCGTGTCGGTCTCTCTCTCTCTCTCTCTCTCTCTCTCTCTCTCTCTCTCTCTCTCTCTCCTCTCTCTCTCTCTCTCTCTCTCTCTTCCTCTCCTCTCTCTCTCCTCTCTCTCTCTCTCTCTCTCTCTCTCTCTCTCTCTCTCTCTCTCTCTCTCTCTCTCTCCTGTCTGTATGTATCTCTCTCCCCCCGCAGTGGCAGGCCGTTGATGCTGAGCAGTGCTGTGCTACTGTGGGTGTTTATTGTGAGGGGTGTGTGTGTGTTGGGGCACTGTTTGGAGTGGTAAAGTACTCGGCGACGCCGGGCAGGGCAGAAGACTGATGAATGTCTTGGAGCACCAGGTAGATCATGTGCAGGATGTCCACCAGTGGATACAGGATGGCTACCAGTTGCTGTGGTAGGTGCTCATGATTTGTCTTTCTTTTTTTTCTTTTTTTATTACCTCGCGTTTTGTTATTATATATTACGGGAATTGCCTTATTGGCATATAATAATGCTGGACATTGACGTAACAGGACACTGATGATCGATTGATCAGAGCGAGGAGATAGCAGTTGGGAAAGGTTAATAATTCATGCGCGTTGGAGCTGTGGTTTCATTTGAGTGAGAGCTCGTGTGACGCGTCGATAGAGCGCATGTAAAAGCACGCGCCTGCGCGCATGCACGTGCGCAAAGACGCGTGCACGCACACACACTCACACAACGCACGCGCGCGCACACACGCACGCACGCACGCGCACGCACGACACACACACACCACGCACGCACGCACGCACGCACGCACGCACGCACGCACGCACGCACGCACGCACGCACGCACGCACGCACGCACCACACACACACACACACACACACACACACAGTGTCACACACACGAGCACGCACGCACACGCGCGCGCAACACACACACACACACACACACACACACACACACGCACGCACGCACGCACGCACACACACACACACACACACACACACACACACACACACACACACACACACACACACACACACACACACACACACACACACACACGTAGGGCTTGATTTTCTTCTTCACACAGACATAAACTATGAAGGCTGCACACTCTCCCTCGCTCGCTGTGGAGCGCGTTTTTTCCCGATTGTCCTGACAGTGTTGCTGACTACAGCGCAGAGGGAGAGTGAAGACGACCCACCCCGTCACGGATGGAGTGCACGCCGTTCCCGCTTCTCTGCTGTTCTACCTGTATACTCCTCGTCCTTGCTGATGCAACTTGCTTTCCTTCCGCTGCTGGAATGGAGATTTTCTCTCTGTCTGTCTGTCTCTTCTCTCCCCCCCCCCCTCCCCCTCTCTCTCTCTCTCTCTCTCTCTCTCTCTCTCTCTCTCTCTCTCTCTCTCTCTCTCTCTCTCATTCTGTGTCTGTCTGTCTGTCTCTGTCTGTCCTGTCTCTCTCTCTCTCCTCTCTCTCTCTCTCTCCTCTCTCTCTCTCTCTCTCTCTCTCTCTCTCTCTCTGCATGCCTGCTTGCATGCCTGCGTGCCTCTGTGTGTGTGTGTCTGTGTGTCTGTGTGTGTGTGTGTGTCTGTGTGTGTGTGTGTCTGTCTGTCTGTCTGTCTGTCAGTCACTCTCCCCTCTATCTCTTTCCTCGCCCTCCCCTCTCGCTCTCTTCCCAGAGTTCATTCAAGTCCTTAAGAATCCTTGAATCTTTATGACCCCTTTTCAAGATTTAGACAGTCCCCCCCCACACCCCCCCCCCCCCCCCCACACCCCCAAAAATCTGGACTTTAGTGCCATTTAATACCTCACATGTTCTCACCTCCATGTAGTGCCATTTAATACCTCACATGTTCTCACCTTCATGTAGTGCCATTTAATACCACACATGTTCTCACCTTCATGTAGTGCCATTTAATACCTCACATGTTCTCACCTTCATGTAGTGCCATTTAATACCTCACATGTTCTCATCTCAGCGACATCAACTCTGACGAAAATGCCCACCTGCTTGTGCCTCGACTATCGTTCTTTCTACCCTCGTTTTCTTTCTGTCGAAGTAAAATCAGTTGGCACCGACCGCGACAGAATCGTAAGCGAACGAGTAGGTCGTGTGCCAGTAGAAGAACACAGCGAGGTGGACGTGCTCGGTGATTAGGACGATTCTTAGGAAACCTAGCTGCTCAGTTGCACGCATAGGTAAAGGAACACGTATTACTACTGTGATGCCTTCATACAGTGGGTAGTAGTCATGGAATTCCATTGAATCTCTCTCTGTCTGTCTGTCTGTCTGTTTGTCTCTCTCTCTCTCTCTCTCCTTCCTCTCCTCTCCTCCTCCTCTCTCTCCTCTCTCTCTTCTCTCTCTCCTCTCTCTCTCTCTCTCTCTCTCTCTGTCTCCGCAACGAGCTCTCTCACTGTCTCTTTCTCTCTCTCTCTCTCTCTCTCTCTCTCCTCCTCTCTCTCTCTCTCCTCTCTCTCTCTCATCTCTCTCTCTCTCTCTCCACAACGAACTCTCTCACTCTATTTTCTGTCTCTCTCACTCTCTATTTTTCTGTCTCTCTCTCTCTCTGTCTGTCTGTCTGTCTCCTCTCTCTCTCTCTCTCTCTCTCTCTCTCTCTCTCCTCTCTCTCTCTCCTCTCTCTCTTTTTCCCCCACAACGAACTTTCTCTCTCTCTCTCTCTCTCTCTCTCCTCTCTCTCTCTCTCTCCTCTCTCTCCTCTCTCTCTCTCTCTCTCTCTCTCTCCATCCACAACGAACTCTCTCTCACTCTCTCTCTCTCTCTCTCTCCTCTCTCTCCTCTCCTCTCCTCTCTCTCTCTCTCCGTCTCTCTCTCTCTCTCATCCGCCTCCTCCTCCACCCTCCCGGAATCCTCCCTGTACACCAATCTGAGAATCGTCTAATGAGCTGCATGACATCATCTGAAGCCTGGAAAGATGTGGAAAAGGAGGAGTGGAGGGTAGGTGGTAGAAGTCGATGGTGGCAGCTCGGGGGCAATGAATACCTGGGCACGGCAGGGAAGGAGATGGAGATGGGGAACATCATACAGCGTACAACAAGGCGAGGTAATCGGTATTCCCAACGGTATAAAAATACTGACATACAGGCCGAGGTAATCGGTATTCCCAACGGTATAAAAATACTGACATACAGGCCGAGGTAATCGTATTCCCAACGGTATAAAAATACTGACATACAGGCCGAGGTAATCGTATTCCCAACGGTATAAAAATACTGACATACAGGCCGAGGTAAACGGCATTCCCCAACGGTATAAAAATACTGACATACAGGCCGAGGTAATCGGTATTCCCAACTGTATAGAAATACTGACATACAGGCCGAGGTAATCGGTATTCCCACCTGTATAAAAATACTGACATACAGGCTGAGGTAATCGGTATTCCCAACTGTATAGAAATACTGACATACAGGCCGAGGTAATCGGTATTCCCAACGGTATAAAAATACTGACATACAGGCCGAGGTAAACGGTATTCCCAACGGTATAAAAATACTGACATACAGGCCGAGGTAAACGGTATTCCCAACGGTATAAAAATACTGACATACAGGCCGAGGTAAACGGTATTCCCAACGGTATAAAAATACTGAGAGATTTGATGACGGTGTACACCCGAAGTGATGATGTTGAATGCGTGCTGTCAGGAGGGTCAGTCTGACACAAGAAGGCGGGAGAGAGAGAGAGAGAGAGAGAGAGAGGGGGGGGGGGTGCGGTCAGATGTGGGGGAGAAAGAGGCGTGAAAGGGAGTGAGGGGGGGGGGGGGGAAATATAATCCCAAGAGATATTAGTTTCAGGATTTCCCCCTCCCTCAAGGGAGAAAGGGTGTAAAAAGGGAGGGAGGGGGCGGTGCAGGGCCAAAAAAAAAATCATAATCCCAGGATGCATGAGTGTCAGACCCCCCCCCCCCCCCCCCCCCCATTCCCGACCCTCTCGCCTCCAGTTTTGGATGTGGCGGAGGTGGGTGGCTGGAAATAACGCTGCTGTGTGGGGGAAGTTCCGTTTCCTGTGTGACGTGCCAGGACGTGGTAGGATTCGCTACAGACTGTGTGGCAAGGGCGGGGGGGGGGGGGGGGGGGGGGGGGGGGGGGGGGGGGGGGGGGGGGGAGATGTTCGGGCAGGATCGTGCAGAAGAAATGGTTAGCTTGGGTTCTGTGGAGTCCCGTCACAGGATGGCGTTGTTGTTGTTGTTGTTGTTGTTGTTTTCAGTATTACTTTGATGTTGTGCTTATCTGTAGCCTGTTGTGCTTGGTAGTGCGTCATAGTTTGCTTCTTCTTTGTTTTGACGATTGTGGTATATATGCGTGCGTTGTATGGTATTGGAATGGTTTCAGTCAACTCAATTGATCTATCTGTCTGTCTGTTTGTCTGTCTGTTCCTGTCGCCTGGTTCTATAGGTTTCCTTGGGAACTTCGGCAGCTGGTCATTACAGCATGGGGAACTTCATTTGTCGATACCCCACCCTCCTCCCCCGCCGTTCCTGTCCTCCCCTCCCTCCTCTTCATCCCTCTCTTCCTCCTTTCCGCTCTCTCTCTCTCTCTCTTTCTCTCTCTCTCCCTATCTCTCTTTCTCCCTATTTCTCTTTCTGTCTCTCCCCTACACTTTTCCCCTCTCGCTGTCTCTCTTGCCTCTGCTCTGTCTGGCTGTCTGTCAGTCCTCTCTTCTCTCTCTCTCTCTCTCTCTCTCTCTCTCTCTCTCCTCTCTCTCTCTCCTCGTCTCTCTCTCTCTTCTCTCTGCCTCTCTCTCTCTCTCTCTGTCCTCTCTCTCTCTCTTTCTCTCTCTGTCCTCTCTCTTCTCTCTCTCTCTCTCTCTCTCTCTCTCTCTCTCTCTCTCTCTCTCTCGTTTGCTCGCTCGCATGCTTGCTTTGCTCACTCCATTTCCTCTCTCTGCCTCTTCCTTGCCCCCCCCCCCCCCCCCCCCCCCCCCCCCCCAACCCCATGCATTTGTGCGTCTACCGCATTATTTTCTTCTCCCTTTAGATAGCGTTATTTGCCCCCACGCTCCCCCCACCCCCACCCCTTACCACCGGATTCATAGCCACATTTCAGGCCCTGTGCTTTGGCAGTCCTAGCGTAGCCCGCGGATTCAAAACTGCATTGACGCTACCCGCCCAAAAAATCTCAGTTACTAGCAAGTCGCTTCGACGGTGATGTGCAGCTAGCGACTGCATTGTTTCAACACGCGCAGCGGAGAGTGGTCAGCTGCTGATGTAATGAGCTTATGACTATGATCCATATCGCTGCTTTAATCGTAGAGGAATGGAAACATCCCTGCTTGTTGACGCAAATCCTGTGACCCAGCAACGTAGAAGCTTTGGGCACGACTTCTTCTTTTTGTACTCCAGTTCTTTTTAGAACGAAGAAATGCTGTCTCTGTGTGTGTGTGGTGTGTGTGTGTGTGTGTGTGTGTGTGTGTTGTGTGTGTGTGTGTGTGTCTGCCTGTGTCTGTCCGTGGTCAAAATGTGTTCCACTCGCTCCACTTCTGAACTGATCTTTCTGAAAATTTTGTAGGTATGTTCTTAGGGGTTTTCGGTGATGCCTGATGTTTATTTTACAATAGCCGTTACTAAGGTCTAAGGGCCCCCCAAAACGGTTTTTCTTTAAAGGGAAATATCTCAGAAGTACTTGGCGTTTTTAAGCGGTTTGGATGATCTTGTGAAAATCGGAGCCTCTTTCCATATGTAAGGTGTAATGGAGAATGAATCTCTACGGAAGTGACCCCAACACCCAAAAGCCGTTCCCCTCTGCTTGAAGACACGGAAAAGAAAAAAGAGTGCCGATTCAAACCCCAAAAAATTTTCCCAGTGCAAAAACAAATTTTAAAACCCTTTCGGGGAGAGCTGGGAGAGTTTATATGCTTTGTTTGTTATTCATTGTTTTTTTTTTTTTTTTCTTCTTTTTTTTTTTTTTTTTTTTTCAAATAAAACATTTTTCAAATTTATAAAGTTCCTTTTATTTCAAACGCAGTAAAACGCATGAAAGAATGGTTCTCGCATAAATTGTCCACAGGTGTGGAAAAGGGCGGGTGTGAATCCTACAAAATTTTCTTCTCCCCTTTCCGTATTTGATTTTTTTTTTTACTTATCTTCCCATAGTTCTCGCCCCCCCTTCCCCCTTTCCCCCCACCCTCTGTTCCCCCACTTTTCCCCCTTCCCATTTCCACCCCCCTCATTCCCCTGTCTTGTTATTTTTTGTCTTCTTTGTTTGTTTTTGTTTTTACTTTTTAAGTCGTCGGATAGCGATTTTTTAATAAATTATCTCCCCCCCCCCCCCCCCCCCCCCCCCCCTCCTTTCTCATAGACAGGTGTCATCACTCCTTTGATTATTTTTTAAACCTATGGATGAAAGTCTGGCTCCTTACCCCTTGTTCCCGTTGTGGGTTTTCCCCTTACCCAATTTTTTATAGAGAGAGAGGGAGGAAACGGGGGAGAGAAGGGGAGAGCGGGTGCGTACGTGCGTGCGCGCGGTGTGCTGTGTGTATGAGGGAGAGAGAGAAAAAGGGGAGAGGAGAGCATGGTGTTTATGTTTGTGGGTGCGGGGTTTGGGGGTGTTGTTTTGTATGAGGAGAGAAGAAGGGGGAGGAGGGAGAGAGGGATTCAATACTCTCCCTTTTTTCTACCCTTTCAGCTTTTACCATTATCGTCCCCCCCTTTTACAACCCCTCCGACCCCTGTGACCGGATTAGTTCCGGGCCAGCCCAGAAAAGCAGCCCCGGGCCTACATTGGGAAAAACTTCTCATTTATAGGGGAGAAAATCTTCGTTGACCATTTTATGTGATCGCCCACAACTACCAAAGCCGTGCATTTGCACGTGCCGGGGTCGGCTGGCTCTCCAGACCATTCCACGCATGGGGTGAACTTGCGAGATGGAAATTTTTTTGATGAAGTGGAAAGACATCGAAAACGCCCCCGCCTCAATCTGAGGGCAACGATTCAAAAATGTTTTTTGCTCACAAAAAAGAGAGAAGAGAGAGGAGAGAGAGGAGAAGAGAGAGAGGGCAGGCAGGCACGCCCCCACCCAGCAACCCCCCCCCCCCGCGCGCGCGCACTCAACCCCACACACGCGCGCGCCGCACCACACAGAACGAAGAACGGACGATATGTTTTTTAAAGAGGGAAAGGAACGAAACAAAGTCATGGCTTTACACAAACAACACAACCCACACAACCACACAGAGAGTTCCCCACGGTTCGAGATGCCCTTGGGGAACACTTGAGTGGGAAATTTTTTTATGGTATACGGTCTCAAAAAAAAAAAAAAATTTAACATTCTAGTGAACGAGTAAAGAACACCTAGAAAATTCATATCCTAATCACCTTAAAATCTATACTGATGGTTCGGTTATGGACACAGCTGACAGCGGTTCTGGTTTCGTTATTCCAAGTCTGAATATAGGAAAAACATTTTCATCTCGGAAAGGGATTTTCAATATTCACTACAGAACTGTATGCTATAACTGATGGCTTTATTTTGTGTATATAGTACTCCAATATCCTTTTTTAGTGTGCTGTTTTGTGTTGATTCCAAGTCTGTTTTTGCAAGCACTGCAATCTTGGGATTGTAAGGCTCAGAAAAGAATTTGTTATATGAAATAAGGTACCTGATACACTGTATTATGTCTCAGGGTATAATCGTAGACTTCTGTTGGATTCCTTCACATTGTGGTCTCAGAGGGAATGAAATAGCAGATAATCTAGCTAAACTTGGTGCACAAAACTGTTCAGAATGTGTGCTAAATTTGCCATTACATCCTTCCAAGTGTGAAATACTATTCAACCTGGAACACTACGTTTACAAAACCTTTTTCTGTGAAAAATGCTACACACTGCCTAGCTGCTCACGCCATCTTGCTAAGATTATCACAAAATAAGGCTGAACACATGGAAGACCATATTTTCTCCTGAGTTGTGTGTGTCTGTGGAAAATTCATCTCTGTGCACCACCTTCTATTAGATTGTCCAGTTTTAACTAAAATGTATAAGGCGAAAGGTATCAATCTTGACAAATATGAAAATGAGAGTCAAGTTCTGTCTACTCATGCATAATTGAGTTTGGCCGCCACTTTTTAGCCAGTTCTGATGTGCTGACTTTTGAGTCCCTAACCATCGCTCCCCCCTTCCAGCTGTCAGCTGTGTACCCACCCCCCCGCTCCCCCCCCCGTCCCCCCCCCCCCCCCCCCCCCCCCCCCCCCCCCCCCCCCCGCTTTTTTTTTTTTTTTTTTTTTTTTTTTTCGTCTAATATCATCTGCCGGATGAAAAGACGTAAAATTAAACCACACCACACACCAACCAAAAGAGAGAGAGAGAGAGAGAGGAGGGGAGAGAGAGAGAGAGAGAGAGAAGAGAGAGAGAGAGAGAGAACGATCGAAATGTTGTTTACTGAGGGAAAAGAATACGCACAAAGTCAGTGGCTTTTTTTTCATCCAGCCCTCAAACAAAAAAAGGTATCTAAATATATGAAAGAAAACATCGAATAGAGCTGCTTATTAGTACATATACAACAATGAATACATAACAATTTAGAATGAAGAATGCAATATATGATTAGAGGAGGAAGAGAGTGTGCGAGGGTGGGAAGGAGGTTGGATGGAAAATCGACAGACAGAAAGAGAGAGTGGGGGATGGGGGAGTGGTGAAACAGAATGAGAGTCTCTAAGAAGAGAGAGAGAGAGAGAGAGAGAGACAATCGCAGTTTTTCAACTCAAATGGGAAGCACGTATTTCCCAACCTCTGGTTGTGAAGACTAGTCACACGACAGGGCGCATGAGAACCTCTTCAGAATCACAGAACAAGCAGTCTTCGTACATCGTGAGTGGCAGTGACGAGAGAGAGAGAGAGAGAGAGAGAGAGAGGAGAACAAACAGACTGACAGATCCAACTGTATCTACAAATTTCACACACATAATTATAGATATTACAGTACATGACATAAAAAACTGAATCCTCGAAGTCCATCCATACAGATACTACGTCATCCATATATATTACACAAACTGCATCCCTGAAGTACGAGAGAGAGAGAGAGAGAGAGAGAGAGGAGAGAGAGAGAGAGAGAGAGAGAGAGAGAGAGAGGGGAAAGAAAATGAAGAGACAGACTCTCTGACACACACACACAGGCACACACGCACACAGAGTGGGTGAGTGGAGAAAAAGTGAAGACAGTCACACACACACACACACACACACACACACACACACACACACACACACACACACATACACAGAGAGAGAGAGAGAGAGAGAGAGAGAGAGAGAGAAAGCAATCGCTGTTCTTCAAAATGATTAGCTGGTAGTGAAGACTGGTCACACGACAGTGTGCATCAAACCTTTTTCAGTGACAAAACCACCGGTCTCCGTACATCGGGAGAGTCAGTGACAACAAGCAGAGAGGAAGAGGGAGACGGAGAGGGAGGGAGAGAGGGAGAGAAAGAAAGAGAGGGAGGGGGAGGGGGTAACTGAGAACGAACAGACTGGCAGATCAGACTGCGTCCACAAAGTTCACACATAACCTTTATCAGACATATTACTTTTCATGAGAAGAAACTGAATTCTGGAAGTCCATAAAATTACATGCATACAGATACTACGTCATCCGTGTATCACACAAACTGCATCCCTGAAGCACAAACCTCAAACATGTAGATGCTGCCGACAAAACAGCATCCCCAAAGTACAAACCTCAAACATGTAGATGCTGCCGACGAAACAGCATCCCCGAAGTACAAACCTCAAACATGCAGATGCTGCACTTAAAACAGCATCCCCGAAGTATAAACCTCAAACATGCAGATGCTGCACACAAAACAGCATCCCCGAAGTATAAACCTCAAACATACAGATGCTGCCGACAAAACAACATACCCGAAGTACAAACCTCAAACATGCAGATGCTGCCACTTAAAACAGCATCCCCGAAGTATAAACCTCAACATGCAGATGCACACAAAACAGCATCCCCGAAGTATAAACCTCAAACATGCAGATGCTGCTGACAAAACAGCATCCCTGAAGTACAAACCAACCTCAAACATGCAGATGCTGCAGACAAAACAGCATCCCCGAAGTGCACACCTGCTGCATTATCCCCGAATCACCGGACCGCACTTTCACACACATGATACAAAAGCTACATCATTCCCTAACAGGCAAATTGCACTGGGAAGCCCATATACATACAGATAACTGACAAACTGCGTCCCAAAGTCCGCCAATATATCGTCCCCTTAGTAGACACACTGCGTCTCCGAAGTCCACACGCGCAGATACTAGATCATCCCTTTATCAGACAAACTGCATCTTCGGAGTTCACACACAGACATATTACACCATTCTCATATCAGGGGGAAAGGGGAGGGGGGGGGGGGGCAAAAAAAACTCCACCCTTACCACCTGGACCCCGGGGGTCCACCCATGAAATGCGCTCTTTGAGCTTTATCAGGAAAAAACTGCTGCCCAAATCCACTCGAAAAGATATTCTCACGCAAACTGATTCCCCTAAACCTCACAATACTGTCATCTCTCAGGAGCGTATCCCCATCTCTCCCTCGTTCTGTCACCTTTTGGGTGCGCGCCCTCTTCTCTCTCCCCCCCCCCCTCTCCCCCCCCCCCCCCCCCCCCCCCCCCCCCCCCCACCCCCCCTCTCTCTCTCTTTTCGCTCCCCCCCCCCTCCCCCCCTTTTCCTCTCTCTCTCACAACACACACCACACACACACAACCCACACAACACAACCACACCCCCAATAGAAATAAATGCACACATCAAACACGACTGTCTATACATTACAGGATATACTTTTCATTAACAGTGTTAATTAATCCAAAATTTAAAACCAATTAAAATTAAAAGGCCAAAAGGGACCTTGGTATACTTCGTAAAAGCCCCACACTTTTAATGATATTGTACACAGAAAATTAATTGTCAAAGATCATGCTTGCCCCTAAACCCCTTTTCGCCCCCTGGCGCGTTTGTTTTGGGGATATAATCTCAAAAAACCCTTTGAAGTCAAAACCCGGGTTCTTCTTTTCCCTTTAATTTTTTTTGGGAATTTTAAGTCATTTTAACATTCACACCATAAAAGAAGGGTGGACAAAAACCAAAAGAGGAGGGCATGGCGTGGGGGGCTTGGGGGGGAAAAGGGGGGGGGGGAGGGGGAGGGGAGGGGTGGAAGGGGGGAAAACAATGATTGCAACTCTTCTTTGACTTGGGGAAAAAATGCCGTCATCAGCCAAAGGGTGTGTGCGTGCAAAAAAAAGTCAGAAGAGAAAAATTCATCGTTTTGTCTCTCATGATGAATGCTTGTCATTTGCAACATAAGAAAGGGGAAATTCGATTTTAAAACACAACCTACGCTTTCACACACACACGCGCGCGGCACGAAACCACACACCCAAAAACGCACGCACGCACCCCACGCACGACGGAAGCACAACACCAACACACAACCACACAACACACACACACAACCCACACAACCACCCCAAAATGGAGAGGAGAGAGAGAGGAGAGGGAAAAAAAAGACGACAGATCCAACGTATCTACAAATTTTACACAATAATTATAGTATTATGTACATGAAAAAAAACTTAACCTGAAGTCCACCAAAAAGAAATTTTAAAGCTCCATTATAATTTCACAAAATGCATCCCTGAAATACGAGGGAGGGAAAAAGAGGGGAGAAGGAAAAGAGAGGGGGAAACAAAAAGAAAGACAACCCCTTTACACACCACAAACGCACACCACGCACGCACAAACCCCACGACACACACCCCCACACACACACAACACACCACACACAAACACAACACACACACCAAAAAGAGGGGGAGTGGAGAAAATGAAGAACAGTCTCAACAACACACACACACACACCACACACCACACACACAAAACAACACACACGAGAGAGAGAGAGAGAGAGAGAGAGAGAAGAGAGAGAGAGAGAAAGCAATCGCTGTTCTTACAACCAAAATGGATAGCTGGTATTGAATACTGGTCACACGACAGTGTGCATCAAACCGTTTCAGTTGACAAAACCACCGTCTCCGTACATCGGAGAGCAGTGGCAACAAGCAGAGGGGGGAAGAGGGAGACGGATGGAGGGAGGATAGAGGGAGAGAAAGAAGAGAGAGAGGGGGAGGGGTAACTGAGAACGAACAGACCTGGCAGATCAGACTGCGTCCACAAAGTTCACACATAACCTTTATCAGACATATTACTTTTCATGAGAGAAAACAGAATTCTGATGTCCATAAAATTACATGCATACAGATTCTACGTCATCCGTGTATCACACAAACTGCATCCCTGAAGCACAAACCTCAAACATGTAGATCCTGCACACAAAACAGCAATCCCCGAAGTACAAACCTCAAACATGTAGATGCTGCCGACAAAACAGCATCCCCGAATACAAACCTCAAACGCAGATGCTGCACTTAAAACGCATCCCCGAATATAAACCTCAAACATGCAGATGCTGCACACAAACCAACATCCCGAAGTATAAACTCAACATGCAGATGCTGCCGACAAAACAGCATCCCTGAAAGTACAAACCACCTCAAAACATGCAGATGCGCCGACCAAAACAGCATCCCCGAAGGTGCACACCTGCTTGCATTATCCCCGTAATCACGGACCGCACTTTCACACACATACAAAAGCTACCGCATTCCCTAAACAGCAAATTCCCAATGGGAACCCATATACATACATACAGATGAACTAACTGCGTCCAAAGTCCGCCAATATATCGCCCCTTAGTAGACACCACTGTGACTCCGAAGTCCACACGCGCGAATACTACATCATCCCTTTATGCTGACAAACTGCATCTTCGGAGTTCACACACAAGACAAATATTACACCATTCTCATATCAGGGGGAAGGAGGGGAGTGGGGGGGGGTGCCATAACAACTCCACTCCTTACCACCTGGGATCCCAGAGGTCCACGCACATGAAGATATGACTGCTACATGACGTTTATCAGCAAACTGCTGCCCCAGAAGTCACTCACAGAGATATGTCATCATTGCAAACTAGATTCCCCCAAATCCTCACAGATAACTGTCATCTCATCATGCAGCGTACTCCCGATCTCTCCCTCGTTCATCCCCTTGGTGCGCGCTTCTCTCTCTCCACTCCCCCCCCCCCCCCCCCCCCCCCCCTCTCTCTTTCTTCTTCGCTCTCCCCTCTCTCTCTCCCTCTCTCAACTCTCTCTCTCTTCTCTCTCACACACACACACACACACACACAAACAACACACACACACACACACACACACACACACACACAGACGCACGCACGCACACACACTACATAGAAATATACGCACACATGCAAACACGACTATCTATACATTATACGATGATACCACATTACATAGTGTTAAATTACATCACAGAATTTAAAAACCTAAGTGTAGTGAAAGCCAGTAGGGAACCATACAGTATACCTTCGCCAAAGCCCCACACTTTAAGTGACTGATTGTATCAGCAGATAATCTGTTGTTCCTAAGATTCACTGCTGTCACTATAATACCATATTCAGAACCTGGCAGTCGATTGATTGTGGATGAATATAACTCAATAAACCTGAATGTCAAAGGCCGGATTCTTCTTTACCTTTCCAGATTAGTTGGCAATGTTCAAGTTATTTTCAACAACATTCACACCATAAAGAAGGATGGACATCACCAAAGGAGAGAGGACAAGGACCGTGGGGAGGCTGTGGGGAGAAAGGGGGGCGGGGGAGTTGGGTGGAGGGAGTGGGTGGAAGAGGGGGAAGACAGATGATTGCACTCGTTCTGCTGACTTGGTGAAAACATGCCGTCATCAGCAATGGGTGTGTGCAGTGTCAAAACAAAGTCAGAAGAGAAAAATACATCGTTTTGTCTCACATGATGAACTGCTTGTCATTTGCAACATAATGAAAATGTGAAACTTCGATTTTACACACGAACCTACGCATACACACACACACGCGCGCGCGCGCGCGCACGAACACACACACACACACACACACCACCACACACCACAACAACACGCACCCGCACGCACGCACGGAAGCACACACACACACACACACACACACACACCACACACACCACACACACACACCACACACACACACACACACATATGGAGAGAGAGGAGAGAGAGAGAGAGAGAGAACAGAAGAGAGAGAGAAGGAGACAAACTGACAGATCCAACTGTATCTACAAATTTCACACACATAATTATAGATATTACTGTACATGACATAAAAACTGAATCCTCGAAGTCCATCCATACAGATACTACGTCATCCATATATATTACACAAACTGCATCCCTGAAGTACGAGAGAGAGAGAGAGAGAGAGAGAGAGAGAGAGAGAGAGAGTGGGGAAACAAAATGAAGAGACAGACTCTCTGACACACACACACACGCACACGCACGCACGCACACGCACACGCACACACACACACACAACAACACACACACACACACACACACACACACACACACACACACACACAGAGTGGGTGAGTGGAGAAAAGTGAAGACACAGTCTCACACACACACACACACACACAACACACACACACACACACACACACACACACACACACACAACAGAGAGAGAGAGAGAGAGAGAGAGAGAGAGAGAGAGAGAGAGAGAGAGGAAGAAGAAAGAAGCAATCGCTGTTCTTCAACCAAAATGGATAGCTGGTAGTGAAGACTGGTCACACGACAGTGTGCATCAAACCGTTTCAGTGACAAAACCACCGGTCTCCGTACATCGGGAGAGTCAGTGACAACAAGCAGAGAGGAAGAGGGAGACGGAGAGGGAGGGAGAGGAGAGGAAGAGAGAAAGAGAGAGAGGGGGAGGGGTAACTGAGAACGAACAGACTGGCAGATCAGACTGCGTCCACAAAGTTCACACATAACCTTTATCAGACATATTACTTTTCATGAAAAACGAATTCTGGAAGTCCATAAAATTACATGCATACAGATCTACGTCATCCGTGTATCACACAAACTGCATCCCTGAAGCACAAACCTCAAACATGTAGATGCTGCCGACAAACAGCATCCCGAAGTACAAACCTCCAAACATGTAAAAATGCATTGCACTAAAACAGCATCCCCGAAGTAAAACCTCAAACATGCAGATGCTGCACACAAACAGCATCCCGAAGTATAAACCTCAAACATGCAGATGCTGCACACAAAACAGCATCCCCGAAGTATAAACCTCAAACATGCAGATGCTGCCGACAAAACAGCATCCCCGAAGTACAAACCTCAAACATGCAGATGCTGCACTTAAAACAGCATCCCCGAAGTATAAACCTCAAACATGCAGATGCTGCACACAAAACAGCATCCCCGAAGTATAAACCTCAAACATGCAGATGCTGCTGACAAAACAGCATCCCTGAAGTACAAACCAACCTCAAACATGCAGATGCTGCAGACAAAACAGCATCCCCGAAGTGCACACCTGCTGCATTATCCCCGAATCACCGGACCGCACTTTCACACACATACAAAAGCTACATCATTCCCTAACAGGCAAATTCCACTGGGAAGCCCATATACATACAGATAACAAACTGCGTCCCAAAGTCCGCCAATATACCGTCCCCTTAGTAGACACACTGTGTCTCCGAAGTCCACACGCGCAGATACTACATCATCCCTTTATCAGACAAACTGCATCTTCGGAGTTCACACACAGACATATTACACCATTCTCATATCAGGGGGAAGGAGGGGAGGGGGGGGGGCATAACAACTCCACCCTTACCACCTGGATCCCAGAGGTCCACCCATGAAAATGACTGCTACATTGAGCGTTTATCAGGCAAACTGCTGCCCCAGAAGCCCACTCACAGAGATATGTCATCATTGCAAACTAGATTCCCCTAAATCCTCACAGATACTGTCATCTCAGTCAGGCAGCGTACTCCCGATCTCTCCCTCGTTCTGTCAGCCTTTGGTGCGCGCCCCTCTCTCTCTCCCCCCCCCCCCCCCCCCCTCTCTTCTCTTTCTCGCTCCCCCCCCCCCCTCTCTCTCTCTCTCTCTCTCTCCACACACACACACACACACACACACACACACACACACACACACACACACACACACACACACAGACGCACGCACGCACACACACAACATAGAAATATACGCACACATGCAAACACGACTATCTATACATATACGAGGATACCACATTACATTAGTGTTAAATTACATCACAGAATTTAAAACCTAATTGTAGTGAAAGGCCAGTAGGGACCATTCAGTATACTTCGTCCAAAGCCCCACACTTTAAGTGACTGATTGTATCAGCAGATAATCTGTTGTCTAAGATGCACTGCTTGTCACTATATACCATATTCAGAACCTGGCAGTCGATTGATTGTGGATGATATATCTCAATAAACCTTGAATGTCAAAGGCCTGGATTCTTCTTTACCGTTCAGATTTGTTGGCAAGTGTTCAAGTTATTTCAACATTCACACCATAATAGAAGGATGGACATCACCAAAGGAGAGGAGGACATGGACGTGGGGAGGCTTGGTGGGGAGAAAGGGGGGGGGGGAGTGGGTGGGAGGGAGTGGGTGGAAGAGGGGGAAGACAGATGATTGCACTCGTTCTGCTGACTTGGTGAAAACATGCCGTCATCAGCAATGGGTGTGTGCAGTGTCAAAACAAAGTCAGAAGAGAAAAATACATCGTTTTGTCTCTACATGATGAACTGCTTGTCATTTGCAACATAATGAAAATGTGAAACTTCGATTTTACACACGAACCTACGCATACACACACACACGCGCGCCGCGCGCGCCGCACGAACACACACACACACACACACACACACACACACACACACACACACACACAACACACACACGCACACGCACACACACACACGACACACACACACAACACACACACACACACTGGAGAGAGAGAGAGAGAGAGAGAGAGAGAGAGAGAGAGAGAGAGAGAGAGAGAGAGAGAGAGAGAGAGGAGAACAAACAGACTGACAGATCCAACTGTATCTACAAATTTCACACACATAATTATAGATATTACTGTACATGACATAAAAACTGAATCCTCGAAGTCCATCCATACAGATACTACGTCATCCATATATATTACACAAACTGCATCCCTGAAGTACGAGAGAAAGAGAGAGAGAGAGGAGAGGAGAGAGAGAGGGGAAGAGAGAGGAGGAGAGAGAGAGGGGAGAGGGAGGGAGGAGGGGGAAAAAAATGAAGAGACAGACTCTATGAACACACACACACACGCACACGCACGCACGCACACGCACACGCACACACACACACAACACCACACACACACACACACACACAACACACACACACACACACACACACACACACAGAGTGGGTGAGTGGAGAAAAAGTGAAGACACAGTCTCACACGCACACACACAA
>CM031597.1:18136060-18138560 GCA_018398815.1 Conus ventricosus
CAGAAAGTGCTGTGAGATATATTTCCATTGGCTGTGGTGGGTCAGACCAAAGATGGTCAGACGGAAGAGACTGGCCAAGCGAACGCCTGCTCTGAGGCTGCCAAGGTAAGGGGCTTTCAGCAGCTCAACTCTTCTCTCTCTCTCTCTCTCTCTCTCTCTCTCTCTCTCTCTCTCTCTCTCTCTCTCTCACCCCTGCCACCCCCCCCCCCCCCCCCCCAACTCTTCCTCGCCCTCGTCCACACGCACATTCACAGACATACATTGCAGTTTGCATGTATACAAAATTTCATATCAGCGTATGCACGTGCGCTTGGTGTAGCACTAAGAGGTCATTAAAATCCGCATGGAATAGATTTCTGTAACAAGGCCATCTGTTTTTTTTGTTTTTGTTTTTTAATCTGATGCTTAAAATTGTTTTGGTGTTATGTTATCTTTTCGTATGGGTATCTTAGATTGTTATATAGTTTATAATCCCTCGCATTTTGCCAGAAGTAGAATAAAGTTCATGGCATCGTTATCATTATTATCATTATTATGGTTGTTATTTTCTGCTCCAAACTGAACAAGATTTTCATATCACATTGCAGTTTTCTCTGAACAAGTTTTCCAAGTGCGTTTCAGAAGTTTTTGTGCGTGGGAACATTTCCACAGGAGATGATCAATACTCCCATTCGGTGTTGCGCAACAAGTGCATAGATTATACAACTGGTAACGGCCATATGGATGATCCGGAGCCCAAACTGTTTTGATTTCACACCTTTTGTTTTATGTCAGTTCAAGAAAGTTTTCTGAACTGTGTCGCTGGTCGACTTTTCTGCCCAGTCGAATGAGCAGTTTGGTCTTTTTTTCTTTTTTTTTGGTTACGATATACAATATTTTTGCACCGTATGCACAGAAAAGACTGTTTTAAGTACAACAGACATCGTTCGTAGTATTGTCGCTTATCTTTTTGTCTGTGTGCCCAATATATTTTCTGATGGATTGGGTCCAGCCAGAACACGTTACAACATCAAAAGTAAGGTTCTATTTTTGCTTTAAGAGTTCGTCGTCATCTTCTTTCAAATACCTTACACAGGCGCATCCTTCTTCAGTGCAATCGGTCTGCCTTACTTGCAACAATTGTTTAAGGTTGAAGAAAACAGGTTCTGTAGGCCCGTTCTTTAAGGAACTTTGGGTCAACTTTTGTTTATAAATCATCTCACATGCTTTGAGACATATCTGCCACAAAGGATTCTGAAGTGCTGTCTGTCTTCGACCGGCCCACAACACTCCAGATACTCCGTACAGGGACGGACTATTTTGGCTATCATGATCCATGACACTTCAGCTTTTTCTTTAATCCAGGTTGCTGCGCCTTGGCTTAAGGCTGTGTCAGGCCAATTGACATAGGCTAGAACACCAAGGCTACATTAAAATGTTGTTATGCTCTGCATAGTTATGCGGGGATTGTCTTCAGTTGTGGTAAGCTCCTAGCATAACATTATCAGTCACCCAAATCCCCCGAAGTCGGAGTGTGGCTGCCTATGTGGCAGGAAAATCAAAAACGGTGACACACGTAATGTTCTCATCCCCAGCTGATGCATTTGCACCATAGTGTTCAAGTACTTAGGCTGTGTGGATGATCCCTGGAGTCTTTTAGCCAGGGTACGACAACAAGAACAACAACATCCAGGTTGCTGAGTTTGAGAAACGAAATACATTTTCGAAAGTCAGTCCTAAGCCTCCCCTTTTAACACTGTGTACAACTTTCTTCTGGTCTTATCTCGTTTTCCTCCTCACGCAAATTAAAAACGTGATTTTCAAAATGTTATGAAATGGTCAGATGGATCTGATAGTAAAGTCTAGTAGTGAATGAGATTGAATAACAAAAGCGATTCTGAAGTGGCTACTCGTTCAGCTGGAGTAACATTTGCTTGTAGCCCTGTTTTGAACAGAGCGTTCACTTCCACGAGTTTTTCCCTATAATTTTCAGATTCACCTTCAGTTAATCTTTCCGTGAATCAGATGCACAGTGTCTTAAACTCGGGGATTCTCAGATAGATTCAGTTGTGCTGCTGTGTTACTTTTAATAATAATAATAATAATAATAAATCGAGCTTATATAGCGCTCTTCGATGAGAGAAGACTCATCCTCAGAGCGCTTTACAATACAGGAAAAATAAAAGTTTCCATTAACATTGCACAATATTGGGAAAAAGGCATCAAAACAATAGGTCACAAAGCAAGCACTAAAACAGATGCACAAGCCACATCCCCCCCTCCCACTCTATCCTTCCCCCCCCTCCCCCACACACACACCACACACCGCCACCCCACACACACGACATTATATGAACAACGCTCGACAAGAATTTGGGAATAGAAGAAAAGAACCAACCCCATCCCCACCCCCACCCCCACCCGCCTCCAATTTCGTGAACACTGCACGGGATACAATATAAAACATGCAGAAGGGAGCACCCACACACACACACACACACACACACACACACACACAAAG
>CM031597.1:18146060-18156060 GCA_018398815.1 Conus ventricosus
GTCTGAAAGCTTGGCTGCTGTCCCAGTCGCCATCTTCCAGAACAACGAAAGGAAAAACCATAATCATGTGCGCGTACTATTGAACAGACTAGTCTTGCGCGGGACGGTGTCTGTGTACTTTATTGTGTACATTCTGGACGTTGATGACAGGTTTGTTGATAGTATAGAGGGAGGGGGGAGGGGGGATAGAATGAGGGAAGGGAGGGAGGGCAAATTGAAGCCGACACCGGTCGGCCTGTCTGGGACTGGGTAATTAGGTTTTTTTTGTTTCCCTCGTCTGATCCAGTTATGTGCCCGGCGCCCGTCTCCCTCATCCCTCCCTCCCTACAAGGTGTGACACCGCTCCCTCCCTCCCCCCCCCCCCCCCCCCCCCCCCCCCCCCCCCCCCCCCCCCCCCCCCCCCCAACCCAGGACTCCTTTTCCCCACGCACCACACCTCCTGTCCCTTTTCTTCTATTCCTCTCGGACGACGATCTGTTCGTTCGTTTTGCTGTTCTTATCTCCCCTCTCCGCTTCACTGTCTCAGTTCCGACTACTCTGAACCCACCGCCTCACATCCTCACTCCCGTCACATTCCGCATCCCCCCCCTCTCTCTGTCTCTCTGTCTCTGTCTCTGTCTCTCTCTCTCTCTCTCTCTCTCTCTCTCTCTCTCTGATGTATATAAGAGCTATCCAAATGTCATTCTTCTCGATGATTTTAACATTGATCTGTTTAAAACGGCAGCCTGCCTGGGATGCGACCACCACATCTTTGGCTTGCATCAGCTTATTCATAATCCAACTAGAATCGCAAAGACATCTTCTACATTGCTGGATCATATCTACACGAACAACAAAGCCATGGTATCTAACATAACAGTGGGCAACAAAAGCATAAGCGACCACTGTCTCATTGTGTGCACTTGGTCTTGTAAACTTCCAAAGCAACAGAATAAGGGCCACACAACCATTCAATATCGTGCTTCAAAAATTTCAGTAAGGATGAATTTTTCCTCGACTTAAGCTTAACTCCTTTCTACAGTGTACTCAATTACACAGATCCAAATGAAGCGTATAATACCTGGTATAATATCTTTCTCTCAATCGTTGATAAACATGCCCCACTTAGAAGAAAAAGGGTAAAACACAGAGTACTTCCCAGCTGGCTGACAAAAGACATTAATAAGAAATGGCACTAAGGGATGCACTTAAAACCGCAAAAAAAAGTAGATGAATATAAAACAGAGAAACAGAGTATCAGATCTAGTTAGAAAATCAAAATTGAGCATTTTAGGAAACTGATAACGCAAACAGGGATACAGCATCATTATGGCGTGCTGTTAATGAAATAACTGACAAGTCGAGAAAGAAATCAGATAATACTGCGACTATGTGGTCTGCTAACACTTTCAACAATCATTTCCTTCAGGTAACTGAATCAGTACAAACGGCTGCCAGTGTCACATTTTTTAATCGATATGAAACTCCAGCTTTCCCTTCAATCTTTTTGTAAAAAACAAATTAAATACGGATTATTTTAAACCCCTTTCCCTTGCTATTAAAAAATTTGGGTTTTCCTTAATTTAAAAAATTAAAATAAAAAAGCAAGGGTCCATGTAAAAACCCTCGGGTTATGCCCAGGGGGAAAGGACTAGCGCACACCCCAAAAACACACTCACAGCTTGCTTACAATCTCTTTCCCTATATCATGATTCGTCACATAAACCACTAGAAAATTTCATACTTTACTACACATGACAAAGAAAGAAACATAAATTCATATGGAATAAAAAATAAAAAAACCCTTCTTCCTAAAAACTTCACAAAATCATTTACCAAAAACATCTTTAAACCAAACCCCGGGGGTTAAAAAATAGATTTCTATTTTAAATTGGCCAGGTTTTTTAAACTTTTCACGAATAAACTGCCCTTTTCTTTCTTTTTTTTCTTTGTTTTTTTCACTGAACTTTCAAAACCCCGGCAAAACTGTTTTGGGGGGGGGCCCCTTGGTATTGGTCTGCGGGCACGGCGTTGGTCTTTTTTTTCTGTTTGGGCGAAGTGACGCGCCAGGTTTGGGTCAAACCCCGGTTAAGTTTAGAACAGTGACTTTTCAACACGATCGTTTCCTTTCTTTTTTTGCATTAACGCATTGCACTCTTTCCTTCCCCAGTCGCAATCAAAGGGACAGGGTTTGTTTTTTCTTTTCTTTTTTTTTCTTTTCTTTCTTTTCCCCCATTAGTTAGAAACCCCCCCCTTTCACACCTCTTTGGGCCTCCTCTGCAATTATCTCATTTTAATCTTCAACTTGGTTCTCTTCTCTCCTCCCTAAATTTCTCCCCCGGGGGGTTGGGTTCCCCTCCTCGGTTCGGGCCGTTCTCTCACCTCACTCCTTTTATTCCTTTTCCGATTTTGCCCAAAAAGGGCGAGAAACCTTTGGTCAGTATTTTTCCCCTGATACCCAAAATTAAACCCCCTTTAAATTTCCATTGGATATTAAAAATCAGGGCAGTCACGTACACGCCTTATTTCCTGTGGGGTAAATTTGGGTCTTTTTAATTGATTAGCTAGATTTCACCCCCCCAGAAATCCCTTCCCCCCTTCCCATTTTAAACGGGCCCGTGTGGCTTAAGTCTTTGGGCACTGGTCACTCTAAATTTGGCTAATGAGTCGGGCCCAGGCATGAGATGGGCCCGGGCGGACATCGGGCGTCTTTTTTAAAAGGTTTTAGCCCTGTCTGGGTGGTTGGACCGTCCCCCGGGAAGCCTCTCCGAAAAGGTTTAATTGGCTGGACCCACCCATGGGCCCTTTCTTCTGGGGGGCCTAAATGTTTGAGTTAAAGCTTATGTCCGAAAAAATTTGGTGGCGATCCACGATTTTGGGTTTTTCTTTTTTGCCCGTGAAAATTTCCCCCCTTGAAAAAGACCATGCTCCCTTTTGTCAAAAAACAATGGTACAAAAAAACAAAAACCCGTTTTTGGGCTGACAAACAGCTACACGTAAAAAATTTAAAAAAAATATTTTAAAACCAACGTTTTTTTAAATTTTAAAAATTAATTAGTTTTTTACCACTCCAATGTTTTTAATTGCGTGGCTTTTGGGGTTATTTAAATTCATTTTATAACACCTTTTTGTGCGCACTTATGCGTTTCCCCCTACCTGCGGATTTGCCTTCTTTCTTAAAATTTTTATGAAAAGCCCAAAATAATTGCCCCACGATCCTGCCCCCTTCCCAACGGGGGAATTTCCCCATCCTCCCTTTTTGCAAATAATGCATCACACAAAGCATTTGTATGCCCCAAGCATAATTTACATCCACAGGAACAAGCCCCTCACAAAGAAAATATAAACAATCTCACACAAAAAAAAAAATTTATGAACCATGGGCCAAGGGGAATAAACCCTACCAAAACAAATAACTTTTAATCAACACATATATAAAACAAAGCCCCCCGGATAGGGGGGTTTCCCTGATTTTGCGCTTGCTAGACTACAGGGTTTTAAAATAGTCAGCCCCGAATTCGTCGACTTGGGAATGTACTGAAACCGGAAAACCTGTAGGGCTGCAGTCCCCCTTTGCCCAACGCAAAACCCCGCTTTTTTTAAAGCTGTGCCCCCCTCCCGGAATTTGAGGGGTTGATGACCCCTTTTCATCACGAACCTTTCCCTTTCAAGATTTGGGGAAATTTCCCGGGCAGGGCCCCACACGACAGCAAAAACCCCCTTCCCACCTTTTGCTTTCCCCTTTTCTTAACACTTTGTCAATTTCCTGCTAGCAAATTCACGGGGAACTCGCCCCCTTCATGCTCGGGAAAATACTGCCCCCTACCCCACCACCTGATGCTCGCCCGCAACAAAAAGGGGGTTTGGAATACCCCTGGTAGCTTCAAAAAGGAAAAGGGGAAAATAGTCTTTCCAACACTGTTTTGCAGGGCTTGCTCTGCAGCGTCTGCCCATTTGACCACTGCCGGTTTCCCCCCTTAAACCAACCCACTGGGGAGGATCGTATCGCGGGCAAAATTTTGGGAAACAAACCCCTTTTAAAAACCCAAAAAACCCTAGCAGACTCCTGCTTCTGTTTTGGTCTTTGGTCTTTAATTCATCACTTTCCCCTTTCCTTTTTCCCCGGGTGCTTTGTTTTCGCCCCCGACAAAAAAACCCGGGAACTCCAGGCGGGGAAAAAACCAATTTGGCCCTTTTTGGTTTGGGTTGGGCTGTGAGATTGGCTTTTCTAACCCTCTCTAAAATGCCCAAGCGGGCCTTTCAAAAAGGCTCCCCCCATGTCTCGGTTGCTATCAGAATGTCATCCATGAAATTAACAACCCCTTTCCCAAAATCCCGTCAATAACTTCCCATAAATCCGAAGAAAAACTGCAGGGCGTTGACCACCCAAAAAGGGAGTATCGCCACTGGTATACCCCCCATGGGAGGGAGAATGCTGGACTTTTTTTAAAGCCCTCACCGGGGCTATTTGCCAGTAACCCTTGCCCCAGATCACCCTGGTGAAAAAACTGGTCCTTGGGGGCGATCGAGCGAACGGTTTTTCCCAAATTTTTGGGTATGACCTCTGCATCGCCCTTGGGTAAAACTGTTCAGACGTCTATAGCCAAACACAAACGTCCCTCCCTTTGCTTTTTCCCTCACTAAGACGAGGGTGCACTTACGATTTTTGGGGGTTAAATTCACCCCAAGGTCCAAAAATCTTTTTTTCCTTCCTCGTCACTTGTTTTGGTGGCATTTGGGTTTGGGTACTTTCACATTAGGGGTTTTTTGGGGAAGTTAACTCCCCCCCACATGTCTCTAGATTTGCCCCTCCCGGGGTTTATCAGTCGGGGACGCCCAAAATTCTAGGAGCCCCTAACTTCCCCCTTTTCTCCTACTGCCCTACCCCTTCATACAGGACAACCCCTGATAAATTTTTCCCCTAAAAAACTGGCAAAAAAATCTCCCCTTCTTCTGCGGGGTTTCCCCCTTCACCCCATCATGTTTGCGCGGCGCCTATGTGCTGGGTCTCACGTGAATGTATTTGCGGAGCAAATTTGCATGGAAAGTTTTGTTTTCCCCTTACATGGGTTCGGTTAGTCCGGATCTACCTTTTAAATGAGGGTTAAAATGGTTTTTCCCAAATGCATCAGCGCTTGTTTGACCCCGGGGAAAAAGGGCAGTAACGGGGTTGATCTCCCCCCTTGAGGAATTGCTTCCTCCCTTCCGTCATACTCCCTTCTTCCGGGACGACCCTACCCTCCTGCAAACCCTCCCCTTGCGCCCTTTACAGTCCCTCGGGGCCAAATTGGGAAAGTCCACCACAAAAGATATTGGTTTTGACTTCTTGGGAAACCCCCTGTTTGGGACCACAGCTCTTTGAGAATGCACCCGGTCCCCAAAATTGTCCGCCCATACAGCAGCTAAAAAGGGGGCAAAAACCCTGTGTTTCCCTGGGGGGCCCCCGTGGGCGAACAGGCCCGGGGAAATTAGCGGCCCCCAAATCCCTGGCCTTTCCTCACAGAGCTTCCCTTTAAAGGCCCCTTTCAGCACACCTTTGAATCTCTCCACCAAGCCATTGCATTGTGGGTGGAAGGGGGGGGGTTTAGAAGCTGTGTGATCCCCCGCGCTGTTGCCCCCCTTTCACGCCTGAGGGAAGGGGCCCCCTGTTTACGGGGAATTTGTGTGGCAACCCACGCGAGGGAAAAAATGTCCCACCAGCCCTTTAGCGACCTGTTGCGTATCACGCCCTTCAATGCCCAAACCCCTTCTGGGTACTGGTCGCGTAGTCCCCAGCGTCAAAAACATACCTGGGGGCCCCCTTTGGGGAAAAGGGCCCCGAAATTGGGGAAAACAGATCAACCCGCCACCCTCCTGAATGGTGTCCCAAAAAAGGGGGATGTTTAAGAGGCGCCTTCCCTTTTTCACCCCCCTTGTTTGGGTGAAACCTTTTAACCCCACGTCCCCGACATGCAAAAAAACGCTTATGTTTGCCTTTTCTTCCCCGGGGCCCAAAGAAAGTCAACAAAAATTCGGTCAGCTGGTTTTTCTGGTGCCCAGATGACCCCCATGAGCGGAATCGTGGGCCCCCTGACATGGGCAGTGTCACGAAACCTTGGGTGGTACCCCTAAAATGAGTGGTCCCCCCTTTTCTGGCTTCCCCCTTGGGGGAAAACACTCGGGAAAAAAACCCGCCCTTTTTTAAAAAAATTCTGTCCCACCCCCTTAACCTCCTGTTTCTCTCCCCCCCTTGCCAAAATTTCCCAAAACTTCACGAGCGAAGGGTCTTGTTCCTGCGCTGCCTAAACTCATAGGCGACAAATCTATGCCTGACTTCCTTGCCCAAAGATAACAGTTTATAAAAAAATTTTCCCCCCTTCTTGCTCCGTGTTTGAACTGCTGCCCCGTAGCATCAAAAAACTCGGGATCCCCGGGGTCCCTTTTCAGGAAATTTCCCAAAGACAAAAAATGAAGGGGTTTCTCCACCCCAACCCAAAAAGACAACTGCCCGGGGAAATAAGGGGGGACGCCCTTTTATTTAGCAACTGGAAAATCCCCCACAGGGCCAAACGATTTAAATACAGGTTGGGTTTTTCCCTTTAAAAACCCCCTTTTCGACAGGTTGTTCGTACACCCGCTTTAACAACCCGTGTCCTTTGTAACACTTTCACCCCTGCTGGCCCCAAACCACCCCTTTCTCCACGGGAACGAACCAAAACCCGCCTAGGGCCCCCATCCCTGACACGGGCCTGCTGTCCCTGCTTTGCCATAGGCTGCACTCCCCCCTCTTCCCAAGGGAAACCCTTTTTGGGTTTTTCTGAGGTCGTTTCCCGGGCGACCCTTTTCCCCCTCTTTCCAAAGGGGGCTGCCTTCGGGGAAACCCATGGGACAATCCCCGCCACATGTCCCTTTTTTGTGACAAATGAAAAAACCCAATGGCCCTTTCCCTTCCTTCGGGCCCCCCCCACTGGGTTTGCGGGTTTGCAAAAAAACCCCCAGTCTCCTTGCACTTTCTTTACCTGTGCCTCACCTGTTTCTCCGCCCTTTTGGGCCCCCAAAGTGCCTCCTATACAACCTCTGCAACTTCAACAACTCCCCTTTCGTCTCTGGGGGTTCCCTTTTAAAAGTTAAAGGTTAACCCGGGGGGCCCCAATGCCCCCCCGTTCCTTCATAAAGCTCTTTTAAACTCAAACGAAATCCTTTTTCGTACCATCAACCCCGAAAAATTTTTCAAAATAGTGATCTAGGGCGTGCACCCAAAACCCGAGTGTACGTTCCCCTTTGCAAACTCTGAACGAAATTTCTTCTGAATCCTTCCCGCTGTGAGGTCCAAAAACCTTTTATCAAAAGATTCCCTTTAGCACCAAAATCAGATGGGTGTCTGGGTGGGGAAAAAAAGGGAAAATCGTAATGCCTTACCCGTCAAAAACGCAACAAAATGACGGCCCCCTCTTTTTTGGGGGCCAACCCGGGATGGGCGCCAAAAGTTTTGAAACGAATGATGATTCGTTTAATGAATCGGTCCCTTCCCAGAAAATTTGGGAATTGGGGCGGGGGGGAAAAAGTGCCCCACCCGGGGTCACGGGAAAATGAAAACCCTCATCGGTGGTTTTCCCCCTTTTTTTTTCACTTTTTTTTAACTCCCAATTTGGGGCCTTTTGTCTTCTTTTTTCCCGCGTTCCCCAGCTTTAAAAACCCTTTTCCCCTTTCCTTTCATTTTTTTGTTTCCTGTGCTTCCCTTATTCTCCTGTTTCCCGGGGTTGCCTAGCTTTAGTCCTTTCCCGCTCTCTAATGGGATCCTACGGCAACAAAACCGGGGTCTTTCCGCGCGTTCACCTTTCCCTCTTTTTCTGGTTTTTTAAAGAATGCTGCAAATCTTCTTTTCCCTAACCTTTAAACACGAGCGCGCTCACAAGTTGTTAAAAAGGGGGGTTCCTTTTTTTTGCCCGGTTTTATCTTTTTTTTTTTTTTGAACAAGATTTTATTCTAAAAGACACCAAACGGGGGTTCCCCACACGAATTAATAGCACAATCCCATGAATAAATATTAGCTTGGGGCAAAAGTAATTAGTTTTTATAAACGCCCAGCGCCTGACCCAATAGGGGAAAAGGGGGGGGGGGAATAGGCAAACTTTTGCGAAATAAGTACTCTGGGGGAAAAAAGCCAAGCCTAGTATTAACTACTTGGAACAATCCAAACCTGTAAATTTTAAATATCTGGGGGAAAATACAATAAGACAACCCCTTGTCTTTGGATTCCAAAACTTGAATCCCCCCCAGCCCTTCCCCCTTAAATTTAACAATTTAATAAATTTGGGCCGAAAAATCCTGGCAGGCCCCCAATAAATTTTGTCAACCCCGGGTTTTGTCAGTGGGGAAGGACTAGCGCACAGCCCAAACACACCACAGCTTGCTTACAATCCTTCATATATCCCGCATTCGTCCTCAAAACCCCAAAAAAAGTTAAACTTTACTACACATAAACATAGAAAGAAAAAATCAATGCTTGGAAACAAACAAAAAAAAAACCTTTTTTTCCCCGAAATTTTCCCAAAAACATTTACCTAAAAAACATCTTAAAAAACCCCGGGGAAAATAGATTTTTTACTTTAACCCGGGGGTGATCTTAAAAATATTCACGAATCCCCGTCCTTTTTTTCTCTTTTTTTTCTTTGTTTCTTTTCACTGTCACTTTCACAAACGGCACAACTGCTGGCAAGGTTTTTGGGGGGGTGGCACTGGGGTTTGGGGCTGTGGTTCCCGTTGGGGGAAGGGACGCTGCCAGGGATGAGGGGCGGAAAAAACCCCCCCCAAGATAGAACAGTACCCACAAAATCGAAATTTTTTTTTCTTTCTTCCCCGCATTAACGCATTGGGACCTTTTCCCCCTTGTCTTTAGTCTGCTCTTATCAAATGGGGCATGGGTTTCTTTTTTTTTCTTTTTTTTTCTTTTCTTTTTTTCCCCTTCATTAGTTAGAACTCTTCTTTCCCCACTCTCTTTAGTCCTTTCCCCTGCAGACTTTTCATGCTAATCTTCAAAAAGGGGCCCCTTCTCTCCTCCCTCATCTCTCCTTGTTCGTTTTGCCTATCCTTCTGCCGTTCCCTCACCTCACATAAACCCTTTTTTCCGGTTTCCCCTTGTCCAAAAAGGGGAGTCCTTTGGGCGTATTTTTTCCCGAAAACCCGAAGTTATCTCCCCCTAATTCCATTGGATAAATTTAAATCTGACAGTCACGCCCACCCCGCCCCACTCTCGGGGGGTCAATTGGTCATTTAATTGATTAGCTAATTTCACCCCCCCCACGCCTTTCCTTCCCCCCTTTCCCACTTAACGGCGCCCTGTGGCGTTAAATTTGTGGGGAGGGGCCCCTTTTAAATTGGCAAAAGGGGGTCTGGGAAAAGGGAAATGAGATGGGCCGGGGAGAAATCGAGGCGCGGTTTTTAAAAGGCCCCTTTGTCCCCGTCTGGGGGGATCGGGGCCGTTCCGTGAAACCCCTTCCTAAGGTTTAAATTTGGGTGGCCCGACCCATGGGCCCGTTTTATTGGGCCCCAGAAAAAATTTGGGGGTGAAGGGTTATGCCGAACAAATTGGGTGGGACTCCCGAGTTGGGTTGGGTTTTATTTTTGCCCCGGAAAAGTCCAATAAATTTAAAATTTCTTTTACTCAAGCTTGCTCTGCTTCATTGTTGGGAAACCCTTACGTATGATTAAAGTTTTTTGTATTTATCAGAATGTTTCCCAATTTTGGTCTAAAGGCAAACAAAAGTGATTCCCCTACCCAAATTTAAAAGTCAATGATTTAAAAAATTTTAGACCAATAAACTCTTTTAAAACAGTTGTAATCGAAACCTCCCAAAATGCATGTTTCCCAAAAACCCAACTAAACATAGGAACATCACAAAATGTTCCACCCATTTCATCAGGTTTTTTCGAAATCCCATGAAAACGGCCCTTTAAAAACCCCTGGATACATGGGTATCAGCCAACAACGAAAGAAAAACTTTATGGAACTGTTTTCCCCGATTTTAAAAAAACTTTTATT
>CM031597.1:18166060-18168560 GCA_018398815.1 Conus ventricosus
AGCTCCTATGGCCTCTGATGAATACGACATCTGCACCAGCACAGTGGAGGCAATGGAAGCCAAAATCAACAAGTTCACAAGGAAATGGCTTGGGGGTCCCACCCTGTCTGACTGCATCGCACTATACTGTCGCCAAGCAAAGCTCAAACTACCACTGAAATCCATCCGGAGGAAATACAAAGCAGGGAAGACAGACTTCAAAGCATGCTGGAGGACTTTAGGAGACAAGGTGGTAGAAGCAAAACAAGCCCCAGCTGAAGGGCAGGCAGAAAATGGAAAGTTCAAGAGGCGATGGATTCTGCAAAGAAAGTCTCAAGATCAGAGGCGATGGATTCTGCAAAAGAAAGTCTCAAGATCAGAGAAATAACAGGACACACACAGACCAACAGACAAGGACTGGGGGTACCAAACTGAATGTGGGTCAAAGGCCAAAGGAAAAGCCAAAAGAGACAAAGATGATTCAGGAGATGAGAAAAGAAGAAGACCAAAAAAGACTCCAAAAGCAGTCCAGCAGGGGCCAGCAAGGGCAATGGACAACGTGGGAGAATGCACTCCAAAGAAGTCTCACTTGGAAAAGACATTTGGCACAGGCCCCATCAGGATCACTTCATTCCGATATGCATAAGGGCCTTCTGCCCTCAAATGCAAACCTGGTGAAGTGGTGGAAACAGACGATCCTGCATGCCCCTCTGCCTGAAAAGCAAACAGTGGAGCATGTTCTAAGCTCATGAAAGTGCCCTGGCTAAAGGAAGGTACACATGGAGGGACAACCCAAATGCTCCAAAGAGATTGTGCAAGTAGTCTGGGCTAGTACCAACACCACAAAAGGGAGCATCAGGACTCCAAAGCACCCGCAACATTTTTCACGGGGAGGCAGAAATCATGGCCAAGAACAACATGCCACTCGAAACATGCAGGGAGAGTCGCTGGATGGGGCAGATGACTGGGAGTGCACTGCAGACCTCCCAGAATGGAAGAGTCACCCAGAGATCATCAGCAAGAGTGGCATGAGACCAGACATAGTAGTCCACTCTAAAATCAACCAAGCAGCTAATCATGATCGAGCTCACGTGCCATATGAAACAGAATGGGGGCAGCTCAAATCTTACAAGACTGAAAAGTATGCTGATCTGGCAAACCAGCCTGGGAGAGAAGGCTATCAGGTTTAAAGCCTCACTGCAGAAATTTGGAGCTAGGGGATTTGTAGGAACGCTGCATACAGCCTCAGAAACAGCTCTCAGTTGCAGGGAAGGAAAAAACCAGAGCCCTGAAAGCAATGGCAGAAGCGGCAGAGAGGTGTTCAAGCTGGATCTGGTCAAGGCGGAACAAAAGTGAAAATTCATAAGGCTTAATTTCCCTACAAATATCAGGTGTCCCTGTGGCTCAGTGGTTTTAAAAACGCGAGTCATTAAGTAAATGTCATGTCCAGAGGGTCATGGGTTCGAATCCCAGCCATGGCTCGTGCCAAAGATGGGGAAAAAAAAAAGGGGGCAGCAAGGGGACATCCGGAGTCATGAACCGGGTGTGGCCCAACCCCCTAGAGTGTCAGGAGATAAGGGCCGAAACACTTGCTTGAAGGGGGCTTCCTTCTGAGGACCTCTGCTGCCACGCTCTCCACCCAGTTTTTCACTGATTTACCGAAGCGTGCGGTGCATTTTGTTTTTCATCTTTTCACGGCACTGCCTCGCGAAATATTTCTTGGTGCGCGAGTCCGGCTTCTTCTGAATGGCCTCATACTTGAATTTATCAGAGCTTTTATTACGTTCGTGTGTCAAAAAACTCTATAGCTGTTCTGCCTGTCATTCAAAAAAAAAAAAAATTAAAACCAAACTTGCACCCGGTTAAGAATGTTGTCACGGTTGGTTCGCCTCTGGCTCACCTCAGAAGCAGGACCACGGCGAGGTATATGGGTACGGCTCGGCACGAAGGTTTATAAACTAGAGTTCTAGGGCCCAGATGGGTCGAAGCATTCATGAAAAGTCTGGCATCCACGTTCCTGAAAGCTTCCGCCAGCAAACATCGTCCTTCTCCACTCCCCTTTCTCCTCCTCGCCCCAAACCCCTTCTCTCTCCCCTCCTCTCTCGTCTCTCAGTGTCTCGTCTCAGTCTCTCTCTCCCCCCCCTCTCTGTCTGTCTGTCTGTCTCTGTCTGTCTGTCCTCTCTCTTCTCTTCCCCTCTCTCTCTCTCCTCTCCACACCACACCACACACACACAAAACCACACACACACACACACCACACACACACACACACACACACGCAGAAGTTGGGTAAACGGATAATTGAACGATACCTTTAAGCAAGGTAGGGAAATCGGTTCAGGCTGACCATGCAACAAAAGGTATGAAAAAAGGTCGTGGCTGACCATGCAACAAAGGTATGGAGAATAGGGTCGGGCTGACCATGCAAAAAAGGTATGGAAAAGGGTCGTGGCTGACCATGCAACAAAAGGAAAGGAAAATAGGGTCATGGCAGACCATGCAACAAAAGGTATGGAAAAAA
>CM031597.1:18176060-18181060 GCA_018398815.1 Conus ventricosus
CCTGCACGACGCTCGGAATAATTACATGTCTGGCAGAATGAGTGGCACCGGTTCTTTGGGAAGGTTGCCCCTCTATCGGCTCGGGTTGTAGTTGTGGTGGTGGTGTCGGATAGATGGCTGTAGTGCAGAATGCATGATTTTTCGGAAGATGGAGATTACCTCTTCCATCTCTCCTCTAGCTTTGTTGGGGTTCTCTCTTCGTACAAATCAATCAAGGTTACAGAATTGATCTTGTTAAGTAAGTTGAGTGACACTTATTCGTCTTAGACTAGTAGTTGCAAGCTATACAGAATGCACAGCACTATACAAGTTGCAGTACAATACAAAATAACGCTTTGCTTTCAACCGTCAGAACCAGTATACAGTTCGAGGCTTCCAGTTATTTTTTCCTTTTCACCCATCCAGAGGACAGTGTATCTGTCAGTATCATTGAGAGTTATCCCCCTGTATTTAGATCATCTTTGTGTGTCCTTACCCCTTCATACATCCACTCCCTCATCTAAAATCGTATCCTTTGTTCGCTCAATCCCACCACCACCACCACCACCTCTCTCTCTCTCTCCTCTCCTCTCTCTCTCTCTCTCCTCCTCTCTCTCTCCTCTCCTCTCTCTCTCCCTCTCTCCTTCCCTTCCTCCACCCCTCTCTCCTCTCTCTCTCTCCTCTCTCTCTCTCCTCTCTCTCTCTCTCTCTCTCTCTCTCTCTCTCTCTCTCCTTCCCTTCCTCCACTCCCCTTCTCTCTCTCTCTCTCTCTCTCTCTCTCTCTCTCTCTCTCTCTCTCTCTCTGTCCTTCCCTCCTTCCCTTCCTCCACCCCCCTCCTCCCCCCTCAGTTTCTGTCATTTATGTAGGCAGTGTTCTGTCGAGTCCGTTTCTTTGTGACAGAAATGAAATTTATGGACCATACCTATGTTTCTGAAAAATTATTCGTCACTGATATTCTACAGTGCCGTTTGATTTGAAACTGTTTCATTTTCACTTCTTTTACCTCGTTTATTTTTAGTAATATATTCCAGTCATCCGTATGTTTAACATTTCCTTCTATTTTTAAAATGGAATGTAACATATATTTCCAATCCATCTAGTAAAGCATTGTAATATGCTCTGAATCCTTTTAAATATGAACATTAACTACTAACAGATTCGCGGCCTTTGAACATGATCCATCAATATTGTCATAAAAAGTAATTCCTGTTATTCGTCAGAGTTCATGGAATGTTTGCAGACAATATGTAAACTCGAGGAAGCTTACCCGATTTCCATGGCTTTTTAGCCCCCTTTTTTGTGAATAAGATCTGTAGCTTACGAATTCACCATTATTATTAAGCAGATTTTCACACACGCACGCACGCACGCACATGGTATTATTATATGCCCATTTCTAGTTGTTAAAGGATTTGTTTCCGATCTGGAATCTTTTGTTAAAAAGATGCGTTCCAATAATTGCTTGCATTCAGACACCTGATTAGAAGGAGACACGGAAAAAGATCTCATGGGCATGAACATATTGGAAAATTTTCAGTGAGGAGAGAAAAGAGGGGGAGGGGGGTGGAGGGGGGGGGGGGGGGGGGCGGGGACAAAGAATCTTCGTCATACCCTCCTCCCCCCATTCACTGTACCATTGGCTGTGCTACTCAAGTTTTTTTTTCCGATTGTATGAATTATAGTTGCCATTCTGTGGCAAAGAGAAGTCTTAATTTATTAATAACACCCATTCACTCCATGCGAAAGGGTTCTCTGTATCACGTCTACCAGTTAGGCCTTCTTTATTCTCTCTCTCTCTCTCTCTCTCTCTCGTCTCTCTCTCTCTCTCTCTCTCTCTCTCCTCTCTCTCTCTCTCTCGTCAACAACAAAATCCTTTAGAAAGAAAAGAAAAGAAAGAAAGAGAGAAAAAAAGAATAGAAAAAGGAAAAGAAGAAAACAAAAAGTCGTTAGGAAGTACTAGAAGACGACGCGACATTCACCCACATAATATCACATGCCAAAGGCCTGACTGTAACTATTTCCATGATAAAACAGAGAAAGTATACATCTGGAGAGAGAGAGAGAGAGAGGGGGGGGGGGCGTGCGCCGATATCTCTTTATCAAGTTAAGAATTGAACATTTGTGCTCGCAGCTAACGCGTATTTGTCATTCATGATAGTACTTCATCAGTGTTCATGGTCATGTTCGGTTTTAAAATTCTTATCATTAGATCATGATGACGTCGAAAGGGCATAAACATCTGCGACAACAGGTGTTATACAAAGAGTGTTACACAAAAGCAATAATTATACACGTGTGCACATCAACATATAACAGCAGTGGTGAATGTAGAGGAAGAAAGAGATGATAAGGAAGAAATGTGTGTGCTTTGTTTTTGACTCTGTTCATCTACATGTGTTTAAACCTGTTTTTCATCCTGCCCTGTATCGATGAGATCTGAGAGATTTGCCATTTTGCAAGCGCACATTAATTCGAGACCGACCATCCATGTGACGTCGCGATAGAACACTGATAAATGTCAGAGTGCTGCTTTGTTTCATCAGCGATGTGTTCCTGCTAGTGGCTGAGAGAGAGAGAGAGAGAGAGAGAGAGACAGAGAGAGAGGGGGTGCTGGTTGGCGGGAGTTGGTAGAAAAGATAAATGAGTGAGAGGGGTAAGGAGGAGAGAGGGAGAGAGAGAGAGAGAAATAGAGGAATGTGTGTGTGTGTGTGTGGGTGTGGGTGTGTGTGTGTTGTGGTGGGGGTAGAGAGAGAGGGAAGATCAAAACGCTATAATTACAATTTTCATTTGAAATCGTGGTTATTAACGTTTTCAGTCGAAGAAAACAGACACACCGAGTGCTAAATGCCGTTTCCCACGTAGAAATAGCTATCACAGAAAAGAATATTTTCAATAAAGAAAAATGTGAAAAGTCTGTACGCTGGCTACTGGGTCATTAGTTTTAACGTAAAAAACAGTTTTCATATAAAAGCGACCAATCGTCACATAAAAATACCCGCTTTTAACTAAACAGCCAATTAACCGTTGAAAATACCCATTTTTCAAATGCAAATTGATGTCATGTGAAAATAACCCTTTAGACGAAAAATGTCTGTTTCCACGTCACAATATCCATTTTCGTGAGTGAAAATTACACTCCTCTTCTTCTAATGAAAATAACGTTCAGACCGTAATTACGACCTTTTGAACGGAGCATTTTCCATAGCTTTCCACAAATTCCCGTTCGTCGTAGCCTACCCAGTCTTGGATGCCGAAACTCTCTCTCTCTCTCTCTCTCCTCTCTCTCTCTCTCTCTCTCCTCTTCTCTGCAAGCACGGCACTCTTTTACCAAAGAGGTTCTCTCCCCGTTCCCATATAATACCTCTTCCACGCTGTACGGTCCCCTGGTGTACCGCCCACACAACGCCCCCGCCTCTTCCTCCTTCCTCTCTCTTATCTCTCTCTCTCTCTCTCTCTCTCTCTCTGCGTGCCGTCTCTGGTCATGGACAGAGAGAAAGCCTGACTCCTGTGGTTTCTGTACACGCCAGCAGTACAGCTGCTGCGCGTGTGACGGAACCCCACATCGGAGGATCAGCAAGTTCTCTGCGCGGGCCTCCCTCTACTACACCTCACCTTCCTCCCTCCCCCCCTCCGCCCTCCCGTGTTTATCCTTGGGAGGAGGAGGAACTGGACGGACGGTCCATGGGCGGCGTGTGTCCGTGGCCCCAGGGACGCCGGCTCCACGCTTTTCGGTTGTTCGCAGTTTGAGTCTCCGGTTGGCAGTTGGGTTCTTGTCAAGTTTGAGTCTCCGGTTGGCAGTTGGGTTTGTCAAGTTCGCCCCAGGACTGAACTCTGTAACTTCCTGTGCGCTTTTGTTCTTGTTGTTGGCTGGCTTAGGATGGATTGCCTTCGGCAAATCAGTTTCGAAGGTAAAAGTGTTTTTGTCGGTGAGAGTGTTTTGTGCGTGTGTTGTGTCGTGTGTTCGTCATCCGGGAGGAGTGTTTTTGGGGTTACCTTCTGACTTCATGTTAAAGTCTTGTGAATGAAATTGATAATCCCTCAAAGTACAACGATAGTGTAGCAACGGAAGAGAATGGAAATGATACGCTTATCAACGTACAGCTTTTGTGACTATCTAGATTCGATTACCGGGATTTCTTGTGAGCTGAAATTAAAAAGACAACGAAAGGGGTATTTGAATATCGTGAAACCGTTGGGAAAGCACTAACGCAGTTTTTTTTAAAGATCATGAATAGTAGTTGAATGGATATTCAGCATGTTCTGGTCGTGGATATTAGAAATGAAAGTTGATTTGAAATGGACCGAAAAAAGGGAGAGTAGGGGGGAACGTGAGGGAGAAGAAGGAGGAAGGCTAGAATAGAAGATTTTTTTTCATGGACTGGGGAAATATGTTTTTATTTGTTGTAAAGACAGCATGATGGATTAAATGTCCCGCTTTTCAAAATCTTTATAACTTTGGTTGAAAGCTCGCTCTTACCCTCCTCCTTTCTTCCGGCCCCCCTCTCTCCTTTCTGCAGTATTGATGAAGTTGGTTTTGGGGTCTTTTTTTGCTTGTTTGTCTTATGGCCAACACCATCAGCATCATCATCTCATAATAAACCACAGACACATTAGTAGTTGTCGCATCGGAAAAAGCGGTAGTCGTACTATACATATTTGTATATGTGGCAGAAGTAGTAGTAGTAGTTGTAGCATTAGTAGTAACAGTAGTAGCAGTAGTGACAGCAATGACGACAGCAGCGGCAGTAGTGCTTCTATACTTGTAAGAGGTGGTGGTGGTGGTGGTGGTGGTGGGTGTGTGTGTGTGTGTGTGTGTGTGTGTGTGTGTGTGTGTGTGTGTGTGGTGTGCGCGCGCGCGCGTGTAAGAGAGAGAGAGAGAGAGAGAGAGAGAGAGAGAAAGAGAGGTTGTGTCTGCGCTCTCTCTCTCTCTCTCTCTGTCTCTGTCTCTCTCTCTCTCTCTCTCTCTCTCTCTCTCTCTGTGTTGTACGCTCAAGCTGGTAGGTTAGCCTAATAAATGGAA
>CM031597.1:18186060-18191060 GCA_018398815.1 Conus ventricosus
GGGTACATTGAAAGGACCAGAACAAATAGGAAAAGCTGTGAACAGGGGAAATTGGTAGAGAGAAACACACACACACACACACACACACACACACACACACACACACACACACACACACACACACACACTAGGAAAAGGTGAGAAAAATGGAATATTAGCTGAAAAGACCACCAAAGAATAAGAAAAAGTTACGACGGCGTACCAGACCAGGGGAAAAAATAAAATAATTTAAGGGCGGGGAGGCGGGGAGTTTTAGTCAAAGACAGTATAAGCTTACGTTGACTTTGTTCTGGCTGAATAGACCAGGAAAAAAAATATGGGAACAGGTTTTAAAGAAAAGGAAAAACAAGAAACGACAAGGAAGGAAAGAAAGAAACGAAAGAAAAGAACAGAAGAAAGGGCGTGCGGGCTGAACAAACCAATTTGCTGTTGGTTCAGACTTCACGTGGGACGCGTGCCATGTTTGCCTGTCGTTGATGAGTTAGTTAGCTACAGAGGCAGTCGACGTTTGTGTCCTCCTCAGCCACCACCGCTTTCACCCCCCATGCACCCCTCCCAATTAGAGGAACACCTGGAAATCAAGAAAGCCACTTCTCTCTCTCCTCTCTCTCTCTCTCTCTCTCTCTCTCTCTCTCTCTGTGTGTGTGTGTGTGTGTGTGTGTGTGTGTGTGTGTGTGTGTGTGCGTGCGTGCGTGTGCGCCCGCCCATGTGTCTGGTTGTCATTGTGTCAGAGGTTTCTGGCAAGCCACTCGGCAGATTTAATGTTGTTGGCGCCAGTAGATGTTGACTTTGAAAATGGAATATGACGTGGGGGTGGCTCAAATGACAGGCGGCACTCCTGAGGAGAAGGGAAGTGCTGTTGAAAATGGAATATGACGTGGAGTAGCTCGAATGACAGGGGGCACTGTTGGAGGGGAAGGGAAGTGACGTTGGAAATGGAATATGACGTGGAGTAGCTCGAACGACAGGGGGCACTGTTGGAGGGGAAGGGAAGTGACGGTGGAAATGGAATATTACGTGGAGTAGCTCGAATGACAGGGGGCACTCTTGGAGGAGAAGGGAAGTGACGTTGGAAATGGAATATGACGTGGAGTAGCTCGAATGACAGGGGGCACTGTTGGAGGGGAAGGGAAGTGACGGTGGAAATGGAATATACGTGGAGTAGCTCGAATGACAGGGGGCACTCTTGGAGGAGAAGGAAGTGACGTTGGAAATGGAATATGACGTGGAGTAGCTCGAATGACAGGGGGCACTGTTGGAGGGGAAGGGAAGTGACGGTGGAAATGGAATATGACGTGGAGTAGCTCGAATGACAGGGGGCACTCTTGGAGGGAAGGGAAAGTGACGTTGGAAATGGAATATGACGTGGAGTAGCTCGAATGACAGGGGGCACTGTTGGAGGGGAAGGGAAGTGACGGTGGAAAAAGGAATATGACGTGGAGTTAGCTCGAATGACAGGGGGCACTCTTGGAGGAGAAGGGAAGTGACGTTGGAAATGGAATATGACGTGGAGTAGCTCGAATGACAGGGGGCACTGTTGGAGGGGAAGGGAAGTGACGTTGGAAATGGAATTTTTACGTGGAGTAGTTCGAATGACGGGGGCACTGTTGGAGGGGAGGGAAGTGACGGTGGAAATGGAATATTACGTGGAGTAGCTCGAATGACAGGGGGGCACTCTTGGAGGAGAAGGGAAGTGACGTTGGAAATGGAATATGACGTGGAGTAGCTCGAATGACAGGGGGCACTGTTGGAGTGGAAGGGAAGATACGGTTTGGAATGGAATATTACGTGGAGTAGCTCGAATGAAGGGGGCACTGTTGGAGGGGAAGGGAAGTGACGGTGGAAATGGAATATTACGTGGAGTAGCTCGAATGACAGGGGGCACTGTTGGAGGGAAGGGAAGTGACGGTGGAAATGGAATATTACGTGGAGTAGGTCGAATGACAAGTCTTGGAGGAGAAGGGAAGTGCGTTGGAAAAAGGAATATGACGTGGAGTAGCTCGAATGAAAGTCTTGGAGGAGAAGGGAAGTGCTGTTGGAAATGGAATATTACGTGTGTCGTGGGGGGAGGGGGGGGGGGGAGCTCGAATGACAGGGGGCACTGTTGGAGGGGAAGGGAAAAGTGACGGTGGAAATGGAATAGTACGGGGGGGGGGGGGGGGGGGGGGGTAGCTCGAATGACAGGACTTGAGGAGAAGAGGCTCGACCGACTGCATGGAAACCCGTGACGCAATGGGCAGCGTCATAGATGGAAAGTTGGAGGGATGGGGTGGAGAGGGGTTGAAGTCGTGAGATAAACTCAAATTGTAATGGATTTATTTTCGGGGGGGGGGGGGGGGGGGGGGGGGAGGGGGAGGGTAGAGGGAGCGGGAGGAGGGACGAGGAAAGGGTGGAGGGGTTGGGGGATATTGTGATACTGGCGGACCGAAGCATTCCTGTTGGTTAAAAAGAAGCCAAAACACGGTACAAAGAAAAGCCGAGGTTAGTATCCAAAGCATTTGTGTTTTTCAGTACCACGAGGCCTCTCCCCCCCCCCCCCCCCCCCGCCACCCCCCCCCCCCCCCCCCCCCCCCCCCCCACCCATTCGTCTTGGTTTTAAAAAAAAGCCAAAATCATAAACCCGAGTACAAATGGAAATTCGAGTTAATATCCAAAGTCCATTTCTGATTTTCACGGGGTCTTGCAATGAAATGCCTGTGTCTATAAATCCAGTGCTCGATAAATGTTAATATGAGTGGTTTGTCACATGGAAAACCAATAAGTCCTCCACTCGTAGAAAAAAAATGTTTTGAAATTATGATCAGTATGCAACGTGCACAGCACTGTTTTCTACTGGTCGCTTTCCGGGAACAAAAGTAAAGTCTTCCCTTTAGATTTGAGAGTTAAAAAGACTGGATTGTCAGGTCAGGGGTTCCATTCTTCTTGTCAGAAGTCTGCATAACGTGTCCTTACACTTTGGGTTGAGATATGACTAGAAATGAATATTGTTTGTATTCATGTCAAGGCAAATTAGTCAACAAGCGTGTTGCCTCAAATAACATAGCCGAGGATCTACAAGCTGTGAACAGTAGTGTTGGCTTTTTTTTTTTTTTTTTTTTTTTAAAGCCGTGTATGTGAACGTCACGACCTCAGGAGCATAAAGGGAATTAGAGATATCTGAAAGTTGGTAAGTTGAGATGATGAACCACTGTTCGAACCAGAACGAGCTCGTCAGTATGTGCTGCGGTGTTGAAATATTCATTGCCTAACCGGCCCACACGCAGAGATGCCTGATGCTAATACTTTCATAGCGTAACATCCACACCGTCAATGATGGCATGGCAAACAGAGTTTTCCAGAAGATCAGGGAGGACGATCACATTGAGTACACTGAGAACAACGCGTTACGGTGGGCTGTGGGAAAAAGAATTCTCGGCCATTTACCGGTGTACCGAACATGAGAAGATAAGTGGTTTCTCGTTCTTCGTTTTCTATGTCCTAAATGTTATTTTGTTTTTGCCTGAAGAAGACCCAAGAGGTCGAAAAAGCATTGTGTCTTGTCCTGTACTTTGTGTGTCTATGTCCTTGGCGGTAACTAACCCCCTCTCTTTCTGAATTATGTGTTCTCTGTTATTAATGGTGGATACGAACAGGATACGAGCTCGCAAAGTCTTGACTGTTTTCGTTGTGCTCAACCACAGAGCCAAAAAGACGCCTACTTCTATGCGATAAGGTAAGGTTATGTTGCTTATATCCCAGCCGACCGCAGAGGGCCATATCAAGGCTGTCACCGCGTTGAAGTCAACTCACAAGTCGAATTAAAAAGAAAAGAGGGGAAAAAAAAGAGGAGGCGAGAGGGAGGGAGTAGACGGAAGGACTACACAGAGTTGAGACTACTCTACACTGTTCAGTTGGGAAGATCGGGACCACACTGTCTGTTCCCTCAGTCCGTCCCTCTGCTCCCTCCCCTCCCTCCTCTCCTTGCCTCCCCGCCCCTCCTTTCCCTCCTCCATCGTCTGTGAAGGCACGTGAGAGCACGGGCTGAAGACCAGCAGGTGTGTGTATTGGCTGAGCCACGTGGCCTCCATTCTGTTCGTTATGAAAGGAAGCGTCGAGTGCAGCCCTGTCACGTAGTTTATGACAACAAAGGTCAAACGTACAACGTTTACCGTTCACACCAGTTGAAATCTCTGGTTCAAAACATTTTGTAAATTAATGAAATACTGACTGAAGAACTCGTTTCTCCTTTTGTGTACTAGGGAGACAGTGTTGTTACTGTTGTTGTTATTGTTGTTGTTAAACTGCCGGTTCCGGATCTTCCGAGATGTACGGTTCTAACACTGGACGGCACCTTGGAATCAGTCGTTCCCAGCCTCCGTCCTCTCCTCCCCTATATACGCCCCCACCTCTCTTCTCTCTCTCTCTCTCTCTCTCTCTCTCTCTCTCTCTCTCTCTCTCTCTCTCTTCTCTCACACACACACACACACACACACACACACACACAATATCCGAAAACCTTTCGCGCGTGCTAAAATTAGTTCTCTTAAAATCTAAAGCATGAATATTAAATGTTTATGAATGTCTAGGTAAACACACACACACACACAACACCCTCCTCCAAAGCAAAGTCTGCAATACAACCAAGCTGTATTCATTGATAACGTGGTAAATGTCTGCCCAGACAAGCTTGACCTTCACAAATTCAGCCTGGAATTCAGTTGTGGTACATGCTGGAACTGTTTTTTCTGGGATAAAAATTGTTTTCCCGAAGGATCACAAATGATTTTCATATGTTCCCTAGGAAAAAGAAACAGATATTATCGGTGTTATCTGTTTGGATCATAGATTATGTGTGTGTGCGTGCGTGCGTGCGTGCGTGCGTGTGTGCGTGCGCGCGTGCGCGCGCGCGCGCGTGTGTGTGTGCTATTTTCGCGGGCAAGCAATTATTATCTTTAAAGGAAAACTAGGAAACCAGGAAAACGGTTCTGGTCCTTGAGACAACTGCTATGTTCCCTCTTGTA
>CM031597.1:18193560-18196060 GCA_018398815.1 Conus ventricosus
AGCCGTCTGACGGAAGGGCCACTAAAGGTGAGCGTTGTTTGCCGACACCGCCCCTCTGTCTGTGCTCCAGTGGCCTAAGGCCCCTCTGGATGACCGCGTGGTCCACATCGCTGGCCTCTCCACAGCTCCACACAGACTGCCGTGGGTCAACACAGCACGCCCGCAAACATCACACACAGGTGATGCACGGCGTCCAGCCCTCGGACTATAGACCCACTGACCCCGGCGGGAGTGGGCGGGGTCGCTGAATTGCTTGCCCCCGTGGGGGAACTGCAGAGGCGGATTGGGGAGGTATACAGGGGTGGGGGGGGGGGGGAGGCGTCTGTCCTCGTCCATTATCCCCCTTTTACCCCCCCCCCCCCCCCCCTCCCTCTCTCTCCCAGGTGTAGCGTTGGTGGCTCAGTTGATTGGAAATCACTTAGTTATTCATTTGGTGTGCACGATTGACAGTTGTCCGAGCTTATATTGTGTATTACGAGCACGCGCGCGCGCGCGCACGTGTGTGTGTGTGTGTGTGTGTGTGTGTGTGTGTGTGTGTGTGTGTGTGTGCGTGCGTGCGTGCGTGCGTGCGTGCGTGCGCACATATCTGTGTTTATCTTTTCTTCCGTTAGGAATTGTGGCGGTCACAATAGAGATAGCGATTTTGTTAAGAGCTATGAAAGCAGCAGCTCGTTGTCGTTTAACAGCTGCTAGAACCACTTAAATAGAATATGGTGCGCCACTCCCAACCCATCCCAGCCCAGCCCCAATCTTCCGCATATCACCCCTTCCACTTCTAAACGAACTGGCCTAGCCCTGATATGGCCTGAAGATGTTTGAAAGTCGATCTCCGCGTGAAGTCGGCATTTTCGGTGCCCGTGTTGAAAAGCTCTGGTTGGCGGTATCAAATGCAGCAGAACAGGACCCCTCTCCTCACCGCGTCTCCCTTTGATGACTGCTCGTATCGGCGGGTACGGCCAGAGATGAGTGTGGACATAAACTCTGAATGTAGGTAACGGGACTGGGGGGGGGGGGGGGGGGGGGGGGGGGGGGAGGGGTAGAATAGTAAAGGAGCAGTAGTTGGTCCGGTAAGTCACTGAACTTGACTGGTTTTCGACATCAAATCTGAATGTAAGTAACAGGACTGGGTAGGTGGATATATAGCGAAAGAGCGGTAGCTGGTTCGACAAGTCGCTGAGCTTGATGGCTGTAACTCCCTGATCCTCGACCCTTGCCTTTCGACTCACGGTAGGTCCGAGGATCATAAAAATCGACCTGCGCACCGTTTGATGTCGGAGGAAGACGAGAGCGAGGAAAGAGGTGAGTCGAGTGCGACCTGAGCCCTGGGATGATCCAACAACGAACATCATCATCATCATCATCAAGCTAGGCAGGCTGTTTTGACGGGCAGCGATAGCGATCCATCACAGGTCCAGAACGATCGAAGCAAGAGACACAAGGTGGGCAGTTCCAGTCGAGTCTGACGTCAACACCCTGTTATACCGCCAGTGATTTCGTCGACGAGATCACCATCTTGTGGAGCGTGAGGAAGAAGGTATAAAGGAGGAAGACCCACTCAGTTCTCGGGTATCTATACCCGTTAGGACGAAGGAGCGTGACGCACGTTCCTGGCACGTTTACCTGGTAACGGAGTATCTTTCAGACAGCACGATTACTTCCAAGACTGATGGGAACCCCAAAACAAAAAATCAGGTCAAGCTTGTTTTCCAGTCTGATGATGCGGGGTGAGGGTGAGGGGTGGGAGGGGGGGGGGGGGAGTGTCGGGATGGGGTTGGGGAGGGGCACTGCCTTAATTACTCACTGTCATGGCTTGGTGTCTTCTGTTTTTGGTCCTGAGAGAGTCTGGCAAAAGTTGGCTGAGATCAGTGTGTAGGCGGCCCTGGAGATCGGTTGGGCAAGGGTCGTCGTAAAACCTTCGCGAGACAGATCATACACACACACACACCACACACACACACACACACCACACACACACACACACACACACACACACACACACACGCACCACACACACACACGATGGTTTTCCCACCAGAGATCATATTCTGTTGGTGTATGGTGATATTATAGGTTTCCTCGAGAACGAGCCTGGGGGCTGTCGAATGGCGGTCGGAGCCCTGCAATGGAGTACACTGAAGCACCAACATGACCTCACAGCATCGGAAATAGGCCAGTAAGATTTGTCGCGCGTTCCAGCCCTGTCACAGGACCCCATGATTTCGGTGACAGCGCCCATGGGGGCAGGCTGAAAATAAAAAAAATGGTCTGTAAAAAAATTTCGCGGGTTGCAGAACACGCCCGGCGTCGTTCGTATCTTTCATCATCTCATCATTTTCGTCGTCGTCGTGTCCTTCCCCTGCTTCCCCTTTCCTCCTTCTCCTCCTCCTCGTTATCTCATCATCTTCTTCTTTAATCATCATCATTTCATCATCTTAATCATCACCCATCTCATCATGTGTCTTTCGTGTCATCACCCACCCCACCTGGGTCATTGTGTTTT
>CM031597.1:18206060-18207131 GCA_018398815.1 Conus ventricosus
CACTGCACCTCATACTCCCCACTACACTACACTACACTACACTACCTACAGTAGTACTACTACATCACAGTACTCCCCTCACACTACACTGCACCACACTAATCCCTCTACACTACACTACAATGCACTACACTACAATGAACTACCTACACTACACTACACTATACAGCATCCAACCACACTGCACCACACTACTCCACACTACACTGCACCACACTACTCCCCTCTACACTACACTACAATGCACTACACTACAATGCACTATGCTACGCTACACTACACTACACTACACTACACTACACTACACTACACTACACTACACAGCATCCAACTACACTGCTTCACACTACTCCACACTACACTGCATCACAGTACCCACCCACCCCCCACACACACACACACACTACACTGCACCACACTAATCCCCTCTACACTACACTACAATGCACTACACTACACTACACTACACTGCATCACAGTACTCCCCCACACTACACTGCACCCCACTAATCCCTCTTACACTACACTACAATACACTACACTACACTGCATCACAGTACTCCCTCCCACACTACACTGCACCACACTAATCCCCTCTACACTACACTCCACTACACTACACTACACTACACTACACTACACTACACTACACTACACTACACTACACTACACTACACTACACTGCACGACACTACACGACACTACACTACACTACACAGCATCCAACTACGCTGCATCACACTACTCCCTCTACACTACACTACACTACACTACACAGCATCCAACTACACTATCACATATACTCCACACTACACTGCACCACACTACTCCCCTCTACATTACACTGCAATGCACTACACTACACTACCTACAAGGCACACCACTACACTGCATCCATCTACACTGTACCACACTGCTCCCTCTACACTACATTACAATGCACACACTACACTGCACCCATCTACACTGCACCACACTGCTCCCTGTACACTACACTACAATGCACTATGCACGCTGCCCCACACTGCTATCCCCCTCCCCCCCCCCCCCCCCCCCCCCCCCCCCCCCCCC
>CM031597.1:18207231-18237231 GCA_018398815.1 Conus ventricosus
CCCCCCCCCACCCCCCCCCTCCTCCCTCCCTCCTTTTCTATTTTTTAAATTGCGGCACTTCCGTGACGTAAGCTGTGGAGATGTTTTGGTGTTTTGTTATGTCTGCGAATGAAACCAGGTCCACCTCCTCCGTCTGCCGTACAGGACAACAAGCCCCCTCGGCTAAAAGCACTGCATTCTGCGTGTAGAAAAGGGGGGGGGGGGGGGGGGGGGGGGGGGAGAGAGAAAGACATACATTGATGTACAAAATTAAGAAGTCTCTTAATATCTTATTATTCCTACACCAACCAGATTTCATCACACCATTTTATTTAATCACCCTAAGATTTAAGACATTTCTTGATATCTTATTGTTCACATACCAACCAAATTTCATTGCAGTATTTATCGAATCACCCTAGGATTCTTAATTCGACGGGCATATGAATACAGGGCTCGCTCATCATACAGCGAAAAAAAATGAAGTACTGCACGCTGGGCGTCGGGAGCTTCGTCTCTTGCAGCTTGAGAAATACCAGTCGTTGCCACTGACCTGCCAGCTGTATCTACAAGAAAGAGTTTTAACAACATTTCTGGTGTTTTTTAGAGGGTGTGTTATTTTAAAGGGTTGTGTGACTGATGTTTTTGTTTTTGTTGTTGTTGTTGTTGTTTTTAAAACTGACATGACTTGTTAGTTGACTTCAACGCGGTGACAGCCCTGATGTGGCCCTCTGCGGTCGGCTGGGCTATAAGCAATTAATCCCCCTCCCCACCCCACCCCACCCCATTCACCCTCACCCCCTCTAAAAGGGATTCCCGTGTCAGATCAGGGGCGATCGGTCTTGAATGTTCCAGCGGCCCAGGCTGAAGAGAAATGCCGTCACCATTGATAGACGGCTTTAACCGCGGTATGGATTGCCAGTACCCTGTAAGACGTTATGAATAATTATCATGATTTTTAACGTAGTATTTGTCATTGTCGCGGTGAAGTGCAATTTTAACTGCTTTTGACGCCATGAGTTCATCGTAAAACGCGAGCAAGGACATCCCTCAGCAAGTCCTCATGCGCATGCGTGCGAGTCCTGCAGCTGTCTGATGACTGCTTTGACGGGGTCGTTTTAGCGCAGAAAGCGAGAGAGCAAATAATAATAAAGCAAAAAATAAATAAATAAATAAAAATCAATGTCACCTGCAATAAAAATAAAAAAATGATGCATGCAAGGCACAGTTTTCTGTCCTGTGTCATGAGAATTGCTCTTTTTTCGGTAGAAAAATCGTAAAACGTGACGTTGATCTTTCCAAATTCAGCGATGCTGACGCTCCTGATTACAATCATTGTTGCTGACAAGTGATCTCGTGGAGCCCCTCACGGCCCCCAACCTCACCAGACACCGTACTCACCCCCCCCCCCCCCCCCCCTCTGCCGACTTCCCAGCTCTTCCCCCGCCCCCCTGCACCCGCCAACCCACTGCCCCCACCCCCACCCCCACCCCACCCCCCAGAGTACTAGCTAGCTGGCTGCAGAGATGACGTTCTTGACAAACATGGACGAGTTTCCAGATTTCTTAGTTGGCCGTGGGGGGGGGGGGGGGGGGGGGGGGGGGGGGGGGGGGGGGGGGGGGGGGGGGGGGGGAGGGGGCAGCAGGGATTCTTTCTGACACGTATGTATGCGGGGTGGGGTGTGGGTGTGTGGGGGGGGGGGGGGGGCGGGGGCACTGGAAGAATCTGCTTGCTGAATGTCGATTAAAGGCAGCCTATCTGGTCTATTTCAATGCTCCCCCATATACCCATCTCCTCACAGTCCCTCTGCTTCTTTGAAGACTCTAACCCCAGTTTCCTTCTTTATCCCGCCGCGCCGCTGTTGCTTCATTAATTAACTCGATCCACCCTCGTCATCGTAGAATCTTTTCCCTCTCTGTTTCTGTATGGTTGTCCGGGAGTGGGGCGGGGAAGGAGGGGCAGGGGGGGGGGGGTAGAGGTGGAGATTAACCGGCCGAAAGAGTCTGCTGCTGAGAGACTGTTTCACTTTTGTGTGGTATTCAAAATGAACCAGTTCACCACCACCAACCCACGCTCGTCCTGTAACACCAACAGTCTCAACAGCTGACAATCAAGGGACAGACAACAGCAGATCGTCTTGAGGGCCCCCAGCAGGGGAGACAACTGCCCTGCTGCAGGATCGGGTTATGCCGATCGGTGTTGTTGTTGTTGTTTTGTTGTTGTTTTTTTTAGTTTTAATCTCTCCTTTTTTCAGGAATTTCATCAGTTTTTACACTTAGATGGACCCATTCATTCCCCATAGTGAAAACCAAGACTTTGACAGTCCAGACAGACGCAAAATACACACACATACGCGCACGCACGCACGCACGCACGCACGCACGCACGCACACACACACACACACACACACACACACACACACACACACACACACACACACACACACACGCACGCACGCGCGCGCGCGCACACACACCAGGGCAGCCTCCTTTTTTCCTGGAATTTTTTTTTTTGCCCATCATGTGCAGTCGATGTCATCATTTAAGGCTGCGCTTAAAGGCCGCCTCTTCTCTAGCTACTATATATTAGTTCTTCATGTGCGTTTTGTGTGTGTGTGCGTGTGTGTGTGTGTGTGTGAGTAGTGGTCAGGGGTGAAAGCAATCTCTGTTGGAAATGAGCACGTTTAGTTTTCTTATTTATGGTCATTCGATGTATGGAACCCATTGGCTTGAACATTGAATACATAGAAGAAAAACTTTTCATTAAAAAATAAAAAGGGAAAAAAAAAAAATTTAACTTTGAAAGAGAAAAAAAGGTTTTTTTTTAAAAGTTAAAATGGGTAAAAAAAAAAAACAAAAGAAAAAAAAATTCACCTCAATGGTTGGAACGGGGGGAATAAAGAGTGAGTGAGGCGTGAATGAGGGGGAGAGAGGAGAGAGAGAGAGAGGGGAGAAGAGAGAAAAGAGAAGGGGAAGAGAGAGGGGAAGGTAGGGAGAAGGTAAAAGAGAGAAAGAAGGGGGGGGGTTGGGGAGGTGGGGGGGGGGGGGGGGGGGAAGGGGCAAAGACAGAGAGTGAGCCCCAGCAGAGAAAAAAAAAAAATTTATTTTAAAAATCGGGATTTTGACAGGGGGCCCTGCTCTGTGTCGGGTGCGGGGGCTTCAGTGGAGGGGGATGGGCTTAAAAAGGGGGGGGGGGGGGGGGGGGGGGGGGGGGGGAAAAAGGGAGAATATAACGAAAAAATTAACCCGCTACCCTTTTTCTCCCCCCCATCCCTTCTCCTTCTCTCTCTCTCTCTCTCTCCTCTCCCTCTTCTCTCTTCTCTCTCCCCTTCCTTTTCTTGCCTGTCCCTCCCCCCGCTCTCTCCTCTCTGCCTGTCTTGCTTGTCCCTGCCTCCTCTCTCCTCTCTCTCTCTCTCCCCCCCCTTTTCCCCCCCTCCTCTCTCTCTCTCTCTCCTCTCTTTGTCTTGCCTGTCCCTCCCCCCTCTTCTCCGTCTCGTTTTTTCCCTTTTGTCCCGCCTCCCTCCTCTCTTCTTCTCTCTCTCCCCTCCTTTCTCTCTCCCCCCTTCTTCTTCCCTTTCTCTCCCCCCCCCCCATCCCCTGCATCTGCCTCCTTAACTCTTCCCCTTCTCCCCCCCCCTTTTTTTTTTGAAAATGTGATAATAGGGAAAAACCCATCGATCCCACTCGTTGTTGTTTGTCCTGTTTTTGTCTTCTTTTCTCTCTCCCCCTCTCTCCTTCCCCCTTTCTCTCTCTCTTTTCTCTTCTCTCTCTCTCTCTCTCTCTCTCTCCTGCTCGCCCCTTTTAATTCTCATCCTCTTCCTCACCATTTTTGTAAGAGATGGAAATGGGGGGGGGGGGGGGGGGGGGGGGGGGGGGGGGGGGGGGGGGGGGGGGGGGGGGGGGGGGGGGGGGGGGGGGGGGGTGGGGGGGCCCAACCCCTTTTTTTTCCCCCCCCCCCCCCCCCCTTTCCCGAAAAGAAAAGGGGAAAATTAAAATGCCTCCCCAAAAAAAACCCAACCCAAAATTAAAACCCCCTTCCAACACCATGGTAAAAAGAAAAAAGGAAAGGAAAAAAAAAATACCCAAAAAAAAAAATTTTTCCCATTTTCATGATTACCTTTATTTCCAAAAAGGGGGGGGGGGGGGGGGACATTAATTTCCCCGATGAAAATTTTTAAAATTTCATAACCATATTACCAACACACGTGGGAAAGGGGGGGGGGGGGGGGGGGGGCCAGGGAAAGGTGGGAGAGACTTTTCTTCAGGGTTTGTGTTTAAAAAGACCTTGAGCAGGAGGCCCGGGTTTTTGGTTTGGGTTTTTTTTTTGGTTTTTGGATTTGTTTTTTCTTGCCAACCGTAGACGCCTACGCCTGTGTCGTTGTGAGGGCGCGTGCTTGCGCAGTCACGAAAAAACACCTTTTCAAAACCCGTACCATACCAATTCCCGCGCCCCTTTGTCCCCCCCCCGCGCACGCCCCACTGAGGGTAAATTGCGAGGAGTCTTGAAAAATATCTACATCCTTGTCCCGATCCAAAAAATGAGCGGTTTGTCACAAAATAACTTAGGGCGGAGAAAACTGTGATTCTTGGGGCAGCTTTACTCGTTTTTCTTTTTTCCCCCCCCTTCCCCCCCCCCCCCCCCCCCCCCCCCCCCCCCCCCCCCCCTCCCCAACCGTTCCTCTGGGGTCCATCTTTTTGCTCTTTGTTTTTCTTTCTTTTTCTTTTGTTTTCGATGTTTTTTCTTTCTTTTTTTCTGTCTTTCTTCCTTTTTAAAAAAAAAATTCGTTGTTTTTTACGTTTTCCTTTCCTTGTGGGCATTCTTTTTCTCTTTTTTTTTTCTTTCTGTCTGTCTTTTTTTTTCCCCTTTGGGTTTTTTTTTTCTGTTTTTCCTTCTTTTTTTTCTTTTTTTTTCTATCTTTTTTTCTTTTATTCTTCTTTCTTCTGTTTTCTTCCTATTTTTCTTTTGTTTTTTTACTTATTCTTTTCTTTGTTCTACATTTGCTCTCCTCCTCTCTCTCTCTCTCCTTCTCTCTTCTCTCTCTCTCTCCTGTTTCTCTCCCCCTCCCCTCCCCCTGCATCTCTTTTTTTCAAGTTTGTACATCCTCTGCTGCAACGTGCTTCCCCCCCCCCCCCCCCCCCCCCCCCCCACTTTTGTCGGTCTCAGTCCGACCGTTCGGCCCCCTTCTTTTTTTTTTCGACTCGTTTTCCCCTTTTTCCCTGCTTTTCTTTCCCTCCTCGCTCTCTCCCCCATTCTGCCTCTGCCCTCCTTGCCTGATGGGAAGGTTTTTTCGAGGGCAGGCAAGGTACCCCACTAACCTGACTACCTGGAAAAAAAAGCCCAACAGATGGGCTTCAGTACTGTTAGCATCAAGATGTAGAGCACTCACGTTGGTGGCTTCGGCCGCAGAAATTTTTTCCTTGTCAGCAAATCTGGTGATTGTTTTGGCTTGCCGAAGAGAGAGAGAGAGGAGAGAAAGGGGGGAAAGGGGAGAGAGGAGAGGAGAGAGGAGAGAGAGGGAGGGGGGGGGGGGGGGGGGGGGGGGGGGAGGGGGGGGGGGGGGGGGGGGGGGAGGGGGGAGAGAGGAAAGTTCTTTGGACTTTTGATATTTATTGTGTGGTTGTGTGTTTGTGTGGGGTGTTGTGTGGAAGCCTTTTTATAACCTTTTCAAACGTTTATGCTGTTTTTTATCTCACATCAACACTTTTCGCTGATTTAATAAAATTACTAATTGTAAAAGGGGAAACAAAACACACGGCCCTTAAAAATTAGCACGAAAAACAAACTGGGATTTCGGTGCCGGGGGGTGCGGCGGGGGGCGGGCCGGGCTGTGGCTGTGGACGGGGTTCGGGGAAGAGCGGCGTGGGTTGCACTGCCACCGAAGGGGGACAGAAGATGCCCACAGCAAAAAAAAAAAAAAAAAAAAAAAAAAAAAACCGTCCGTTTTGATAAAGCTGTATTTTTTTTTTCACCATCTTCGTCTCGTTTAAAATTTTGATTTCAGTGAGACTAGTATTTTTAAACCCCACTTCGCCCGGTCCCAAAAAACTTCCCCCCCCTCCCCTTTTCCCCCCCTTTTTTCTTTCAAATCGCTCTCTCCCCACCGGCACTGGGGGCACGGGGGTTTTACGAACCACCACCCCAAAAAAGTTTTTGATGATCAACAAATGCAAGCTTTAAACGTAACTCCATTTTTTCTTGAATACCGAGAATTCCCTAAAGGGGGAAAATCGTTTTGGGGGCCGTTATAGCCGTTTTTAAAGGCATTCTGGTAAACATAATGACCCATAATGAACATACCTACAAATTTTTCAGGAAAATCGCCAAGACCTTTTTGGAATTTTTCCCTAAAGAAGAAAATGCATGGTTCGTTTAGCCATTAGTAACGGCTACAAACGGGAAAAAACACATCGGCCATCACCGGACCCAAATGAACATACCCACAAATTTTCAAAAGACGACCAAATCTTTCTGAAATATTCCATAAAGAAGAAAACCGTTGTGTGCCGTTTTTAAACCTTTGTAACGGCTACAACGGGAAAATAAAACCCTCGGCCATCATCTGTGACCCATAAAACATACCCAAAAAAAGAAAAGCCAAAACTTTCTGAAATATTCCAAAAGAAAAAAGCCGTTTTGTGCCGTTAACCGTTGTAAAGGCACAAAGGTAAAATAACAATCGGGATCTCCGGCCCCTAATAACATACCACAAATTTTTAAGGAGATCGGGCCCGTACTTTCTGAGATATCCATAAAAAAAAAACCGTTTATGGGGGCCGTTATAGCCGTTAGTAAGAACAGGCCACAAATTTTAAAAATGGGGGCCCGATTTTGCCTGGAGCGAGTGGAACACATTTTTTACCACGGACGGACAGAAAAACAGAAACATTTCTTGTTCCCATTGTAAATTCCCCTGTTCTATAAGAACTGGGGGTTTCAAACAAAAGGGAAAAAGGGGGGGGGTGGGGGTGGGGGTTTTGGGGCATGGGGGGAGGATCCCCGGTCATAGACAACTCATAGGTAAATGAGGAAAAGGAGGGGGCGAGGAAGTTGGAGGGGAGGGGGTTTTGAAAACACAAAACCCAGGCATATGTTTCCCCAAAAAACCACTGTTGACAAACGACAAGGGAGGGGGGAGCGAGGGGGAAAAGGGAAAGGGAAAGGGGGGGGGGGAAGGGGGGGGGGGGGGGGGGGGGGGGGGGGGGGGGGCTGGTTGGCCTTAGTAAGGAGGTCTTGAATGCCCCTGAGGTGTAATGTTTTTGGGCAGCACACAATGTGTGTGTGTGGGGGGGGGGGTGTTGGTGTGTGGGGTGGTGTGTGTGTGTTTGCCGCTGGCAGGGAGGAAGTGAACGCTGGTGCTTCCATCTCAGTGTTACCCCTAATGTCCCCGCGTTAGCCCCGTGCCCTTTACTCTAATGAATTAAGGTTAATTATCTTTTGGAAGCCAGGGTTGGATTGCCCCTGAGACGGACCAAGTTTGGGGAGAAGATCGCGTGTTGCAGACTGATATTGCAGCCACTTGACTGACGTAAAGCGCAACATTTCACGTCGTGAACACTACCAAAAATGCGGGTTAAGATGTAAATGTTGTATTTTTTTTCCACAAAACGTTTTTCTCTGAATTTAAAAAGTGTTTTGGACTAACTCCGTCTGACAAACGAAGACAGGGCAAAACGCGAGCGTTTTTTACCTTTAGGGCCTTCAACAAGATAAACAACACTCGGACAACGAAAATGAAGAACAAGCAATTTCTCACTTGTCAAATTCGGCGCAAAAAAAATGGGGGGTTACTCTAAAAGTCGTTTAACCCCCCCCCCCCCCCCCCCGCTTCCCCCCTCCCTTGATCCCTTACTGCTTCTGTAACACGCAGCTCGCACGCATGCCAACATTTATACCCCCCGCTCCTTAAACACACATTGACACATTTTTCAAAAACAGAAAAAAAAAAAGAAAATCAATCCCCAGTACAGAACTTAATGTTTTATTGAAGGGAGTGTGTTAAAGTAATTTATAGCGTGTTTCGAGAAAAATCTGATTTAGTGACTTGTGCGCGTGCAGTAATTTTAAACATCGGTTTAGGGAGTGACTGTCACGAGGTAACCGCCCCTGCTATGATCCTTTGCAGTCGGCTGAGCTGTAAACAACATGAACTGAATCGTTGCGATGCTACATGTTTTTGTGTTCATATATATGTGGGTAAACGTGTGTGTAAGGTTGCGAATGTTTAATGATGCTTGTGTATATTAACATGATGATGTGTGTCTGTGCCAGGTCTTGACACCACGTAGATTCAATGGCTATGATCGTTTGTAATCGTTCTCTCTCTCTCTCTCTCTCTCTCTCTCTCTCAATGTGTGTCTGTCTGTCTGTCTCTCTCTCTCTCTCTCTCTCTCTCTCTCTCTCTCTCTCTCTCTCTCTCTCTTCCTCCTCCTCCTGCTCCTGCGCGCCGTTATTTTTTTTACTTTTTGTTGTTGTTGAATTTTCACGTGTTGAGACTGCTTGCTGTCCCTGCTGTTCCAGACCAAGACATCACTTCGACGCCATCCTGGGCGAGCTGTCGGAGCTGGAGAACCAGCTGACCACCACGCAGAGCCAGCTGTCGCAGTCCCTGGGCTACGGGGCCACACTGCCCGTACCACCCCCATGGGAGGGGGAGGAGGAGGAGGGCCGACCGCCATGCGCGGCGGCGGCGGCTCGGCGGAGGGAGGAGGTGGAGGAGGAGGAGGAGTGAGCAGCGACACCATCCAGGCGGAACTGGACGCTCTGGCGGCGGAGATCACCTCGGGTCTGGGCTACAAGAAGACCAACGGTCAGCTGCTCTTGCCGCCAGGTGAGGAGAAGTCGGTCGGTCAGTCGGCTGGTGGCTTTGGCTGGCATGCGAGTGCCGATCCTCTTACTAGTATGAAGGCGCGCTCGCGCTTGCAGGCAGACAGGCGAGCAGGCAAGAAGTAGTAGTAGTATACTCGCGTGCGTACACACGCGCATGTTTGGGGCATTTTTTTCCTTTCACAAACTCACACATTCCCTTCGGCGCAGATTATAATGCACGCACTTACGTATACTTAAATGGATACACATGCGTTGCGCGCGTTTTAGCGGACGCATGATTATACAGCCGCGAAAAGTGATATGCATGCATGCACAGGACTTTGACAAAGTCATACAAAACGCGCTTGCAAACTTGAATTGACAGACAGTCGTGCATGTGCTCTCTCTCTCTCTCTCTCTCTCTCTCTCTCTCTCTCTCTCTCTCACACACACACACACACACACACACACACACACACACACACACACACACACAACTCACGTACACACACACACATAAGCGTGCGCGCGCGCACGCACACAGGTGCATACTTATGTAACAGTGTGGGTTTTCAGCCAAAACAGCGATATCAGCATTTTAGAAGACAAGATTGAACGGAAACGTAAAACAAAACAAAACAAAACAAAACAAAAAAATACACAGTTTTACAGTCAAATGTGTGGATGCACAAAAAAAGGGGAAAAAACCCAGATCGACAAAGGCTGAATGATGAGATATTATACTCGGCTTGTCAGTTCAGCGGGGAGTGTGCGTGTTAAAAACCAGCCTCACAAGATGTCGGCGGGGAGAACAAAAAGAGATGATCAGCGTCTGTCTTTGATCCTGACTTGCCGTTACATTTCCAACCTGCCGGTGTACAGTTTCACTGGAGGGGCGGGACGGGGTGAGGGGGGGGGGGGGGGGGGATGGAGTGCAAATGGAATTATCAGAGAGCTCTGTCATTCATGACAGCTCTGCTGATGCCGTGTGACAAGAACACGACTGCTTGGGGCGCGGGCGGGGGTACTTTATTGTTGGCGGTGTGTGTGTGTTGGGTGTGGGGGGGGGGGGGGGGGGGGATGCAGACAGACCGGCCTGCCTCTTTGCCTGCGTTTCGCTCACTGTGTCTGCAAGTTTGGAACACGGCAACTCTTGACGTCCAGGTCGTGATGTGCGTGCGACCAGACTTTCTCTTTTCTGTCTGTCTGTCTCTGTCTCTCTCTCGCTGTCTCTGTCTCTCTCTCTCTCTCTCTCTCTCTCTTTGAGTGTGTGTGTGTGTGTGTGTGCGTGAGAGAGAGAGAGAGAGTGTGTGTGGTGAGTGTGTGTGAGAGAGAGAGAGAGAGGAGTGTGTGTGTGTGTGGGGTTACGTGCGGTGCGTGCGTGCGTGTGTGTGTGGTGTGTGTGTTGTGTTGTTGTTCTTCGATTTAACGTCTTTTCACTTTAAAGTGATATTAGACAGGTGTGTGTGTGTGTGTGTGTGTGTGTGTGTGTGTGAACGAAGATGGATGGAGGCGGCGGGAAGACGAGGATGAGCGGGGAACGGAGAAAGATGATGGAAGCCAGGCAGATCGAAGGGAATTGTTCTTTTTTATTTGAAAGTTATTGCTTTTTTCTGTGAGAGGGACACACATTTACACACACACACACACACACCACACACACACACAACACATGTATGCACGCACGCGCAGTCACAAGGGTGTGTCATTTTCAACCTTCAAACAGACAGCTACACAAATTACCATACTGTTCTCCCTAAGTGAGAAAGACCTCTGGATTGTCCTATGCCTGCTACCCCCTCTCGGAGTACAGGCCTGCCGCCCTCTGGGGTTACCCTGACATCTGTTTTGGGCTTTGTGTTTCCGAGTGAACCCCTTCTCGTTGTGGTGTCGGTGTCAAGGCCCCTGTGTCACAGGGGGGGGGGGGGGTCAGCCTCCTTCCCTTTGTCCTTGGGGGTTCCAGGTCATGGCTTCTCTGCGAATGGTGCTTGACTGGAGATGTCTGTGACAGGCGTAGTTCGCGCAGAGTGAGGTCGACCAGAGAAAGAAACTCCCAGCAACGAGTCAACAGGCCTGACAGTGAGGGAGAAGAGGGAGGGCCAGGGGTGGAGAGGAATGCACGACAATGAGCTTGCCTCTGTTCACCTGTGTCGTTTTTAGCATCAGTAAAGTGTGTTGGTGATGCGTTCAGCCGAGCGTATCGATTTAGTGACAGTGGATTTGTGACTTTTTCCTTTTCCAGTTCTGGTTTATCACTTCGAATGAACAGGGATGGATGTTATTCCTTGCATGGAAATTGCTCTCTGATTAGCTTCAGAGTCCTCCTTTTTATGCGGCTATTATCGTTCAGCAGTTTGTTACTGGGGGTGGCGGTTGGTTTTTTTTTCTGTGGAAGGTACCACTGTCAGTGCGTGCTGTTACGCGCATTGTGTGTTTGTTTCTATTTGACTTTGAATGTCTTGTAGATGACTGTTGCAAGGCCTTTTTCGGTATGAAGCTACCATTAGTCAGGGCTGTCGGTGAAAGACAACCACGGTGGATGCTCTTTATTCCAGAAGTTGGTTACACACACCCTGAAATGAAGAGTAGGACAGATCAGTTTTGATTGCTCATGTTTGATATCGAACCCCACCTTGTTTGCTACCCCTTAGAAGATAGAAAGCAGAAAACAATTATTAATGCACAGGGCTGCATAGTCATCGTTTTTTTTGTATGTAAATGTTTGAAATTACATTAAAGTTTGTGGTGCGTTTCACCAACGAAAATATTATGGTGGTTATTATCATAAAGTACTCACAAATGTCTTCTCTTTTTTTTAAACATTCTATTCTCTGTAACGTTTCAACTTGTCCATTCATCTAGTGGACATGTGGAGCTGAGAGAACTGCACATCGGGACGCAGGACAGATGTATGTATACTGCGATAAGGAAATAAATGGTGTGTTTAAGCCGTTATACGAAACAGTTCTTCGGGGGTTGGGGAGAGGGGTGACTTCCCATTTGGTCTACTCCCATTTCGTCTACTCCCATTTCGTCTACTACTCCCATTTCGTCTATTTCCATACTGACCACACTGCAAGGCTCCCCCCCGGCGTAACCAGTGTCCAGTCTACTCCAAAGCAGAATCGATGGTCTTTAGATTAGAGTAGGGCGAAGCCCGAGAGAGGACGAAGGACGAATGAACGAAGGCCGTTAGGCCAAGTCGTGCTCACACATTTCTGTGTAGGCGAAATGGGAGTAGACCAAATGGGAAGTAACCGGAGAGGGTCGGTTGGTTAGTTGGCTGGTTGATTGGTTTGTTGGTTGGCTTTTTTGTGTGTTTACTGATGTTAAGATTTATTATGACATCAAAAACGAACCGTACCCCCCCCCCCCCCACCCCCCTCCAGAAGAAGATATTTTCTGTGTTATTGCTATCAGATAACCCGACACTACAGATTTCCTTCTCAGCTGCTGAAATTAACTTTTCAGGAGTTCCCCTCTTCTGCTTCTCCTCCTTGTGTTTTCGTTTGGGCACAGCCACTTACACCAAGGGTCTCTGCTTTCACCACAGAAAGAACAAGGCAGCCCCCACTTCACTTGTCATGAATGTAGTTCTCGGCCATTCCGTTGGCCCCTCTGACACATGACACAACTTTGAAGAAGTCGGTATGAAACTCTTTCCCTAACCCCCCCCCCCCCCCCCCCCGCCCCCATCCCTCCTCCTCTGTCGTCATCTCCGCCGCTCAAGTGGATGGGGGCAGTCAACGATCTTGAGCGCCAACAACCTCAGCCTACATGTTGTTTTGGAGGGGGCCTCTGTATGTGAATGTGTGTGTGTGTGTGATTGTAGGCCTGTGTGTTTGTGCAGTGATGTGCGAACACGTGGGCGATGCGGGCGGGGAGACGGACTCGGCGTTCTCGGACAACACGTCTCTGCCGTCGTCCGAGTCGTACACGTCCATGGCCACCGTGTCTTCTTCGGCGGAGACCACCTCCTCCTCCTCGGGGGAGACTTGCAGCATCACCAGTGCCATGTCCTCCACCACCGTCATGAACGAGGTGAGCAGGAGGGTGTATGTGTTGGGGTGGTGGTGAGGTGTTGTTGTTGTGGTTGTTGTTCTAACCCTTTCTCTGTCTGCACAGTATTTTGGTGAGCAGGAGGGGGTGTGTATGTGTTGTTGTTGCTGTTTTAGCCCTTTCTATGTGTGTGCCTGCCCGTCTGTCTATTCAGTATCTAAAAGTTGGAGAGAACGTCATCCAATTTTCTAGGATGGATTATAAGGTCTGTGTCTACAAGTAGCAGAATGCTGATGCATCTGAGTTCAAAACGAGTACTACCTCAACGCGGTAACAGCCCTGATGTGGCCCTTTGCGGTCGGCTGGGCTACAAGCAACATCACCTGCCTACCCCGCCTGCCTGCCTGTCTGTCCGACTACACAGTAACTTAAAAACGGTTGGAGAGAACGTCATCCATTTTTTTTTTTTTTTTTTTTTTTTTTGGGGGGGGGGGGGGGGGGGGGTTATAAGGTCCATATCTACAAGTCGCAAAGTTTTTTTTTTGCCTCCAGGTTTTAAAACCCGACGTACCGCCTCAGCGCTGTGACAGCCCGATATGGCCCTTTGCGGTCGGCTGGCCTATAAGCAACATTGCCATTGCCATTACGGACGTACCGCCTCAGCGCTGTGACAGCCCGATATGGCCCTTTTGCGGTCGGCTGGCCTATTAGCAACATTGCATTGCCCTTACGGACGTACCCGAAAAAATGACAGTCTAAATGACGAGATTGAGGAGATTCGACGTTCCTGTCCGAAAACGCCGAAGAACTCCATGAATTGTATTCCCTCCTGCCCTGCTATAAAATCCGTGTCCTCGCAAGCGCATCACTCTCTCTAACATACACACACCACACACCCTCTCTCGTTTCTTCCTCTCTCCTCTCTCATCTCCTCTCTGTCTCTCTGTCCTCTCTCTTCTCCTCTCTCTCTCTCTTTGACTGTCTGTCTTCTTCTTCCTCTCTCCTCTCTCTCATCTCTCACTCTTCTCTCTGGTCTCGCCTTTTCCTTCATATCTCTCTCTCTCTCTCTCTCTCCTCCTTGAACGTCTCTCTCTCTCTCTCCTCTCTCTCTCGCTATGACTGCCTGTCTTCCTGTCTGTCGCTCTCTCTCTCTTCTCTCTCTCCTCTCTCCTGTCTTCGCCTTTTCCTTCATAATCTCTCTCTCTCTCTCTCTCTCTCACCTCTCTCCCATCTCTCCTCTCTCCTCCTCTCCTCTCACTCCTCTCTCTCTCTCTTTTACTGTCTGTCCTGTCTGTCTGTCGCCTCTCCCTCTCTTCTCTCTCTCTCTCTCTCTGTCTCTGCCTTTTCCTTCATATCTCTCTCTCTCTCATCTCTCTCTCTCTCCATCCTTCTCTCTCTCCTCTCTCTTCTCACTCTCTCTCTCTCTTGACTGTTCTGTCTGATCTGTCTGATCCGCTCTCTCTCTCTCCCTCTCTCTCTCTCTCTCTGCTTCGCTTTTCCTTCATATCTCTCTCTCTCTCTCTCTTCTCTCTTCTCACTCTCTCTCTTCTCTCACTCTCTTAGCCTGTCTGCTGGTTCTGTCTGTCGCTCTCTCTCTCTCACTCTCTCAACTCTCTCTCCTCTCTGTCTCGCCTTTTCCTACAAATCTCTCTCTCTCTCTCACACTCTCTCTCTCTCTCTCACTACTCTCTCTCGCTCATCCCTCTCTCGCTCTCTCACTCTCTCTCATCTTTCCCACATCTCTTGCCCATGGCCTCTCTCTCTCCGCTCCCCCACTCCTTTCCCTTCCTCTCACCATCGCGCCATGCCATGCCAACTGTCCAAATATTGGACATTGGGTAATCATGCTTTTTTCCTTCTCTCTCTCCATGCACGCGCCATGCCATGCCCAACTGTCCACATATTTGGACATGGTAAACATGCTTTTTCCTTCTATCTCTCCATGCCAAGGCCGCGCCATGCCATGCCAACTGTCCAATATAGGACATTGGGTAATCATGCTTTTTTTTTTTCCTTCTCTCTCTCCATGCCGGCCGCCATGCCCCTGCAACTGTTCCAAATATAGGACATTGGGTAATCATTGCTTTTTTTTTTACCTTCTCCCGCTCCCATGCCATGCCGCGCCATGGCCATGCCCCAACTGTCCAAATATTGGACATTGGGTAATCATGTCATGCATGTTTTCCTTCTCTCCCTCTCCATGCCATGCCGCGCCATGCCATGCCAAATGTCCAAATATTGGACATTGGTAATCATGCTTTTTTTTTTTTTTCCTTCTCACCTCACCATTGCCGCGCCAAGCCATGCCAACTTCCCCAACCAAATATTGGACATTGGGTAATCATGCTTTTTTCCTTCTCTCTGCTCCTGCCGCGCCTGCCATGCCAACTGTCCAAATATTGGACATTGGTAATCATGCTTATTTCTTCTCTCTCTCCATGCCGCGCCATGCCATGCCACTGTCCAAATATTGGACATTGGTAATCAGCTTTTTTTCCTTCTCTCTCTCCATGCCTCGCCATGTGCCATGCTGCCAACTGTCCAAATATTTGGACATTGGGTAATCATGCTTTTTTCCTTCTCTCTTCCATGCCGCGCCATGGCCATGCCAACTGTCCAAATAATGACATTGGGTAATCATGCTTTTTTCCTTCTCTCTCGCCTGCACGCAATTGCCAGATGCCAACTTCCAAATAATGGACATTGGGTAATCATGCTTTGTGGTCCGTCTCCCTCTTCTCCATGCCATGCCGCGCCCATGCCATGCCACTGTCCAAATATTGGGACATTGTAATCATCTTTTCCTTCTCCTCATCTCCAGCCGCGCCATGCCATGCCAACTGTCCAAATATTGGACATTGGTAATCATGCTTTTTTCCTTCATCCCTCTCCATGCCATGCGCGCCATGCCATGCCCACTGTCCAAATATTGGACATATGGTAATCCATGCTTTTTTTTCCTTCGCCCTCTCCATCCATGCGCGCCATGCCATGCCCAACTGTCCAAAAAAATTGGACATTGGGTACTCATGCGTTTTACCCTCTCTTCTCCCTCTCCATGCCATGCCGCGCCATGCCATGCCAACTGTCGCAAATATTGGACAATGGGTAATCAACTTTTTTCCTTCTCCCTCTCCCATGGCATGGCCGCGCCATGCCATGCAACTTGTCCAAATATTGGACATTGGGTATCATGCTCTTTTCCTTCTCCCTCTCCATGCCAATGCCTGCGCCATGCCTAGCCAACTGTCCCAATATTGGACCTTGGGTAATCATGCTTTTTTCCTTCTCCCTCTCCATGCCATGCCGCGCCATGCCATGCAACTGTCCAAATATTGACATTGGGTAATCATGCTTTTTTCCTTCTCCCTCTCCATGCCATGCGCGCCATGCCATGCCAACTGTCCCCAAATATTGGACATTTAGGGTAATCAATCTTTTTTCCTTCTCCTCTCCATGCCATGCCGCCATCCATGCCAACCTGTCCAAATATTGGACATTGGGGGGGGGGGGGGGGGGGGGGGGGGGGGGGGGTGTGGGGGTAAACATAGCTTTTTACCTCACGCCTCTCCCATGCCATTGCCCGCGCCATGCCATGCAAAAAAAAAAAAAACAACTGTCCAAATATTGGACATTGGGTAATCATGCTTTTTTCTTCTCCCTCCTCCATGCCATGCCGCGCCATGCCATGATGCCAACTGTCCAAATATTGGAACATTGGGTAATCATGCATTTTTTCCTTCTCCCTCTCCATGCAATGCCGCGCCATGCCATGCCAACTGTCCAAATATTGGACATTGGGTAATCATGCTTTATTTCCTTCTCCCTCCTCCATGCCATGCCGCGCCATGCATGCCAACTGTCCAAATATTGTACATTGGTAAAATCATGTCTTTTTTTCCTTCTCCCTCCCATGCCATCCGCGCCAATGCCATGCCAACTGTCCAAATATTGGACATTGGGTAATCATGCTTTTTTTTTTCCTTCTCCCCTCTCCCATGCCATCCGCCCATGCCCATGCCAACTGTCCAAATATGGCCTTGGTATTCATTCTTTTTTTCCTTCCTCCCTCTCCATGCATGCCGCGCCATGCCATGCCAAACTGTCCAAATATGACCATTGGTTATTCATCTTTTTTTCCTTCTCCCTCTCCATGCCATCCGCGCATGCCATGGCAACTTCCAAATATTGGACAGTGGGTAATCGCTTTCTCCCTTCTCCTCTCCATGCCCCCCATGCCGCGCCAGCCATGCCAACAGTCGCAAATAGTGGACATTGGTAATCATGCTTTGTTTTTGGCCTTCGCCCTATCCATGCCATGGCCGGCGCATGCCATGCCAACTGTCCAAAATCATTGGACATTGTAATCATCTTTTTTTTCCTTCTCCCTCTCCATGCCATGCCGCGCCATGCCAGCCCCAACTGTCCAAATATTGGACATTGGGTAAATATGCTTTTTTTCCTTCTCCCTTCTCCATGCCATCCCGCGCCATGGCCATCCAACTGTCCAAATTATTGGACATTGGTATCATGCTTTTTCCTCTCCACTCTCATGCCATGCCGCGCATGCATGCCAACTGTTCCAATATTGGACATTTGGTAATCATGCTTTTTCCTTCTCCCTCTCCATGCATTACATGCGGCGCCAATGCCATGCCAACTGTCCAAGTATGGACATTGGTAATCATGCTTTTTCCTTCTTCCCTCTCCATGCCAGTGCGCGCCATGCCATAGCCAACTGTCGAAAATATTGGGACATTGGGTAATCATGCTTTTTTCTTCTCCTCCGTCCAGCATGCCGCGCCATGCCATTCCACTGTCCCAAAGTATTGACATTGGGTAATCATGCTTTTTTCCTTCTTCCCTCCCATGCATGCCGCGCCATGCCATGCAACTGTCCCAAATATTGGACCATATGGTAATCATGCTTTTTTCCTCTCGGCCTCTCCATGCCATGCCCGCGCCAGGCCAGCCAACTTCCAAAGATTGGTAACATGGTACTCATGCATTTTTCCTTCCCTCTCCACTCCCTGCCGCGCCATGCCATGCAACTGTCACATATTGGACATTGGGTAATCTGCTTTTTCCTGCTTCCCTCTCCATGCCAATGCCGCGCCATGCCATCCAACTGCTGTCCAATATTGGACATTGGTAATCATGCTTGTTTTCCCTTTTCTCTCCCGCTCATGCCATCCGGCGCCATGCCATGCCAACTGCCCAAATATTGGACATTGGTAATCATCATTTTCCTCTCCACCCATGCCATGCAAGCGCCATGCCATGCCACTGTCCCAAAGATGACCATTGTTAATCATGCTTTTTTCCTCTCCCATCTCCATGCCAATGTGCCGCGCCAGCCTGCCAACTGTCCAAATATTGGACATTGGGTAATCATGCTTTTTTCCTTCCCTTCTCCCTCTTGCAAAAAGAGAAAACCGAAGTAAATGGCCCTTGCCGGGTACAAGGGGCCAGAATACGGGGAACGAGAAGGAGAAGTGGGAAGAATGGGGGAGGGGGGGGGGGGGGGGGGGGTAGGATGAGCAGAGAGGTGGGCGTGAAGTAGAGGGGAAGTAGTAGGGTGGTGGGGGGTGTAATGTTTTTCTGTAGCAAAGAAACAAAGGCTAATTTCCTAACTTCCTAGATAGGACGTCAATTTATGACTGTAACTTCACATTGTGCATGTTCTTTGACGTCATTGCATCTCTTTGCTACTATCCTAAGTAAGGATCACACACACACACACACCACACACACACCAGAACACACCACACAGAGAAACGCAGGCAGCGCGCGCGCTACAACGACACAACACATGAACGCACGCACGCTCGCACGCAAGTACTCGCTCGGCAACGAGCACACCCACCACACAACACACACACACACACACACACACACACACACCCAATCGCATGCACGCACACATGCACACGTACTCACACACCACGCAGACGCACACGTAGATACACACACACACACACACACACACACCCACACACACACACACTAAGAAAACGCAGGCCGCGTGCGCGCGCACACGCAACTGCACGCACACACACACACACAACACACACACACACACACTACACACCACACACACACACACACACACACTACCCACACACACACCACCACGCGAGCGCGCGCGTCGCATCAACGCACGCAAGCTCGCATGTGTGGGCCACGTATGCACGTACTCGCGCGCGCGCGCGCGGCGCGGCACACACACACACACACACACAGACACACACACCACCACACACCCATGCAACGCGTGCGCACACACACACACGTACGCATACACGCACACACGCACACGAACACTCACACACACCACCACACACACAACACACCCCCACACACACGCACAACGTGTACACACACTCATCTCCGCTCGGTTCAAGTACCTCTTTCGGTCGGGAAGGGGGGTGTTTTCTCTTCACATGGTTTCCTTTTTTTTAATATAACATCTGTGTGTTACTTGTTTTAATTAGATGGGTCTGGAGTGGGCAGTTGTCCAGAGTGAACTGCTTGTAACCCCATTTCTTTCAGTCGTGTGTGTTGTGTGTGTGTGTGTGTGTGTGTGTTTGTGTGTTGTGGTGTGTTAGAGAGAGAGAGCGTGTATGTGTGTGCGAGCCGAGCGTGTGTGCGTATGATAGAGAGAGAGGGAGAGATAATCAAGTTTGATCAGGGCAAAATGTAATTCCTGTAGAAATCACAGTGGGAAGTGGAGGCACATATATGACGAACAAGCAACTTGTGAATGGCAACGAGAGTACTAAATTTTGGTGCTCGGCTGACGCACTCCACGAGTACAGTTTCATTGACACATGAAATTACCGGGAGGGCGGATGGGGGAGAGGGAGGAGAGTAAGTTGGAGGGGTGTTATTAAGAAGTAATTTACTGTTTCTTTTTTTTTGTTTCTGGGTCTTTTCTGTCTGGTAAGGAAGCAGAAATTCAGTTTATTTTAAAGACTGGCGTTCTGTTGCTATTTGTTCGGTAACCGAATAAAAGCAAGAAGTCATCAGTGAAGACGCGAGAGCGGACAAAGGGAAATGTTTTAAGTCCGTAACTTAATTAGGTGGGCCTGGTACAGCGTACTCTTCTAGGCTTCCTGTCTCCATTACTAACCGTTTGTCCGTCGAACCTTCAAGGTTGTGGGGTTGGGGGGAGGACTTGTTGATGAAGGGTTTCACTTGTCTTATTGATTGCAGTTCGTGTGAGGACCTTCTTTCTCTTCAGATTTGCGGCTGCCACTACACACCAGGAAGTGTGCGTGCGTGTGTGCCTGTGGTGTGTGGTGAGTGTGTGTTTTGTTGTGTTCCCTGTCTGTCTGCTGTGTCCTGTGTGCGCTCTTTTTGCGCACATATGAACAGGGTCCAAGTATGTTATTCTGAAGGGTTTGTGGCGAGAAGAAGACGGTGGGGAGGGGGGGGGGGGGGGGGCTATTCTCCATACACTGTTAGTAACAGAGAGTTTGTAAGTGTAAGTGTTCGCCCTCCGTCATTCTCTTCACTGCGAATTGGGATTATTGGGTTTTTTTTGGGGGAATCACGGGGCATCTTCTGTTACGTCCCTCTTTCCTTTCCTCTCCCCTCCTCCCCCCCTCTCCCCACCCCCACCCCCATCCTCCCCTCTTTCCCTGAATCATTCCATCTCATTCCCTTCTTCAGCTCCCCACTGAAAAACCATTTGTCATAGAGTGGTCAGGTCTGTCCAACTCTGCCACAAGGCGCTAGAGTATCCGTCAAAACCTATTCGTCAGCAGCTTGAAATATGAAAAAAAAAAAGGAAATGAAGAAGGCTTCGTCCAGATGTCTTAGTGAAATAATTTGGGCTAAAACTAGCTGTTCTGTTGAGTGTTCTTTAACAGTACCCACCTTTGGTAAAGAGAGCGTCCCTCACCAGAACTGAAAGAGTGGTGTGTGTGTGTGTGGTGTGGTGTGAAGGAAAAGGGGGACCAGCTGCTTGAGAGGGGCAGTAGGTGTCGTGCTGGATGACTCGCATGTCGACCTGCCACTTCTGGACAGAGATTGTTCTGAGCATGGGTCTTTTTTTCTGGTAACCTCGGCGTGGAAAAACAACAACAACAACAAAAAACAGGCATAAGCAATTAATGAAATGAATTGAAGAATTTGATTCAAAGCGGGGGGTGACTGCTTGCGAAGGAAGAAAATTTGAAAGAAAACCTCCAGTTTACTTGGACAAACAATTACGAGACAAACCATGACGCGTTTCGACCCTTATTCTTCTTCAGGCAAGATAAAACACATCCATGATAAGGAATACAAGACCGAGCAAATTCGCAAATTCGGCGCAGGATGGGGGTTGAAACACCTCAACGCCCATCTTCCGCGAATTTGAAAATATATGTATTGCTCGTTTCTTCGTTTCATTGTTCCCTGAGGGTTGTTTATCGTGTCCTAAAGAAGATCTAAGAGGTTGAAACGCGTCCGTGTTTTGTCTTGGTACTTGTTTGTCCAAGTTAACTGGCCGGATTTACTTTGAATCCTTTTGAAAGTTAAAGAATTAATGTGAATTATGAAAAAAAAAAAATTATTTATGATCTTGCAACTTGAATTTCGTTGATGACTTTTAGAGGCGAAGAAGAGAAAAGCATTTGAGCTGTTATGCGTCGGCATGTGTTTTTTTTGTTTTGTTTGGTTTTTGTTATTACAGTTGAATAAACATTTTCAGAACAGCATCTGGCTTTTTTCCGCCACTTTAATTCTTGCCGATTAGAAGAACAGAAGAGCAGACACCAGAAAATACCCGCATGCCCTACCTGCCTTACCCGCATGCCTACACTGCCTTACCCCGCATGCCTACCGGCCCTTACCCTCATGCCTACCTGCCTTATACCCCATGCCTACCTGCCTTACCCGCATGCCTACCTCATCTCTCCTGCAGCAAATGCCGCGAGGCAAACAAACTGACAAACAAACACAAGTAATGGCAACACCCTCCACGCCAGACTGAACTGTTCCGCAGCTGACAACTCTGTTGCCATGACAACAGTGGCTTACTCAGATTTCGTCTTCCAGTTGGACAGCGCCGTAAACTTGTAAAGGGCAGAAGGTTGGCAGACACACACACACACACACACACCACACACAAAAAAGTTTCCATGAAAAGGTTAGCATTTGTTCCTTTTTCCTAAACTGGCTCCCAACCCCCAACCCCCACCCCACCCCACCCCCACACCCACCCCCGTCACTTCCCTTTCCTCTCCCACCCACCCTCTCCCCCAGCCCTCTTTTCTTCATTTTGGTGAATTCGTATGGCAACCCCGTTTTATGAATTAAATTAAAGTCTATAGAATTTTTATATACATTGGCGAGCCAGACATATTTGCACCGGACACTCTATACTAGCATCATAAATTCTAACTCCGTAAAAAAAAATAAAAAAAAATCTGTCACTAAGTTTGAACATGCCCCACCCCCACCCCACCACCTCCATCTTTCTTTCTCTCACTCTCTGAAAATTGAAAACTGAATATTCTATCTCTCCCCCTCCTCCACACCCCCCCCCCCCCCCCCCCCGCCCTCACCCCCTCTCTCTTCTCTCTCTTCTCTCTCGCTCTCTGTCCTTTGTCCTGTCTCTCTCTCTTCTCTCTCTCTCTTTGCCCTCCTCCCTTTCTCTCCTCTCTCTCTCTCTCCCCCTCTTTCCTCTCACCTCCCTCCACCTCTCTTCCCCCCCCTCTCTCTCTCTCTCATTCTGCCTGCCATATTCCCCGTTCCACCGTCTTGATATCCTAGAGGCTGCGAGTAATTACACAAACTGGCACAATGGCAGACAACGCCCAAGAGAGTGGATGCACTGTGGTCCCCCCCCCCCCCAACCACCACCACCACACCACCCCTCTTGCACCCCGGGTTCGTGGTGCCTGTTTCCTACAGACGTCATGTCAACGTGCAGTGTGATACACTGGCAATGATAGACATATGGGGCACTAGAGCTCGCGGAGGCGGCTCCCTGGATGGAGCAGTTTGGAAAGTGATTGGGACATTTGCGGCTTCTATCCCCTGGATGGGCAGGTTTGAAAGTGATTGGACTTGTGCGGCTCCCTGGAATTAGATGGAGCGGTTTTGAAAGTGATCGGGACTTGTGATCTCCTATCCCTTGATGGCGCAGTTTTGAAGTGATCGGAATGTGGGCGGACAGAGGTCCGTTTTGTCTGCTGCGCTTTCATTGTTGTTCGTTTGGGGAAGTTGAGCCCGTGGCGCTAATTCTCAACCCGTAACAGCTTTATGATCTGTTTTTGGTTCTGGTGTTTCATTCTCAGTCTCAAGCTTCGTCTTATGTGTTTTTGTAACCCGGATTCAAGATGTGTACGAAAAGCTTCAAATAAGAGTAGAAATAGTTTTGTGCGTATTGGTGGTTTTTTGCCTGTTTGGTTGTGCTGCTGTTCTTTCTGCTGTGATTAGTATATACACACACCGAGTCCATCCGTCTTGAAACAATAACAGATGGGAATTGTACCTCTACTCAATGGTTCGTCGCCTTCAATGACAATTGCTTTTAACAACATCAATTTAGCGATTAAATAGATTAAAGTTTAAGTTTTCAATAGGAAGGTGCATCATTATTGCGTACGAACTCGCGACATGGTGCAAGCCGTCGTATTGTAGGATCAGCACGCTGACGTCTACCTCATTCCCTTTTCAAGCCTGCAGGAAATTTTGGCTGGTCAACACACACACCCCCCCCCCCCCCCCCCCCGCCTTTTTTTTCAAACACATTCGGACTACAAAGACTTCATCTCTGAAGGTCAGTCTACGCCTTGTAGCTGACGGAGACCCAGGGTGATAGACGTTGAGCTGTGGTGGTGGCGGTGGCGGCGGTGGTAAATTTTACACAGCTGCCTTTCGAACAGGGTATTTTCTAGTCCAAGATACGGCCATCACGACCTGGATGGATCCTTCTCAGTGTAAAGCACCATGTTGCCTCTCAACATGGCAGGTACTAACTACTAGCTGTGACAAGTATACTTGTTTTTGTCCTCTTTGGTGGTGATGGTTCCGATCGGTGCCTTTAGCCTCTTTTCGTGTGTAATTTAGCGCCCCCCCCCCCCCGCCCCCCCCCTTCATGGAAATTCAGTGCTAGCGATTTCCTCATATCTGTTTGGTTTGTGTCCCGCCTTTTTTTCTTTTTCTTTTTTTTTTTGGTGATGCGGCGGCTGTCTTCAGCCATTTTTTTTCTTAGCTTTTAATTACCCCAATTCACCTTTTTTCTTGAAAAAAAAAATTATGTACATTTTTCTCCTCGAAGAAATCATAGCACGCTTGCCTGGGTTTTTGTTTTTGTTGTTTTTTGTCTTCTGGCGGTAATTAGTTGAAATGTATATACTGTCCTCTCTACATATGTCTAGTTGTGTAGATGGCCTGTTTGTGGTTTTTGATGTTGCGTGTACATGACATGTTTCACATTAATGTTTGACTTTTTGTGACTGGGGTCGAACGGTCAGGGCAATTGGTCTGGCTGCCTCCATTAGCATACGGCGTAGTTTGTAATCACATACATTAACAGTCCCCAGCTATCAAGCTAGAATTATCTTGTTTATTGCATTGTTAGTTTGTGTCGTTCTTAGCAAGACATTTCTACTCTTGTGCAGTGGCAAGCCTTTAAAAAGACTGTGTGTGTCGGCTGGGCTATAATGATAAGAAAGAATGAATGATTGATTATGCCTGATGGTCCTTTAAGTAGTGCGGTGCACAGACGTGAGCTGGTCAGGTGTTAGTGGTGGTACACAGCGTGTGTTTGTGTGTGTGTGTGGTGTTGCGTGTGCGTGTGCGTGGGTGAGAGTGGTGTGTGTGCCAGCGCGTGTGTGTGTGTGAGCGTGGTGTGTGTTTGCGTGTGTGTGTGTGTGTTGTGGTGTGTTGTGTGTGTGTGCGTGCGTGTGTGTGTGTGTGTAGTGTGGTGTGTGTGTGTGTGTAGATATAGAAATAACAGGTGGAGGGAGAAGGCATAAAAACAGACCGAGAGAGAGACAGACAGACAGATAGATAGACAGGCACACAACACACACACACGCACACGCACACACACATAAATCCACACACACACTACACAAGCCACTGCACGCAAACCGGCACGCTCGCAACACACCTATTAAGTTTTAAGGCAATTCTCTCTCTCTCTCTCTCTCTTCATCTCTCACTCTCTCTCTCTCTGTAGCTTTCATAGACTTCGAAAAAGCTTTGATTCGATAAATAAAACTTCTGAGTCCAGTCCCTTGCATAAGAATGGTATTAGAGGTAAACTGTTATAAGTGGTATTAAGAAGTATGTATGTGATAAAGTACAAACCAGGTCCGCTGTGGATCGAAAAACTTACGATTATATCAACTGATCAAAAGGGAGTAAAACAGGCGATGCATGCAGTCCCGTTTTGTTTTCTTTGTTATTAATCAGTAGCAATTGAATAATTAATAATGGTAAACATGGCGCTTGACTTTCGCTTGATGCTTTTGAATTGTTTAACCTTTTGTTGGTTTGATGATGTTATTTTGATGTCAGAAACTGTTGTGGGTTTTACAAACACAACTTAATAGTTTGCACCCGCGCTGCTAGATATCTGCAGTTAACAATGAATATGGATAAAAGCAATATTATAGTATTCCGTTAAGGTGGATATTTAAGTGCTCGAGAAAGATGGTTGTATGACGTAATCTTATGGCCAGTTGTCAATGCCTATAGATATTTGGGTATTTATTCTCAACTCGTTTGAGTTTTGTTGGTGCATGCAAAGACCTGTCCAGTAAGGCAAAAAATGTTTTGATTTGTATCATGAAAAATGTTACATGTTCTTAACAATTCATCTTTTACATTATTATATCAAACTTTTTGATACTCGGGTTCAGCCAATCGTACAATATGGCTCTGAGTTAGGGGGATTAGATAAAGCGGCTACTGTCTGTGAATCGTCCATGTTTTCGCTTTGAAGAAGTTTCTAGGAGTTGATAGACGTACTCCAAATGATCTTATTTATGGCGAAACTGGTCGATTTCCTATTTACATTGTCTCTGCCGTTAAATGTATCCGATACTGGCTGAAATTAAATTTACATGGATGATACCAAATACCTCGTAAAGCGTATAATGTGTTGTATGATTTAGATACTAAAGGTAAAAGTAACTGGGTGACAAAAGTGCGACTCTGTTTATTTGAATATGGATTTGGATTCGTCTGGTTGAACCAAGGAGTCGATGATATAAAAGGCTTTTTACAACTTTGTCGCCAGCGACTAGGGGACTGCAGATGGCAGAAATGGTCTGACCATATTCATAATACTGATAGGTTTGATTTTTAAAAGAATTTTTCATATACTCATAACTTGAAAACTTATTTGAACATAGATATAGACATTTAAAGCATGTAACAGCAAAATTTAGAATAGGCATATCAGAATTAGCTTGTCATTATCTTAGATATCGAACGCATAATGTTTGGGATTTGATGTGTCCTTTATGTAGAGGAAACAGAAATACATTTTGTTCTATGCTATCCAGCTTTCAGAAACATCAGAGAAAAGTACATCAAGCCTAAATATTATAGACAGCCATCTTTGTTTAAATTAAACCTACTTCTGTCTTCCACTTCTGCTTTAGTTGCTAAGCAATTTTCATTGTTTCTGTACAAAGCCTTTAAATTGAGAGAAAGTGTTTCTTCTTGAACATGTGACAACGATTTGCTTTTTGTTCATTATGTATTATAATTGTTTATACTTATTGTGCTGTGTATGTTCACACACCCCTTCGTTAGGGGCCATGGCCTATTACGAATAAATTATCTGAATCTGAATCTCTCTCTCTCTCTCTCTCTCTCTCTCTCTCTCTCTCTCTCTCTCTCTATGTGTTATTGGTTTAAACTGCAAAAGTTACCAATTGCAAGAATACCAAAACAAGCATATGAAATAGAAAAATCAAGAATGTTGCAATCCACAAGACATTCTAATATACATTCAAACTGGGCAAAGTCTATAAAAAAAAATGGTCTTGATTCACATGGTTTTTCTTTTGTCTGGCTTAACGGTGGAGTTGGTCACGAAAAGTTGTTTCTACAGGAACTAAAGCAACAAATGATTTATTACTATCAGCAAGAGTGGAACACCAAACTGTCAAATAGTGACAGTATTCCACTTATCGTTTGTTTAAATCATTACTACAGCCTGAAAAGTATCTTGCAGATATCACAATCCCAAAGTTTCGAAAAGTTCTTGTATGGTTTCGACTAGGAATCAGTGATATATAAAAGTCCATGACAGATACAAAAATAACTCAAAAAGCTGCCCTTTTGTGACAAAACTGAAGATGAAATACACGTTTTGCTGGAATGTCCATCATATCAAGATTTAAAAAATAAGTATATCATGAAATATCTAACAAATGTACACGGACCATTGTTGAAGTTTTGCTGCAAAACGAGAAAAGGGACGCTCTGTTGCGATGTATATCTTCTCTGCCTGGAAGAAAAGAGAGAATTGTTACTGGGAGAGAACATAAGGAGTACCATATGTTTTCATAAATGTATCTGTTTTACCTTGTTTCGTGGTCGATACGTCTTGTGTATACTTCGGGATCATGATGGAAAAATGTGTATATGTGTGTGTTTGCGTATGTGTGTGTGTGTGTGTGGTGTGTGTTTTGTGTGTGTGTGTGTGTGTGTGTGTGTGTCAGTCTCTCTTCTCTCCCCCCCCCCCCCCCCCCCCCCCCCCCCCTCATTCCTTTCCGCTCTCCAACAGGTCTTTATTCCCCATCCATTTTCTTTTCTATTGGCCATACCTGCATGATTTGTTTTTTTTTGATTCTGCAGGAGGAGCAGTTGCATCGGCTGAAAGCAGAGAAAATCCGAATAGCTCTGGAGAAGATCAAGGAGGCGAAAATTAGAAAGGTTGGTTGGTGTATAACTCTCACCCCAACTCTTTCCGCACTTTGTGTGTGTGTGTGTGTGTGTGTGTGTGTGTGTGTGTGTGTGTGGCGTGCATGCGTGCGTGCGTGCGTGCGTGCGTGCGTGTGTGCGAGTGTGTGTGTGTGTATGTGTGTGTGTGTGTGTGTGTGCGCGCGCGCACACACACACATACATATGTACGTGCTTATCTGTTATTGTTATCAAAGGTGATCATCCTTTCTCTCTATGGTTTTGATACAGACACTTAAACAGTCACTCATACACGTTCACACACACACTCTCTCTCTCTCTCCTCTCTCTCCTCTCTCTCTCTCTCTCTCCTCTCTCTCTCTCTCTCTCTCTCTCTCTCTCTCCTCTCTAGTGCACGCGCGCGTACACACACAGGCACGCACGCCGCATGCACGCGTGCACACACACATACACGCACACACACACGCGCACACACACACACACACACACACACACACACACACACACACACACACACACACACACAACACACACACAAAATTGATTACCCTCAAAATTTATTTAAAGTTGTTTTATGTGTGGACTCCAAGTCAGTTCTTACTGCAATGAAGAATTTTAAATTAAAAGTTCGACCTGAGATGATCACTGAAATAAATAATTTAGTAGATTTCCTCTCAGTCAGAGTCACTGAAATAACATTCCGTTGGGTGCCCTCCCACTCCCATTATATTATAATGAAAAGGTTGATGTTCTAGCAAAGAGAGGAGCAAAACGATCAACAGATTCGCATTTTTTTAACTTCTCTATGTCAGTGCAAGAGTGCTATACTTTGGCAGAAAAAGTACAATTTTCTCATTTTCATTTGATAGAAAGAGAAACTGGGTGTTTTGGTTTACACGATGAACTGAAAAATTTGCATGAAATGTTGAGTAAGTACGATCAAAACATTTATCGTAGACGTCAGATAAGTTCCTTGATCTGTAGATGGAAATTGGATTGTTTAAAAACAAAGTATGTCAAAAATATACATTGTATATGTGGTCATAGCATTTCAACTGATCACATTCTTGTGTGTAACTTAATGAAAAAATTCATTCCAAATACGTCTGTACAGTCTAGTCAAAATGTTTTCCTGTTAGCAAGTGAAACATATTTTTTCTTTTTGCACTTAGCTAAAAGTCCAATTGGCAAATACTTATAATCGATAACAATCAGTGGTGAGACGAGACAGAAGAGTTGTATGTTTGATTTTTCTTTTCTTTTTTTTTTCTTTTTTCTTTTTTTTTTTAAACTTTGATTAAGTGGATATTCTATTTTTGTGCTATAGTTGTTGATAAGTTAATTCTTTTGACTCGTGTTAACTTTTTTCCCAGCCCCGAATTTTTTTTTTTCCCCCGTCTAATATCACGTAATGTGGAAAGACGTAAAACAAAACAACAACAACACACACACATACACACACACACGCACGCACGCACGCACGCACACACGCACGCACACACACACACACACACACACACACACACACACACACACACACACACACACACACACACACACACACACTCGCATTCCTCCATCTGTTCTGATTCTCCACATCATCATCCCCCTTCACTGACCACTCCTCTCGTTCAGCCCCTCTGCTGTCGGTCATGAAGCGGGAAACTGAACTGAATGAAAATACGTGTCGCCATTATTATAGCTGTAGTATAGATGGCTCTCTCACAGTAAACATACTCTCCCGCTTCCCCCTCCCTTCCTACCCCCCCCCCCCCCCCCCCCCCAAAATGGGGGAAAGGAGAGAAAAGGAAGAAAGAAAAAAGGAGAAGAAAAAAAATAAGGAAAGAAATTGTTAAAAGACTCCCTCTCTGTAAAAAAAACGTGTTGTTGTTTTTTCCCTCAAGAACTTTTTTGTCCTTGTTTTTTTACATTCGGTTTACCTCCGATAGCGACCTTCTCAGCTGAACGACCCAGAGCTCGTGTAGTAAGATCCTGCTGTATTGTGTCTGCCTGGCCTGGTGGTTATTAAGGGGCATGGGTACTAACAAATGTTGCCATTCTCATCCTGTTTGTCAGTTAGTGCCGAACTGTCCGGATCCGGGGGAAATCGGTTTCCTGCTTCATACAGTCATGGAGGGCTCCCTGGCGTTCAGTGACGTTACATTCTGTTTTAAACATCTTCACTTACTTCTGGTGGTCCAGCAGTTGTGGGTGAACGTTCCAGAAGAGCAGGGGTGAAGGACGATCGAACACTACACTGATGCCACCAGAACGACAATGGATTCAGTTAAGCAGCAAAACAATTTGCATATTTTAACGTTAGGGAGAAGCGT
>CM031597.1:18247231-18269731 GCA_018398815.1 Conus ventricosus
GGAACCCCGCCGTCAGTACAGTCTGACCCATGCTGCTAAATCTTAACAGCCACTCGCATGATGGGCGAGGGGAAGTCTACCAAACGCACCAACAATCCCAGCTCAACACAGACCTGAGCATAACACAGTAAACCAATCAAGTCAGGGATATTCGTTAGAGTCTTCTCACACGAAGCAGGTAAAAGACTGCATTAAATCAACAGGCTATAAAACAAATATGAATTATCTTCACCCTTCTCTCACTCACGTTTAACATTTTCCTTTCTTAGGAAATAAACCAACACAGCGACCATCGCTTAATAACTGCCACCACATTTGCAAATAATAATTCAATGGCATAATTGTCACATTTTATAGCCACATTTCAAAATAACACAAATCTCCAACCACGCATCCGAACGACAAATCATGCGTACGCACACTCGCAAACATAAAACTCGTTCTCCTTGCACACACAAACAGACGGTGGCCGAAGAATAAGAGTCGGCGAATGTGACAGGGCGGACGAGCGAGACCAAGCAAGTTCCAACCCTGAATCACCAGGTTCTCTCCCATCCCCACCAACTACCGCATCACCAGATGCATAAACAGGAGAAAGAATTTTGGATATAATTTAGAATGGCCAGGTTAAAGATTGAATTAACCAGAGAAAAGGTCTCAAACAATATTTCTCTTACAATTTTGAAAACAAAAGAAAATTGCGCAAAAGAGAAGAATAAGCCGGCTAACAAACAACAAACCAAAACAAACAAACCACGAAACTGATGCTTACCAGCTACCCGTGGGTGACCCAGAAGAGGCGGGTCAAACGACTCTCTCTGCCCTCTGTCCAGTCGAGAGGACAGAAGCGCAGATGCGGAGAAAGAAGAAGTGATGTCCCTCTCCTACAGGCCGACTGTAGGAATTGAAGATACCGACTGTACCCTCGATGATGCGGTGAAGAACCAAGACCGGAGCAGGCGCTCCAGAGACATCTTCCGCTCGAGTGAAGAGCTAACCTCCCTCAGCGATGGCGGCCAAACATGCCACGCTGCGTCACAGAGTGAGCATACTTCAAACTAAAAAAAAATGAAGCACGTGCGACAGGTTAAAAAGACAGGCGAGAGGCCGATAGACAGCAAGTTCGAGAGAAAGGTACCAGCCACCCATGAACCTGCAGGATGAATAGCACGGGCAGTGGAATTAGAGAGAGAGAGAGAGAAAGCAAACCGAAGTTGAGCTGAACTACACCAAGGTGCAACTGCACCACAAGCCACATTAAGGGACGGATACACGACAACAGCAACGACAATAAATAAATGAGTAATTCCGCCGCCCTAGATGGGTCAAACGTCGTAGGCCTCGTGACAAACTCGTGACACCCACTCATGCACATACTGTTAGTTAGGCAGAATCATCTACCACTGCAGATATGAATGCGTATCTCCCCCTATTTCTTCAATCTAAGACATAAGAGCAAGCTTTGTTTATAATTCTATATATATATATATATATATATATATATATATATATAATAATAGATAGATAGATAGATAGATAGATATATATAGACGTGTGTGTGTGTGTGTGTGTGTGTGTGTGTGTGTGTGTGTGTGTGTGTGTGTTTATAAAATACCGAGCACTTCAGCTCGCCTGAGAGGTTGCAAGAGTTCTTATCTCCTGACTCTCACCCCTACACACACATCCTTCCCCCTCTCTTCTGTCACTCTCTCTTTGTGTCAGTCTGTCTGTCACATTTTTTTTTCTCCCTGCTTCCCACCCTCTTTCTCTCCCTCTCTCCCTTGCTCCCTCCCTTCCACCCACTCTCTCCCCCCTTCCTCCTCTCCATCTGTCTCTATTTTACCTGCTTCTCCCCCCTTTATCTCTCTCTCTCTCTCTCTCTCTCTCTCTCTCTCTCTCTCTCTCTCTCTCTCTCTAGCCTACTAACATCTGTTTGTTTCTTGTAACTTCCTGTCTTTCGCTTTCTGTCAGGGTTTTGTTGTCGATGTTGTTATTCTTTTGTGTCTGTTTTGTTTCTCAGTTTGAGTCAGTTAAGGCAATTGAAAACACTTGAAGCTGTTGAATCGTTCAGTTTGGTTCAGTGTGTCGGTTTGCTGTGGTACAATGGAGCCATTCAGAAACAACCTCCATAGATCTTTAACAATTGGGTATAAAAAAAGAAAGACAGTCTTTATTGGGCGATGAATGTAGTGTATTATGCCAAGGGGAAGACAGTCTTTATTGGGCGATGAATGTAGTGTATTATGCCAAGGGAAGACAGTCTTTATTGGGTGATGAATGTAGTGTATTATGCCAAGGGGAAGACAGTCTTTATTGGGTGATGAATGTAGTGTATTATGCCAAGGGGAAGACAGTCTTTATTGGGTGATGAATGTAGTGTATTATGCCAAGGGAAGACAGTCTTTATTGGGCGATGAATGTAGTGTATTATGTCAAGGGGAAGACAGTCTTTATTGGGCGATGAATGTAGTGTATTATGCCAAGGGAAGACAGTCTTTATTGGGCGATGAATGTAGTGTATTAGGCCAAGGGGAAGACAGTCTTTATTGGGCGATGAATGTAGTGTATTATGCCAAGGGGAAGACGTCCTAGAAAACCAGGTATTGAAAGAAGACGGAGTATGCAGGCTCCAGGCTAGGAACAGCTCATACTAAAGGGAGGCCAGCCAACTTGACATCAGTCTCATATCTAGGGGATGAAAAGAAGGGGGGGGGGGGTATGAATTCAGGTTGTAATTGCAGGTTTCACAGTACGATAATAATCTTTCGTTCTTCTGTCTTCCCTGTGAGTGACATTGTTCGTCAGACTGATAGAATGCAGCACTCTCTTGATCTAGAAGTCATTCAGTCATGATACAATAGACTTCAGTCATGATACAATGTGGAACATTCTGACATAGTTATACTCCCAGAAGATCAGTATTACTTGTCATTTTGATCTAACCAGTACTATAGGATGGTTGGGTCAGTGTGTGTGATCTAACCAGTACTATAGGATGGTTGGGTCAGTGTGTGTGATCTAGCCAGTACTATAGGATGGTTGGGTCAGTGTGTGTGATCTAGCCAGTACTATAGGATGGTTGGGTCAGTGTGTATGATCTAGCCAGTACTGTAGGATGGTCGGGTCAGTGTGTGTGTGATCTAGCCAGTACTGTAGGGTGGTTGGGTCAGTGTGTGTGATTTAGCCAGTACTGTAGGATGGTTTGGTCAGTGTGTGTGATTTAGCCAGTACTGTAGGATGGTTGGGTCAGTGTGTGTGATCTAGCCAGTACTACAGGATGGTTGGGTCAGTGTGTGTGATTTAGCCAGTACTGTAGGGTGGTTGGGTCAGTGTGTGTGATCTAGCCAGTACTATAGGATGGTTGGGTCAGTGTGTGTGTGATCTAGCCAGTACTATAGGGTGGTTGGGTCAGTGTGTGTGATCTAGCCAGTACTATAGGGTGGTTGGGTCAGTGTGTGTGATCTAAACAGTACTATAGGATGGTTGGGTCAGTGTGTGTGTGATCTAAACAGTACTATAGGATGGTTGGGTCAGTGTGTGTGTGATCTAGCCAAAACTATAGGATGGTTGGGTCAGTGTGTGTGTGATCTAGCCAGTACTATAGGGTGGTTGGGTCAGTGTGTGTGTTCTAGCCAGTACTATAGGGTGGTTGGGTCAGTGTGTGTGTGATCTAGCCAGTACTATAGGGTGGTTGGGTCAGTGTGTGTGATCTAGCCAGTACTATAGGATGGTTGGGTCAGTGTGTGATCTAGCCAGTACTATAGGGTGGTTGGGTCAGTGTGTGTGATCTAGCCAGTACTATAGGGTGGTTGGGTCAGAGTGTGTGTGATCTAGCCAGTACTGTAGGGTGGTTGAGTCAGTGTGTGTGTGATCTAGCCAGTACTGTAGGGTGGTTGGGTCAGTGTGTGTGATCTAGCCAGTACTGTAGGGTGGTTGGGTCAGTGTGTGTGATCTAACCAGTACCGTAGGGTGATTGGGTCAGTGTGTGTGATCTAGCCAGTACTGTAGGATGGTTGGGTCAGTGTGTGTGATCTAGCCAGTACTATACGATGGTTGGGTCAGTGTGTGTGTGATCTAGCCAGTACTATAGGGTGGTTGGGTCTGTGTGTGTGATCTAGCCAGTACTATAGGATGGTTGGGTCAATGTGTGTGATCTAGCCAGTACTATAGGGTGGTTGGGTCAGTGTGTGTGATCTAGCCAGTACTATACGGTGGTTGGGTCAGTGTGTGTGTGATCTAGCCAGTACTGTAGGGTGGTTGGGTCAGTGTGTGTGTGATCTAGCCAGTACTGTAGGATGGTTGGGTCAGTGTGTGTGATCTAGCCAGTACTATTGGGTGGTTGGGTCAGTGTGTGTGATCTAGCCAGTACTATAGGGTGGTTGGGTCAGTGTGTGTGTGATCTAGCCAGTACTATAGGGTGGTTGGGTCAGTGTGTGTGATCTAGCCAGTACTGTAGGATGGTTGGGTCAGTGTGTGTGATCTAGCCAGTACTGTAGGATGGTTGAGTCAGTCTGATTTAGCTAGTACCATGGATGCCTTGGTCAGTCTGTTTAATCCAGTATCAGTAGAAGTTTGGACCAGTCAGTTTGATCTTATCAGTATCTTATGAAGTTTGGATCATTCTTGCTAGCTTGAAAAACCAGCAAAAATCTGTAGGTGTTTTCCTTTAAATTTTCATCAGATCCTCTTTTTTTTTTTTTAAAGTGGAAGTAAAATGTCACTGTTTTCAAAGTGTGAATTTTCAGTTTCTGAAAACTGCTTCAGGTTGAAACAGCCAATAGACTGACTATATATATATATATATATATATATATATATATATATATATATATATATATATATATATATATATATCACATGCCATGGTGTGCATTTGATTTGTGCTTTATTTCTTCTTCTTCTTCTTCTTCCTCTTCTTTTTAAAGTAAATTTTTGTGTATTATGTTCTTATGTTCTCTCCTGCAGAACGCGTACTGGAAGACCACGACTCTCTGGTGGAGAACATGGTGATGTGGACGCGCGACTCCAAGAACAAAGTGCTGTTTGAGGAACGTGTGGAGAAGTACGACCTCTTCTTTCAGCCTGAGGTACAGTCATGTGACTGGGCAGCGGCGTACAGTGTGTGGATGGAGGAGACAGCTGCAGTTCAGTTGGAATGAGGAGCTGACGGGTGGTTTGTGTTGCGGAAGGGGAGCTGAGAAAGGAGGGGTGTCCGTATGTGTTTTGTGGATATAATGCACTCATATTTCAGCTTGAAAGCATATTGATAACATGAATTTTTGTTTTTTAGTTATTAATTTATTTTTTGCTTGTGTGTGTGTGTGCGTGTGTGTGTGTGTGTGTGTGTGTGTGTGTGCGTGTGTGTGTGTGTGTGTGTGTGTGTGTGTGTGTGTGTGTGTGTGTGTATGCGTGCACATGCACGCATGTGTGCATGTTTGTGTGTCTGTGTTTGTGTGTGTGGATGGTGTAGTCATGACTGTTTCAAACCACATTTAGATTATTTGTTTTTTTCTTGCTGTGCATCTCCATTTCACCTCCTTCCCCATCCCCACTCACTTCCCCTTCTCTCTCCCTCCTTCCCCCACATCCCACTTCTCCTTTTTTTCATCTTATCTCTTCATCATTCTTTCACTCTCCAGGGTTCTAACGAATGAACTGGGAAGTAGCCAACCTGCCCCCCTGTTTCCAAACACCACACACCACACACCCTTTCCTTTTTAATGGTCCTATCTGTCATTTTTCTTCATTTATCAGTAAAAAAAGTGATGATCAGAGTGAGAAAGAAAAGGTTAAATATTCAACAAGCAGACAGCTAAGTCAGCTGATTGTGTGGGCAGAAATACCTGCTGTCAGGGTGCTCCTCCTCGCAGAGAGAGCTGGGGTCAACGCAGAAGGAACGCCTTATACAGGTCAGTCTGGTGACTCTCTCCGATGCCTTCACTGTAGTGTATTAAGTTGAAATATTTCCTTGAATTCACAACGTTGTTTTGCATATTTCTTATACAGGTTTGTTCGTAATCTGAAATATTTCCTTCAATTTACACTGTTGTTTTGCACATTTCTTAGACAAGTTGGTTCATAATTTGAAACATTTCCTTAAATTTATACTGTCGTTTTGCACATTTCGTATACAAGTTTGTTCATAATCTGAAACAGTTCCTTAAATTTATACTGTCGTTTTGCACATTTTTTATACAGGTCAGTGCGACGACTTCTGTTAGTGCCTTCGTAACACCATATGGGTCCTAATTTGAAATATTTCCTAGAATTCATAATGTTGTTTTGCACATTTCTTAATGGTTAGAACCTGTAAAAACTTCTCTTTTTTTTGTAAGTCATGATGATACCTGAAGCTGAGTGGATTTCTTTTTCTGGTGAGCAAGCAGAGAAAAATGTAATTAAATATTGGCCATTTTTCCTTTCCTGTAAGTGATTTGAAATGCATTCCTGCAAATGATCTCCTGGCTTTGTTATAGGAAGGTTCTCACCTTTGAATAGTAGTATGTCTTACGCCCAGTGCGTGTGTGTGTGTGTGTGTGTGTGTGTGTGTGTGTGTGTGTGTGTGTGTGTGTGTGTGTGTGTGTGTGTGTGCGCGCGCGCGCGCACACACACACACGGATCTTGATCAGTGCAACTAAATATAGGATACCTACAACCCTCGGAGAAGTTATTTGAAACCCAATGGTAATGGGTAGCTCAAAACAGGGGAGACAAATGGAAAGCATTTGGGGATATTGCAATTGCTGCGCAGCCAGACATCTTTTGGTTGGGCACTTAAAGGAACTGAAAAACAACTTCCTCACCAGCAATCTGCATTTCACTTCCTCACCAGCAATCTGCATTTCACTTCCTCACCAGCAATCTGCATTTCACTTCCTCACCAGCAATCTGCATTTCACTTCCTCACCAGCAATCTGCATTTCACTTCTTCACCAGCAATCTGCATTTCACTTCCTCACCAGCAATCTGCATTTCACTTCCTCACCAGCAATCTGCATTTCACTTCCTCACCAGCAATCAGCATTTAAGTTACAAAACTTGTTGAGAATTATGTAGTGAAAAGACCACACATACTGATCATACAGTCATGAAGAAAATGGTTGTTGACAATTGTATAAGTCAAAAGTCCATACTGACTTCTTTGTATGATGATAGGAAAGTGAAGCAGGTTGTGAAGTGTCTATACATATTTGGTTGCGTGATCATTGCCATATTATTGAAATTCATATGTTAAAAAAATCTGTCATACTGATCACATCATCATGGAAATCGGCTCAATTTATCTAGTTGCAAAGTGGGGCGATTGCAGGCGGAAATCTAAACCAATTTTAAATGTTATTAATAGCGAACCGCCAAGAAAACATAGACAAACGAATCACAAGACAAAACACGATGCATTCTGACCTCTTAGGTCTTCTTCAGGCAAGATACAAAACACTCAGGACAACAAAAATGAACGAGCAATCACTCATTGTCATTCACTTCAGCACCCATCTTACGCTGAAGTGAATGAAGATAAGTGATTGCTCGTTTATTATCACCATGGAAAAACTGTTGAGAATCGTTCAGTGAAAATTCTATACAATACTGGTTGCATGGTCATGGAGAAATTGTGTTGTATCATGTGGTAAAAAGTCTATACATATTGATTGCGTTATGATTTTAAAATTGTTGAAAATAGTTTGGTGAAAACTCAGTGCATATTGGTAGCATGATCAAGTGGATCGTGAAATCTTTTTTGACTGATGCACAACTTGCAGAGTATTCTTCAGATTCCATTTTGTTGTATTATGCTGAAGTGGTCAATGTTATCAAAGTGTAGGACTGATATTCATTCTGTATTAAGAATGCTTGTTGGAGGATACCTGGGTAAGGGCCTTATTGGCTGTACGTACACACACACGGACGTGCACATGCATGCACACACACGCACATGCGCACGCACACGTACATGCACACACACACACACACACACACACACACACACACACACACACACACACACACACACACACACACACACATATATATATATATAAATGCATTTGCATACATGCATGCAGGCACACAGGCATGCATGTGTATGCCTGTGCGCACACACATACACACAGGCATGAACACACTGGTGATAAGGCTCTTGTGCAGGTATGTTAGATGTGTGTGTGTGCGTGGGTGCGTGCATATGTGTGTGTGCACATGTGTGCGTGCATGCATGTGTGCGTGTGTGTGTGTGTGTGTGTGTGCGTGCGTGTGTGTGTGTGTGTGTGTGTGTGTGTGTGTGTGTGTGTGTGTGTGTGTGGTGTGCACATGTGCTTACATACGCACACATGTTAGGAGGGAGGAAGACGGATGCAAGTAGAGGGGAAGGGACATAGATGTTAGACAGTAGATCTACTCATAATTGTCAAGTCATATTTGATAAAATTTATCAAATGTTTCCTTCTTCTTTCTCACTCTCTCTCTGTCTCTGCCTGTTGTCTGTCTCTCTGTCTGTCTGTCTGTCTGTCTCTCTCTCTCTCCCTCTCTCTTTCTCCCTCCCTCCCACCCTCTCTCCCCCTCTCTCTCCTCCTCTCTCCGTTTCCCTTTCCGTTTCTCTCACTCTCTCTCTCTCTCCCTCCCTCTCTCTCCTCCCTTCCTCCTTGCCTCTCTCCTGGCAGAAACAGTATCTCTGTTTTGCTCAGTCTCTTGTCAAAGACCCCTCACAGGGAAGAAGGGGTTAGGGAGAGAGGTTTCACCTGACCAAAGGAATGCCCCACCAACACTCACCTGGGTACTGTGCTGTGGTGTGGTTTGTGCAGGAGTTCTTCAGTCCTGCGGGAGTGTCCGTGCCAGAAGTGGAAGGGGCTCTCTACCTCAAGTCAGACGGCAAGAAGGCGTGGAAGAAGTACTTCTTTGTCCTGAGAGCCTCGGGGCTCTACTACAACCCTAAGGGCAAAGTGAGCAAGGTGGGTGATGATGAACACGGAGCTACCAGCAGTGTTTGCTCATTTTTATTTCTTTCGTGTGTGTGTGTGTGTGTGTGTGTGTTGTGCGTGTGCATGCGTGTGCGTGTGCATGTGCGTGTGTGTGTGTGCATGTGTGTGAGCGCATGTGTGCACATGTGTGTATGTATGTGTGTGTGTATGTGTGTGTGTGCATGTGCATACGTGCGTGTGTGCATGCGTGCATGTGTGTGTGTGTGTGTGTGTGTGTGTGTGTGTGTGTGTGTGTGTGTGTGTGCACATGCAATAATGAATGTTTAAATTATTTTCAGAAGAGTGTACTGAAACAAACGACATATTTTGCTGTGTTTCTTTTTTAAATCTGTTTGTAGGAAGATACAGCTTAGTATGCTCAGTTCAGATTTTTTTTTCCAGACAGTCATATTTGGATTAGCAGAAGGAAGCAGTTAGGACAAGTCAACGCATTTAGACTAACCAGGATTTAAGCACATCGTTGATGAATTGTTCTAGTGTTCATCTACTCTTTGAAATCAGAGGTGGATCTCTTTGTTGCTCTTCAGTGCGCTTTCATTTCATTTTCTTTTTTTTTCCCAATGGGAGTAGGTCAGAACCCTTAGAATCCTCTCTCACAATCCCCTTTGCGGGCTCCCCTTACCCATCCCTAATGGAATGCTTACTCATTTGTAATAGAATATCTGAAAGCTGTATCAAAAGAAGGAAAAAAATACCTAGGAGCTGGAATGTATTGAATTTCATTATGGGAACACCATGTTGTCTTCTGCTCATGTGTTGGAAGTTGTGTGGATGGAGATGTCCCTGGCTTAGTGCTTGATACTGAGAATCTCTGAACCATGAGACACATGTGGATGAAGGCTCATTGTCTGTCCCCAGGCCCCAAAGACCTGGTGTGCCTGGTGAACTTTGAGTTTGTGGAGGTGTACCGAGGGATTGGCTGGAAGAAGAAGTACCACTCCCCCACTGACTGTTGCTTTGCTCTCAAGGTTGGTGGGCTGTTTTCAGGCTTCGAACACTCAGTAGTGTTTAGCTTTGTTTAGTGTGGCTTGCCAGCCAGGAACATGTGAATTTTGGTAGCTTGATGTCTGGTGCTTACAGATACAGGCTCATAGAGACACACACCCACACACACACACACACACACACACACACACACACACACACACACTTGCAGACATGTATACACACACACACACACACACACACACACACACACATATACATGCACGCACACACAGATGCACGCACACACTTGCACACATGCATACGTACACGCCAGCAAACAGACACACACACATGTGCACACACTCAGAGACACATATGCATACGCACACATACGTACACACACACTCACACATAATGATTTCCTCAAACCCTTCATTAATCACCCCATCAGAATTTATGAACACTTCCCTGAAAACATATGGTTCCTATTATCACAGATCCTGGCCTGGTGTGATGTCTGTTTTGTTTTGATCATAAGAATCCTGCTTTTCCTTGATTATGATTTAAAAGCTTGATGTCTTCCCAGTCCCACCCTACCACCATCCCACAAATGTCTCCTTGTTGCTGTCTTTCTCTTTTCCTTTCCCGTTTACTAACAAACACACATACTTGAATTTCTGTGAAACATCAGTAATTTTGAGGTTCACTTCCGCCAGGGAGGTTATGTTTTCTCCTGTGGCTGTTGGTTTGTCGGTCTCTTAGCAGGACAGCACAAAAACTGCTGAACCTGCTTCAACCAAACTTTGTGATCAAGTTGATAGTGGCCCAGGGGAGAAGCTGTTGAATTTTGAGGTGGATCTATGGTGCGGATCTGGATCCAGTGGCAGATCCTGGATGCCTTTATCATCATGATATTTTTAACCTGCTTCTCTTGAACAGTTTGACAAAGCTTCTACAGACATGGCGTAATGAATGATGAAACATGGTTCATGCAATTTTGAAATAGCATTATTTGTCGTAGTCTATTGTACTGAAGTTTTGCTTAAATCAATGTTTCAGAAGTGTTTACACAATGATTTGTTTGTGTTATAATCTTTTAAAAAGATTAGTTCAGGAGACTGCTTTCTTGAGAGTTGAGTTTTCAAGTCAAATAGATATTTGTTTCCAGACCCTGTTGGACTGCAAAGCAGGATAGAGATGGTCTGTGATGTATCATAACTTTATTATCATCTTTATTATCATCTCTGCCAAGATCATGTTTTCAGCCGAGTTGAGAAGCACCTTCTGTATGTGTTTGAGTGCAAATATTTGTTCGTGACCTTGGCACAGGTCTGTGCTCTCCTAACATCTAGTTATTGTACAGTTTTGTTCTAAAATGTGTGTATGCATTTGTGTGTATGTGTGTAATGCGCGCGTGTGTGTGTGTGCATGTACAAATGATCAAATGTACACACATGCACATACATGCATATATGCGCTCTGGTGCCCGCACATGTACACCAAACACACGCACACCGGCACACGCACACCACACACGCACGCATGCACGCACGCACGCACACATGCAGGCACGCAACCATGCACACATACACATGTACGCACATACACAAGCACACACACACAAACACGCATGTGTACACACAACACATACATGCATGCATACACACATACACACACACTCACACACACACACACACACACACACACACACACACACACACACACATATATGCATGAATACCCTACGCATAGTCACACATAAATATCCGCATAAATGTACACACATATGCATGCATGCAGGAACATGCTCACACAAGCCCACAAATTGCACACACACACACACACACACACACACACACCACACACACACACACACACACACACATGCACACGCACACTCACACATGCATGTGCACACCACATACAGTGTCACACACACATGGCCCCTTACCTGTCCACCCATGCACACACATATATTACAAACATGCACACTCATGCAGATACATACAATGATACTAGTTGCGCAGACAACGTTAAGTAGGTACCCAAGGTCTGACCAGAGTGTTGGGCTCATGTGCCGGTCAGACATCAGCTCTGCTGTATCCATGAGACCCTCATCTTAAATCCTCTCATGTTTGTCCTTAATTCCTTCAGCTGTAAATCCTGCATAGTTTTGTCCTTAATTCCTTCAGCTGTAAATCCTGCATAGTTTTGTCCTGCAACAGGGGGCCGGAACAGCTCAGTTGGTAGAGCGCCGGACTCGTAATCTTGGGGTTGTGGGTTCGAATTTCTGCCAGACCGTTTCAGCACAGGGGGATTTTTCGCTCGGAGTTAACATTGGTTCTGACTCCATTTCCCATACTGTACTTTGAATGAGACTATAAACCGAGGTTCCGTGTGTGAATGCACGCATAACATCTTGCACACATGTAAAATCCCATGACCAACTTTCGCAAGAGAAGGCCAGTTTGGCCGTAGGTATGGATGATACGTTACACATAGCATGCGCCTTCCTCAAATTTGGAGTATGGCTGCCTTAATGGGAGGATAAAAAACATTCATACACACAAAACTCCACTCCCTATACAGGGGGTGTCTGCAGGAGTATCAGCCTGCGTACGCAGAAGAAGAAGAAGTCCTGCAAGTTAACAGATGTGATGTAGCATAAATGGACTTGTCCAAAGTGACACAAAGTGACACCTCTTTACTGAATTTGAAACTGTATGTGTGTGTGTGTGTGTGTGTGTGTGTGTGTGTGTGTGTGTGTGTGTGTGTGTGTGTGTGTGTTGAAGAGAGAGAAAGGTAACAAGAATTTCTTGTGCAAGTCTGATGTCCTGCAAAACTGGTTTGTAACCTTGGATACACTTTTTTTTTTTTTTTTTTTTTTTTGTAATTTGTCCGCCAGCACCCACAAATACAGAAGAAGACCTCAAAGTACATTCGATATTTCTGTGCTGAGAATGAGAATGCCTTGGACCAATGGATTATGGGCATCAGAATTGCAAAGGTAAGGTGCTCATGGACATTAAGTAGTGAACTGTGGTTTTGTCCTTCCTTTTTTATGGTTTTGGTGGTGTTAGTTTTTTCTTTTGTTTTGTTGTTCTCGTTCTGTATGTGTGTTTGTGTGTGTGTGTTTTTAAATCAGTTACTTTTCTTGACTGCTGATTATGTGCATTTAAAATGCTGATACTTTGGTTTGCTTTTTGTGTGTGTGTGTGTGTGTGTCTGTGTGTGTGCGTGCGCATGTGTGTTTGCGTGCATGTGTGTGTGTGTGTGTGTGTGTGTGTGTGTGTGTGTGTGTGTGTGTGTGTAAAAAGTACCCACCCACCCACAAAGTAACCCACTCATCCATCAAAAAAAAAAAAAAAAAAAAAAAAAAAAGCTGTCCAAAATCGCCATCCAGAAACAAAAAAAAAAGAAGTTCAAACAAACACAAAGAAGAAAACGCATGAAAAGCAAAATTCAATGAATCAGAACATGGTGATAAAATGTGTCATCATGATTTCTTCTGGGTACTAATGACATGTGGGTGTTAGTAATAAAGGCTCTCCTGTCCGAGAGCACTCAACCCCCCACCCCCCCACCCCATTTCATCCACCCCTCCACTGCTGATCATCAATCTTTGCCTCATACACTCCACCCCACTCCATAACATTTTGGGGGCCGAGTGTACTCCTGTCCGGTGGCGGTGCAGACATCTAAACAAGATAAATTGGAGTGTCTCCTTCCCCCTCCCTGTCCCCCTCCCCTTCCTTCTCTCCTCACCACCCTGTCCTTCCGTCCACCTATATGAATGATGTGATGCACCCTGTGTGTGTGTGTGTGTGTGCGTTTCTGTTTCTGTTTCTGTGGTATGGTCTTGTTTTTCTGTGAACATGTGTGCTTGTTTCTTTGCCTAGTTTTTCTTTTCTTTGTGTGTGTGTGTGTGTGACTGACTGAGTGTGTACACGCGTATGTTTATGGCATAGTCGAACATAGTCGTGCTTTTCTATAGGTGTGTTTGTGTTTCAGTGTGGTGGTCTTGCTTTGTTCTCTTTGTGTGTGTGTGTGTGTGGGTGGGTGCTTGCTTGTGAATGTACGTGTATGCAGTCATGTGTTTGCATGAATGGTAGTTGTGCATGTTATGTATGCTTGTGTGCTTTTCTTGATTCATTACGTTCTGTATGATTTCATTATTGCAAGGGCAGATAAGCTTCCAAAGATTTGACGTGATTGGTCTTTTCCCTAAGAGGTGACTTTGATATAGGTATTGACTGAATGGACGGAAACTTAGTCTTCTTCTTGTAAAGTAAAAGCAGTGTCAAACAGACATTAGGTTTTTAAGGCATACAGGATTATCTTTAATTACTTGATAATTCATAGACAAGTTGAAACAAAACACTGAAAAAAATGTCATGAGGGTATTTTGAAACAAAATTAATATCTCTGTTTCAAGGCAAACATGAACAAGTGAAGTGGTGGTATTATATGTGGGAGATCAAAGGAACTAAGAACAGTTAAAACGGGATGAATCGAACATTTAGAATCTGTGGTTTAATGTTTGGAGTCGGTGACTTTGAAAGAAATTTGCACTTGAACGTCTTTGCATATACTCACACACTCGCACACATATACACACATACACACACACACACACATACACACACACACACGTACGCACACACGCATGCACGTGCATGCACAAACACACAACACACGCAACGCAACGCAACGCAACACAACACAACGCAACACACACCACACACACACTATTGCTGTGAAAAAAGTTTACGGAAAATGTAAATTGCCTATCTAGTGAACAGACTATACATGATTGGTTTTAATCCTTTTACAAGAAATAGAAATGCTTCTTCCAGGTTCATTTACATTAATTCATATTCAAAAGAAAACTTGCAAGAATAAATATTCTTCGATGGAAATTGCTGAATCTTTAATACAGAGTCCCTTAAGAGTAGTCCTTTAACATGATTTTACTGCAGATTGGTGCGGAATGACATTTCTTCATTGTTTGTAGCTGATCATCAGTGCAGTGTTGATGACTGTGTCCCTATCCCCATCCATCCTTTCTCATTTGTGTTTGCATTTCACCACAATTTTGTTTTTCACACTCGGAATAGTTTAAACAATATCAGCAGCACCACCACCAACTACAGTAATGAAACAGAAGTACACACTCTCTCTCTCTCTCTCTCTCTCTCTCTCTCTCTCTCACACACACACACACACACACACACACACACACACACACACACACACACACACACACACACACACACACATAACATGCATACACAAACACATGAGGATGTGCATGCATACACAATACATGCAGTCTGAAATAGACGTGAACACCTGCACGGTGTGTTCACAAGAGCGCAAAAATGCATAAACACATATGCATGTGCACGTGCACACACACACACACACACACACACACACACACACACACACACACACACACACACACACATGCACATATACACATACACACACACACACACTCACACTCACACACTCACTCACTCACACACATATGCTCGCACACACGCACAATTTCAGACTGAAGTTTCATTCATATTCACACATCTGCTCATCAGATGCTGATTCAGTCAGATTGTTTAATGGAAAAAAAAAAATCTCCTTTCCACTGTTTTCCTATCATCAGAATAAATTTTTCCTGCAGCTGTGGCACTGTATTTACATCATGGATTGCAAGCTGCGAGATTGTTGGTTTGATTCCTGTCAGAGCCATGTACTTGTGGGACCTATAGGTTTGATTCCTGTCAGAGCCATGTACTTGTGGGGACATTGTTGGTTTGATTCCTGTCAGAGCCATGTACTTGTGGGGACATTGTTGGTTTGATTCCTGTCAGAGCCATGTACTTGTGGGACATTGTTGGTTTGATTCATGTCAGAGCCATGTACTTGTGGGACATTGTTGGTTTGATTCATGTCAGAGCCATGTACTTGTGGGACTTATAGGTTTGATTCCTGGCAGAGCCGTGTACTTGTGGGACATATCAGCCCTATCCTGCTCATACTCAGGATTTATTTTGCCACAGGCTCAGATGGACCACTGGGATTTATCCTTCTAGGATTTATTTTGCCACAGGCTCAGATGGACCACTGGGATTTATCCTTCTCTGAGAGTGTTGTTCATATTTCCTGTCAAACACTCTAGGTGTCTGTATCTCTCAGGCCTGGTTCATGTCATGATATAAAAGGAAGTGTAGGGTACAGCTCTGTGATGCAGTCTCCGACCAGAGTGGAACTCTATCTCATCATCTTAGTCATTCTCATATTTATCAATCAGCATTTCAACAACAACAAAAAGATTCAAAGCCTGCAGCCGTCTTTGTGCCTGCAGTGTTGATGTCTTTTTCCAGTAGGAAACTAGGGGGAGTCTGACTGCAGAAGGTCTTCAGAGGGGAAAAAAAAAACAGACGAATGTTCTGGCCCTTAACTCCTTGGGGGACCAGGTAGCATCCAGGTCATGACTCGCAGATGCCCTTCTGCTGTCCTGATTGTGTTTTGTTTTTCTTGGTGCTGTGGAGATTCAAACTTCCACCCTCTTGATGGCTGCCTGTTATAAGGGTTACCTTTCTGTACAGATGTCTTACCCACATCAGTATGAGACACCTGTTCAAAGCTGGGAAATTTGAGCCATATAAAGTTCACTTTTTTTTCACTCCTCGTCCAGACACAGCTGATAGTCTTTTCAGCTGCCCCTGCCAGTGCCTTTAGGGTTCTTGTCCTTTTTGAACCAGAACGTGTCAGGTGTTTGAGGAGATCATAGGCTGACAGATTCCCTCAAGTTTCTGGCTAAACTGGCACACTTCTGAGGTACATAGGAGGAGGAATTTCCTCCATTCTGCTTTCATAGGACACAGTGAGTTCGATCAGAATCATTTGTTTTGATGAAACCAAGTGGAGCACAGTATTGGGTCTCATGCTACTCTTCCTGATGATTTCTGGGTGATTTTCCTGTTCAGGAAGGTCTGCACTGTGCACTCCAAGGTGTCCGGCCACTCCATCCTGTAAACCCTGCTTCCATGCTCTCAATGTCACAGCTGTTCCATGATTAATGATTGGTGACCTTCTTTCTGTGTGGAATGTCATTGCTGGACCTTCTGGTGTGTCCTCTGGCAGAGCTAATTGCGTGTGCCAACACTTGGTTGTATCTCCATGTATAACAACTCCCTTGTGGGTGAGGGCTGCTTTGCATGAACTCGGGACATGTTCCAGTGGTTGTTTGTCCTGATAGAGTGGACACAGAGGGTCATCTGATTTCCCCCAGGTCACCAGGTTCGAGGGCAGGAGGTCAGTGCTCCAGTGGGGTCTCCTTTGCAGTGTGGTTTTCCATGCAGTCCATTGTCCTCCTGGCCCTGTTGGACAAGGTGTCAGCAATCTCCTGGCATCTCCTTCTTTCTTCAGCTCTCGTATTACCATCTCTCTCAGTGCTTTCCCTTTTCCTTTAACCACCTCTGTCTCACCTCTCTCAGCGCTTTCCCTTTTCCTTTAACCATCTCTCTCTCTCATCTCTCTCAGTGCTTTCCCTTTTCCTTTAACCATCTCTCTGTCACCTCTCTCAGCGCTTTCCCTTTTCCTTTAACCACCTCTCTGTCACCTCTCTCAGCGCTTTCCCTTTTCCTTTAACCACCTCTCTGTCACCTCTCTCAGCGCTTTCCCTTTTCCTTTAACCATCTCTCTGTCACCTCTCTCAGCGCTTTCCCTTTTCCTTTAACCACCTCTGTCTCACCTCTCTCAGCGCTTTCCCTTTTCCTTTAACTTTTTCCAGCCGAGTCGTTCAAATGTGGGTAACAGGATTTCTCTCCCTTGAGGCGAGTCGCCCAAGTCCGGGTAACGGACAGACAGCAGTACACTCCGTGTTACCCACAACCACACGACGGGAACATAAAAAATTCCTACACTTTCCATGAAACGGTCGAAGGAAATAAGCACTGTAACTAGTCTTGGGGATGTTGGAACGAGTTGTCGACCATACTTTCAGTGGCCTATTATGAACTTGGCTGACCTCAGCATGTTTGAAACAAAGAACTGGCAAAACCGGCACGCCGCGCGCGGCACGTGTTTCCTGTGTGAGAAGAAATCTCGGTCAGGCGAAGGGGTGGTAGCGATTTCTCGCTCAATGAAGTGCTTGAAATCGTATTACAAAGTGGATCTGGTGATGAGGGGAGTTGAGTGTTTGTTCTTTCCTGTGACACCTAACACAAGACTGTCAGTTGTTGTAGAGCTACCGTAAAAATAAATTAGAAAGTGGCCAAATCTGTGCGTCAGCAGGGAATGCGCGCTGTGCACGGTGTGCGGCGTGCAGGAATGGCGCTGTTGTGTTGCTGTCGGCTGGATAGCGTTAACCACCTCTCTCTCTCATCTCTCTCAGCGCTTTCCCTTTTCCTTTAACCATCTCTCTTCATCTCTCTCAGCGCTTTCCCTTTTCCTTTAACCATCTCTCTCTCATCTCTCTCAGCGCTTTCCCTTTTCCTTTAACCACCTCTCTCTCATCTCTCTCAGCACTTTCCCTTTTCCTTTAACCACCTCTCTCTCTCATCTCACTCAGCGCTTTCCCTTTTCCTTTAACCACCTCTCTCTCATCTCTCTCGGCGCTTTCCCTTTTCCTTTAACCACCTCTCTCTCATCATCTCTCTCAGTGCTTTCCCTTTTCCTTTAACCCCCTCTCTCTCTCATCTCTCTCAGCGCTTTCCCTTTTCCTTTAACCATCTCTCTCTCATCTCTCTCAGCGCTTTCCCTTTTCCTTTAACCATCTCTCTCTCATCTCTCTCAGCGCTTTCCCTTTTCCTTTAACCATCTCTCTCTCATCTCTCTCAGTGCTTTCCCTTTTCCTTTAACCACCTCTCTCTCATCATCTCTCTCAGTGCTTTCCCTTTTCCTTTAACCATCTCTCTCTCATCTCTCTCAGCGCTTTCCCTTTTCCTTTAACCACCTCTCTCTCATCATCTCTCTCAGTGCTTTCCCTTTTCCTTTAACCCCCTCTCTCTCTCATCTCTCTCAGCGCTTTCCCTTTTCCTTTAACCATCTCTCTCTCATCTCTCTCAGCGCTTTCCCTTTAACCACCTCTCTCTCATCTCTCTCAGCGCTTTCCCTTTTCCTTTAACCACCTCTCTCTCATCATCTCTCTCAGCGCTTTCCCTTTTCCTTTAACCATCTCTCTCTCATCTCTCTCAGCGCTTTCCCTTTTCCTTTAACCACCTCTCTCTCTCATTTCTCTCAGCACTTTCCCTTTTCCTTTAACCACCTCTCTCTCATCTCTCTCAGTGCTTTCCCTTTTCCTTTAACCCCCTCTCTCTCATCTCTCTCAGCGCTTTCCCTTTTCCTTTAACCATCTCTCTCTCATCTCTCTCAGTGCTTTCCCTTTTCCTTGAACCATCTCTCTCTCATCTCTCTCAGCGCTTTCCCTTTTCCTTTAACCCCCTCTCTCTCATCTCTCTCAGCGCTTTCCCTTTTCCTTTAACCATCTCTCTCTCTTCTCTATCAGTGCTTTCCCTTTTCCTTTAACCATCTCTCTCTCTTCTCTATCAGTGCTTTCCCTTTTCCTTTAACCATCTCTCTCTCATCTCTCTCAGTGCTTTCCCTTTTCCTTTAACCATCTCTCTCTCATCTCTCTCAGCGCTTTCCCTTTTCCTTTAACCATCTCTCTCTCATCTCTCTCAGCACTTTCCCTTTTCCTTTAACCATCTCTCTCTCATCTCTCTCAGTGCTTTCCCTTTGCCTCTAACCACCAGTTCATTTCTGTGGACACCAGTCCCTGTCGTTTGGTTTGTGTGTGTCTTGCTGTGTTCATGAACTTGAGGTTTTGATTTGCCATGGCCACTGGCTCTGACCTGTCCATTTTCTGCCAGTCTTTCAGCATGGGCTAGATTGGTTTTACAGCCTTGTCTCCCCTGTCCTCACGCACAGCTAGTAAGTAGCCTTGCTTTGCCTACTTAGTGCCCCTTGGGGCTGGTTTGTAGGGTAGCCATAGCTTTGCATGGCAGTAGTCGAATGCAAGATCCGGGAGACCAGGGGGGACACCAACCCATTTCCTTGTGCTTTTGTCGATTTGGGCTTCCATTGATTTCACTGTGGTAGTGCTGATATCACACATCAGTAGAGACCAGAAGAGGTTCTGGATCAACACGAACTGACAACACCAGACCTTGTATTTGCCGGGGAGATAACACTGTTCTATTGTCTGCAGACCTTTCTTCTGCCTTTACCCTGGCTACATTTCCCCTCTTTGTGTCTTTCAGGTAGTGGTTATCCCCCTTCCAAGGCTGGTTCCTCTGTCACAGGTGGAATGGCTTGGTTGGCTGCAGTGAATGCATCGGTTTCTGCTTCTCTACCTCACTGCTGGGAGAGGCTTCCTGATTTCTCTAGTTTGGATTTCATCCAGGATGAAGCTTTTGAAGTTGTCTGTCTGCTTCCTCCTCCTCATGATCAGCATGGATCAGCCCTGCTGACATGGTGAACTGGGTTTCAGCGTGTTTCTCCACATACATGCCCATGTTGAGTACACGTCAAGATGGTCAGTATCGGCTTGTTCATGGAATGGTCGATGGATGGGTGTGGTGAATTGTCAAGAAGGGATGCTCATTCACACTGGCTCTGTGACTTGCCAGTAAGGGGCTCAGTAGGTCATCATCATCATCATCATCATCATCATCGCCTGTTACCCCTCCTGGGGTACAGGCCGCCAACCAAGGACCTCCAGGCATCTCTGTCCTGGGCTCTTTTCTCCAGCTGGTTCCAAGTCATCCCCATGTTCCTGATGTCTGCTTGCTCAGTAGGTGCGGTGCAGGTGTTCTGTGTATTTTCAACCCATCAGAGTGACTGCATTGCTTGCAGTGTCTCCACTGGTGGGTTGCCTCATGAAGACTTGATACTGACTGCCCCCTGTGGATTGCCTGGGTGGGGGGACTGGGGGCAGAGCACAAACCAACATGTAGCTGTGAACGAGGAGCAAGGGAGTAGAGCCACAGAAGTGACATGGAAGATGAAGGAGCAAAACAAGAACAAAAATCAACAGAAAGAAGGAGGAGGAAGTGGAGGGGAGAAGAGGTGAAAGGGGTGGGATGGGGAGTGGGGGTGGAGGAGAATTGGGGGCTTTGAAGATGGAGTATGGATGCCTTAAGGGTGGGATTAAAAAACGGTCATACACACAAAACTCCACTCCATTTGTTCGGTAGATGGGATTAATACTTGCCTGCCCATATAGGGAGTGTCCGCAGGAGTATCAGCCTGCGTACGCAGAAGAAGAAGAAGGATAAAAGAAGATATAATAGTATGTAATGACAGGTGGAATGAATTTCACGTGGATTGAACTATTGATAATATTTATATGAGACAGTTTATCCGTGTATTTGATAATGATTTGAATAGTCATGTCAATAACACAGAACCCTCGGCTCCCTGAGCATTTTTTCCATTTTCTGAGTAAACTGTGCTTCTCTTGTTTTATGTGTGCATGTTTGTGTATGTATGCTTGTGCATGTATGTATGCTTGTGCATTTGCACAACTGTTTGTGAGTGTGCATACAGTTTTTTTTTGTTTTTGTTTTTTTTGCATTTGTATATGCATGCATATATATATATATATATATATATATATATATATATATATATATATATATATATATATATATATCTGTCCGTGCATTTGAAAAAAAATTGTTCCTTTGAAAATAAGGCCCTTAGTTTAAGCTAATGTTTGTATGCATGCATATTTCTATCCGTACATTTGAAAAAAAAATTGTGCCGTCGAAAATAAGGCCCTTAGTTTAAGCTAATGTGTCTGTAGTACTGAATATGTCATAGTTCAGGCTTGGAGAGAAAAATGAAAAAAAATAAAATAAAATCAAGGGTCTCAAACAGACCAGGGTGCTGCTTAAATTTGAACCTGTTTGTAGGGAAAGCAAGTTACCTTGCGATCAGGCTTCAATGGAATGCCACTACGGAGAAGGAGACAGCATTATTGATTTTTGTTGTTGTGTTTTTTGGTGTTGTTGTTGTAGTAACAGCCAAGTGACTGCATCAAGTGGTGCGCACAGTGAGTGGCACAATAGTCATTGGCAAAACAAAGCCGATCTTTGTCGTTCCCTTGACCTTTTCCCCCGGGTCGGTGGCCTATAAATAATCCTTCAGACAGCCCGTGCAGAGAGAGGAAAAGTGAAGTGAATCACTGGCACAAGTGTTTTCCTCTTTCCCTTTCTCTTCCCTCTTCCTTTTAGCTTTTTTTTTTTTTTTTAAATTTTTTTTTTTGATGGTGAGTCCAGAGGGTATATATATGTGTGTGTGTGTGTGCGCGACAGTGGTGGTTAATTATTGACTAATGCCGCACAATGATGGGTGAAGAACACGGTCTCGGGGCAACAGATGGGTGAATCATACACCGGGCTGCAGCAGCAGGGAACCAGCGGTGTGGTATAATCGGCAGAGGCAGAAGAGGAGGAGGAGGAGGAGGAGGCAGAGGCAGAGGCAGCAGCTCTGGCTGATCTCAGGCAGGCACAGTGAAGGGAGAGAGTATTGACTTTTGTGAAACTGCTGTCTTTGGCTTGTCTGGAAACCCGGCGTGGAGCAGGGA
>CM031597.1:18274731-18322231 GCA_018398815.1 Conus ventricosus
ATATCTATTTGTGTTTCTGTTCCATGCAAGATCAGTTTAGATGAGCTGACACTTTTGGAAGGGTTGTTGAAGCTGGACAAATGGCTGTGGGAATGGATGCAGTATGCGCGAAGCTACTGCTGTTGATGTACAATCCACTGTGACTGAAGAAAACAGAAGTACTTAGGATACAAATTCAGATCTTTCTTAGCTGATAGATTTGCACATTTAACAGAATGTCTTTGAATTAACATAGAATGTGTGTGTGTGTGTGTGTGTGTGTGTGTGTGTGTGTGTGTGTGTGTGTGTGTGTGTGTAGTGTGGATGTGTGTGTGTGTGTCTGTGTGAAAAAATGTGGAATGTGTGTGTCAGTCTGTCTGTCGGAGTCTGTGAATGTATGTGTGTTTTGTGTGTATGTGTGTGTGTTGTGTGTGTGTGTGTGTGTGTGTGTGTGTGTGTGTGTGTGTGTATGTGGGCGCGCGTGCGCATTTATGAATGAATATGGAATGTCTGTCTGTCTGTCTGAGTCTGTGCATGTGTATGTGTGTGTTTGTATGTGCATGCTTGCAATGCATGACTTGTGTTGGTCAAATGGATGTGTGCGCACATGGTCAAATGGATGTGTGCGCACAGGTACTCATGTGGCGCGTGCATGGGCATGCTTTGCATGTACACAACAGTGGATTTTTTTTTATTGGAAACACTAACAAGTTTTGGACCCTTAAGATCAAATTTGTTTTTCCTTTTACAGTAGTCGGAAACAAAGTAATCTAGCAGGGTTGTTGTTTTTTCAATTGTGCTGATACAGATTATTAGATTACCTACATCTGCTGACACATTGTTCATTGTATTGTAAAGGGAGTCAGAATGAATTGTTCCAAACAGGAAGGAAGCAGGACAACTACATTTGGTTCACTGTCATGTGAATCCTCATTGTGCAATGTTCAACAGGACAGTCATTCTGCACTGGACACTGTCACTTTCCTTGTACCTTTTTGGTGGGTTTTTCTTCTTCTTTTTCTTTTTTTGTTCTTCCATTTCCAGAGCCTTTTCACCTTCATCTTGGATTCAAAGGAAGCGTCATTGGAAGAGTTTTTCTTTTATTTTTCATGACATTTTCCACTGCCGGCAAACGGTCGATAAGTCTGGTATGCGTAGAGGGGAGCCATTTACCATTGATACAAAATTCAGCACAGCTGTCCTTCACCTTTATTTCCCCTGCCACCAGTTTCTGAAACTGATGCTATCTTGGATTAAAAAAGAAAACAAAAACCAAAAAAAAAATAAATAAAAGGAGTTTTGAGCCTTTGCCAAAGGTGCAGCCCATAAAAAGGCCTTTAAACCCCTGCACCTGAGCAGAGCAATAATCCGTCTCTGGATTGCCTGCCATTAGTTGGACTCGTTGGTGTAATCTGAAGTGGTTGCTATCCGTGATGAGTTCATTGAGCAGACAGTACTTGTCAGTGGACCGTGCGTGGTGTCGTGGCATAGGTTGAATCACAACTCACACTGGTGAATGCCTTTCAGTTAGTTCAGCAGCAGTGAGGGATCTCCTCTGTCTGGTGTCCTGATGGTAGCGTGATACTGATACAGTTCTTTTTGAGTTGGTGCCACTTGGGCAGTGCCAGTAGAAGCTGGGAGCGGGAGAGTCCAGAGTAAGCCTTTAAGAGAGCGTGAGAGACTTGGCATCCAAAAGCTAAAAAACTGAACACCATGAAAACAAATTCACATTCGGGCTTGAAGAACGCAGTCATGGCTACATATTTGTGGCCTAAATTGATGTATGGCGCTATATTCAGTACTTTACAGTTATCTGTTTTTCATAAACAAATACCTTAAAAAATGTGTAGTTATTTGATTTTTTTGTTCACAGCTGGCAAACAGTTGCTGCACAACTTCGAACACATTCACCATGAGATTGCAACATGGACCTCCGCCAACCAACCGCCGCACCCATCGTGGACAACTCTTGCAGCTCAGCGGGCACGGGAAGTGGCACAGCACCCCCTCAGGCCTCTCAGGACCTGGAGAGCAGTGCCAGTCACTGAACCAGTCGTTGCAGGACAGTCGACTGTCGCTGCCTGAAGGGTCCCCTCAGCACCCCATCGTCACTGTGGTCAGCACCAGCCTTGTACGCACCAGCACCGGCGGGTCGAATGAGGGGGTGGGGGCGAGGTCTCTTTGGGACATCAGCGTAAAGGATCGGAAGGTAAAGTGTCGCTGCTCTGTCAGTGTTTACTCTGTGTGTAGGTAGCGGCAGCCAAAATTTGAATTGCAAATTGCATATTTCTGTTTAAGATTTTTAGATAGAACTTTTAAAGCAAAACAAAGTAAAAAAAAAAATTACTGCTCTATCTTTATTAGTTTTAGAGATATCGACATTTTAATATTGCTTTTTGCCGAACGTTCGCATGTAATAGTGTGACATGGCATCTTTGAAGCCTCCCAGCAAGAACACCATGCATGTGAGACATAAGATATTATGCATTTGGAATGTGTGTACCATATACTCTTAGCACACAAATTTACAGGGCTGTCCAAAACAAATTGCCTCTTTTGCTTGTGGTAAAAAATGGCACTTCATGCAATTCCGGAAACGTCAAATCGGCACGAGGTGCCATGTTTGGGGACCTACAGATTTTAGAAAATGACCTCAAATAGTGATTTCTTTAGATTTTTGAGTTACCAGTTTGCATAGACTTAACCTAATTTTTTTTTCAGCTCAATGGTCTGTAAACGTTCCATCTAGTGAGGTGTAAATATGCTTAGAAAGGCCAAAATGTACAGTGGCAAATAGTCCGTAGATCGACAAAATTAGAAAAAATGGACATAATTCCTGAACTAATACAGATTTTCACTTCAAACTTGTGGTTGTATTCTAAATGGTATCTTTTGTCTTGTAAGTGTTAAATGACAGAAATCAAGCAAAAAATACCTGCATAATCCATTTTAAATGATGCTTAGGGACCTAAAATCCACAGACGTCAACAGGAAAATTGCAATGTTTTCCAAACCACTTGTCATATCCCTCTCAAATTTTAACCAGATATCTAAATGGTGGTATGCATAACTTAAACTACTGAAAGTCTTCACAGACAAACTTTTTGCTTATTTAGATTGTCTTAATAATCTACTAACAATACTAGTGTAAAGATCTCAAACCCAAAATCATTATTTTTGAAAATGATGTCAACAGGTTCACTGATAGCTGAACTCACTGAAAAGAACATTCTTCACAAGTCCTACCTTTCAAATAACACCTTAGGTCACTTACAACAGACATTTCTTGAAAGAAGCTAATCACAGACGATTTTCAAACAGGAAACGTTTGAATGCGTCGTATCTCTGGCGTAGATCATTTGGCCAGTCCACAACAGAAGACCTCCCAGATGAAGAAGATGGGGCCAGGTGAGGTTGGAGGCAAACACCACTGAGGATTGATTGGATACACATCAAGTGAGTGTGGCCATCGTACAGGAAGAAAGCCCAGGGAGAAGGAGCCACTGCGTGGTAGCTTGCTGACTGATGTAGCTCTTCCCACTCCTGCTGGTTCCATCAATGTGCAAGTCCCAGTGCTCGTGACTTCTGAGGACCTCTGCCACATGAGACTTGCTGACCACATGCCCTTGGTCAGCAAAGCGTAAAGCTGACCTTTGTGAGTGCAAATCACCTTCTGGAATCCTGGCACCACACAGCCGTGCAGCAGTTCTGATGACAGCACCACACCTGCTCCATAACTGCTATCTTTGCTCCGGTTTGAAGTGCCCGTTTTCATCTTTGAGGCGCAGTTCTTCAGGATCTTGCAGAACTTCACCAGCATGTTGTTGGTCCAATAGTGTTGCTTCCATTTTTTTCCTTCAGAGTAATTATCTTTGTTTTCAAATTTGATGCAGTAGTTTGGCTGCTCTTCAGTTTTTGTCTAAGACCATTTATCTTTCTTTGACAACCTCCACTTTGATTTTATTATGTGCTCTGTTTTTTTCGTATCATTTTCTTTCCTTTTTAGCCTTTTGTAATAATTCGACTGTTGTATTGTTGAAATTTTTCTGTTCGCTCTCTGTAACTTGTCTCTTAACAGAAGTTGTTCTTGATCTGATGATTTCTTATCAGCAATCATTTTAGCCATTTCCGTTTTCTAGTGCCATCAAACGTTGGTTTTCTTCATGCAAAACGTTTTTCAGAGTGTCAACTTCTGATTTTGATGTTTGAGTGCTGCCTGTGTTTCTTCCAGTTGCCGGCGGAGAGCAGCTAACTGTCTCCCATGTGTTGCTAATTTAATAGCCGCATTCCCATTATCCATCTTTCTTCATATGTGACCTGAGGATCTGACAAATGTACTGCAGAGGGAGAGGGTTCTAGTGGGGATAAGTTTTGTTCCAGACTCTTTTTAATACAAAATGCTCTGGAGGCTGCAAAAGAAAGTCTTTCAATTTCTGCTGACTGCTGGGTCTGGAAGCACTTTTCAGCAGACTGTCATAGGGTTTCCTGGTTTTGGCCAATTTTGTGTTGAGCTGTTTGTCAGAGAGCCCTGCAATGTTTAACCCTATCATGTGGAACCACTTTTTGTAGAGACAGGCCTTCTTCTTTCTGGAAGATCAGCAGATCAATCAGCAACCCATTTGTCACTGACACCTCACACAGCTGGGACTGGTCAAAGGTATTTGGTGAAAGGAGATGGTGTCGCTTGATTCCTTTTTCTGCAAGAAGTGACCAATATTTCTACTTTCCAGTTCGAACCTGACATCCGTCTCTAAAAATCTCTGAAGATCACCATCACAGGATAACATTGAAACACCTCTGATTGCATGGTTGACCTCTGTTTTCAGTGTAGTGTGTGCAAAAATGTTTTCATCACACACTTTGTCAACAAAGGCGGAAATCTCATCCCAGCTCTTCTCACAGGTCCGTCTCAAACAGTCCAGTTGAAGAAGCAGCTTGTTGGTGGCAACTAACTGCTTGGTCAGGCCTACTTTTCTCCCCCTTCCTTCTGCTGTGAGGTACTGCTTCATGCGATGAAACTGGTCATCTTCAAGGAAAGAAAGGAAAATTTTAAGCATTTGACTTCCATTGTTTTTTGCATGCTTCTCAGATGCGTGCACCTGTGTCAGTGGGGGGGGGGGGGGGGGGGGGGGGGGGGGGGGGGGGGGGGGAGGGGAGAAGAGGAAGAGGTGTTGTGGGCTTCAAGTGGTGTGTGTGTGTGTGTGTGTGTGGCGCCGGGACACACACCTATATCATGTGATTGTGAGTGTGTTTTCAAGACATCACAGACATTTGCAATATAACCTTTTTACAATGAAGTGAATGAGATTTACTGGAAAATAATCTAAGTGAGCATATTTTAACAAGGAACATTTCTTTAGTACTTTTCTCACCATACATTTATATAAATACTAGAAAGCTCAAAGTGCTGAAGTACCTTAACAATAGCAACAAGAAAAGCAAACTAAAACACTCATTCACTCACACACACAATCGATCTAGTATTTTTTAAATGCAGTCTTTTTCATAAAATGTATGTTCTTTTCGTGACTGTGTTGTATAAGGGGGAGGGAGAGAGAGAGATAATAAACGGAATGATGTGGTCTTCTTCTCTTCTTCTTCTTCTTCCTAAAATACTGGTTCACTCAAAAACGAGTAGGTCACCAGCGTGGTGGGCTCATACACGCGAGAAAAATCCAACAAGTACTACTGCCCCTTCTTCAATACTATTACAAAATACACATACAATGACAGAAATCAACAGATTTGCATGAAAACAAAAAAAAATAAACGATCACTATGCGCATTAACTTCGAAGAAAAACGCACGAACACGGCCGCGCAAGATCGACCAGATCGTTTTGTTACTTGTGACCAAAGTCATTCAACTTCCGGTAATCGATACTGTCAAATAATTTAATAAAATATGCCCCAAACTTTTATTATATAAAAAATAAAACATACGATTCGACAATGTGCAATCTTGAAATTATATTTAGTTAATGTTTAGTAAAATGAGCCTTTCGATAAAATTAAATCAACTTCGACAGGAAGACAACAAGAGTACAGAACATGTTTTTCCTAACACTTTCACTTGATCACTTCTAATTCAAAACTAACCATAATCTGGTCATTCTCAACCGATCATTTCTTTGAAAGATGTGCTTAAATAATCGATCTGCCATAATCACAAATAAAACTTACCATAGAGATCCTGGACACGGACGTCCCATTCATTTGAAACGATGTGTCGGTCCGACGCACTTGCCATGTAGGTCGCCATTCCGATTGTATTGTTGTGCCTCGCGACGTTCCGCACACTCGCTTTTCCCGGCTTGCGATTGGTGGCTATGGCACGGATAGAGCTCATTTGCATACCGCTGTGTAGGACTTGAAATCCTCTTTCCAGCGCACCCTAAGATGATATATCTTTATTCAGTATTTCTTGGAGATAAAGTAGATTGAAATTTACCCAATTTTTCAACTCGTTTTCTCAAATTAATACTGGACTTAAATTATTTTGAAACTTGTACTGTTTTAAAGAGGAATCTTCGATCTTTTATTATGAAACTATTTTTAGATCACTCTGTCCAGCATGTGTAAAGCGAGTCAAGATTTTCCAACACGTACCAACTTCGGGTTCGGCGGACGTCGGCAATTTCGCTGACGGCGAAGCTGACTTTTCTTTCCAGGGGTATTTTTCATTTAGATTTTCTCTCTCTCACGCATTCATGACAAAAATGAAAATACATGAGATAAAAGTAGATAAATAAAGGTTTATTCAGAATCAAAAAGCATCGTTATAGATACAGTATTACACCAGTACTGCCTGATTGAAGTTGGCCTATTTTTCACCTAAAATCAACCTTTCCATCACTGCTGACAGGGGCGTGCCGCTACCTACTGTGTGTGTGTGTGTGTGTGTGTGTGTGTGTGTGTGTGTGTGTGTGTGTATGTGTGCGTGCGTGCATGCATATAGAGGGACCTGGAGAAAGTCTTTTCCAAGTGTATGGAGTCTTGATATCAGTAAATCTCTTTCTGTCTCTTAGAGGATGGGATTGAGCGGGAGATGTTTTTATCTTTTCTTTTCTTTTTTCATATTCCATTGTTGTGTGATCTGCTCTGCTTGTTTAGTGTGTTCCTTGTCATTTTCTTGGTGCACAGTGCTTTGAGCTTACCTGGAGAGAAAATGGTTTAAAAGTCTGTCTGCATTGATGTTACGTTATAGTGGTGAAATGCCTACTGAGTTTATCCTCTTCCAGTCGGAGAGAACTTGACCATAGAAGGACATTCTGTTCTAGTTACCTTCCCTTTTCTGTTCTAGTTACCTTCCCTTTTTCTGTTCTAGTTACCTTCCCTTTTCTGTTCTAGTTACCTTCCCTTTTCTGTTCTAGTTACCTTCCCTTTTCTGTTCTAGTTACCTTCCCTTTTCTGTTCTAGTTACCTTCCCTTTTCTGTTCTAGTTACCTTCCCTTTTCTGTCACTCTTGGTGTGTTGTTTTGTTGTTGTTGTTTTCTTTCAGTTTATTTTTTCCACATTTTTCTATCTTTTTTGGCCTGTTACCAAAACCTCGCTTCATGTTCCCACCCTTTGGGCTTGATATTAACTGGCACTTCAGTTCAAATGTACATCCATATGTGAGCTTCTTTCTTTCTTTTCTTTTTCCCCCCTCAGGAATGATGACATGATGTTTGAGCATGTATGAGAGAGAGAGAGAAGGGGTGGGGGAGGGGGAAAGAGGGAGTGAGGGAGTGGAAAGATTGATGAAATGGATCTGTTGCACTGATGAAGACAGGGTGTCAGTGCTCCGTGTGTGTGTGTCTGTGTTGTTCATAGATGGATTGATCCTACAACTGAGAACTTAATGTCTGTGTTGTTCATAGATGGATTGATCCTACAACTGAGAACTTAATGTCTGTGTTGTTCATTGATGGATTGGTATTATTGCTGAAGTAATGTCTGTGTTGTTCATAGATGGATTGGATTACTACTGAAAAATAATTAAGACTTAGAGCTCAGTATGTGTGTGTTGTTCATAGATGGATTGGATTGCTACTGAAGACTGCTAAAGACTTAATGCTCCGTATGTGTGTGTGTGTGTGTGTGTGTGTGTGTGTGTGTGTGTGTGTGTGTGTGTGTGTGTGTGTGTGCATATGCGTGCGTGCGTGCGTGTGTGCATGCGTGCGTGCCTGTGTGTTATTGCTAGATGGGTTGGATTACTACTAAAGACTACTAAAGACTTAGTGCTCAGTGTGTGTGTGTTATTCAAAGATGGATTAGAGTCAGTGCTCAGTGTGTGTGTGTTATTCAAAGATGGATTAGAGTCAGTGCTCAGTGTGCATCTTTTGTCGGCCAGGTGGGGAAAGCAGCGGCGGCGGCCACAAGACGCCCACCAAGCGAGTGTCCTTCAGCACCACGCACAGCATCATCACAGACTCCTGTGAGCAGCTAGTTGCCGCCAAACACCGCGACTCCATCGTCTCCGCCTCCACCGATTCCTCCGAAGAGTCCAGCTCCAGTGGGGAGGGCCGTCACACCATGGCCAACACCTTGCGCGGAAAAATGCGCCCTAAGCTTCCTGTGACCACGGAAACCACCCGTCTGCTGACGGAGATGAACCAGCTGAGCTTCGACAGCGACAGCATCGGGCGGGACGGCAGCATATACGATGAAACGTCGTCACTGTCGTCGACTTCGTCCACGTCTTCACGTCAATTTTTTTCGCGAACTGAAAGACGGCGATCGTCGATGACGGAGCGGAGAGGTTCAGACGGACGTATTCCTTCGATGCGCACAAACGGTGTGAGCGGAGGCACCCCTATGTCCCCCAAGGCGTCGGCCCGACGAGCCTCGCATGAAGGCAGTCCTGTGCCCATGTCCCCATCCATGCGCCACTCGGCCATGCAGCAGTGGATGGAGGAGTATTACCAGAGGAGTGGGGATGGGGAGTTTCCAGCCACAGGGAGGATATGGAGGATCAGTACATGTACTCCAGCCTGTCTCACTACGAACAGATCCCCTACCATCAACAGCAGCAGTACGAACAACAGGTGCAGCAGCACTATCAACAGCAACAGGTGTACCAGCAGTATCAACAGCAATACCAGCCCCAGCAGCAGCAGTATCAGCCCCAGCATGAACAACAGCATTACCAGCAAGAACAGTATGCACAGCAGCAGATGTATCACAGTGACCAACAGCCTTTGTCTGTGGAACAGCCGCGAGCTGACGCCATCGCTGACCTGTACGCCACCGTCACTCCCAAGGCTTCACGGACCCCTGTAGCTTCCCAAGTGGGGATAGAACCAGGCAGCAGTGACCACGCTCCCCCTCTCCCCCCCGTGCCCGACGCCCAGGAAGAAGCGCTTCCACCTCCACCACCCAGTTCCAGGAGTCAGTAGATTCACCACCACCACCCCCTCTGCCCGCTGCACCGCCAAAAGGCTCGGCCCCTCCCACCGCCCCGAAGCCCACCGGACCCCCACCTCCCCCCCCCCCACCGCCCCCAAACAGCCCCCACCGCCGGTTCTTCCAAAGTCAGTGCCTGCCCAGAACTTTTCTCCAGGTCAGGCGGCCATTCACAGCAGCCCCACGGCCAAGCCCAGCGCCGCTGCTGTCGGCAGTGCTTCCGCCCCGAGACCCACCGTCCCACCCCCTGTTCCCCCTGTGCAGGCCGCTCCACCCACAGGCAAAGTGGGCCCTCCCACCTTGCCCAAATCCTCCGCTGCTGGACCGGCGTCGATACACGGTGATCAGAACTCTTTGAAACTGGGACAGAGCATGTGGACAGCGCCGCCTCAGTTCCCTGTCTACTCCTCCTCGGCTCCGCCCACCCTCAACAAGTCTGGCACCCTCCCTGCTGGTTATGGGTCCGGAGGAGGGCTGCACCAATCAGCGCCTCCTCCGCCTCCTGCTGCTGCTGCTGCCTCACACGTGGCCTCCCCGAGCTCTTCGCCCCACAGGGTGTCGCACATCAAGCACCCGTCCACGGGATCGCCCATGCTGGGGATGGGGCCGAGCCCTCCCAACAACCAGGGACCAACGCCCTCTGACAGCGGCTTCATCGAGGGGGACACCAGCTCCTCCTGTTCGGGGTCCCCCAGCAACCCGGCCTACCTACAGGAGCTGGCACGCCGACATAAGGGACCAAGTCCGGGGACCAGTCCGCCCCAGCCTCACATCCAAGCCCCAGACCCGCCCAGCCCACACACCTCCTCGGCCAATCATAGACGATCTGCCTCGGCGGGTAGCGCCGTGGTGAAAGGGGCTGGCAAGCCGGATGGAGGCCGAAAAGCTCCCCCACCTCCCCCTCCGAAACGAAGTGAAAGTACGCGACTGACAGCAGAAGTGCCAGTGCAAGTGACCAGTACTCCGCCTGCCTCCCCGTCAACCCAGAAAAACCCGCCGTCTCTACAAGGTCCCATCTATGAGAACTGTGAAGGCATTGTGGACATCAATGAGCTTCCACCCCGCCCCCCGAGCTTCTTGCAGGACTTCCAGAATCGGCCACCAAGAACTCTGCTCCGTCTGCTGGCGCTGCGTCCTCCTCCTCCTCTCCCCAAAGGATGAACAAGAAACAGCAGAAACTACCTCCTCCACCTCCCAAACGCAGCAAAGACACTCAGCTGACCCAGCCACACTGACAGCGGCTGACTGCTGACGCCCTGACCCTTCTCCATCAGTGAACAGTCCACGTCACCATCCCAGTGTTTGTCACATCCTCACGCATCAGCCGAGACACGCACTGACCCAGGCTGGGGTAGGCACATCACACACGTCGGAGTAGACCTGAGAACCATGTTATAAATGTAGGCAGCTTTGACATCAAAACTGCTGGCCCTTCTTTCTCGTGACATTGTTTGTGTCCTTGGATGGTGAGAGACCCAGTCAGACAGAACCAAGTTCTGTGAACACATGAAGCTGACATAGTCCTGTGTTTTTATGGTTTTTGTCCTTTCACATAGTTGGTGTATTTATTATCCCCCGCTGTAGTGTAGAGTGGAGTTCAGAGACGGCTGTGACTCGGACCAGCTGTCAGAAATGCTTCAGCTGGCATGCTTGCTCTGTGCTGTGGTGTGCATTGAACTCTTTGTGGTCTTGGCTTTGACGGGTTTGGAGTGTGAAGGAAGTGTTGTGCTATCAGGTGGACTGTGTGAGTTCTGTTCTCCCTGTTGGTGATAGCAGAAAGATCCGGCGCTAAACGCTTCAAGTGCAATGAATCATGAGGACAGAGGATTTGTCTGACGGGAAAGCTGATGCTTTTAACAGTAGTTGAACTTTAGTTTCAATTTTGCTTTAACTTGTTAATGTTGCGGATGTCCAGTCTGTTTTCTGAATGTATGGTTTCATTTTGGCTATGTTGCCCATATAACCTGCCAAACATGGAGATAAGCTGGCTCTATGAAGTACTGTTTGAAAGTTGGAGATGACCAGAGCTGTCACTTTGCATGACTGGTTGGCCTTTCTCTTCGTGTGCTAATCCTTATGATCTGGAAACACAGAAATTTATCTCTGTATGATGTGTCTGTCTGTTATTTCTTGTCTGGTCCCTCCCTGTGTTTGTTGAACTCTTTCTCCTGTAAGCATTTACTCTGTTCTAAGCTGTATGCCATCATCTACCAGAATCTTTTTTATTCCCAGTTTGTCTGTCTGTCTCTTTTTGGAACTCGAATCATGTTGAGAGAGAACAGTGGTAGAAAAATGAATTTACATCAGTCCAGATGCCTATTTGTGGGGTGAGAAGAATGACAGAGACCTCATTCCAGAAGCGCTGTATTCACTGGGTTTCAGTGTGATGCAAACATGTGCTTTTCATGACCTTCATTGATAGTTCAGAGGAAACTTTCATGATGTAGAGCAAGGACTGTAACACTGTGTACATGAATGTGTCGTCAGGCATAGCTAGCACATGTCAGCATGTCTGAGAGGAGCGAGGCAGAAACGGTTGACTTCAGTGAAGTGATGACAATTCATTCAGCTGAGGTGTTGACCCTGCAGTCATGGAAGCTGGTGGGACACAGGATCTCAGAGGAATGACCAAGTCTTTTTCCAAGCAGGGAAAGACAGAGTGGCAGATAAAACACACCATGAAATCAACGAAAATGTAGTGAACAGGTCAAAGAGGAAGTAGATGGAACGATAAAAATCTGCTCGACATGTTTGACGACGTGGTGAAGCCTCTGGGTCAGCTTAGATTTCAAACTCTAGCACAAGTCTCTGGGCTTTCCAGAAGGGAGAGAAGTAAAGTGAAGAATGTCACAAGATTATACCAATGAAGGTTCAGTCACTGGGGCAGTGCAGATAGACTGTGGAGTCCTGTTAATACAGATTTCAGGGAACAAGAAAAATGTAATGATGTTCACCAGTGACGGAGATTCTGAACAAATGGAAAATAGTAGTCATGCTAAATTGTTCAAATCCCAAGAAATGTATTGGAGTTCGAACGAACGATGCAGGAGTGGAATGCAGCCAATACTGCATGACACACACACTGCAGTAGGCACTCCTGAACTACTAAATGGCTGTATTCATCTTGACTTGAAGCTTGTGTTAAAATGCAACTCATTTGAAGTTCAAATTTTAATGTTTTCGTCCATTCAAAACATGATTTAAACTGAAAACAAAACTGATATCATGGTCACAGAAACTCTACATGCCAATCATTCAATGACTGAGCAGTTTGTATTCATGACAGGAAAATGTCTGAGGACTGTTTGTAACAGTTAACATGGCTGTGGAGTTGACTGATGGCACTACCACTAGCTAGGATTCCCCCCCCCCCCCATTTAAAAAAGTATTAAGGGAGATTATAATTTACATGAGATGCTCACAAGGTTGTTGGCCTGCTTTTGGAGTTGCCTTGAGTGCAGCGTTCAGAGACATCAGCTAGTCATAGATTGCAACAGGACAGCCATCTTTAAAGGTACCAGCATAAAGGAAAAAAAAATTGTGGCTACATGGCATCTGATAGCAAGTGTTAAAAAAAAAAAGAGCTGTTTGCGTTTTATGGGGAAAATGTTAGAAAACTTTTACCATTTTACATCCTTCAGATAAACAGGTAGATTATGACGTCTTGCTTGTATGAGGAAGATGTTTCTTATCCCGCAAAATTTGTGTTTAGCAAGGAATTTCAATAGGTTAAAAGAAGGTTCTTCTTCAGGTTTGCAAGTTTTGCTGGCATAAACTAGGTTGTGTGAAATCAAAGATTCATGCAAAGCGGACTCCGTTGTATTAGTCAACCCCTGCCTGCCTTCAAATCTGCTCGACAGATTCCTTAACCTGAGCGACGCTGTCAGAAACCAGGATGACGTTTACCTTATTGCTACCTGAAGTTAGACCTAGTCTCCCAACAAAAGAAAATGCACTACTCACTCGTAGCTTTCTACAGCCATCCGGCCATCTTCCTCAGCGATGCTGTTGCTGGCTGAGTGAATTCTTTTACCTCATTGGTCGGAATTGGCTAACTGGAGGTAGAGACACTGTTCTGTCACCTGTACATGGAGAGCACTGCCATGGTAATGCCTGCCCCAGTATGTGCAAGTCGGTCTGATCAACACAGAGGTAGTGTCAATTCTGTTAGGCCAGTCTTTGGCTTAATAAACATCTTTTGGTGCTTTTTTTGTACTCCTTTTTTGGTCATAAACAATTTTTTATTACTGTATTTTACACATTTCTTACAAATGCAATATATGTACATTATTTTTTGATGTTTTTCAATAAAATAACACCAGTGGGTTATGTTGAAAGGGATGGTTTGTTCTTAATTTTTGTCATAATGTGTTCGTTGTTTTTTTTTATTGCCACAGTTTGTTGTTGACCTTTTTGGTTAATTTCAGTGTAAAATCTGGATGAAGTGACTCCAGATACAGCAAAATCCTGCCACAAACCGTGAAGGAAATGTTGGTTTCTCACATAGCGGTTGGACTGCAGTGACATTGTGCATCAGTGTAAAAGGCGAGTCTATATGGGGTGATGGCTAACTTCAACTGAATTTTTACTTCATTCAATTTCTCTCTTTTTATTTATTTTTTTTTTATTTTTTTTTTTGTGGTTTGATTACAAATGAGACATCGTTGCTCAGAGAGCGAAAGTTGCCACAGTCAGTGCCTGAATAAGTCATAGGATGGAAGTGTTGTGAGGTAAGCTCTTTCGAAGGCGTGTGAATTGTGCGGCTGCCCAGCTGTACAGAATCTGTCATCTGAATGACAAAATGATCAGAACGTGAAAAAAAGAAAATTGAAGACAGCGTCTCACAAACAAACTTAGATTGTGCACAGGGTGCCCGTCATCTTCCTCCGTTTCACTTGCAGCCAGTCTTTGAGCAGAATGTTTGTGTTTGAATCTTTTCCTGCCTAACCCTAAGCAGGGTTGTGTGATGTTACTGTTAGTTTTTAGCACCTCTGTCGATGTCTGCATTGGATGTTAGGCCCTAAGTCAAAGCACATAGCGCTGGACACTGGTTGTATGGATCCATGTCGACTGTGTGCTGTTGACAACAGCTGTTCCATTATTTGCAAGCCAACCTTCCTTCAGAAGAAAAATAATAAATTTTGCACCCAGACACCTTAGGTTTAATCCTATGTAGATCACTGACCCTACAATACTATGTGAATTGGGGTTGCAAAATTAGCTGAATTAACCTCAATAAATGTGTGTGGCACTTTCTTGGGTCTCACTAAACCACATGTCTCTGTGTTGTTGATCTTGCTGTTTGATTATTCTTTGGAGAAGCTTGTTTGTTCCCCCCCCCCCCCCCCCCCCCCCCCCCCAGTCAGCAGAAAGAGCACTGGTTATAGAGTTTGGTTTGTAGTGTTTAGTACGCATCTGAAGTGTTCTAAAACCTTCAGTGCTTTGCAGCCTTGTGCTTGGTGTTGTGTATGAGCTGCTCAGTGCCAACAGTCTAAGGAAGTGACATACTGAAGGGTCTAAATTATTTGCATAATTTTATGGACTTGATAATGTGCCAAAACATTTTTACTGTTATGACTGAATTAAGTGTGAGTTCTACCGTTTACAAAGAGCAGACTTCACTGCAGTAACCTCCCCTCACACAATTTCATGTTTGAATTTCTCTTGGACTTTACACTTGCCTGTGTCAAGTTGTTTGTTTGTTTGTTTGTTTTCTCCCCATTCCCAGATTATGTACCAAGCTTTTTCCTAAGATCACAAGGGGAGCATAACTTGTAAAACAGTGTGATATATATTCTGAATATATCGGCTACTGTGCTTACAACAGGAAATTTTTTGCCACCATTTCTCATACCAACATAATTTATTTTATACGTACTTATCCGAGAATTCCTAAAGTCAAAAGTTGAACTGCATAACAAACAAAATGATCACATTGTCAGGATGTTTGTTTTGTAATGATTTGACCTCTATCATTATGGTTTATTCACCATTCTTATTCCTGTCTCATCTTCCTATATTTCATTTGAAAAGATACTGCAAGATTCCTGCTTGGACACTGGCACATTTTTTGTCTTGAGGTTGCACAATGACATATGCTTGTGTTGTTTCTATAAGATGAAATTCATAGAAAATCTTTGATGTGTTGTTTTAGCTTAAGAACTTGTGCAAATATGGTCTGTATGATAAGTGTGTGTTACATCTCAGGTGTACGCAAGTTTCATTGACGTGTGCATGTGTATCATCCGAAGTGTGTCACACTAGACAGAGTGGCATTATTTTTTCATGGGTTTTTGTTTGTTTTGTTCTGTGCTATATTGTTGTTGTTTTAAATAAGTGCACAAGCTGTTCAGGGTTGTTTTTAAAATGGGACAACTGATACTTGCTGGCCAGCTTGGTTTATTTACTGAACTGGATAAACTGAACCAGCTTGTGTTAGTAGAGTGTGCCAATGTAAGAATTCTAGTCATTTGTGTTCGTTTTTATTTCCGGTATGGTTAAAAAAAAAAAAGACCAATCTTAAGAGGGTGTGTCATATTAGGTGGAAGCCTTTTAGAAAATATCTTTTACGAAACAAATACTCAACAGCAGTATTTGTGCAGTTACATTTCCAGATTCAATACACTTTTTGTGAAAGAAGAGTTTTGTTTCTCGACCAAACTGCGCTGTCTAAAAATCATGGCAAAGAACTTGATATATAGAACAAGATGTGGTTGGGTTAAATGATATTGAAACATAACGCACTGCCTTACATAGCTCATGTTTGATGCACTATCCTTTGCCTATGCACTTACACTAGAAACAATTGCAAGATACACTAGAAACAATTGCAAGAGAAGGGGCCACTTGTATTATCTTGACAAAACTATGCGTTATGTAGTGAAATCATTTATAAACACTTCCTCACGGCTGTATATTGTGAAAAGTTCAGAAAACGGTCATCAAATATTTGGTCCCTGTGCTAAACAAAATGCCCCATTAATCATTCTGAGATTGAAGTGGTCAGAACAATTGCGTAGAGGTAGTAGTACTTTTCATTGTATATCTTTTCACAAAATAACGTGATATTAGACGAGTTGGGGATTGTAGAACCAACAGAATTCCATCGCGTCGCAGTTGGTTCTCGCTGGTACTGTATGACTGTTGTAAATAGATCAGTTAGCTAGAACACTCCCACCTGTAGTCAAGATACATGCCAGATAATGTAGAGAGGCATCTGAGCATGACTTAATCTGTTACGTCCTTAGACCATAGGCAGGCAGTCAAGGGATTACTGGTCATCAAGGTTGGCAGGGTTACCGCTACACAAGTCCAGAGTTTGAAATCATGCAGAAAGCTTTCTCAGGAGAGCGGAATTTGTTGACAAGTTAAAGAGTCCGGCTGTTGGTAGTTACACTTTTCGCACGATGTTTGTACATGGTAAGATTGATCAGTGTTTTAGGATCTCAATTTGTCATTGAATGCAATCCTTGTGCACTGCTTTGACGGTTCATCTTATTCCAGCCATCAGAACTTGTAACCAACGTTTCCTTGTGGCCAACACTCTTGTTTAGACTCCTAGACATTGATGGACAATTTGTGCTAACGTAGGTATCCCACCCCTGCCCCTTTTCTCAGCATGACAAGAAATGAATGTGTGCTTGCGTGTAAACAGCGGAAACAGCTGGTAATGAAAGTCACAGAGGCTGTAAATTGAATTCCCCAATGACGGCCTTGATACTGTGTTCATGTATAAATATTAAGTTTCATATGAACACAGCTTTAGCTAGTTCACATATGATTGAATCAAGATGTTTATAAAAGATGTGCCTCTGATTATGACACACACATTTTCTGATCGCACAATTGTGCATCTTATGGAAACTTGCAAGTCCTTCACTCCCAGACTATACTGTGATTGCCCCTGTAATGAATTGTTCTTTACCATAAACTTCATACTCTGCAAGAAATCATGCATTTTTTTTTCCTTGTAAACTCTTCCATGTTCAACAGAATCAGACAAATCATGAAAGCGACAGAAGAGTGAGAATGGAGCATGGCGAGAGTGTCTGAGAACATCACCATTATGAATCACAGATTCAAACACAGTTATTGCACCATCAGTGTGCTTTAATGGAATAAATGAACATGATTGCTACCAGAGATGACATAACTTGCGTTCATTTCCAAACTTGCGTTTTACAAACTGCTTGTGTCTGATCACTGTAATTTTCAACCTGCGTAAATCTTTGGCTTGAGTGTATCCCAGCAACGTGTGCAATATGGTACCCCTACTGTGTCTGGTGCTATGACAGGGGTGGTGTAATCCTTCAGCTTCTAGTCCACTCTTGGTATATCCCTTTTTTTTTTTTTTTTGCCAAAGAATTCTCAGTGACTTTGACAGTGAACATGTTATGGCTGTTGTGTATTGGACTGTTCTCATTATCTGAATACGTGCGTGTACCATGACCAGTTTGGTGTACACAAAATGCTCTTCTTTGTGTCATGTTGAAGATTGATGCACATGTTATCACCATTGTTCATTGGCATGATGACAGCATTAGAAAAGACTCTCCACATGCTTTATGTTTGTAACGGTCTGCACTCTTTGCAACAACAACAACAATCTCCATATTAATGTCAGTGTTTTTATGTAATGAATGATATGACCAACTAAAACAAAGAATATCCAAATATCTGTCATTTCCAATGGTCTCAGTTTTCATCATAACATGCTCTCTGTGTTTATCAAGCTTGAATTCAATCTCTCTTTTCACGCAGTAGTAGGAGAACATTATCAATTGCTAAAATGTACATTTCTATATCATGGAATATTTATCAGATATGTTTTTCCCTTCACAAGCCTTTTTTGTTTTGAATGTCAAGTAATGATTGATCATTTGAAATTTGCTACAAATTGCAAAAAGAAAAGTCATCCCGTGATCAATAGGTTGATATGTGCGTTTCTTTCTTATTTTGCTGAAAATTGTCCCATGTTTTCTTCATTTGGTTATGATTTCTCAAAGTAACATTTCTAATTCAAATGAGAAAAACAATTCAGGTCAGAGATGCAAGTGCACATACTTAAATTTTAAAAAATCTCTGATAACTACTGGAAAGTGGACCTACTCATGCAGACGATACAGTCGAAAAGGTTGTTCAATTCAAATCATGTGATGAAGAAACGGTCAAACTCACCTGTAAATCTTTGTCAGCTGCCAAGTTCAGACTGTCAATGCAAACCTACTTAGAAAATATCGACAAAATCATAATGCACTTGAAGAGGCAATCTACAGAAAGGAAACGACTAAAATGAAAAATATAAACCAAAAAGGATAATTATGCCAAGACCTAAAACTTATCACAAACACCATCAGTCATTCTAAAGGTTTCGATCAGTTACTGATCAGCAAGGTCCACTTTCAAGTTGATTCAGTTCAACTGGTGCAACAGGAGTATAAAATATCTGCTGTACAAATCCAGTCAGATTCAGTGCCGAGTTGCCCAGAATATCATCATATGCCATTGAATCTTGCCTTCTTGGAAGCATGTTTTTTTTCTGGAATGTGGAAATAATTGCTTGGTTCTGCCATTGACAAGAAGAATTAAATGATGGATACTTTGTATGAGTAATTCTGCCTCAGACATAAGGAAGTTGTGGTACTACGTCGACCCAGTTGTCAAGAAGCCTTTGAATTAGTTGCATCGAGTTCAGACATACTGTCACTGGTATTGGCTGTTTCCACAAGCTGTTTCCCACATGTCGTGGGGTGAGCTTTCAATGAAAAGCTTGAATGGGCGGCAAACAGAACACCTTTGAGCAAGAGTGGGAAGCAAGCGAAAGTCTGATGGTTGATATCAGATTTCATTTGTTACTTTTTATTCCCCCAGTAACCAACACCTGTTGCTGGTTTTCTGTCATTTGTAAATTAAGATAATAACATGGGGGATGTTTTTTTCATTTGATGATTGGCCTTTTGCTACCTGCAATATTTGAATTTAGCATAGAAATTATAGTTGTTGGTCTTTTTTTTTTAATTAATGATTCAGATGCAGTTAAGTTTCCTACAATCTTGACAAATCATTTATTGAATATTTCAGTTGTGCCATTCAAATTTTCTTCATGAAAGAGACTTTATACCCTAGCAATCTGTCATGGAAGATCATGTGTGTTGTTTCATTTTCAAATGCGGTTTTTGTAGAAAAATGCCCCATCCCCACCCAATCCCGTCTGGAAAAAAGCTACATTGTGACTGATGACATTTCCTTTCCAATAAAATTTGATAAAGTAAATCTGAGAGTTGACTGGTCTCTCCATAGATGCCCAGAATGTGTATGAGTTTTTGATGTTCTTTCATCTGTTTCTGCCAGTGTGTGTACTTGGAAAGGAACATGCTGCTGCTCATAAGGGCTTTTTCTCTCACATATCTGATCACACTCTATCAATCTGTGGCCTGACCCAATCTGGATACAATTTACTACATGCCTGACCTGATTTACTAAAAAGATGAATTAACATACGTCAACAGAGTCCAATCACCTGTCATTCCTTAACAGATAATGAGTTGAGCAGCAAGGCCAGTTTTTGTGGAACGCTACCCAAACATGTAACACAGACAGGTGCCATGTGCTTGCATCATGTTTACTCGCCAAATGTATTTGTTTACAAAAATAAAACCAGCTGATACAACTGTCAACCTAATCACAATCTTCTAGGAGAAAAAACACGATTCAGTCCTGTATCAACCAACCACACATGATAGATGGACAGACCCAATCTCACTCCGAAACAATACTCCCAAGGAAAAAAAACGACCCATCCACTTCCTCGCTGGTGATTCAACAGGCAGGCGAAAGGAGACGATGCGATCAAGGCATAAACCGTGAGTAACCAACCAATTCCTACCTTTCAAACATACAACCTGTAATCCATTGAGTAACCAACCGATTCCTACCTTTCAAAACATACAACCTGTAATCCATTCTCTCAGACCCTCTAGTTACTCTTGGCGAACAATCATTCTTTCACATGCCAAAGCTGTCTTACCAAATCCTAAACATAGCATGCTAGAATCGAACCACTCTCTTTCACATTTTCACATTTCAAAACAGGAGAAATACAAAAATTGTTTGTCCCATCTCCCTCTGCATCACAAGTCTGCATGCAGTTATTGATGAGAGAAAGGGGAGCAAGACATACACATGTTTTCTCTCAAAACAAAAAAGGTATTTAGAAAAAGAAAACATGAATGAAAGAAAAGAAAAAAGAAATCGCATCCAGACATATTGAAAGTGAACACTGGAAATAATTTTAAACACCAAGGGAAAAAAAACACCTTCCTGATTCTAGGAAACCAATCGGTGCCCCCCCCTCCCCCCCCCTCCCCCGCCCCCCTGTTCCGAGCATGTCTTGCACTCTAGTTTCTGAAGGCATTCTACTTGGCAAGATGTAAACAATCACAGCAATCTTAATAACAATAAGACTTTCCAAATCATTGGGTTACCTATGTGTTGGGTTATCTATGTGACTGACAAAACCTCCTTCAACATGCCATCTCCTCACTTGTTGTCGAGACTTTTCTCAACTCTGAACAAGCAGTGTGGGTTGGTGCTCAGCAGGGTGAACTGGTGCTGCAGAATTGCTTCCAGACACAATGACTGGCAACGCTGAAGCTTGGGGGCTTCCCAACATTCTGTCCTTGATTTCCATCCTGCAAGCTCCTGCCAGTCTCTTCAGACCTAGCCCCATTCCAGTCCACATCCCTAGAGGAATCCTGCAGCTGAATTGGAGCACCAGCCAGCAGCCTCAGTGAACAAGCCATTGCATCATGCACTGTCACTGTTAGTGTTTACCATCACGGAGACTGACGTTTTCCCTCTCATCCTTGGTTTGTTGGTCGATTTGTCTGTCAGCAAGATTACTGGAACCTGTTTCTGCAGACCTTGCCAGAAAGAGGGTATGTAGCCCAGGGGCAAATGCATTAAGTTTTGCTGCAGGTTTGGATATACTGACAGATCAGGATTTGTCGGATAAATGATCATGCAAATAACTTGCTAAACTGATTTTGACAACATTTTGTCTGAGGGATGAAATGTGGCCCGAGGACAATGCCTTACATTTTGGAGTGTATCCGGATCAGGGGCAGATCCAGGATCCGTTTCAGCTTGGCGGAGGTCTGTGCTCTTCCACAGACCCTTCTGGTTTTAAGAGTGGGTACACTTATGTTCCAATATCTAGAAAGGGCGGACACTGCAGAGGCAGACAAAGACATCCTGAATGACAAGAGAAGGGACTGCACTGGTTATGTAATCTTGTGACACACGACAGAAGACAAAAGGCTTCTGAGATCCCTGCCTGGCTGCCCAAGCAAGCCACTCTCGGGACCTGATGCCATGGGGGACCGACAACTTTCATGCAGTGGACCCGTTCTAATATGCAAATTCTGGGTCACTGTGGTTTCCAGTTTCCTTCATGCACGCGGAAAGTAAAGTAGACTACAGTTGTTTTTGACCATCTCCCTAGGTGTGGGACTCGGCCTGACCAGAAGATCAAAGACTGTCTCACAAACTGAATTTTTTACTTCTCACCTCCAAAGAAGGCCATTACAGGTTTAACTTCACAACAGCAAGAAATGGATTTTATCCATTACTAGTCCCATCAAATCACACTCCCCCCCACACTTCACAAAATAGAGAATACAACATGATAAAAACCTGAATGCACCAGGGCTGACGTCTTACGATCAAATGTCATTTTCCACCTAAGTTTATAGTTTTTGTTATCATATTCACAGCTTAGCCAGCCACACATGGCAACTTTCTGCTATCACACTCACACAAGTGAAAAAAAAAGGCCACATCCTAAGAAAAAGGTTATTTCATGAACAGGCAACACACAACAAAAATACATACCCCGTGACACTGTAGCCAAACATATTGTCATCCATACGACAGGCAAGGCTGAGCCGTGCTGACAGCATCAGCCAATCCACTGAATTTATCAGTCCCAAATTTAAAAAGAAAGACAAACAAAAGTAAAGAAAGTGAACGAAAACGTAATGTAACAAAATGTACATGTAACAAAAGTAACAATTTTTAAAAATCAATGTAACAAAAGTACATAAAAAGGCCCTATGGTCACACACACACCACATAATGGAAAGCCAGCATCTCCAGTGTGGGCAGTGTGTACAATTTTTACCAGATTACACCGAAAAAAAATGACAGATCAATAATTGTGACCAGAGAAAAAAGAGTAGAGTTTCCCGAACAAAGACAGAATGATCCACAAAAGCAGAAAAATGGTAGACAGGCACGTGCGCACACACACACAAGCAAGAGACAGAGAATAATAGAAAACAGGAAGTTACTAACATACAATCTGTAGAAAGCCAGGTAGCTTTTTAAACTGACCCCCCACACCCCCATCCCCATGGGAACTTCTTTTCCATCAAAGCAGAGATCTGACATATATATATATATATATATATATAATGCAAAAGATGGTCAACTTGTAAGTAAAGGAGAGAGAGATTCAGGTGGGAATCGGGGAGGAGGCCGAGGGTATCCAAGTTGACTCACAATGTACAAGCACGTACTTATTTGCAAGTGCTACACTACAAATCTGTTCTTTTGTTTCCAATTCTTCATCAACGTTGTCTTATCACACTGCACATCTAATCCAATATGCTCCACCACCATTCAGCTCTATCCCAAACGTCACTTTGCCACCCTGCAAACAACTACATGCTCAAGTTATAACTTCAGTAGAATGCAGAACGCTCTAATTTCCTTCTTTTTTTTTAAGGTCATGTTTTATGTACATGTGAGCTTCAGTCCATAGCAAATGTTACACATCATTTCCTTGCCTGTTTATCTATTCAATTCTTCCCTGTAGACTGAAAGATTTCTTTTCTCTAGGTTGTTCCGAGACAGGTCAGAGGTCATTCTTTAGTCACATGACATTGCTGAACAAAACAATTCTCATCTCCGAAGGTGAATGAACTTGTGATGGATGAAATATCTTCTACTGCTTCCCATTATGTTTTTTTAAGAGAGTACGTATATAATAACACCTATCCCCGGCCAGAGACCAAGATCTAACTTAAATGTCTTTGAGGATTCTCATCAGATTTTAAAATAGAAAAAAAGAAATACTGAACAAATATCAACAGCGTTTCGGTCATAGACCGTCTTCAGGACTTGTGACAAATAGAAAAACAAATAAATATGTATAGGAAATGACGTACGAAAACATATACATAAACGAACGATTATGCACTTAAAGGTGTGTATGTGTGCTTTCCATTCTTTCGATATTTCACACAGAGTGCATGCTATGTGTAACGTGTCATCCATACCAACGGCCAAACTGGCCTTCTCTTCCAAAAGTTGGTGATGGGATTTTACGTGTGTGCAAGATGTCATGCGTGCGTTCACACACGGAACCTCGGTTTATAGTCTCGTTCGAAGGACTATTTGGGAAATGGAGTCAGAACCAATGTTTACTCTGAGGAAAAATCCCCCTGTACCGAATGGCCCGGTGGAGATTCAAACCCACAACCCCAGGATCACTAAGTTTACAAGTCCAGCGCTCTACCAACCAAGCTATTCAGACCCCCATTGTATCAACTGATGGACTTCTAGACGAAATCCTTTAAGGTCAGCTTAAACATCATTACTTGTTTTTCACAATTCAGCGACATGATTTTTTTTTTAATCAAAGTTGCAAAAATCTACAAGCTGCGCTCATGAAAAATATTTTTGGATGCTTTATAAGTAAACACAGTAAATCTAAAATCATGAATATATTTAATGCTTTGGTCATTTTAATTTCTAAAAGTGGTGGTGGGGTGGGAGTGGGGGCCAAAAGGATGCGACTGCCTTCTGAAATGGAGATGGTGTGCAATTTTCCGGTAGCCACTGATACTGAAGATTTGTGTGCTTATCAGAAATAGTCCACAGCCTATGAACAGGAGACTGCATTCAAATCACAATGCCTGAGGATCAGGAACAAGTATGTCCAGGTTTTTCTTTTTTGTTCCGAGTTGGTTTTTTTTCTTTTCCTCCTCCCCTAAATACTTGGATTTCAAATAAATCCATCTCTCCATATTTTTTCTTTAAAATCTCTTCATCGCTGAGTGTAAGAGTGGCCTTATATGCCAATTAATAGTATATATCAATTGCTATGTTCACTTCACTATATCCTATAAACTACTTGGAATAACTGCAGACTGCTTCCAAGCAATCTCAAATTATTCATCAATAAATTTACTTGTCAAAAAAAAATTTTTTAATCAATAAAATATTTTTGAATGCTGTACATTAGACAGTTTTCAAATATTCTTTGATCATGGGCAAAACACAAAAGAACAGAAACAGATGTTTCGTGTTACAACTGCATCCGACTAACAATATCTGAATAGAAGTATATTTTACCTGGGTGTAGAATTCTACCTGGGTGCAGAAATTACAGCCTATGTGACAGCACTATGCTCCCCCCCCCCCCCCCCCCCCCCCACTCCCCCTCTTTGTTCGGAGTCACCAACTCCCCACCTCCCTCTCATAACACACATTAGAAGTGCCAGGCACAGGTTCATCATTTACCGGCCAATCCATGTCACCGTTATCATCACCATCAGTCATACCACCTTCAGTCAAAACACTATTCATCGAGACGGTCGTGCCAAGTGCTCCCACTCCTTGCTCCTCCTCTCCCCCATCTCGACGGCATCACACCTCAGTTGAGGCAAAATGTCACCGGTTTCCTCCTCTTCATTATCTCCCAAATCATATATATCTTTTTCGTCACTGTCTGAATAATTTCTGATCACATTTGTTATTTCTTCAGCAGTGTGGAAAGTTGTGGGCGTTTCCAATAAACAACATCCAACATGTTCAACAACTAAAAACCCTCCACCAAGTTGAACGACTAAAAACAACATAAAAAAAGCGAATAAGAATCCACCGTGCTGAACTGCTAAAATAACAAGATAAATACTACATCTCTGCAGCCGAAGAAATGTTTCCTGTCAGTGTCAGAATTACTTCCCTTCAGTGATGACCAGGGTAGCTGGTTTGCTTACATCATGTCATCACCCCTGGAAATTTTCAGTAATTACTACATTATTATTACTGACAGTACACAAGCAGAATCTGTCCTCAGTGAAGGACCATGTTCTAAGCCTGTTACAGCAGGCTGCCTAATTGGGTAGAGCCGACTGAAGAGCTGACTGCTAACACTAATTATTCATTCTCTGTTTTCGTTCAGTCAAAAATTAGTCATTCATTAGATATCTCATAGAGGATGCATGCAACATGCCTACATTATTTTATTATTGAGAAAGCCTATATAGCTCCTACCCTTGGTCAGACTTCAAAATCAAAGCGCCTTACAATTCATGCTTTCGTTTACACAACAGACTGCCTACCTGGGTAAAGCCAATTGAAGAGCTGCCTGCTGGTACTACATACAGTCATTTCCAATGTTATGCACTCAATATCACTCACTCCGTGTTCTTCTTTCATTCTTCCGATTTTCCACACATGGTCCATGCTATGTGTAACGAATCATCCATTCCAAAAAACAAATTGGCCTTTTTTGAAAGCTGAAGGGATTTTTAAGCAGGTGAAGATATTATGCATGCATTCACACACGGAACTACAAGTTCAATTCATCGTCTCATTCGAGGGACTTTTTGAGAAATGGAGCCAGAACCAACATGTCTATTCCGAGGGAAAATACCCCCTTCACCGAAACAGCCCCACAGTGATTCTGACCCATAACCCCCAGATCACCAGGATAACAAATCCAACATTCTACCAACTAAACTACTCTACCCCCTTAATGTCATCCACACCTGTAGCCACGGGTTTTGACATACTGAATGCATGTTCCTGCCTGAACAATTGACAGAGACTGAAGCAGTGAAGGGATTAAATACAGGTAAGGCTGGCAGCTGTAGAAAAACAAATCCATGAAACCCACTATGTAGATACTGCTATTAAAGTCACATATACCCAGGAAATCACACAACCATGACTTCTACTTGGTTCTGTGTCATCCGTAGCCACCTGCTCCGTAGTACTATTACTTCTTCTTTTGCGTACGCAAGCTTATACTCCTGCGGACACTCCCTATACGGACAGGCAAGTATTAATCTCATCTACCCAACAAAGGGAGTGGAGTTTTGTGTGTATGACCATTTTTTTATCCCGCCATTACGGCAGCCATACTCCATCTTCGGGGAAGGTGCATGCTATGTGTAACATGTCATCCATACCAACGGCCAAACTGGCCTTCTCTTCCGAAAGCTGGTCATGGGATTTTACGTGTGTGCAAGATGTTATGCGTGCGTTCACACACGGAACCTCGGTTTATAGTCTCATTCGAAGGACTGTATGGAAATGGAGTCAGAATAATGTTAACTCCAAGGGAAAAAATCGCCCTGTACCGAAACGGCCTGGCAGAGATTCGAACCAGCAACCCTTAGATTACGAGTCCGGTGCACTACCAACTGAGCTATTCCGGCCCCTGTAGTACTATTACAAAAGGTAAGCCTTTTCATAACAACCTGCAGCTTAAAAACTGGCTCTTTCATGGAAGGGGATTTTTACCTGGAAGAAAATTTCACAAGGACACAGACCAAAAGGAAAGCAAGACACAAGTGTTTTAAAGGAGGTGACCTTTATTTGGAGGATCTTTATGCAGAAGTGTTACTGCACTGCTATTAGTAAGATAAAGGCACCTCAGAATGTTAAAGCTTGAAAGATGCTTTCTCACTTTTAGACAGCTGTACTTACAACCACCATCTGTAATATCCAGCAGATTCTGCATGCAGCAGACTGGAAAGAGAACACGCACATGCTTCCACTTCTACACAGGGCCTTTTCATGGATATTAACACACACACACTTCCACTTCTACACAGGGCCTTTCCATGGATATTAACACACACACACTTCCACTTCTACACAGGGCCTTTTCATGGATATTAACACACAAAGGACAAACAAAAAAAGTATCGTCCTGACAAAGAAACAAAACCAACAATTTCAACGCATATACATCAGTTCATAACAAGGCAGCTAAACTTTTCAGCTGAGAGCAGCAGCCATTCTACTTGATTTATCTCCAGTGCTGAGAGCAGCAGCCATTCTACTTGATTTATCTCCAGTGCTGAGAGCAGCAGCCATTCTACTTGATTTATCTCCAGTTTGCAATAAAAAGTTACAAACAACAAAAACAAAACAAAAGATTTTAATCCCAAAGAAGAAGGAAAAAAAAAAAGGGTGGAGGGGGTAGGGGATGATACAAGTTTTAAAGGCAAATGGACACTGCAGAAAAGACAGCCAGGGTCCAGTCTGGTCAGTGTGTGTTGTCTCACCACCTAGTCACCAGATCATGACAATTTAACTGGCCTGTCATGCGTTGTGACCACAGAAAAAAGTCTCAAGACTTTCCAGAAATAAGTCAAAGAACGGGCCATGGAGGCAGAAAAAAGATGAATGAATTTATCAAATCAATAAAAACAAACAAAACCACACACACGCACAACCAAATCAAACATAAAAACTCAACAACAAAAAATTAAAATTCAAGCTCAGACTCTCATCCACATGTATGACCAAACCATACAACCATTTCATCCCCAGCAGACATTGCATGCGATTGAGACTGGAAGAAAGAAACACACAAACACACACACACACACACATACACAAACACACACACACACACACATTACTTTTCTATGAATCTTGTGGATCTAGTATTCTCATCACATGTTCAGACAATACAGCATCAATGAAACAACCAATCAAAAAGTGCTCTGCCATACAAACCCAATGCACTTAAATTAATACGAACGGTATGATGCAAGAGGATAATGAACCCCTGTGAAGTTCCCATCATAATAATCACACGCCCCACTGGCCACTTTGGTTGTAACATGGTTTCAGTCCCAGTTATCTCCTCAAAATCACAAACTACTATAACAAGTTCACATCAGACCAAGAAATTCCCTTCCAGTCAAACAAATGAGTTGATACTGCCCTTACTATCGTCCCGCTTTCTCCCCGACATCTCTTGAACCAACATGTCCACATCCCAATGTCAAATCTGTCGACACACTGACCTCACCTCAGCAACTGCTGTTCACTCCTTCCCTATCAACACACCTGTCCTCACCTCAGCAGCTGCTGCTCACTCCTTCCCTATCAACACACCTGTCCTCACCTCAGCAGCTGCTGCTCACTCCTTCCCTATCAACACACCTGTCCTCACCTCAGCAGCTGCTGCTCACTCCTTCCCTATCAACACACCTGTCCTCACCTCAGCAGCTGCTGCTCACTCCTTCCCTATCAACACACCTGTCCTCACCTCAGCAGCTGCTGCTCACTCCTTCCCTATCAACACACCTGTCCTAGTTGACGAAGCTCTGCTTCTGTTCAAGACCATTTCACAGTACGTGTCTTGCACAGAGGGGTGCTAAAAGAAACTGCTGAACACGTTTTAGGATCACAAATATTTCTGGCTAATGGCCAAATCACGCACTTTTCAGTAAAAAAAAAAAAAAGAGCTAAATTCTGACCGACTAACAGACGCCAATGCACTTATGCACACTGCCGGAGTACACACACCATACAGGGCATAGTATGAAATTTAGAGATCACAATAAAGAAGGCAACACATATCTTTCGATCCGTTTGGCAAATGTTAGAGTTTCAGTTGTGTTTGCCACATGAAATACTACTATTCCTACAAAAACCTAGAGTTCAGACATGCTCACCTGTCCTAACAAGGGCCTGGTCCCACTCAGTGAGAACATCTATCTTTGACAGTCAGGATCTCCTTAAAAAAAAAGACATGGAAGAGAGGGGCGCAAAATCCAATCTCAATAGTTCTCCCAACAAGTGATCCCGACTAAGAAGCATCACTGCCATCAAAAAGGATCAGGGTGCAAAGGTCCACATGTGCTAGAGATACTGGTTCCAAATGTTAGACAAAAGACATCAAGAAACATGTCCTTGAAAGCGCAGACCTGCATTGTCTTTCTGTTCTGCTGAATGAGTGATGAGGCTGTTGATATTCAAATACACATAATTGTTGTTCCAGATGTAAGGGAGTTCCTGCTCCTCACATGATCCCAAGAGTTTGGCTGAAGACCAGTAAAACGACAACTACGTCAGTGTGCTCTCCGTGACCAGGTTGACTTTCAACATGCACCAATACCCTCATCTTCACAATCTCCAACCCCTTCTATCATCATGTCAAACAAAAAATACTTCACCGAGTTCTAGCTTTTTTTCTCTATGAAGTTTCCATACAGCTTTCGTTTTCATTCAAAACAAACATCCTAATAAATGTACCTACAAAAAACTTGAAAAAGGAAGAAAAAGCACACACACATTCCAACCGTCCAAAAGGAACTCACACGCAAGCTTGCAACATTAATAAAGACTCACAACTGAGGACTCCGATGCAGTGAATGGATGAATGTAGGCTCGAGACGACCCATCCAAATCAAGCCTGAAATAATTTAACTCCGAATTCATCACAATCAGCGAGAGTTTGACACACATCATCAACCAACAGTATCAGCTATGCACTCCCCCGTGCGCAGTCTGAATCAAGCAGTTCATGAGCGTCCGTATCACTGTTCAGACAGACAGACAAAGGGGGGAGAGAGGTTGGGAGGAGGGGGAACCGTCGTGGACTGGAAGATCATGAGTCACTCTGAACTCGCCCCCATCCCCACCCCCCTACTTCCTCCTCCGACTCCACAGGCAGCAGGCTCATCCAGGTCAGAGACCAGACCCACCAGGGTGGAATCCAGCCACAGTCTGCTCCACCACTCTGTCTGGGAACAGACACGCATGATGTAGGGCAGCCAGCCAGGCAAGGAGAGGGGCTGGGTGAGAGGCAGAAGGGAGGACTGGGGGGGGCAGTGTTAAGCCACGTAGCTGTACTCGTCAGGACTGTGGGGCTGCCGCTCCAGGTACTGCTTGTCGATGAGGGCCTCGATGCACTTCTTGATCATGCTAATGCTGGGGTGGAAGCGGTGGGTGGACTGGGTGATCACCTGCATCACCATAGAAACACACACCCCCATGTCACTATACACCCACACCAAACAGCCCTCATGAAAAACCAACAAACAAGCTCAAAAGAACATTTTTTACACCATACAGCCTTTATGAAAAACAAACAAGCACAAAGGAACATTCTTAACACAATATAGCTTTTATGAAAACAAACAAGCAAGCACAAAAGAACATTTTTAACACCATACAGCCTTTATGAAAACAAAGAAGCACAAAGGAACATTCTTACAAATACAATGGTCTGGCACAAAGAGAAAAAAAGAAAGAAACAGAGAAAACTGTATGTCTGGGTTGCTCTCAGCCAGGGGCAGCTCCTGCCTGCAGCACAGCGGAATTACAGCGATGATGGACAGGAGTTCCAGCTGACATGACCAAACTGCTTAAAATCAAACTCAACCATCTGAACATGTTCCTCACAACTGAGAAATAACTAATCTACAGTATTAGCCTTCACTCCCAAAGTAATCACGTTTCATACACAACTAAAAGCTGATGTTTAATGCTTCTCTGTCTCTTCCTACCCTTCTTCTCTTTTCTCTCTCTCTCTCTCTTGAATGAACTATGAATTTCCATTACATCTTTAAAAAAAAAAAAAACTGCACACACTGCATTACAATATCTATGGTGACAGTTAACCGCAGTTGGCATGGTTGTGTATGAACAAATCTCCTTTGCGAGTAAAACTGGCATTACAACAAAAACAATAAGAAACCATATGAACTATGAATCAAGTCTTAAGAAAAATCATTAGTCAAAAAAAAAAAAAGCACCGTCTTTGTCCACCCCACCACCTCTCTCAAACAGACTAAAACACATAACGGGTGGTCGTCAGAGTAAAACCTAATCCCGATCTACACTCTAACACACTTCTGCCGCTCTCACCACCCACTCGGCCCCACCTCCTGTATAAGTGATGTGTGTCTCAGGACTTTGCGCGCTTTCATGATGCGTACTATAGCTGCCTGTAAGAACATCTTGCGGTCGTCGTCCACCGCCGTGTGCGTGTTCTCCACGTCCTGACAAAACAACACACCAGCTGGTTCAGTGCACAGTCATACCCATGCCACATGCAGCCACCACAATTACTCAGCTGCATTCCACACGAATAATCGTAGCTGTCTCTTTCATGTATGACAACTTTTGTGATGTTTGTATTTACAAAAAATTGAAGGACAGAAGAAGAAACTGCACAACCAATATGATTAAAAGAATTAATTCTTCCCTTCATTTAATGATATGGCTGGAAGAGAGCTTACAAACAAAACAAAAAAGCATTGTTTAACTTCAATATAAAGAAAAACACAAACATGCAAAAAAGAAAAACAACAAAGAAATACATCTACAAACATCTTGAATACAATTTTTTGTTTTCAAATACAGCCATTTCATACTGGAAATCCTACATGGCTCAGTCTCCGGGCAAAACAAGACAGGAATCAAAAGGAATCAACAGGAAAGGATCAAAGGCACAAACCTGAGGGGTTTCCTTCTGGGATGTGGCCACGTTGATCTTGAACTTGGTACGCTTGCTGCTGTAGTCCATGTTTAAAGTGAAAACACTTGTGGTGGTTACCTCACCCTGGAAAAAAAAGTGAATTTATTATGTTAACCTTTCTGTCCCCGATCCGCCCTTTTCCGCCCTACCCGTCAGGCTCCTGATCCGCCCTGTTCCGCCCGTTCGTCAGTTGGCTGATTGTCTCGGTGTGCCTCCCTTATTTGGGTTGACCACAGTAATAAGACAAACTGGTCGTTATCCGGGTCTTTCCCACCTTTCTCAGCGCCATATGCAAAAGCGGTTCGTGGCTTTTTTGATTTTTAATCGATTTTTTTGGTCATCCCATCGACTTCCGACTACGATCGAAATGTCGCGCTCTGACTGTGACAGTGACATGAGCTTGACTGTGGACCAAATGTTCAATATGAATGTGTTTCCAACCGAAAATGACGACTGGAATCAATCAGACATTGATCTTGACTCTGTCGACAGCGACAGTGACTTTGAAGTTGCAGAAGGAGTGAATGCGAGTAGTGACAGTGACTCGGACATAGGCGACGCAGGTGCTTCTGATGTCGGTGGATGTGCACAGTCATCGAAGTGGTCAAACGACGACTTTCGGACTGAAGTTCGTGTGTTTGATGCATACAGGGGCCCCCCACATCCACAAGTGAATCTTCGAACACCTTTTGATTATTTTTCACTTGTTTTTCCTTTGGACGCATTCCATCTCATGGTCAGGGAAACCAACCGGTATGCAAGACAAACGCGCATGGCTGCTGGTCTTCCAGAAAATTTCATGTCAGTGATCCGTGTGTGATAAAAGTGATCAAAAGCAAAAATATTTCCAGTGACTGTGTTGTTTGTGTGTGATCATACTTGGATTATATAATTCATTACATCTGGAACCATATGGTGAGTACAACAAAAATATTTGAGTGTTGTTTTGTGTTGTGATGCCTGCCTTTCTTCCTTCCTACTAACACCTGCATATAGTTAGAAATATTATCAGTCATAGGAATTCTTTTTCTCACAAACACAAACTAACTCATGCAGATCAAAAAGCATGCACTCCAATACATTTTCAGTAAATATGGTATGATTTTGACCTGTTATCTTTTTTATTTTTATTTTTTTCCTGCTATGTAACTGCTATGTGACTTAAAAGCGTCACAAAAATTTCACGTGTATTCCTAGCTACCTGTGTAACTACTAACACCAGGGTCAAAATGGTCCTCCATAAAAAAAAGGAAAAGTTGACTGAAGTGGCGAAGCCACAAGTGCGCGTCTGCGTAAGCAGACGCGCCCACCTAGGGGGGTCCGGGGGCATGCCCCCCCGGAAAATTTTTAAAATCTAGATCAAAATCTGTGCAATCTGACGCATTCTGAGCTTCTTTTTAGTCATTTAGAGACAGAGATATATATATCTGAAAGTTCAACTGATCTTGAAGTTGAAGGTAAAACCGCGCAACTTGTAAACAATGTCAGCTGGACAAAGCACGCATCGGGCGGTTCCAGATAAGTGTACTTTGCGGATGTGTTCGCCAATCATTTCAAAGGCATCAGGATTTGACTTCACTTTAACCGATTTTTCGCACCATTCCCATCTCCACTTATTTTTTACACCAGTTTCGTCATATTTTTCTCCACGAGAGACAACACGCACTTCGCCCGACGCCATCTTGAAAAACTACATCCGCTCAAGTTAACAACAAAGAAAGGTTACCAGCTCGCGAACCGCTCCGTTTGAGAATCGCAACCTTTTGAGTCTTTTTTCGTTTTTTGGGGGGGGTCGACTTTTTTTTTCCGAGGAAAGTGTATATTTTTTTACGACGAAATTTCGAACATTACGCGAATTTCCTCGAATCCGAGGAAGATTTTGACCCCTGTAACACCTCACAACACCCATCAGTTCTTTTCAGATGGTGAACCTCACCACTTGCCACCAAAAAGGTAGGTGTTATAAAGTTGATGGGTGTTGTATTGCCTGTCTATCATCTATTTCACTGACGTAGGTGTGATTTCCAGGTAAAATCAGGTGTGGAGTGTTGAGCCATAAAAATATTTTCACATCCCCCTAAAATAACAAGTGCAAACCAAAGTTCAGCTTTCCATAGATTTTTGCTGAAAATTTGAAGTCTTTTTATCCATTAGTTTATTTTTTACAATTTTTTAAAGTTGGTAACCCAATTCGGGCAGCAAATTCCAATATAAACTTAGTAGTCTAGGCGACTTCTGTCATACGAAATACAGGACAATGAAGGTTAAAGTAGTTTTACAACACACTTACCTGTCCAAACAAATGCCTCATACCTACTTGTCGTCAAACATTGTTACACCCAGGGATGAGAACAGATTTTTAAAAAGCAGAGGAGATTTTTCTGTTGGGGTCTGGGGGCAGAGCCCCCAGTGGGTCAAGGGGCAACGCCCCTGCGGGGGTCAGGGGCAGCGCTCCCTGAAGCTGAAGCATTTTTTTTTATATATAAAGAAAAATCCACATTTAAAACCATCAAAATATGTTTCTAGCCTTCAATTCAAACCTCAAATTCTGAGGGTTTTTTTTCTTTTCTTTTTTTTTGTTTTTGTTTTTTGTCAAACATGCAAATGGGTTTAATACAGGGCTCTCTGCGTTTGTGGCTGGTCGATTTACGTAAGAAATGGGTTTTTCCGAAAATTACCTGCCCTTGGCCCTGGTTCTATTATTAGTAACTAGACGTCTAGGTTTTGTTTCACAACATAAAGTCAAATGACGAATGTTTCAGCTAACTGAGATAGTTTGACCATTGCAAATGAATGATAAAATATAACAAAGAAGAGAGCAAAATCACCAACAGCTTACTTTCCAAAGTTTAATTGTTCTTCAATGCAGCGACACGCTGCCTGTGAACCAGGCGTTTCATATGGTCAGCAATCGTAATGAAGCCACGACTTCCGAAGCTGATTTTCTTGTTGCAAGCTAGACATAACGCCTGCTCGTCACTGCTTTTGCATATGCTATCTCTAACTCTACTCCCACACACACCTCTTCCTCGAGCAGTTTTCTTTCCAACGGTTGGGATTTTTTTTTTTTTTTTTTTTTTTTTTTTTGCGATTTCGTTCGACGCCATGAATCACAGATGACACTCGGTCGATCGGCGCTGTAAGCGGATGTGCAGTGGTTGGCCGAGTCAACCGAATAAAAACCAGCCCATTTGGGTATAAGCCTAGAGTAATCTCGCCGAGGCGTCTCGCCGAGATTGGGAGCAAAGAAAATCGCGATAGCTTTTTTTTTTTTTTTTCGGCGGAGATTTTTTCAAACGGCGGACATTTTTTTTAAGACGGCGGAACGGCGGAGAACGGCGGAGCTGTTCTCATCCTTGTACACCATCAGGATAAGAAAATTTAAAAAAATTTTAAGAAACAAAAAAGAGAGAAATAAAATGGGAAAGCAGGATGTGATCATCCTTAGTGAGTTCACATCATTGCAACATATTTAAACCAGCTCAGTTTTCACACCTTTTCCTGACCAAACCAGATGGGGAAGGCGGCCCAGGGTATGGACAGGTAACTATTATATCACTACACTTTTTTTTTAGTAGTAATATTCCTTTTTTTCCCATACTTACATGTCAAAAAAAAAAAGGAAGAATCTCCAAAAGGATGGTGGGAAGCATGCACAACTGAATGGGAGACACTGAACTCACACAGCAATGTCTCTGCATACTTCCCCTAGCCTTGAACCTGTCAACCGAGGCTACTAAAGGCCCAATGCAATGATCTCCAGAGGTGAACAGACAGTCCCTGCTCTCCCTCACGAAAATAGTACAACCTGACGAGCAACAGGCATGACCGAGAGTCACCTGAGGTAGATACTATAGAACCTGTGGCAGACTCCACCTACTGGTTCCAGCACTTCCTAACATTAAACAAGCAGTGCACAACTAACTCTGAAAGGAACCAATCATGACTGATATCACAGTCTCTCCCCATGAGTTTAAAGGTTTGAACAATGGCTGACCTGAACTCCCTAACTTCACCTTCCACCCATGACGGTCCCCCAGAAAGTGACCGACATCTCCAACTTCAGCAGCCGCTAGAGAAATACTGATCTGACTGAACCATTTCGCAAAATCCTTCCATTTGTTGTCATACTCTCTTCAATGTGGACTCTCTTTGACCAGCTAGATATATCGAGGCAATACATATAAAGAGCCATAAAATCATGATAACAGAATTGCCTAAGTACTGAGAACAATCCCAAGATCTCCGTATATCTGCAACTCCAGGAAACTCTGCATCTTCAGAAGTTATTTTGCTGATAGATTTTCTGTACAAATGTGCACACACATAAAACCCAAATCCAGACCGCACACACAGACACACACACATGAACACACATGGAACATGTGCACTGAAGCACAGAAGGCCCAAATCACCTCAGTCTGCAGGAGCTTAGTTTCACACAAAGACGTCAAGAGCCGTGCCAGTTCCTTGTCTGGTAGACCTGTGGAAATTGAAATTTCCGCATAGGTCTGCGTGGAGGAGGTGTTGAACGACAGCAGTATGCCCATCAGAAATCCAGCCATATTGACAATGTAGGTCCGCTTCAGGTAGTTTAACTTCAGTTCACCTACAACACAACATCCACACAACCATCTTTAAAGTCTACAGAGATAAAGGAATCATCATCCAACATCAAGTTCAAACACAGGTACAGACTGGACCAGCCCTCTTTCATCCAGACAGATGACAGCTGGGATCTGTTTTGAGTGCTGCTAGATTTCAAAGTTGGAGGAACCAGGAACACATATGCAACAATTTTCTACAACTTATATTACTACATAGACATGCATGGCAGCTTGATTGAGTTCCCCATGACATGCGTGATGCATTAACTCACTTAGGACAGACAGTTCTGTCCCTTGTTTTTCCCTGTGGACGGGCCATTTGTTATGGGTTTTTTTTTTTTTAAATCACCAAAAATACAAAACAAGAGATAACGAAATTTTCAGGAAGTGTTATTCATGAACTGTGTGAGTAGAATACAAAAGAATAAACTTCCCACTTTCATACGATTTCTTATGCTTGAGGGTGATATAATGTCCAGTTTTTTCAGGTGTATCACAACACTCTTGCACAGTGTCAGTGGGTCCATGGCTTCACATTCAGCAGAAAAAGTCAGTAAATACACTAAATGAGTTGAAAAAAGATACACTCCAGGAAACTAAATAAGATAGATAAATCACATGCCTGCTACGCACAAGCTAACTTGGAATAATGCAAAAATGGGGCGTGGCACTCAGCTGACACATGAAGGCCAGAAGTACCAAAAAAGGAGGCACTGTCGGAAAAAAACTCAAATCTTCACGCCAGTCGCGTAAAGGAAAGCCAATGAACTCTTGCTCACTCAAATCCCCAGTCTTTCGCGGCACGCAAACGCTCCGCTCGCGTGGCGAAGTGGCCCACCCTCACCTTCATCATCACTGAGCTCCACAGACGAGTCAGTGTCAATTTCCTCTTCTCCTCGAAATTCTTCACTGGAATCACTTTCATCAGCTTCATCATCCTCTTCTTCTTCTTCCGTTTGTAGCATTTCAATAACTTCAGGAATGCTAAAACGTTGCCGACAGGCTCAACTTTGCTCCAACACATTCACAGAAAAACTTGTTTGAGACGCCATGTTTCTATGCAGATTAGTAAGTCATGTGGGTTGGTCTGGTCAATCAGCCACTGAGGCAAAGTGGGTGATGGTGTGCCGCGAAACCGCTGTGCAGGTGAACAAAGGAATGCTGACGATACTATTTATAGCTTGTTGCCGTGTACTGATCATGCTGCCACCGCATGAAAAATCGGTGAAGGCCGAAACCTTGATAGCGTTCGTTCGTACTGAAGCGTTAAGTCATCGGAAAACGCTATAGCGTCTGTTCGTGACGACAGAGTTAAAGGCTGTCTGGGGTTGCTGACATCACCTCCATTCCCTGACAAGAATGGAAACTCAAAAAGTCGTGAACAACACTTATTGTGGCTGCTCCAGCGAGTGCTGCTGCATTTGATGAAATCAGATGATTATTCTCAGGATGAACCGGATCAAATGATAAGAGAAACAGAAATAAATTAAGACAGGAGAAAAAGTCAGACACTGACAAAGGCAGTACCGCAGGAGGGGGGGGAGGAGAGAAGGAAGAGAGTGATGTCGCTGGCCACCCAGTTTGAAGCATGGCGAATGTGACCAGTTTAGGACAGCTGACAGGACTGACACACACCCATGGGACTGCGCACTAATCCAAGATATTACTGCCCCACTGGATTATCTTATCTGTTTTTGACACTAACATTTTCTTCAAACCAACAGAAATGCACTACAAAGCATGTAGCAGGAGCATGCATGATCCCCTTTGGTTAGACACTATTCGTGAAAAAAAATCAGAGTGTATCATTTTCATTACTTTTGAAGATGACGGAAATAATGCATCAGCCATGTTCAGAGTGCTACCTGTCAACCCCAATCCCATCCCTCAATGAGCGACAGATCATTTTCGTGCCCCAAAACACACACTTTTCATACTGAATAAACTGCGTGTTTAGATGTTGTAAACTGTCACCATGAAATATGATGCATTTGGTGAGACATGTGTGACAATGACATGGCATCTTCCTCTCAGACAGAACAAATGTGGTTCATGTCACATGACAACTCACATCCACCAAACTTCATCACTGTACAACTTCAATTACATTTGTTGTTCGATATAAAGTTGCCTATACCCATTCTGAAGCTAAAACTGGAAGAAGAAAAAAAACAGAAACTCTTGCCCCGATGAAACCCAACGCAAGAGGGTTAAAACATCAATGCAAGTTTCATTTAAACTGTGATAGACACAGTGGAAAAAAGCTGCTAAACCAAATAATGGAATTTCTTTCACCAGTCACAGTAGCTAGATTTTCTTTCTTTTTTAAAATTTTGAAGTACTGAATAAAAAGAACCACAATATTCATGAATGATTCTCACAGTCTGTAACTAAACAGCATTCACCATGTTGGAAATCTAACTTTTCAGTAAAGAACAAATACACTTTCTTCTGTTTCTCTTTTCTTTTGGTGTTGCTGCTGTTAACCTATGCTATTGTAAACCCAGTCTCTCTTGATGTACCGATGAAATTCCATTTTACCCCTTGACCAAAAAGAAAAAAAAAAATCATTGAACCAATCCCCCCCCCCCCCCCCCCCCCCCCCCTTCCTCTTCTACACAGCTGCTAGGACAAGACAGACAGTTATGTGTTATTCGATTGCTGTGTCATGGATGGACTACAAAATCATAGCATCTGATTTCCTCCCACACCTAGCTAAATACAGGACAGTGGCAATGCATTGTTCGATCACTGACTTGACTAACCTCAAAGATTCTTTGTGGAACGCGCATCCCAATGAAAATGTACTGTCAGTCTACCACGTCAGTCTGAAATCTAGTTCAGTTAAAGTGTGTCCACAAAATGTGTAAGAGGTGGGAGCTACGCTGCAAGTTCTATCATCACTCGTGATTTGTAACTCCCACATCAAAGATCAAAAATAACAAAAATACAGGCATAACATCTTCAAAAATGAGAACACAAAGAAAATCCTGTAACTGCAATACATGTATAGAAGAAATGACAGCAGCCACCAACACAACAGCAAACTGTATTCATATTCAATGAACATGCTCTGTGCACATTTCCTAATGTGTCCCAGGCACCATTTCTGGAGTTTTCTTACGGACACCTAAAGAGCCCTGAACGACCTTTCACCTCCTCTAAGTATCCTGCTCACCTGTGCAGTAGTTGTGTAACCAAGTGAGTTTCCGACCACTGAACTTGACGCTGTAGTAAGCATCAAACTGCACACACACACACACACACACAGCAAATTAAGCAGTCTATATGTCTCATTCACACAAGAGATCACACACACACACACAGCAAATTAAGCACGTCTATATATCTCATTCACACAAGAGATCACACACACACACACACACACACACAGAGCAAATTAAGCACGTCTATATATCTCATTCACACAAGAGATCACACACACACACAGCAAATTAAGCACGTCTATATATCTCATTCACACAAGAGATCACACACACACACACACACACACAGCAAATTAAGCACGTCTATATATCTCATTCACACAAGAGATCACACACACACACACACACACAAGAGCAAATTAAGCACGTCTATATATCTCATTCACACAAGAGATCACACACACACACACACACACACACACACACACAGAGCAAATTAAGCACGTCTATATATCTCATTCACACAAGAGATCACACACCACACACACACACACACACACACACAGCAAATTAAGCACGTCTATATATCTCATTCACACAAGAGATCACACACACACACACACACACACACAGAGCAAATTAAGCACGTCTATATATCTCATTCACACAAGAGATCACACACACACACACACACAGAGAAAATTAAGTACATTTATATATCCCATTCATCCAAAGATCAGCTTAACAAAGACAAACACCATTTTACAGAGAGAGAGAGAAAGCAGGATGAAAGGGATTGGGGGGGGGGGGGGGGGGGGGGGGGGGGGGGGGGGGGGGGGGGGGGGGGGGGGGGGGGGGGGGGGGAAGGGGGGGGGGGGGACAGGCATGCAACTTTTGTTTCACCAAATGTAAATGTAAACACTTTCTGGACTCAACTTTAATTCTCCTTGCCCCACTGAATGACATTATCAACATAATGGCGTGATCCTTTTAAAACATGCTTATAGAAGTTGCAATTAAATTTCCTTCACAAGCTGGCCCAGAGTTGCAAACTGAAGGGGAGCTTGTGGAAAGGAGCGCACATTCAGCCATCTACATCACTGAAATCAGCAAGCGATCTGACTGATCGGTCAGAACCAATGGCAGTCAATTCAGAACCAACAGCAATAGTATTGGCATCATAAATGCCAAGTTATTTGAAAACATACATAACAAGAAAAACACAGACATGTTTCATTGTGAATTTCACACAGAAACGAATCAATTTTTGCAAAAAACTGGTGATCAAATTCATGAAGCCGACTTGATCAGATTGAAATAACTTGTCATTATATTATCTCCTGCCTTTTGAAGTTACTTGTGTGTGTGTGTGTGTGTGTGTGTGTGTGTGTGTGTGTGTGTGAGGAGGGGGGGGGGGGGGGGGGGGGGTTCCTACAGACTCCCAAGAACAAAATTCAAGGAGTTTTCAAGGAGCATTTATTTTATTTCAAGGCAAGAGGTGGCACGAAAATTAAACCATAGTTCTTTTAAAACTTAATTTTTTTCTATTGTTTATGTTAAAAAAATGGAAAAAACCATATTTGGGCGATTTCAAAGCTCTTGTGTGATTTGGGGACCACAAATGGGGGCAAAATTATGAAAATTGAAAAAAAAGGTTCATGACAAGAACTGTATTTGTATCATAGCAGACATGTTAGGCACTTGAAACATGACTTTTCTTGTTTTGCTGAGCTACAGTAATGCAACTACAAAAGGATTTTTATATACTGTTTTGCTGAGCTAAAGTAATGCAATTACAAAAGGATTTTTATATATCTAAACTGCTTTTTTCAATAATTTTTTTCCATATGGCGGCCATCAGGCTTCGCGTTTCATTGCTTTCGAATTATTCCAACAGAAATAGCAAATGATACGTGCTGTTTTGATTTATAAATAAAATATAACTGCATGTAGAAATCATTTCTGATCAAAAGGAAAAAAAAATTACCAAGCTAGCTAGTCTGGATCCAGAGATATTGTACTCCTTGCACATCAATCATTGTTGAAAAAAGTGATTTTGAGAAAACGGTGTTTGAAAATAAAGAAGTTAAGCAATTTTCACACACACCTCCTTCACATAAAGTCATTTTGTACTGAGAAAAATGTGAAAATAGACAAAATGAACACCACAGATGGTTTCAACAGACTTTCTTGAGCACAAAAACACATAAAACCCCAAACACAATTTTTAAAAGAAAATGGTAAAATTTTCGTGCCACCTCTCTACACTACTTGAGAAAAAACTGAAAAAAGAAATGGCAGTTTGATTTTCCTGCGTTCAGGTTGATGAAAAAATCATTTTAAAACATTTTTACAAACATCGTCGCGATCCTGGATTGTCATCGGCGATTCAACCAAGGGAGATAATTTGTAACTTCATCAATTTTGATGAAGTTACAAATTATCTCCCATGGTAAAATCGCAGATCCAGGATCGCGACGATGTTTGTAAAAATTTGTTTTAAAATAGTTTTTCATTAACCTGAACGCAGAAAAATCAAACTGCCATTTCTTTTTGCCACATTAAAGATTTTTGGAGCTGATGGCTTGATTTTCAAAGGTTTTCAAGGTTTGGTCAACAGAACCACATTTTATTGATTTTCAAAGGTTTTCAAGGTCTTGAAATTCCCTGTCAGAATTCAAGGAGTTTCAAGGAGCGTAGGAACCCGTGTCTGTCTGTGTGTGTGTGTGTGTGCGTGCGTATGTGTGTGTGCGTGTGTGTGCATGCATTTATGTCTGAGTGTGTGTGTGTGTGTGTGTGTGTGTGTGCGTGTGCGTGTGCATGAGCCTATAAGCACAGGCAAGCGTATCTACATATGACTGTAACACAAACGTCACAAAAGTCAAAGAATCCATGCACATACATACCGTTCTAACAGTCTTTTCCAACTCCTGTGGTATTCTAAAGGACGCTGTCTGAGTCGAAGTGATTGGCCAGGCACCCGCCTGTGTACAAAAAGAAAAATGTCTTGATCAATTAAGCTTCATATTACTCTATAAACCTACAAAGTAAACAATGCCATAAAACTGCTTGTAACGAGACAAACGAAACAGAAGGGATTTTCTGGAAAAAAAACACGCTACTAAGTCCATTTTCATAAGCCATGCTTAGTACCCAAAAAATTTAATCCTATCAACAGGTGGATTTAACAATTAATGTCTACCATAAACAATAACTTTGAAAGCACAAGACTCCCATCATACCTGTTTACCTCAGTGAACTTGCCTGATACATGTTTATATATTTATATCAACATTCATCTGTGTGTGTGTGTGTGTGTGTGTGTGTGTGTGTCAGGCATGTTCGTTGAAGTGACGAAGCAGGGTTGGAGTCTTATGCTGAAACATACACACACACACAGTCAGGTAGATCTTTAGCATCTGTATTCATCACTATCAGTCAGTCAAAGAAACTAAAAAATCTCCGAGTCCTCCATGCCATGCCCAAAGAGTGACCTCAGTCTCTGCTTTTTCCTCTGCCTCCATGCATGAGGTGAGTGCCTATGAAAGTCTTCCGAGTTATCACGTCCATGAGCATGAATGCCTGGCATCAACACAACAGTGGTCTCCTTCCACAGGGCAGAGCTCCTACTCAAGAAAAGCAAATTCTCCCCTAAAATTCTACAGTGGTCCCAAAGATATGCTCCCCCTCTTCTGTACAAAAGAAATTACACTTGTTTTCAAAACGGTGCAGTCCGATACAAATCTGAGCATTGAGTGCAGTGCTGCCACGACCAGCACCAGTTGCTTGAACAGCTTTTGTCAATCTCTTTCAGCAATTTCAATTTCTGCAATATCTAGCCACCGCATGACATCAGAGCATCACATTCTCATGGGTGAAACCTACAAAACTTGATTTGACTGAAATTAGGCCGGGTCCAGGGGCCGCCTAGGCCCCGGCGGGTACAGGGGCAGCGCCCCGTTGGGGGGTCCAGGGGGCTTTGCCCCCCTGGAGAAATTGATTTTAAAAATATTTTAGGCCAATTTTGTTGGCTCTCCTGCACCAGAAAAAGCTTAATTGTAACAGGATTTCTGCAGTAAAAAGCTTAACTGTAACATGCTTTTGTGAGTTACTGTTAGACTTTATGTTCGATTAATTCATTTAAATGAATAAAAATAATATTCATGGCTTATTGTACAAGCTCAGGAAAGTTAAAGTCTAAAAGTGTAGAAATAAACCAGAATATAAAAACTCAAAAAGGGAAATTTTTCTCACCCAATCTGAACTGATCAAAACATTCCAAAAATCAACAAAATTTCCCCCACAAATTGTTTAAAATGGTCACTTTACTATTTGAATGAAGACTGTGTGTAAAAAGAATATACATGCTCACACATTTGAGATGCACAATGAGGAACCAAAGTAGCCTTATTCTTGCCGGCACCATTCGTCTTTTAAGTCCAAAGAATCACACCATTTTAAATAAGGAGAAATCAAAGTTGACATGTTGTCAGCACATTTTGTCTTTCCTAGCAACCACACCACATATAGAAAATGGATGAACAAAGGTGGCCTTCTTATCTTGTCAGTTCCTCTTGTCCTCACTGTCAAAAAGCCACCATATACATGAGGTATAATTCATCCTTTCAATCATTTTCAGAATTGTCCATCAATAAAGTGCAAAGCTGTCATCCACATTTCTATCATTTTCCATGGTGTCAAACAAAAGCAAGGACGAGTCATTATGATTCCTGTTGATTTTGATTAAGCAGTCATATATTAATGAAATTCTCTTGCCCTGTCAAACAATGAGTGGTAAAGAAAACTAAAAAAAAAAAAAAAAAAAAAAAAAAAAAAGAAAGATGAAGAAAAAAAGTCTTTCAGTCCAGTAGTGGGCGCTTGAAAAACTGCCTGATGTCTGCAGCACCAGCTTTTCGTTTTCTACTGGAGTTAGGTACTGGAGACAATGGAGCAGCTGAAGAAGGAGACTGAACATGACGGGGCACAGATGGACATACAGATGTAGAAATGTTGACAGGTGGGGCTGCAGCTGGAAATAGGCTAGACGTGGAGGAGACAGTAGCTACATTTTTTTTTTTTTTTTTTTGGCTGCTTGTGATAAATATTCTGAGGTGGGAATTGGTAAAATTAAAAAAAAAAAAAGTAAAGTGTAGGGAGGATTCAGGTCATTTCTGTTTTTCCACGTTTTCTTTTCCTAAAAAAGTATCATAACAAACATGATTTTTTAAAGGAAAGGAACTAAAAAAAAAAAAATAAACAAACAAAATGAAAACTGACAACAACAAAACCCCCACTCACAATAATAAAATTCTAAGAATCCCATCACCTCCCACCCACCACCTGAAAGTAATATAAAAAAAAAAGGAAATTTACTCTTTAAAAAAATCCAAACAATAAAAAACTGGAAAATTTTCCAACCCTGATATACATTAAATTACTCTCACCCCACCAAAAATATCAACTATAAGTATAATTAGCCCCCCCAATTCCCCCCCCCCCCCCCCCCCCCCCCCCCCCCCCCACATCAACTTTTTTAATTTGATTCTAATTACTTTAGCAAAGAATACAAAAATGTTAGCTCGCCTTCATGTTTTTCTTATGCTCTGGGTGATCAGCATGGCTTCGAAGTTTCTTTTTTCCGTTCGCTCCGTAACTGATCGTTTTTGAACAAACGATACAGAAACACGTGCCGGCCACATTTATTTTCTTGCACCACTTGCGATATTCATTGCCGTCGTCATCAGTTTCGTTTAGCCATTGTCATCTCCATTTGTTTTTAATTTGGCCCTCGACGCATGCTACTGGATCTCCTTCTTTCAAAAAAGCCATGACTAATTAATTTCTGGAGCACCGTGCAAACTTTCGTTGTCAGTCAGACGCGCCAATGTTAGCCTGTGAAGATGCCGGAAACACAGAAACAGCTACTTCCGGTATGAGATGGAAAACTTGGATCGAACACAAAATCGGAACCGATAAATCGTTTTTTTTTGTTTTTTTTAAATTGACGGAAGTTCCGTCAAGACTGAAAGTCATTTTGACGGATTTCCGTCCATAGACGGAAAAGTTTCACCCATGCATTCTGCTCTCAACTGGGAAGAAAAAGGAAAGGAAAAGTTTGCTCAAAAGCTTGCAGCATCATTCCGGATAACTGCTGAGACCATTCACAGCAAGATAGCAATTACACCAGAAGAAAACTCAGAATATTAATTTTGGCCCAAATCCACTGACAAGTCTGCTTACTTTCAGTTAGGACCATGTTTTTAATCTTATCTCCAATGATCAAATTCCTGCAGAATATGGAATATGCATTGTCACTGCACTTGAACGTTACTACCTCTCTGTGTGCACTCACACATGTTTTTCTGCATTTTCTTCAAGGCAGCCCAGACCACGGAAGAGTTTCATTTGAAAACAGTGTCAGAAATGGTTTAAATCCGTCATCTGCTAGCATACCAACAACATGACTACTGCCCCATGGTTTCCAGTGCCATCTTCCTCTTCTCCCTGATTTTTTCTTTGTTTTTCTTTTTTTTGCTAACCGTTTCCTTCTTTCTCTTTTAGCACATTCTCTTTGATTTTTCATTAGAATCCATGACCTGGTGGAGGAGTACGAGCCCTGCAAGAGAGGACTTTCGCTCCCTCTGCTTCTATGTCAGTGCAAGTCAGTATGAGGCTGGGGAGTGGTGGGGGAAGGAGGGAAACTTGTCTATTCTGGTTTAAATACACATCCCGAAAAAACCAACACGGTGACTCAGATGGAATGCAAAGTCTCTTCTGATGGATGACCTGATACATCAATAGCTCTTTATGGACTGCCGGAACTGGAACTGCCTCAAAGAAACTTCAACGAATGGATTTGGAGACAAACAATTGAAAAGGCAATGAATGAATGTGAAACAGCAAAAAAAAAAAAAAAAAAGGGTCACTCATCCAGCACATCATATTGATCTTGAAAATAGGAATGTTCAGCTTACTATGTCTAATAAGTATTTCAAGGCATGATTCAATGTTTCTTCTTCACTTCAGTTATGAGAAGTTGTTATATAAGACTGAGGAGGAAAGCTTTCTGTCTCTAGGTATCAGTGAAGAAACTGCAGAGAGAGAAAAGGAAGCACACTGTTACCTGTAAAACCATCACTGAGAAGGAGATATCTAGTGGTGTAGACTCAGTCTCCAAATACTTGAGGAAACCTGCATTGTGGTCGTTGCTCACTGACATGTCAGTGAACATGCGATGAAGCTTGTTTGTGAACTCGTAGCCGCAGGCTTGCTGTCAACACACAACCAAAGCACCGTCAGCAAATCAAATCATCATCAGTTGATCATGTCTGCTCAGACAGGGAATAAGTTTGACATGAACTGCAGGAAGTTCATTCATAAACTGTTTTGTTCACACCATTCCCTGGTTATTTGGTAAAACAAAACCAAAAAAAAGTAATAATACAACTGTTATCTGTTTATTTTCAAACATTGTTCAGAACAGATCTTTTCCTTTTCAAAACATCATATTTGTAGGTCTGTTTAAAAGGGAAACCAGGAAATGTAAAATCCTGTTGTCTTTACGAAAAACCTATTCCATAATTTGTGAAAAACATGCAATAAAATCCAACGATGTTGTCAATTTTAATCAAGTGATGACACTACTCTTATGGATAAAACCAAAGGATAAACATGGACTTCTATTTTTAAGAACAAATACAGAATCCACCACGCAAAGGCAGTCAAGTGAAAGCAATACCTTCAGTTTGTTGATCATGGATTCCTCAGCGTCCATGGACTGTG
>CM031597.1:18327231-18374731 GCA_018398815.1 Conus ventricosus
CAGTAACTTTATTTTTGTATGGTGAAACACAGCTATCTTTCATCTTCTCGATGATAAATGTTTTAAAAGTCAAAATAATTATTTTGCTGTTGTCTGACCGAGCTGAAAATGACATACTTCGAACAAGGAGCACAGATTCATTGCTTGAAGACGCAACAGGTTGTTTGCTTTCTCTTCAAATCAACCAATGAAACTGACAGTTAGTAGCTTGCGAACTGGTATGATTTAACGTGGGAAGAACTGTATTTGTACGCTGACACGACTGGTTAAAAATTCTCTGGGAAATTCTGACATATTATTTTCAGAAGACTGTCACTATCATTCGCACAACGTATCCTGTGTGACAGATTGCTTGCCGCAAGTATTTTCGCCCAACATCACCGAGTGGCAAGTCGGGCGCCGCAATCATTCTCGCGGCGTGCTGCAAAAAAACTATTTAAAGGTACGCATATTGTGACAAAGTAACAGTTTAAACAATACAACCTGTACTAAGAAAGCAAAGAGCACAGTGTCAAGGCATTGAAAAAAAGGTTCCTTTAAATAGCATTTCAACACTAATCTCAATATCTAGTTGCTCTTTACTTTACTCTGGCATAAGATGTGATGGTGGCCCCTCAACTTCACATCACAGAGTGATCACAGCACATGGTTTCACATGCACTGGAGCTGAACATCAACCGATGGCCACAGTCACACACACAAGTCACAAACACAAGTGATGTCACTTTACTGTCACAAAAGTTTGCAACTTTAAATGCACCGGCCCAACATCGCCAAGTTCTGTCAGCCCATTCCCCCACTTGCATCTGAAAATATGATCAGCGCTCTGCAGATTCTACTGCCAATCCCCCTCCCTCTTTATCGCCTCCCTCACCATCTCCCTCCTTCCCTCCCCTCCTCCATCTTGTAAGCTTTTTCATTGAAAAATATAAAAATTTTCACTTTTTAAAATTTCTAACATTTCTCTGAAATTCACAAATCAGTGCAAAAGTTTACAGTAAGCTGGGTAAGCGATGGGGGAAAAATCCCACTGTAATAGGGATTACAAATTATAGTGCAGCAGACCACATAAGGAAAAGGCCCCCAGTCGAAGGTCAAAACCCTGTGTTAGATAATTTTATACAGGCAACACTTTGATACAATCAGGGTGTTTTAAACGATAGATTTTTACAATGCAGGGACAGAACAATGGCTGGGAGACTATAGCAAACTTTAAAAGAAAATTTTTTTTCAACACCATCAGAGGCATTTTGTATGACCTTTCAAGAAAAGTGGTATCTCATGAACGCCGAAAATTGGTTTTTACCATAGAGAAATTTCTTCATATCTTCATATTGAGGGAATGTAAAAACCCTGGAAGATTTCTCATTTCCTTTTTTTCTACCCCCTCCTCCTCTACCCCTCTACCCCTCCTCCCCCCCTCCCGTCATTCTTCCATGAAGGTAAAAGGCACTTGGAATAGATACTGACTCATGTTCAGATATGAATTAACTGTGTGATGATTTTCTGCAGCGACTTTATTCCAGCAGGCTCCCTGTTTGAAATCTTGGTGTGAAGCTAGCTGCCTGAACGCAGACTTCCAGGCAACCAACAATCAAACCCTGCATAGCACACTGCAACCAGGGCATCAAGCGTACCTTTCTGTTTCTCCTGCTGCACCATCTCCCCGGTCTCCCCGTACAGAAACTGTAGGTGGTCCGCCACCATCCGCTGCTGGCACTCATGGTTCACCTTCTGAACGGAGGTCGGGTTCAGGAACTTGGTGCTGCGGATTTTTTCGTGGTCGATCCGTTGCAGTACCTGCCACACTCAGACAACATCACTGTATGTACAAGTCTGGAACTGAAAAAGAAATGAAAGAAAACGACACACCCGAAGGTGCGGGTAGGACCCAGAGAAGTACTCATGGTCAATCCGTTGCAGTACCTGCCACCCAGACACACTGAAGTCTGTAAAATTTTAAACTGAGGCAGAAATGCTATGCACTTCTAAAAATACCTGTCAAACACTGAATGTACTGAACCCATTTTCATTTCCAGGCCAGTATCTCTTCTTCATGCTGTTACTAATGTTAGCGTTGGTTATAGAAAACTTGGAACTACTAAATGACATTGTACAAGTGTTCCTATCATCATCTACTCTCCTCCTGTCAGGTAATATTAGCGTTAATATACCAGTACAGGTGCAACTGGGAAAGAGTCCTCAATGCTGAAAATGAACTGGGGGCCACCCCACCAATCCTGAAATTTAGATTGTGACCATCACATCCATCCTATCAGTCCTGATGTGATGGCCAATGAGATCCTGAAACTTTTCTGGCAACATTGTGCATTTATAGGGGCGGGGAGAGATAGAGAGAGAGATTCTTTTTCAAGAACTAATGTTAAAAAGTCTTGAAACAAACATATACAATGAATTAAAAATCATGTTTTCAAAACAAATTTACTAGCAATGCTTAAGTCTGCACAACCATCCGACTATCATTCAATCTTTAAAGAAAATAAAATGAACTGTAAGAACATAAATGGCCTTAAAAAAAAGACCATTACTTAAAATGAAAGAAGAAAGCCCTTAATTATCATTATCAAATTAATGATCCTCCATTGCATTCATACATTTGTTTACTCTCCTTTTAATGAACCTGGGAGAAGGGAATGGGAAACTGTGGGTAGGGCATGGGTAACACTGATAAACAGCAGGAAAAAAGCTGCATTTGCATTACATCAATGATCATACACAACATATGACAGCCTTCCCCGACAGTAGAAAGACAGTTAAACTGGAAGAAAAAAAGTATATGAAACATTTGGTCTGCCAGTATGAGTAAATGACTACACAAATAAAAAATATCCTTTTCCCAAGAAAATCTGGACGATTCTCACCTTTTCCATGTATTCTGAACATGTGCAGACTGCTTTCAGCCCTGATGCGTCGGCACGATAATATTCCCCGGTCTCGCGAAGAAATGGAGTCTCAAAGATATCCTCGTACAGCTGCAAAAATAGAGAAATATAAAAAACGTTTCCATATCTACAATGCATTGTTTTTCATGCGTACTCCTCAAGACAATTCCCTTCATCCTTTCCTTCTTTCTGCAATAGTTTTAGTAACCATGCAAAAGAAATAAAACTCATGGGAGTTAAATCTCCTCTCCCAAATGGAAATGCCAGTGGGTCACCTTTGGTGTTCTTGTCTGCCATCATACTCTTAGTTCCCTCTCTGAGATGAATCTGGCTGGCCTCTAGAGCTCTCCTCGATGCTCCCACAGTCTCTGGAGCATCGTTGCCCAATCCGGTTAGGTTCCGTCTCTCAGGTCTTCATGGAGTATGCTTTCTTGTAGGACATGCTGTGCCATCTGTTCCGTCTTCTCGCACTGGCAGTAAGGGACAGGAGTAATCCCAAGCATGTATATATCACCGCTGGTCTACTTGTGATTTGAAGAATGCTATTTGCATGCCTGTTTCAAAGTTGTCACACAGATCACTGCTGACATCATCCATCAATGCTTTTGTTAGCTGTTAAGAGCTCTCATACCAACGATAGACTGGTGACTTGACGAATACCGTGCGCCACTCACTGCAGTTCTCACACTGAGCTCAACTGACCAACCTACCACATGTTACGCCACCAAGTCATGACCCACCACATCAACAGAGTGCTGTGAAAAGCTGAAATCTGTGTTGTATCAAACAACGAAGGAAATAAACAGGCCTTCAGGCACATACATAGTTGTTCTTATCAGTGAATGAATGAAGACACAATAAGCAGAATTAATCTTAAGACCAAACATGATCATTTTCCCTTCGTATTCTCTACAAACTGTCTGGCACTGTCAAAATATCAAGGCAGCAAAGAAAACTTGGATGAAATGAAAAATGCATTCCCTACTAAGTCCTGTAAGTAACAAACAACAGTGTGTTTGAATACCACGCTCAAAGTCAATAATCCTTAGACGCATTTATCCCAGAAACCTTGAAGCATTTTTATAGTCTGAAGAAAAGCGTTATCATGTCCACACACTCTTCAACAGAGACAGGAACATTTTCTTAACGTTACTGGAACAAACAGACAATTTACAGAAACAAAACAAGATCACAGACAGGAGGAACACAAAACAGAAATGAAGGACAAACGTAGAGAACAACACACACACATGCCCACACCCCCACATACATGTATGTGTGTGTGTGTAAAGATGTTTAAAAACACAATATAAGTCAATCTGAAAAGAAGCTTAAACAAAAACAATTTTTGTTTAATTAAATGAATTAATCAAAAGACCGAAAAATTGGAAGGTAATTAGATATTCAAAGAAAGAATGAGGGAAAATGACAGATTCCAGGGAAATTCAAAGTGGAACTTAACTACACAGAAGACACTGATGATATGCCATGTATAAATACATTTCGAAATTTCGAAAACCCAATCAGATTAAATGACCTTTTCCTCCCACACCCCCATCCTTCCAAATACCCCCCCCCCCCCCTCCCCAAACTGTTTAACAACTCTTCTGCAATAAAATTAGGCACTCTAAAGAAACACAGATCTGCAATGATAACCTCACATAATACTGCTCTACAGAGAGCGAAGTGATTAAAAACTTCTACCGCACCAACTAGCGCAACAGAGAATACACTGACTGTAATATAACACAGTCTGCCACTGCCTCATCATAACTGAATGCAGGGAAGCAGGTCACATGCCAGTCAAGCAGGAGTGAGCCAGTGCTTTCTCTGGAATCATCTAAGAGACCACTTTCAGTGCTAGGTGAACAATCCACGTTTGAATTGCTCCAACGTCAAAGACAGGTAGGACAACGGCACTGTGTCGTTGACACTGGTACTGTGGCAACCCTACACAGTGTTCACAGTCTGATGTCTGCTGTCCCCATCTCTCCTGTTCCAGTCTGGCTAATGTCAGTGTGACATTGGAATCCTCTTACACTCCAGCCAAGATTCTCTTTCAGAACGCCCTAGTGTCGCTCCCTAGAGCCACCTTACTTTCTTCTCCTTTGTTTCCGTTCGCCTAAAAGCCGTCTTGGGATGTGCAGGCAGATGATCCGCCATGACCAGAAAACGATAAGATAAGATAAGATAATGTTGCTTATAGCCCAGCCGACCGCAAAGGGCCATATCAGGGCTGTCACCATGTTAAAATCAACTCACCAGTCATTAAAAAAAAAACAAAAAAAACAAAAAAAAAAACTTTCACACATCTTGTTAAATGACATCGTCTACAAACGCACCAGAAAGTTTGTTAAAAATCTTTCTGCCGTAAAATCTTAAATCAGATAAAAAATGTTAATCTCTCTCAAAAACTCAAGGATCACGTCAGGCGGGACATCCCTGAACAGGATCTTCATGGACTCCGCCGTAAAATGTTTGTGTCTCACATCGTGCAAGTCCCAACACTCTAAAAGAACATGTTTCATTGTGAGTGGCGCATGACATGGAATGCACCACGGAGCTTCTTCACTCTTTAAAAGGTAAGCATGGGTAAAATACGAATGGCCGGTGTGCAGCCGGCACAGAACCGTTTCCTCTTTACGACCTCTCCGACGTGGATGGGAGGAAGTCCTTAAGGTTTGGACGGATCTGAAAGAGTTTGTTAGTCGTCTGTGTGTTCCAATCCTCCTGCCAGAGGTCTCTCACATAATCGTTAATTTTGGGTTTCACGTCTGAGCAGGGGATATAAATGTTGGACAGTTTCTCTCTTGTGGCGTTCTTGGCTAAACGATCAACCATTTCGTTCCCGCCGATGCCAACATGACCAGGAACCCAAGCAAGAGTAATGTTGTAACCGTCCGCCTTCAAGTTGCTAAAAAGTTCAAAAAAAAGTAAAAGTTCTGGATGCTGAAGGTTGCGGCCAGCTATAGCCTCCAAAGCTGACAGCGAATCCGACAGAACCAGAAAGTCCCTCTTCGAAGATTGTGATATTATCTTCAAAGCCAAAACCAGAGCAGTAAGTTCAGCAGAATATACAGAAGCATCTGAATGAATATGTTTCAACAGTATCTGAGAAGGAGCCCAGGGCAGTAGGCTGCACAGGCCACTCCCTCTTCAGACTTGGAACCGTCAGTGAAAACTTTTTGATAGGATGGGAATTTGGAACAGAGCTCAGCATACAAAGCCTTGTACGCCAGAGAGCTGGTAGACTCTTTGCGAAAAGCTGCAAGATCGAAATGAATCTCTGGCGTGAAGAAGGTCCACGGAGGTTGATCCGGAAACTTAGAAAAATCCGACACAACTCCTAGGTCTAGACCTGCATTCCGCACGTGAGGCTGCATACGAAGACCAAACGGCGGAATACATTTCGGGTTGTTTTCAAACTTACTTTGGAACGGAAGGACAAAGACACAGTCATAGGCAGGATTCTGCGGTTCTGAGAACAGTCGGATATAATAATTCAAAGACAGTTTCAGCCTGCGGTTGGACAATGAAGGTTCACCCGCCTCTGCGTACAGGCTGTACACAGGGGTGGTGCGGAACGCTCCAAGACAGAGACGAAGCCCTTGATGGTGGATAGGGTCCAAGAGTTTGAGGTAAGAGGGTCTTGCAGAGCCGTACACGGCACAACCGTAGTCCAGTTTGGAACGGACCAAGGCTCTGTAGAGGTGCAGCAAAGTTTTCTTATCAGCGCCCCAGTCGGTGTGTGCTACGACCCGCAGAATATTCAGAGCTTTCTGGCAAGAAGTTTTGAGGTTTTTGATGTGGCTGAGAAAGTTGAGTTTTTGGTCAAAAATAACTCCCAGGAATTTGGCTTCTTTTACAACTGGAATGGTGGACTTGTCTAGACGAATTTCAGGATCATCAAAGAATCGACGAAAATTGTGGAAATGAATTGACTGAGTTTTGGTACGGGAGAAGGTAAACCCGTTTTCCTCGGCCCACTGTTGGATTCTGTTGACGCAAAGTTGGAGTCGACGCTGTACACTGTGGTAAGAAGCTCCAACTGCATACAGCGCAAAGTCATCAACAAACAGAGAGGACTCGGTGCCCAGGTTTACCGATTGGACAATGTCATTAATTTTAATGCTGAAAAGGGCGGGAGAAAGGATGCTCCCCTGAGGAACACCCAACTCCTGCCCATGGATGTCAGAGAGTGTGGTGCCAACACGCACCTGGAACTGTCGATCGGCTAAAAAGTTTTGAATGAACAGAGGCAGGTGACCCCGAAAACCAAGTCTGTGCAGGTCCATGAGGACTCCTGTTTTCCACGTGGTGTAGTACGCCTTTTCGAGGTCGAAAAAGATAGCGACCACATGCTGCTTGTTAACAAAGGCGTTGCGGATGGTGGTTTCCAGACGGATTAGATGGTCAACCGTCGAGTGGTACTTCCGGAAACCGCACTGTTCACTGGCCAAAAGACCATCGGTTTCCAGCTTCCACATCAGACGGGAGTTGACCATCTTTTCCATCAGTTTACAGAGGCAGCTGGTCAGAGCAATTGGGCGATAGTTGGAAGGGTTGGTAAGGTCCTTTCCAGGCTTTGGAATGGGAATGATCAGGGCTTTCCGCCAGGAGGGCGGAAAGGACCCTGTGGTCCAGATATGGTTATAGACTTGGAGAAGAGTCTGGAGACAGCTTTCTGGGAAATGTTTCACAACCTGATAATGAATGTCATCCAGACCAGGGGCAGAATCAGTGCAGTTTGTAAAGCTGATTTGAGTTCAACGATTGAAAAAGGAAGATTATAGGTTTCAGAGTTGTCTGATGTGAAATTGTATGAAGATTTCTCTCTAACCTCTTTGTTTCTTAAAAAGACTGCAGATTTATTTGAAGAAGAGGAGTTCTGTTGGATGGTGGAGGCCAACAGATTGGCAACAGCTTGTTTGTCAGTGATCAGAGCATCAGCAAGTTTCAAGTGATGAATGGAGGGGTTGGTGTTCTTCCCTTTGATTTTTCTAATGATGTTCCAGACTTTTTCTTGGAAGTTTTAGATGTCAGCCTGGAGCAGAAGTTTCTCCAGGACCGACGTTTACTGATTTTAAAAGTGTGTCTCGATTTAGCACGGAGTTTCTGATGGCTCTAGCGTTGGAACCCGAAGGTCGTTGGTATACCCGACGCTGAGCCCGTTTGCGAACTTTTGAAATTTGTTGGCAGTCTGAATTGAACCAGGGTGTTTTTGGCATTTGGAGTTTGTCGGAAGACACTGGAATACAAGGTTTTAGCACACTTGATCACGGTGTTAGTCAGTGATTCTGCTGGGTCTGGACTCTGAAAAAAATCAGTGTCCTGGAATTCTTTTGAAATAGTGGTTGAAAATAGATCCCAGTTTGCTTTCTTATAATTGAGATGTTGAGAGACAGAGGCGGTTTCAGTTAATATGGGCTGTAAAAGAACAGGGAAATGGTCACTTCCGTGCAGATCGTCATGGACAGACCACTCATAGTCCAGGACCAGCGAGGGGTCACAAACCGACAAATCTAAGCACGAAAGTGAACCTGTGGAAGAGTGGAGATAAGTTGCAGATCAGTCGTTCAGACAACACAAATCCAAATCTGAAAGGACATCCTCAATTAGCAAACCTCTGGATGACGTACTGGCACTACCCCAAAGAGGATTGTGACCGTTAAAGTCACCCAACAGCAAAAAAGGTCGAGGAAGTTCTTCTATCAGACTGACAAGGTCCTGACGACAAACCGGGACAGAAGGTGAGAGATAAAGGGAACAGATTGTCACAGTCTTGTGGAGAGTGACTCTCGCAGCTACAGCCTGAAGGGAGGTAGACAGAATGACAGGACTATACAACAAAGTTTTGTGTAGGAGAAGGGCAACACCGCCCGACAGTCCCAACGTGGATGGTTGTGCAGGTTTCGAAAGAATATTAAAGCCAGAAAGAGTAAAGGTCTTCTGGCTTTGAATTTGAGTTTCTTGAAGAGCCACGACGGAAGGTTTTAGAGACTGACACAGAAGCTGCAGCTCCTCGAAGTTGAAATTTAGACCACGGATATTCCAATGGAATATTGTACTATCCATGGTGCAGAGGCGAAAAGGAGAGAAATCAGGTCATCTCCTCTTCAACGTCCGCATCTAATGGAGCAAATTTATTAGTTAGTTTCACTGGACTGTGGTGGCCTTTGGACCTGCTGGCAGACTTGCCCGCAGGTGACAAAGGCCTGGAGTTTGGAGATGGTGGAGGTCTGGATTTGGGAGATGGTGGAGGTTTCTTCCTCATCTCCACCATCTCCACACTGGGTTGAACTCCCTTGCCCGCACGGGCACTGGACAGAGGAATTCGAGTTGCGGGTGCTGGTTTTTAATCTGCCCAGCAGCAGATGTTGTAGACTGCTGGGCAGTCTGAGGGGTGGCGGATTTTTTGCCTCCACCAGGGGCATTCACTGTGGGTTGGGAGGTGGTGGACCTGCTTCCACCAGAGCTGACAGTTCTTCCTTGCAGTGTCTTTGAAAAGATAAATTCATCAGTCTGGCAGCAGACTGACCGAGTGGAAATTTTCTTTAACGGCCGAAGCATATGAAGATGCTGTGGCCGTCTGACTGCCCACAACCTGCTTGCGGGCTTCAAAAAAGGAGATCTTCTTTTCTGTCTTAACTCTTTGTATTGCAGATTCCTGAATCCACAGAGGACAATTTCGTGAAGAGGAGGGATGGTCGCCACCGCAGTTTGCACAATGTGCCGGATCTTTACACGGCCCATCATGGTTGCCTTGCAGCAAATACCGCACACCTCCTGCCCAGAACAGCGGTCTCTGACATGGCCAAACCTCTGGCATCTGAAACACCTTAACGGGGACGGCACATACAGCTGAACATGAACATTTAGGTAACCGACTTTGATGACCGGAGGCAGCACAGGGTTGCAGAACGTCAGAAAGAGGGTGTTGGTGTCCACTCTCTCTGAACCTTTCTTTACCGTCACCCTGCGCACCTCCGTCACACCTTGGGACGCCAGTTCCGTCTGATTTCTGCCTCTGAGACCCCTGATAGATCTCTGCAGCGAATCACACCTTTTGACGAATTTAACTGTTTATGAGGAGTCACCCTGATCTCCCTGTCCACCATCTTTGTTGCTCTCAACAGTTGTTCAGATTGCTTTTTAGATCGACATTGAATTAGAAATGAGCCATTCCTCAACCTTTTGACTGACTGAGGGTCACCTGCTAGACCTTGAAAGCCCTTTTGGATGGCAAAAGGGCTCAGAGATGAAAGGGGTCTTTCCTGCTCCGTCCCTTCCATCACGAGCCAGGAAGCCCAGAAACCTGTCTTCTGTCGTACCTCAGTATCAGAATCGCTGTCTGTTTGAAAGTCCTCTGAAAAAGGGGATGCTGCCTTCCTCTTCCTTTTGGGGGGTAGTTTTTTGAAAAAGCCATGTGTATTTTATTATATTTCATCCCTCCCTTACCCACCCACCTTGGAGTCCAACTAAGGGGCCAGGGCCAAGAATCACTGTCTTGACCCCTTCCAGGCTTCAGGAGAGATATACAACAGACAAAAACCTACCAACCCTATCCCCCCTGATCATGCCCAACTCCCGGGAACAGAGAGCTGAGCACTACAGGGGTTATCTTGCCAGCCGGAGAAATGCCTGTTTTGACCCAGCCCCAAGAAGGGGAGCCGATTAGTACACCCGGGCCAAGGTGTACTCCCTGTCTAGGAGAGGTCCGAGCCAAAGTGATGTGTTGAGAGCGCTGGCCCTCTCAATCACCAGGATCTCATCCCCCTCCGACACAGGTCGCACCGCACGGCCAACGCGGCGGATCTTAAGGAGACCACAGAGAGAAAAGGAGTGTGGAAAAGAAGACTTGAAAGGGAGACGAAGAAAGAAAAAGATCCGTTAAGAAAGGCAGAAGACAGAATAGGAAAAAGGTGGGTTACTATTTGTCTGGGCCCTCACTCCTAACCTTTCTGACATGGGAGACCCTACCAGGGGCATCAATTCCTACCACGTAATGCTTGGCCAGTCAGCAACTTGGCTATACAGGCCTAGCAGTGTTCACAACTAACCATCTAGCTGAGTTTTTGATGCCCCCGTCAGCAAAGCCTAAAAGATCACAGGACCACGCAAGCCCTCCGACCACGGCAAGGTTGCAACCCCCGGAGGGACCAGAAAACATCTCTAATGGTGGAGAAACAACATCAAAAGGTGATACTAATCAGTTTCTCACTTTCAGCACTCCTACATAACCTATTCCTACTTCTCAATCCTTACTGGCACCAATACATATATACTGAGAGGCAATGAAAACGCAATCCCCATTTTGTCCCCGAAAAATGTCACCTCAGCCAAAATAATGTGAATTATGCACGAGGCATGCAACCTAGCATGCGTATGTTGTATTGCGACGATCTGTATTGACAGGCACAGTTGGGTTCATGACGTCATGAGTAAACCACTCCAACACATCTTTTACTGATAACTGCAAAACACGTGCAACACAGGCATACTGTGATTGCATGCAAACAGCCCATGACTGTCCCCTATAAAAACACACATTGGCGTTTTACTGACACTCGTACGCAACATGCCGCGGTTAACTACAGACCAGAGAAATCAAGCCATTGGCATGCTGAGGGCAGGCACTGCTCACATCAGGGCCGCACAACATTTCAATGTACACCCATCAACCATAACCCGTCTTGCGACTCGGCACCAAAACACTGGAAGTGTAAACGACCGTCCACGCCCAGGCGTCCAACGTGTGACGACGGCACGACAGGACCGCTACATTGTCACGCAGCACCTCCGGAATCGTTTCCAGCCAGCTGCACAAACAGCCCGCAACACTATTGGGACTAGAGAAAGACCAACCAGCAGCCATACCGTGCGTCGGCGTCTGGCAGCAGCAGGGCTACGGGCACGTCGACCATACCAAGGTCAGATCTTAACCCATCGCCATCGACTAGCACGCCAGCGATGGGCTGCCGCAGGTGGCTTTCTGGGGAACAGGGTTTGGGGGAATGTTGTTTTTTCGGATGAATCCCGGTTCAATGTCTCTTTCCCGGATGGCCGTGATCGTGTGTATCGACGTCAGGGTGAACGTTTTGCGCAACCCTGTGTCATTGAGCGAGATCGTTATGGGGGTGGAGGGGTAATGGTCTGGGGTGCCATAAATGCTCAATTTCGATCGGAGCTTGTGTTTGTGCCAGGCAACTTGACGGCAAGGCGTTATATTGACACTGTTCTTGAGCCAGTTCTTCTTCCTCTCTGGAGACAGCATGGTGGCAACAGACTAGTGTTTCAGCAGGACAATGCTCGACCCCACACAGCCGTTCTCACACGAAATTTCCTTCGGGACAGCAATGTGGATGTCATGCAGTGGCCCTCCGTGTCCCCAGACATGAATCCCATTGAACATTTGTGGGACGAACTTGGACGACGTGTGCAAGGTCAGCAGAATCCCCCAACTACCGTTGCTGAGCTCACCCAAGCATTGCAGCATCACTGGAACGTGATACCGATCCGTATCATCCGTCGTTTGTGCGCTTCAATGCCCCGACGTTTGCAAGCTTGTGTTCGTGCTCAAGGGGGACACACCAGATATTGACAGTGTATTCCTTCTGTCGCGCCTAAATGGGCTTCACTTCAGGCGAATGTGCACCTGTTATGGGCAAACTAATGTACAGTGGTCGCACTTTTGTCACACGTATTTGCTTTGATGTGTGTTTGTTTCATTTCAATAAAATTGTCATTTGACAATGGAATTGCGTTTTCTTTGCCTCTCAGTATATATATGCAAACATTTTTAAAAAAATAATTGTGTATATATGTGCCTGCATGCAGACGCATGAGCACACGGATATACACATTCACAGACTCAATCTCATTACTCATACGCAGCACTCTACTCACCTGCATGGCCATTTTCTTCTTGTACTGCTCCACCTCAACAAAAGAACTGACCACTCCTTTCACAACAGATTCTGCCACCATTTGACCTTGACGATCCCTGCACGTCATTAAAAACCAATGGTTTGTTGTCATTTCAATTCTAAATTTATATGTTTTTCTAATTGTATAAGGAAAATAAAGTGTGTGTATTTTTTTCTTTATATTTGTTATTGTCCAAATTGCATACAGAAATGTACTGTCAAAACAAGTTGATGGGAAAGGAGGGGAAGAGGTTGACAGAAAAGCAGGTACGGGTAAACGTATCATCATGGCAGAAAAAAAAATGTCCAAGAAGCAGAAAGAAAAGGGAAAAGGTGAGGAAGGTGTGGAGGTTTGGATGGGGTCGGGAGAATGATCATATCCATACTAAACTGAAAGCTGTAACAGATTGCTGAGATTCATTTATAAAACAGGATCTTTTCAACACATGAAAAAAAATAATAAGCTTTTGTTATTAAATCACGACAGCAAGTTTCCATTCAAGCCGCATCAAAAAGGAACAGTAAGGCTTTTTTTCTGCACCAGAATTCCATGAGATTCCTTTGGCAATTATATCCCCAACTAAGCCCAGTCTGTTCATCCAAATCATTTAAAGCTCAGTTCCGACAGAGACAGACATAAAATACAATGAGAATCTCTACTTTTTAATACTTTTCCACCACCCTATAAACGAGAGAGAAAAAAACTTGTAAAGCACATCTTATTTATATCACTGTAAGTTACAGAGTACATTTATGTAATACTAACTGGTATGAGTTTGAATGTTCTTGCATGTTGGTGAACATATTACACTCAGTCAAGCCGTTTTCAATAATAAGCATTATCTAATATCACATCAACAATACTAATAGACCCTCCTCCCCCCCCCCCCTCCCCTTTTTTTTTTTTTGATAAACTGTCCATAATATGATACACTTTTCAACACAACAGCCCAAAGTTCACAAATGAATGTAATCAATTTATAGTTTCAAAGTCTGCTTTCTGGAAGAAATATCAACCTGAACATACAACAAGCGCTCGTGAAACTGCCTGACAGTTACTACACATACAAAAAAATTATAATTAAACTTGCTTTGGTAAAAACAAATGTACAATTCGAACTGCACCATCAATGCTTCTTCCAACTGCCTGTGTTAGCATTACATTTCAGTAAATATTTCTATCAGAAAGAATAATCCAACAATCGACCCCATAATTTACTAAAAGTACATGTTCTTGATTAAAACGTCCTCTACCTTCACATTTTATGTTGGTTAGAAATTTGTACTATAGAAAAAAAATGCACATCATCAAAGGCTGAATTTTGTCAACAACAGCACAGCTACATACTCCAACAGTGAGTCCTCATTTTATACCTTGTTTGCACAGTTTCCTGCTATACAAACACATATTTATCCTATCAACCTAAATACACTTCCCTGACTCTCAGGCTCTCACATAACATGCGTACATTCAAATGTAAAGGAAAACACATTACAACCGACAGCCTGACCCATACTCACCGACTAATTTCTCCGAGCAGTAAACTGGTGAGAATGTCCCTCTGAGGCTGAATCATGTTTTTTCTCCAGATTTCCATGGCCAGCTGAAACATACGTCACCGTTCAATGAATTAACACAATAAAAGAGAACTTTTGACGTCAAAAGTAACCTTTCCAGTTTATCATAATACCAAAGTCTCAAAAGCACAAAGTGTAGCACTTTGACACACTGTGCAAAGTATTCTGAATTTTAAAGGTCTACTTTAGAGGTTTTCGATAATTGGTCAGCTTATGCAGAGATATGAAATGTTTGATAAACTGGTAAAATAAACATCCGATTCGCTCCCTATCACACGAAATTGATCCGCGAAAGTGGGCATTTTCACCTGTAATCAAGAAAACGGGAGGTAATCAACTAAATCTTGGCATGGCTTAACTACTCTTGGATGTGACGTCACATGATGGACTGGCCGTCAGCCGCGACCTACACAACAAGCCAACGGCGACAGAAAGCGATTCTGATGGTTCTTGCACATCTCGATCAGTTTTTAATTTATCATGTAAAAGCAGTGACTATGATTGCGACAGCCAATGTAACTCTGGGGATGTTTCTGCAAGGCCTTTACCTTATCAGTTTGAACGCTAAGTTCTTTTTACCACGTCAGTTCCAGCTGGACCACGGAAACGAGCTATTCAGTTCCAGCTGGACGCCCAAACACATCATTCTGAAGGTGTACGGACTTTACCGAAGTCTCGAGGGAGGCTACCGACTGACTTCTTGATGCGATCACGCGTTGATGGCGAGCGGAGATTCTCCTTCCTCAAGCCTTAACGTGTTCATTCAATTTAACAAGTGTGATCTGTCCATAGATAAGAACAGAATAAACGTGCGACTATCGTACTCATCTGTACGAGCTTACCACTCCGCCTTCAAAGTATACGCGCACAATGCAGACGAAGTTTTTGATCCACTCGAACGGGCTCGGCAATTGTCGGAACAGCTCTTTTCCGTGGTCCAGCTGGAACTGACGTGGTAAAAATAACTTAGTGGCCCGGCATGGTTGCACCAACCGAATCCACTTCTTTCGACTATCTGGATCAGATGGAAATGTGTGCAAAGAATATCCGTCTCCTGCTGAGCTGCTGCACACGCCTACAGCACAATACCTGCCACCCCCTCGTGACTTTTTAGGCTGTGAGGGATCGCAACTCGTGTTGATTTCACTTGGCGTTGGCTTGTTGTGTAGGTCGCGGCCGACGGCCAGTCCATCAAGTGACGTCACGGTTTTCGGTCTACCGCGCGGGGTTTGAACAGGTGTGCAAAACTCGTTTTTTATCTATTAAATTCTTCCGGCGACTTTTTTTGAAAAATGAATGCCATACTGTAGTTATATGACATGTAGACCTGTTTTTAACAAATTATCGAAAATCTCTAAAGTAGACCTTTAAGTGTAGCACTTGTATGCGATGCAACAAGTCAGACCTGATAGCACTTCCAGTCACAGTTTGTTTAAAAACCGACATGATGGTGGACTAAGAAGATGGAAATCTCACTAGCTGTTGCATTATTCTTACTTGACCTATAAAAAAAAAATCAAAATGGCTGACAATGAAACTAAGCAACAGGCAGCAGCAAAATCACAATCATCTTTAGCAATCTTTCCTCTACTTGTGTTCATCCTCCCCTTACTGAACTTACCCATTTTTTCACGAAATATCTATATTATCTCTACTCTATTTAATCTGCTGTTAAGACCATAGCGCATGTAGAGTAATTTGTAGCAGATTTTTGTGTTTGAACAGAAAGCATAACAAAAACATAAAGGTTGGCACGTCCATTCACACAAAACCCCAGTTCAGTTACTGATATAGAATCACGCATAACACATGGGTGAAACCTACAAAACTTGATTTGACTGAAATTAGGCCGGGGTCCAGGGGCCGACTAGGCCCCGGCGGGGTACAGGGGCAGCGCCCCGTTGGGGGGCCCAGGGGGGCAAAGCCCCCCGGGCGAAATTGATTTTTTTAATTTTTTAGGCCAATTTCGTTGGCTCTCCTGCACCAGAAAAAGCTTAATTGTAACATGATTTCTGCAGTAAAAAGCTTAACTGTAACATGCTTTTGTGAGTTACTGTTAGACTTTATGTTCCATTAATTCATTTAAATGAATAAAAATAATATTCATGGCTTATTGTACAAGCTCAGGAAAGTTAAAGTCTAAAAGTGTAGAAATAAACCAGAATATAACTCAAAAAGGGAAATTTTCTCACCCAATCTGAACTGATCAAAACATTCCAAAAATCAACAAAATTTCCCCCACAAATTGTTTAAAATGGTCACTTTACTATTTGAATCAAGACTGTGTAAAAATATACATGCTCACACATTTGAGATGCACAATGAGGAACCAAAGTAGCCTTATTCTTGCCGGCACCATTTATCTTTTAAGTCCAAAGAATCACACCATTTTAAATAAGGAGAAATCAAAGTTGACATGTTGTCAGCACATTTTGTCTTTCTTAGCAACCACACCACATATAGAAAATGGATGAACAAAGGTGGCCTTCTTATCTTGTCAGTTCCTCTTGTCCTCACTGTCAAAAAGCCACCATATACATGAAGTATAATTCATCCTTTCAATCATTTCCAGAATTGTCCATCAATAAAGTGCTAAGCTGTCATCCACATTTCTATCATTTTCCATGGTGTCAAACAAAAGCAAGGACGAGTCATTATGATTCCTGTTGATTTTGATTAAGCAGTCATATAATATTAATGAAATTCTCTTGCCCTGTCAAACAATGAGTGGTAAAGAAAACTAAAAAAAAAGAAGAAAAAAAAGGAAAAAAAAGGAAAGATGAAGAGAAAAAAAAAAGTCTTTCAGTCCAATAGTGGGCGCTTGAAAAACTGCCTGATGTCTGCAGCACCAGCTTTTCGTTTTCTACTGGAGCCAGGTACTGGAGACAATGGAGCAGCTGAAGAAGCAGACTGAACATGACGGGGCACAGATGGACATACAGATGTAGAAATGTTGACAGGTGGGGCTGCAGCTGGAAATAGGCTAGACGTGGAGGAGACAGTAGCTACATTTTTTTTTTTTGGCTGCTTGTGATAAATATTCCGAGGTGGGAATTGGTGAAATTAAAAAAAAAAAAAAAAAAGTAAAGTGTAGGGAGGATTCAGGTCATTTCTGTTTTTCCACCTTTTCTTTTCCTAAAAAAGTATCATAACAAATATGATTTTTTTTAATGAAAGGAACTAAAAAAATAAATAAACAAAATGAAAACTGACAACAAAAACCCCACTCAATAATAAAATTCTAGGAATCCCATCACCCCCCACCCACCACCTGAAAGTAATATATAAAAAAAAAGGAAATTTACTCTTTAAAAAAATCCAAGCAAAAAAAAAATTGGAAAATTTTCCACCCCTGATATACCTGATATACATTAAATTACTCCCACCCCACCAAAAAATATCAACTATAAGTATAATTAGCCCCCCCCCCCAATCCCCCCCCCCCCCCCCCCCCCCCATCAACTTTTTTAATTTGATTCTAATTACTTTAGCAAAGAATACAAAAATGTTAACTCGCCTTCATGTTTTTCTTATGCTCTGGGTGATCAGCATGGCTTCGAAGTTTCTTTTTTCCGTTCGCTCCGTAACTGATCGTTTTTGAACAAACGATACAGAAACACATGCCGGCCACTTTTATTTTCTTGCACCACTTGCGATATTCATTGCCGTAGTCATCAGTTTCGTTTAGCCATTGTCATCTCCATTTGTTTTTAATTTGGCCCTCGACGCATGCTACTGGATCTCCTTCTTTCAAAAAAGCCATGACTACTTAATTTCTGGAGCACCGGGCAAACTTTCGTTGTCAGTCAGACGCGCCAATGTTAGCCTGTGAAGATGCCGGAAACACAGAAACAGCCACTTCCGGTATGAGATATAAAACTTGGATCGAACACAAAATCGGAACCGATAAATCGTTTTTGTTTTTTTTGGTTTTTTTTTTTTAAATTGACGGAAGTTCCGTCAAGACTGAAAGTCATTTTGACGGATTCCGTCCATAGATGGAAAAGTTTCACCCATGATAACAGATGATAATAAGGACACGATGCAGGTTTGGTGAGTGAAGACAATGATCTCATCTTAAGATGGAAATCAACTGTACAGCCAGTCCATCACTGACTCTAGGGAAGCTAGATGTACCTCCCCGATCTCCAGCATGTGATCGTGTTCTCTGGTGTAAAGTTGCCATAGTTCAGGTCCGCATCAGTGTACTTCTGCTTTTTGATGAAGGTAGTGTTCAGGTACCTGGAACATCAACATGTTTTGATGCACATATGTTGCAAAGCGAGATTAAGTAATCACTCTGCGTTGTGAGTGTAAATGTGTCTGTGCGCGCATGTGTCTGTACGTTTGTCATACAACCTTGAGTTAATCTGACAATAAATTGGTTTCAGTCAGTCAGTCTGTACGTGTTTTCGTGTATGTGTAAGAGTGAGTCAGTGAATTTAATCCATAGTTAGCCAGAGACACATCTTCGATCATGTTTGTGTGTCCCAGTGCAGGTACCCAGATAGCATTGATTTTTCAGTGTTGGAACAAAGCACAAAGCACAGATAACATTCAAGTCATGTAAAGTACAGATATGGCTAGATCTTAAGTCATGACTATATTACTTATGCGTATGTAAAAATTGTACTCCAAACACAAATGTGTACACCCAGGTCTTTAGTCCCTATACACACAAACGCATTATCAACTTCCTCAATACACTAGTTCTACGCCAATTATAAATGCAGCTCATGGATTTGGGAAAAGGGACCAATCCTTCAAAAAACAAAAACAAAAAATCCTCTGCCATTATGACAGATATTTTAAACAAATGTTGCTGCATTTCAAGCAAAAAATGTGAGGAAATTCAAGGCAAATCGGAACTTTATATTGATTTCGATCTTGTTCATGTGAGATGGGTTAAAGTTCATCTGACTTGCTGGGAACAAGAATTTTACTACGGTAAACATGCAATCATGATAAGCATGCAAATTTAACACAAAAGTAGAAGAGCGTCTGTCCCTGAAGCAGATGTCTGTTGTATGACAGCCGAGACAGTTACAGCCAGGACACTGACTGTCCACCTGTCTTTACCAGCGGTACCAAGGAATGAGAAGTTGGGAAAACTTGGAAAACCGCGGTAGCACTAGAAGTGGAAGGAGAGGAAGTGCACAAGGAGGACGGAAAGGTGGCAGACAGGATGTGTAGATTGGCAGAAGAGAAGAGCGCTTGATAAGCAACCAATCATCATTCTCAGAAGTGAGTCTTGACACGAATTTGGCATTTCTGTGCTGTGCTAAATGCCATACATCATGTGCAGGTAGGAAGCTATCCGCTGGTTGCCCACATCTTCCTAAACTACCTTGAACAATCTAGCCAGAGACTTCAACTTGCAGATAGCTTTTTTCTTTTCTTTTTTTTTTCTTTCTAAATCTGTTTTTTTTATCACTTAAGAAAACTTGTTTCTTCAGGAACTTGATGTAGGTCACAAGACAGAAATACGAAAGACAGCCAGATATTACAAGAAGAGGTCAGGGAACTGGGTGACAGCGTAATCGAAATGAGCCGTACAGCTCACATTTGAAAATAAATTACATCATTCACACATTACAGTGCTATAAAGGCAGACTGAAGACAGCGACTTTCTGTGAAAACAGTAGAAATTATCCAATATCATCAAGAACATTTTGATCAAACAAACATGATCAACAGGCCTTGGTCTCCTCCCCATTTGTCCAAGCCACTCTTTGGCCTTAATATTTTCATGGTAGTTATCAACTACAAATGAATTATAACAGGAGTATTGCCTCACTTCTTTTTTTTCAAATGTAGTTGACCTTGTAATGGTAGTTCTGAATGAAGTCACGTACATTGCTCAAGTATGACGTGATGAAGCCTAGACAACGTCCATAAAAATCATACACACATTTTCCAAGAAAAAGAGAGAAAGGCGAGTTCATACCCATAAAGCTGATTAAGGTAGTCAGCACCTCGGGAGTATTCTTCCCAGTAGTGGTTGTAGGTAGCCAGGACTCCATGCTCACTTCATGGACTTTCTGCAACCATGTCAACTATACGCTCAGCATCTGGCCATGAGAATGGAAGGAACAGAAACTGCCATAGCCCACATCAGTAAGTAAAACAGTGTGTGCTACTGAGGTTGCCCCCCCCCCCCCCCCCCCCCCCCAAAAAAAAAAAAAAAAAAATTCAGCCCAACAGAGGGGCAACTTCATGCAAAGAGTTTGCAACCATATAGTATCTGACACCAAACCAAGAATTTCTGTGGAACAAATATCTGAGCATGATGTAATTAACCATGCTTCTTTTTTAATGTCTGGGTTGCTCTTTTATTTTTGTTTTAAACCAAAATGTATGCACCAATGCCCATTCGTGTGAGTGCATGCATAAATTCTATAAGAAGCATCAAATGTCTCCCTGTTTCACAAGAGCACTGGAACTAAAAAACACTTGGGAGAGTGCAGGCCTCTGTCAACGACTTAGTCCAGCTCTTGAGTGAAGTCCATCACAGGATGTAACAGCTGATACAGACTCAAGCATTACTTCCTAATCACAGCATGATCTGAATTAATCCCTTGCTTGTGGGAATTTGGGTCAGAATGTATTGATTTAACCAAGAGAATTTCATGTAAGCTTTAAAATCCAAGAGTCACCGCTTTCCTCAGAGTCCATTAGTCCTGTCCCATGGGAAATAGGACAAGACAGACAATACTACCTATAGCCTGATGTGTGTGCAGAGCTTCCATACAGTGCATAAGTGCATCATACACACAGTAAATCGCCATTATGTTTCAAAATTTCATAATGAGGATAGAAACATGCAAGAAAATGTTTGCCAGTTAAGTTCTGCTGTGCATCACACGAGCGCTGATACAGTGATAGTATCTGTTTTGACCAGCAAATGTGAGAGCTTTAAACTGAACCAAAATCGGCAATGTTATGTCTGAAACCAAAATCGGCAATGTTATGTCTGAAACTGTCCCTGTTCAGTACAATACAACAGACTGCATTTTGACTGAAGTTTTCTTTTGCAGGTTCATTTGTCTGGACAGTTATTCAAATGGAATTTATTCTTTCACACACACACACACACACACACACACACACACACACACACACACACACACACACACACACATGTACAAGTGAAGTGAATATTTTTGGATCCACGAAATAAGCAGCTTTGTCATCAGACAATGATGCCATCAAATCACAGTCTATCATGACATAATAATAAATAAAATAAACACATAAAGTGAAATCCCTCAAAACATCACGGCTGCGAGAATTTGCTTCGCTAAATGAGACAAGTAAATCGGTCAAAACGGTGTAGCAGCAGATAAAAAGTCAATACAATATTAACTTGTCTGTAAGATGAAAACGCTTTCGTCACAGGGATGTCAAACTTTCAACATTTTGGGAATGGCAACTTTGGGTTAACTTTTCATCCTATAAAAAGTTTGAGGAATAAATGTCATTTAACAAAAGCTTTCAGAGGATATGCTACTCCGTGAAAACAACTGTAGGGAGCCCTGCCTTGACCCATCCTATCACATGGATGCCACATAGTCTTTCAGTTCCATTGATCACTATACTCTTCTACAGCAGTCTAAGGGTAAGCTGCAAGCATAAAACACAGTTCAAATTTTCTGTGATAAATCCGATCTCATCTCATCCTGTAATGTTCAGAGAAGGCTACTTGTCAAGACAAAAAAAAAAGAGATGAAATTAGCTTTCCTATTAACTGTTCAACCCCTTTTCTACAATTTTACATACACTGTACACAAAATACACTAAGAGTGTGAAGGCAAACAGGTTCACTATACTGTATTCAGGCAAGCAGTCACTCAACACCTTCCCTCTACAGGCAAACAGTACTCACTCTGTACAGGTCGTTCACATGGTTTTCCAGAAAGGCTTTGGTTTCTGTGTACAACCGGTCTCCTTGCGGCTCAGGCAAGGCAGTGCATAACTTATACACATCACTGAGATACAGTTAAGTCCACCTTCTTTCACTGGAATTAGTCAATTACACCTTTTACTTCAAGAAATTTCTTAAGTAAAAAAAACAAACAAAAAGCATGAATACAAAAGATAAAATATCTATATAACAACATAACAATAAATAATACATTGCACACCACATAATTACATGGATATTAATTGTGAAAACTGACAATGTTCGGAAATCTACAAAGGAGGTAATCTGTGTTGGGAGTTTTCAATCAGCACAATGACCCCACAGATATTGCTGGTGGGCGTGCCTAAAGCGCTTGTGCCCTATGGGTCACCAAAACGATTCAATCAATGAGAGAAAATGCCAAAGTATGGGTGTCAAATGATATGCCTGTAATGCAGACACTCAATATCTTAGTTGTTAACCTGGTGTGTGCTTCAAATCAAATATTTTGATTCTCTAGATCCATTTTTGTTGACCCATGAACTGATAAAAGAGAAGTTCTCTACTTGAAAATGAAGGATATGTTTTATCTTTCCTCAAATTCTTTTTTCTAGAACAGGTTGGTTTTGCCCTATCAGTCTGCCAGTTCAGTCAGGGAGAGAAAATGACAAAACACTTGAGTGAAACAGCACCCTCCAATGCAAACACTGTGTTACAAACACTTAAATTTACTATCACCATTCGATTCAGATCTACAGGTCCTGGGTTCGATGCGACACTTGTTTGCCAGATGACTCATGCACAAACTGTATTATGGTCTTGACCCATAAACTGAGAAAAGGCAACTATCTGCAATGGCGAAAAAAAGCGTTATCTTCCCCTGATCCTTTTTTCATGCAACAGGTCTAGTGCAAAGGCGATTTTTTTCCTTGTTTTCAAGTCTCTGTCTCTCACTGCTGAATACCAATGTCAACATTTTAACTAAATCTGTTTGTCCACATTAAATCAAAACCAACAACTCTAAAATGTGTGTAAAGTACTCTGGACATCTTTGTCTAAAAAAAACCTCCTCCTGATAAAGAACCACATAATAATAAATAAGTGTGCATCTGTGCATAACTGCAGATTTCTTTTACACTTATAACTCACTTCTCCCATACACGCTAGTCCTTCACCGTTCCAAAGGATACCTAAACCGTTCATTCCAGACTTGGCGCTCCACGCGATCACAGGTAATCACAGCGTTAATTGTCTTTAGCACCTCTGGCCACACTTTCTCAAACTCAACACGCCTTGGCTTGAGCGACATGGTGTCACGAATGTCTGAGGTGAATTATCCTGTCACAATCCAGCAGGCAGTATCTGTAACTGACTTCTCTCTGCAGATGATTCAGTTAATGCTGTGCATCTGAAGCCCCTCGGTCTGACTGCAGTAAACACTTCCAACACTGGTCCTCTTTATCTGCACACAAAAGACATACATTTCCTTTCCAAAGACATTGCTGTAGATGACTTGCAATTTTGTCCGTTTTGTTTTGTTTTACCAAATCAAGAATCAGAATGTAAATCAAAAAGTAATTTTACATACTAGTAAACAGGATTAAGATTCACTCTACCCTATTTATTCAAACACAGCTGTTGCAATTGTTGCTGGTTTTCTTTGTATTGAAAAAAAAAAAATTACTTTTCGACCGACATTTTTTTAATGGAAACTTATGCTTTGCAACATTTATCCACATCTCATAATTCTTACATGTTTTGCTGTTGTTGTTCAGGGTCAACACTTCCGCTGTGAGTAATGTGTACACTTGATGGAAAATTTGGCCAAACAGAGCTAACAAACTGGCAAAAGCTTCCAGCTTGCAACAGTTTGACATAGAACAGTGTGTAATGCCGAACTTTCATTTTAATACCTTGGCATTTATTATTCAAAATATGAAAAGGAAAATTAGTATTGTAGTCTCAATCAATACTATAAAATTTGTAACAAATCACCGCTGAATAGTGAAAGTAATTCTGCTAATATCATTTGTCATCAAACCAGTCTTCCCGGTATAGAAATATATCCCATGAATACTAAAGTGGAACAGACACACTCTTGGGCTATCATTTTGCTGTCAGATGTGAGGTAATCCAAATGGGTCCAGATCTGTTTTGACCCTGTATTATCAAAATTAAAAACAAAAAATAGCTGATGAGATGACAAAAAAAAATTTTGTAGCAAAACAAACCAAAAAAACACACCCTAATTTGCATCAAATGACAAGTCAGCTAGGCAACAGTGAAATATAAGATATCTCACATGTCCATCCGACTGACTGCGACAAATGTGATTACATGATGCCTCATGTAACTGAACTGCATGTAATATTAATACTTCCCCAGGCAAAAGCACACTGAAGGAATTTCAACATTTGTCAAAAAAAAAACCCATATCTCTGGCCAAGAGAAACTCCTGCAATGCATTCCGTGCAGACATGAGACTGGCAAGCCCTTTTATGGTTTCCTTGCTCACCATTCTAATAATGAATGAATACTTATATAGCGCCTATTCTCGGCTAGAGACCAAGCTCTAAGCGCTTTACAATCAACACTCGTTTACCCCAACGGGCTGCCTACCTGGGTAGTGCCGACTGAAGAGCTGCCAGCTGGCACTTTATTCAGTCATTTCCCGTGTCATCCAGTCAGTATCATTCAATATCGATCACTCATTTTCCTTACTTTCTTCATTCTTTCCATTTCTCACGCAGGGTGCATGCTATGTGTAACGTGTCATCCATACCAACGGCCAAACTGGCCTACTCTTCCGAAAGTTGGTGATGGGATTTTACGTGTGTGTGTGCAAGATGTTATGCGTGCGTTCACACACGGAACCTCGGTTTATAGTCTCATTCGAAGGACTGTATGGGAAATGAAGTCAGAACCAATGTTAACTCCGAGGGAAAAATCCCCCTGTACCGAAACGCCCCGGCGGAGGTTCGAACCCGCAACCCCAGGATCACCAAGATTACGAGTCCGGCGCTCTACCAACTGAGCTATTCCGGCTCCATTCTTTTTACTAGCAGCAACATCATAGTCGTTTCTATTTACATCAACTCATAAACTTACATAACTTAGATGATAACTTACACAACTGGATGTTTGATTGGTATACATCATTTGATGGATGTTTTCTACCTTTATACACTCAGGAGCAGATCATTGACATGACTGGATGTTTCAAAGGCATACAAGACATTGAAGATCTTCTGAATGGATATTTAAAAGACACACACATACACACATTCAACTAAAGTCTTCTGGATGTTAAAGGTATTCCTCCTATCTTTCCAGACAGAATCAAGGAGCTTGGCAACATAAAGCAGTCTGGCTTTTAACTGAAAGTATTACTTCTAGCTGCTTCCAGAGATTACAGCTAGGCTCACAAAAGAATCATACATTCAAAAAACAATTTTTGCTCTGTTCCACATTTCATCATCCACTCAAAAAAAATTATATCCACATCACATTTTGTAATTGTACACAAAATTTTGCGAAATCATCATGTTATGATCCCCTCCCCCATAAATTCAGGATTTCTGGAATAATTTTAGTATAACGCTGTTCTGTACAAATTATATGAGCAATAAACAATCACTTTCAGCTTCTCCTTCATGACCTCTGAACTCCACACCCTGTAAATGGCAGTTTCATGCATTAAGAGCTGAGTAATTAATATGCATACTTCGTACTACACAAGTTAATCCTAGGTACCTGTAGTGAACACAGTCTCTACAGGAGAGAACAGACAGCAACAGGACACAGAAGGGACTTTACATGGAACACAGAATGGACACTAGATGGAGAAAATTAAATCGAAAGAAGAGCGGGGATAAGAAGTGCTGGAAAACAATTCCTCCATCAAAGAAAAAAGTGTCAAAGTATCAAACTCTTCATGGACAGTATAGGGAAACTGTCAAAATTCTATTTCGTGGACAAAACCATTTTGTACACCTGGCTTAGAGTCCACTTTCCAATTATTTCCTGCATGAGACTCATTAGCACTTATAGTAGATCCTAGCCTTAATGTATCAGTTCATCCATAGCATCCAATGAAAACAAGCCCTCTTTAAGATTGTGACATTCCTATTACTGCTTGGAGAACATCACAATCTAACAGCTTCCAACCTTCAGTATATGCAACACTATGCTTTTAATTTTGCCAATATCTCATTCGAAATAACAGGAAAAAATCTGCGCGTAAGGTATGGCCCAGTTGTGCATTATAAAGAAGACTGTTGATACTGTTGACATCATGCTGCATTTACTGCAAAACAAGATCGGATGTGTTGTTAAGATTCTATCTCCTATGAAGGATTCCCCACAAATGCTGAAAATGAAAGGGTCCTGGACTATCGGGTCAAAACTTCAAACAGCCCTGGGTCTAGTAAATGCAGACCTGTTTACGCTAAACCCTCTATCGGTGTCTTCCTCAACTGAAATGAGCATATTTTCCTTTAAAATGTGTATACACATCTTCCAAATTTGTGAGATTTTGTAAAAGCAGGGGGTCCCTATTGTTCCTGCCTCATCCAGATGCAAGTGTGTATGCATGCTATAAGTATAACACATTGGTTGTACATCACAGGTTCAACTACCGCTCAAGAACATCAGGATTTTTTCCCCCCCCGACGTATTTTTCCCAGTTTGCGGTATTCAATGTGTTTTCACCAAATATGTGTACAAAACATGGTGAAATTGTTCATGTAAACAGGTCTGTAAACATATTTTTCAAAAAACTGTACCTCTAGAAGCAACAGTTCAAGTTCGTATTACTGCACACAATACAAAACATCCTGTCTTTCCAATACTCAAGCCAGAGGAACAGTACTGGCCAGATCAAATTAAACCTCAAAAGTTTTCTCAGAGGAGCTTGCAAAGACAAAACTTCACTAGGGCCAGTGTGTTTAATACCACTCACAGAATCCATGTTGTCCACATTAAAGCAAAGATGAGTTTTGTGTTCAACGGCAAGCGTACCTGTTGCAGTATATGAGTTATGGCTTTTTTTTTACACTGAAGCCACAACCTTGTCGGGCCATAGCCATGTGTAAAGCAAGTCAATCTCATTGCCTCCTTCTATTCGCGAAACCAACACAGAAAAGCTGTGACTAACAACAGTCATGTACCAGCCACTGTTGTGAAGTGGTTAGTGTCACAGACTCCCGACTGGTAGGTTGTGGGTTTGATTCCCATCAGAGCCCTGTGGGGTTTTTGTTCTGCCCTAACCAACCCCTACCCAGACTGAGAGCTGAGTTTGCTACCAGCTCAACTAGGAAGACTGGGACCACACACAATCAAGTTTCATCCACTTCATGACTGCATCTCTGGAAGTGTTGCTCAAATGTCCTAGCCAGCACTGCATGTGTCTGTATCTCGCAGGCCTGGCTGATGCCAGGATACATTATGAAAGTGAATATACAGTACAGCTTCTCTCTACCAGTATCCCGCCATTAAGGATCTCCACATTCGAGAAAAAGGTGTAGAAATGCTGCTACAGAGTATAAACCCAGCAAACACAGCAGACCCTGACAACATACACAGCTGAGTTCTTAAAGAATGCTCATCACAACTGGTAGAAGGACTGACCCATATTTTCCAGAAGTCAGTCAACACAGGAACCCTTCCAGATGACTGGCTCACAGCAAATGTAGCACCAATCTTTAAGAAAGGGGACAAACATCTGGCAGAGAATTACAGACCTGTCTCACTCACATCGGTCATGAGCAAGCTCTCGGAGCATATCTGCAGTCACCTGATGCAGAAAAACATAAGATACTCACCAACCTAAACCATGGGTTTCGTAGAGGACCTCATGTGAGACACAACTGGTTACCACACTACATGATCTGTGGAGAGCTTTAAGAAGAATGTCCAGACCGACTTACCCATTCTAGATTTTTCAAAGGCCTTTGACACCGTTTTCACATTTGAAGCTCTTGGAGACTGGGAAGCTACTGCATCAGAGGCCCACTCTATCAGTGGTTCACCACTTTCCTCACCCAGCGGAGTATGAAAGTGGTGGTAGATGGAAAGTCCTCTGAGCAAGTGACAGTAGACTCTGGCGTTCCCTAAGGTACAGTACTTGACCCCCTATTAATCTTATGCCACATCAACGATCTACCTGCCTCCATTTCATCTCAAGTAAGGCGTCTGCGGACGACTGCCTTCTGTATCGAGAAATAAAGACTCAGGCAGACCACATTGCCTTGCAAGATGATCTGTAAAAACTAGAATTGTAGAAACCTGGCTAAAAAATGGGGCATGAGATTCAATGCCAAGAAATGTTACATCATGAGTGTCCAGCTGGACAACCACATCCTACAGCAAGTGGACTCTCACCCCTATCTTGGAGCTGAAATAAGCGAAAACCTGTCTCACATAGACAAGATCGCCAAGAAAGCAAACGCCAGCCTGGGTATCCTTCGTAGGAACCTACGCTTTTGTTCTGAAGCCTGCCGCAAAATAGCGTATCTCTCTTGTCAGGTCCCTACTAGAGTACAGCTCCACTGTCTGGGACCAATATACCCAAAGAGAAATTGACAGGATAGAAGGCATCCAACGCAGAGCAGCCAGATACATCAAGCGAGATTACCAGTCCCGAAACCCAGGCTGTATCACAGCTATGCTACAAGACATTGGCTTCCCTTCGCTGTAGGAAAGAAAATGACAACACCGCCCACCTTCTTATTTAAGATCATCGAAGGACATCTTCCTGGCATAGACTGATAGAGACAGATAAATACCTGATGCCTGTCTGCAACAAAAGACTTTTAAGACCTAAAACAGCGGAAAATCAAGAAAGGAAAAACATAGTGGAGCAATACACAAGGAACCACCAGTGCTGCTTTAACATCCTGCATATTGCAACACTATCTTCAAAAACATCTTTTTTCCCACAAACCATCACAGAATGAAACAACCTAGACAACAGTGTTGTTTCCGCAGGACTGTGGAGGAATTCAAGAACTTCCTCCAACAGACCCCCAAAGAGAAGTAAACAAACACCTCCTAACCTCCCTCCCCCACCTTCCCCCTCCCTCTCCTCCTCCCCCCTCCCCCACCTTCCCCTCCCTCTCCTCCTCCTCCCCCCCCCCCCCCCCCCCCCCCCCTTCCCTTTCTTCCACGACTGTTGCCGAGCTTGGCATCCTGTCAGTGCACGCCGAACGTGCGCTGGCTGGCCAGGCCACCAAACATGTAGGATTCTTTTTTTTCTTCCTTTCTTTCTTTCGTGCTTCCGCAAGTTCTTCCGTCGATGTTATGCCACAGTGTGGCCCTATCGACTATTCACCAAGATCAAGATTTCTGAACTGGCTCACGAAGTCCTGTGTCCAGACGTTACTTTCTTAAAACAAACAAAAAAATGTACCACTTGCATTTATGAAAGACACATGATTGATGAATATTCATCGCATTGGCATGCCTATGTGAAGATGAATGATTGTATACAATTTTAGTTTAACTCTAGTTTCAACTGTCCCCACCTTCAAATGACTGTCGTGCAAAACCACTCAAATGAGCACGCCGCCATGTTCATCGAACTACCGTGTGAAGAGATATAGCACGAGATTTCGAAAAGGAAATGGAAAGAAGTCGAAAAGCCTCGATTGCAGTCGGCTTCCTGTGTGCGGCTTGGAAACCAAACGTGACAGAAAGGTTCGTCGGACACTGTGTACTGCTGAAACTCAAAAGGTGGGATATTGTAAACTGCCTTTTGCTGTCAGCACCACTCCTTTTTTTTCCGCACCACGCATTCAGTCTTATTTTGATTCATTTGCTATTAATTCAACAGTTAAGATTTCTTTCAGTGGTCGTTGACTAACACTAACAGCTAGGCCTACTGAGTTGATCAACAGAACTAGTTAGTACGATAGACCTTGTAAAAGAAGTGCGACCGAGTTGAAAAGAGTATTGTGTCTGTCTATTACTCGTACTATTATTGTGCCAGATATTTAGATTTAGTACGAAATCATCCCAACGCAACTTTTTCCAGAAAGAACTAAGAAAGTTTTGCCGATTTTGTTTTTTGAATTGTGTTGATCGAACTTTACAGCCTTGCAATAGCTTATTCATTGTCATAATGGGGACGAAATGTTTCCGATCAAGTTTACTTTCAGTTTCAGTTTCATAGAATTGTACACCGATGTTGGTTTTTCTACTACATGGTTACATCTGTTGTATGTTTGTTTGTTGTGGTTGTCTGGCCCGAAGAATACCAGTAGGTCAAGGCTTGTTACTTTAGTGTTGTCTGTGTTCATTAGGCAGCTCAGTACTTCAACTTTTATTTCCATGTTTTGACTTCTGCCTTCAATTATTAAACTTTGAAACTTTCCATATATAATTTTTCAAAATGGAGTGACTGAAGGCGGCGAACGAAGCAAGATCAGGAATAGAGTTTTAGAACTTACTTACTGGCACACTACACCCCCAAGGCATCAATATCCAACAATAACCAAACACACATACCCACCTCTTCCACATCAGTTGGCAATATCCCCTACCAACACACACACATACACACACACATACACACACACTTACATACACCACCACCACATCCTCTTCACTCACTTCATACAGTAGTTACAGCAACCCTCCATCTATCTAATCTTAATTTTGTTTTGATCCTTCCCTTAAATCCCCCCACACACACCTTTCTTCTCTCCCTTTTTTTTTTTTTTTTTTTTTTTTTTTTTTATCATTATCTATCCACCATTACCACAACCATCACAAAGATATCATACCATCCTAATAAACTAGACACACAACCCTATCATATCACACACACACACCTCCCCTGACGCAACCCCCCCCCCCCCCCCCCCCCCCCCCCCCCCCTCTGTTTCCTCTCCCATAATCCCCCTGGCCTCATGTCATTTCCGCCTTCATGAAGAATTACGGATAAGTCATTTTTCATTCCCCTTTTTTGTTTTTCGTAGTTTGTACTGTCCCACATGTTAAATGTGATTTATTTTTTCGCCTGATGAAGACCCAAGTGGTTGAAATGCATCGTGTCTTGTCTTGTGCTTTGTTTGTCAATGTCATTGGCGGTAAGTTCTAAAACTCTATTCCTGATCTTTCCATATATATTCAAACTGACTTTTACTGTTTGTTGTATTCTCTGTTGAGTTCAGGTAATTTCCCTTTCATGTGTTCTGTATCAACAAGCACAGACAGTGCTTGCTTGGGCCTCAGCACGTAGATCTGCCTCTCCTTGTGCAGTACCCCAGCTACATAGGCAGCAGGACTCTGGAACTCTTCTCCCCCCTCACCAGTTAGGCCTAGGTGTTCCTAAGAAAACGTCTCAGCCAATAGTTCAGGAGCCAGTTTCTAAGTCATCTCCCTCAAAGATCCTCCATTCTTCTCTATATGGAATTGTCCATCAGTTGGACATTCTGTAGACAGTGTTGTGGAGTCACTGGTTCACACCAACAATTGACCAGTTTACAACACATTTCAGCAAGTATCTCCTAGTCCTAGTCTCCATCTCACCAGCCCAAATCTGTGGCATGGGTGACCAGTGCTATGTTTATTCATGGACATGCTTGATTATTTAAGCCTTCCCCCCCCCCCCCCCCCCCCCCCCCCCCTTCCTGTGCCTCTACAAAGTGATAGGAAAGTCTGATTGGAGAGACCTGTCTCTTTCTCATTGCCCCAACTTGGCCAGCCCAGTCCTGGTTTAACCTCTTCTGTGTTCCTTCTGTGCTGCTAAACCTTTGTGGGTCTCCCAGGGCAGCCTCACACCGGAATCCATGTCAGCCCTGAGCTCCTCCACCTTCACACATGGCTCTTGTGTGGGCTGCACTGTATCCATCCATAAATTTATCAGCCTCAGCTTGACACAGTCGGTCATGGAGCTCATTGTCCTGAAGGGAACCTTGGTATATATTTGTAGTCCCTGGCAATTGCCCTTTATATTTCCAGCTGGCATTAGTTGGTGGCCTAGTATGTGGAAAAACTTCACTCATCCTACACACCCATCTAATATCCAACTTGGAAACTTCTATTCCAACCTGTCATCAGATTCCAACCTGTCATCAGTGCACAAACTGATGGCCACCATTATGTAAAGGATGACCAATTAACGATCTGCACCACCATCTATCAATTAGGAAGTTCCTCCATTCAAGGTGACTTCTGTCTTTGTGTAGTCTGTCATGGCGGGTTGCTCTTAGGTAGGCCTATGCCCCTTGATGGATTCTCTCTTTGGACTTTTTTTTTTCCTCTGGAAGCCACCTTTTGAACTGCTTTCCATGATTGCCTTTAACCTCCTTGTCCTTAAGACCACTTTTCTCCTCACTGTTAGTGTTACCTCCATTCGATGTCACAACGAGAGTTACAGTGTCAGCCAAGATCCTTGGGACAGCACCTTCCATAGGGATGGGTCAGTCATCCCATGTTTTGTGCCAGAGTTCCTGGCTTAAAACCAGGGGCTGGAAGCTCCCTAACCTTCTTTCCAGATTAAGGCTCTGTCTGACATCTTTGGTTTGTAGGAAAAGGGCAGAGGAGGGATTTAAAATTTGCCCATCCAGATGCTTGTGCTTTTGGAAAGATCCTTCCCAAGGTCACAAGTTCAAGGTGTTGCCTTATCTCCCTGAACCACAACATTAAGGCATCTGCACAGGCATGATATCCTGGTAGCTCATTAAAACCATCCAGTAAGCGTACTTCAAGGCTCAAGTCAACTTACTGACCTCAGCATGAGACCTCATGAGGTTAGAGCAATTGCCACAGCGGCAGTGTACAAACTCTCGATCTCATGCCACCTCTTGGAGGTAGGTTTCATGACGCTCTGAGAATTCAGTCATCAGGGTTTTTTTTACCTCAGAGATATCTGCAGAAGTGATGGTTCCAGAGGATCTCCTTCATCACAGCTAACTCAGCTAGGTCCACCCCTACCTCTTGCCCTACAAACTATTAGGGCATTTTACCTTCCTTGTACTTCTTTCAGTTGTGCAAGAGTTTTACATGGTATATATTCGACGCCGGAAAGGGAGATTTTCTCTTATTCATCATGTGACTAAAATTATTTACAATGTCAAGCTCACAATCCCACCCGCTCTTCCCCTCAAATGTTGCTAATGCTACACTCCACAGAGATACTTTGGTTTGGTCATAGAATGATAAAGAAGTGGAAGCTACCTTGTGCTGTCTGCATTAGCCACAGGAATTTGAGATTGAACATGTTCCAGCACTCGACTCATGCCTGAAAACCGAAGCAAGGTGATCTTGGCTTTGTAAGTGACTATACTGATGAAGGATTCAAGAACAAATGTAGGCAAATATCAGTCGTGCACATTATCTGTCATCCCTTCCTCCCCATTCCATCTCCTCCCCCCTTTGGAAGAAAGAATCTTGTTCACACTAAAGAAAAAATAATATAGACGTGATCTCCCCCACCCCCACCCCCACCACATGCACACACTCCCCTTATACAACCCTTTTTCTTTTTATTTTAAAATTTGGAAAATCAAACCACCCCTCCCAGGCCCACCTGCACCCATCCCTGCTTTTATTTTCCAGCTTGGAAACTTTTGAGAATCAGTTTTCAGCCAGAGAACAATCAAGATTATATTGTTGGACTTAGGTATGTCTATGAGTCATGTTTATCATTTAACTTTTTTTTCCAGCTCAGCTGATTTAAAGCATCATTCAGATTTACCACTTATGTTTTTGCTTTTAGCGCCATGACTCAAGATTACTACCAGGCGGAGAAAACCCAGCGGTATGATATTCCTCTGACGCATCTGGATTACAGTTACATCAAGGACTGCACTGATGTCAAGGAACTGGAGAAGATTCTCAGAGTATTAAGGTGATTTAAGTTAACCTGAGGCTAACTCAGCCAGCAGATGCAATCGTTCAGATATTTTAGTTCAAAGATTTTTAGTTTACAAAAATGTCAATCTGTCTTTCACTAGTTTCAGTTTCGCAAATACATCTCTATACAAGTAAATAAGACTCTGAGGAAAATATTGACATATTTATCTGTGGGTTCCTGATCAAAGGATAGACCACTGGGATCTTGTACACTCTCTCTCTCTCTCTCTCTCTCTCTCTCTCTCTCTCTCTCTCTCTCTCTCTCTCTCTCTCTCTCTCTCTTCCCTCACATAGATTGCCTAACAAAGCGTCACTACGCTTTTAGAGTTGGAAGACAGGAGAAAGTTAAACTGGACCTCTAATGTAGGACTAAAATTGCGTGAATTTGGTTTTGTGAGGGAAAGTTGGTGACGTGAAAGGTTTTATTCATGTGTTTTGGCAAAGATTGATTGATTGTAAGTTGGCTTTTTTAAAGTACAAACAGATTTTATTTAGCAGATCATTTCCTTTTCAGATCAGGAGATGAAGGCCATTACCCAGAACTGGAAAAAGAGACTGAGAAGAGGCTGGAGATGCTCAATCCCAAAAGGTCTGTAACTCACTAACTGCATGTAGGATAATATGTCTGCTCTGACAGCAACATTGTTGATTGGTTTCTCTTTCCTAAAGTTACCCAGGAGAGCTATAAAAAGTGTTATTCTGGTAGTGGTGTGTGAATGAGTGTGTGGTGCACGTGCATGCATGTGTGCGCATGTGCACATGGTTTGGTTCTATTGAAATGCCATGAAACATTCTTTTAGATAGTCAGTGATACGTCTTCTGTCACAGTCGTGTGCTGAGAAAGGATAATCCAGCCATGCGAGCAAGTGATCTGGACAAATCTGAGCAGGAGGACATTGAAAGTGAACTGGAGGTAATGTTGAACAGTCCTATTTTTCTTTTTTTTCCAGGGAAGGGGGGGGGTGGGGATGGGGCTTGGAGGGGGGGGGGGGGGGGGGGGGGGGGGGGGAGCACATTCAGAGAAATGTGTGGGCTTGGGCAGACGGTTTCTGACATTCAGTTAGCTAAACTCCCTTGCAACATTGACCATCAGCCACATCCTTGGAGTTGAAACTTTTCGTTATATACAAGGTTTCATACCAAAAATAGCCTCAGTGAAGTTAATCAGGCAGTGCCTTGATTTCAGTTTCATTAGTAACCATGATTCTTTCTGATCAGAGAGTTCTCTTGTTTGGATCTGCCACATGTGTGATCATTTCCTCGGGGAATGGGAACATTTTGATGTCAAAGTTGTGCCCCCGAAAGGCATTCAGAATAGTGTGGGTTTGGTCAGGCAGTTTCTCACCTGTTGTTTTACTTATGATAACCATGATGTGTTTTCAGAGCTTTCGTGCATCTATTATCATCATTGTTACTTCAGAGCTGTGAAATTCTAATTTGATGCTGGACAGTTAAAGAAATTATGGATGAAAAACATATGGACGAAGTGGTGGTGGAAGGAGGAAGGGGAAAGTACATCTCCGTTTCTCCCTTTTCATCACCCCCTTTTCAAAGAAGCACTAGAAGCACTAGAATCACCAAATACCACCCCATCCCAAACCCTACCATACACACACCCTCCTCCCTTCCCTCTCCTCATCCATATGTTTCCCTGTACCCCTTTTCTCCCTTCCCACTATTCCCTCCTCTTATCTTGATGTCAGTGGTAGTGGAAGTCTGAGAGACAACAGTGGCAACATGCCTTTGCTGCAGGATTCGTGAAAGAGACATTGAATGGAAGCTTGATAAGTTTGCTAGTACCTGTTTCTTCCTTAGTTTTGCCTCATGTACTTGCTGATGAGGAGAGGGAAGGGAGGAGGGTGTGTATATGGTAGGGTTTGGGATGGGGTGGTATTTGGTGATTCTAGTGCTTTGAAAAGGGGGTGATGAAAAGGGAGAAAGGGAGATGTACTTTCCCCTTCCTCCTTCCACCACCACTTCGTCCATATGTTTCCCTGTACCCTTTTCTCCCTTCCCACTATTCCCTCCTCTTATACCACCTCTTTCATTCCCCCCCCCCCCCCCCCCCCCCCCCCCCCCCCTTTCCAGTATTTCATCCATAATTTCTTTCCTTTCTCTCACCCCATCTAGTTTTCTTCCACCTATCGTCCTCTTTCCCTCTCTGCCCCTTTGTTGTCCGTCTCATCCTTCTACCTCATCTTTGTTTTGCCTAGGACTTCCACTCACACCCCCCCCCCCCCCCTCCCCTCACCTCCCTCCTTTCTAGTCTCTTGCCTGTCATTCTTATAGTAAGCCATTAATCTACTTTGTTTTCTCCAACCTTTTTCAGTATCTCTGTCCTTTCCTCTTTTTTCATTACCCCACTCCAACCTCTTCTCTTTCATATACCCTTCTTTATTTCTATCTTCCCCTTTCCTCATCCCTTCCATTCTTTTTATCCTCCTCTGTCTCTCCTTTCCCCCCTTCCCTCACTCACTGTATGTGGAGATCTGTTCTGTCCTCAGTGTCTGCCTTCTCTTTCCCACTTCTTATCCACTGCCCTGTCCCACCATGACCAACACCACCCCTCTCAATTCACCCTCTTCCCATTTACTTCGTACTATTTGATTCCTGCACTCCTGTCTCTGCATTCCTTTCCTCTACCCCTATCTTCTGTCGTCATCTTCACCTTCCTTTCCTCAGTTTTGGTTTCAGTCCTGACCACCACCTCCCTCTCTCTCTCTCTCTCTCTCCTAGCTCCCCACCCCCTTCCCCCTCCTCTTCACATTTCTTGAAGTGAGTACTCGTCACTTCAGCATTTCATTTACTGTGACCCTGAATTCTTCTGAAGTCTTGTCAGTTGGTCCTTTCCTTGCTGGAAGAAGGCTGTTGAACTAAAATGCAGACATACCATGTCATTCTTCATCATTTTGTTTCTGTTCTTCATCATTTTGTTTCTGATTTTTTTTGTAAAGAAAGTTTCCCTGATCATGTCCCAGTTCTTTCTAACAAGAAAAAAGGTAAATGAAAACGACCAAAAATAAAGGTCAAATTCTGTTTATGCTTGTTTAAAGCAGAAACAACTATTTCATTTGTTGGACATTGAAGTGACTCTTCCTAAATATTACGAAAGAATTTCGATGTTCATTGATGTAATGCAGATAACAGTTAATGCTTTGAATGTGAGGGTGGTGGAGCGCATGGTGTCGCAGTCGCTGTGGATGAACCTCTGTCTAAACGAGGCAGTTGAAGTTGCTGGCTCCAGATGGTTCCAGTTTCACACTCTTTGTAGTGGCAGTTCAAGTTGTTGACATCGTGTTTTCATCCAGATGGTTCCAGTCACACATTCTTTGAACAAAGAATGAATGGTTGTACTGATCTGTGTTGTTATATGACACCTTAAAACCTCGGCTGTTGTTAACACTACTGCTGATCTTTTATCTTTATTGTCAGTCACACAATCTGGATAGTTCTTTGTGTGAAGAAATATCTAGCTATTTTTCATGCAGAAATGGAAAAAAAAAAGGAGGAGGTAGAGGAATTGGTGTACAACTTTATATATGACCGTAATACAGATACATGTGTGTGCAAAGTGTTTTGTCATTTGTCATAACATTTGCCAAAGCTTAAAAAAAAAAAGAAAGATGCAAATGTTACAGTCATTTTATTGAAGTTACTGTGCGATGTACAGACGTGGAGAAATGATATGGCAGTCAAAGAAAAAGTACTGGGTGCTTCCGTCACTGAGGAGAGAACCGCAAGTGAGGAGGCAGTGTTCGAAGAGGATGCAAACTTGCCTCCCATTAGATCAGGCAAAGTCATTTCGATGGATGGAAAGGTCAGACTTTGAAATACAGTGTGTGGGAGTTGTTACTAGAATCCCTGTACACATATTTGTTCATCTGGTGCATCGTTTTTGCTGATGTACTACTTTTAGAAAGTGTCTTTGTTTGGTTAGAATGTAAAAGTTACATTTCATGTCATCTCTATGCAACATTCTTTTAAGCCAAAGAAAGACTGTATGTGAGAGAGAGAGAGTGTTTGTGTGTGTGTGATTTGTATGCAAGATTGTTTTGAATTAAAAGAAAAGAAAAAAGGTTCTTTGTGTGTGTGTGTGATAGAGACAGAGAGATAGAGTGTGTGTATGTTGGAGAGAGAAAGAGAGTGTGTGTGTGTGTGTGAGCACACGTGCAAAAAGGGAAAGCCATGCTGGCAGTTAATTATTTTTTTTGTTTGTTGACAAAACGTACTGCATTCCCAAATTAATTTTCTGGAGTGCAATGAATTCATGAAATGGGGTTCTGTTTTGTTGTTGTTTTCACCGTGCTTGAACCGTTGCAAGTCCAAATTGCAAAGAATATCTTTATTTACCTTTTAACAACCAAATTTTTTCAGTGCAACATTTCCAAAGATGCTAACTTTTTGTTGGCAGAAGTGTCAAATGAAATTTTCAAGCTGCGTTACTTTAAAAAAAAAATTAAAAGAAAAGAAAAGACAACCCCCAGATTTTTACTTCTAACCCATAAGATATATAGTATAAAAATCCAGCATTAGATAATTTGTTGTGAATGTGTCTATGTATGTGCGGGTCTTGTTTACAACTAAATCATTGTGGTTACCTACCCCTGTCAAATTAAAGTAGGTCATTTCCATAATCACTTGACCGACTGGTCCAGTGGCACACTGCCACTGAAGCTTGAAGCAGGTGTATAAGCACCCAAATCACCTAAACTGTTTTTGATTGTTATTGATTCAGTGATGCTTTGACTGCTGAGTTGTCCACAGTTTTGTTGAATAGACTGTCACCTATGACTGTCTCACTTTGTTGTTGTGACACAATTAAAAAAAATGTTTATTTTAAAAAATTTTAAAGTTACAATGAAGCCTAATGGCGGCAGTTCAGCAAACACCATTGTCCTCAAACAGCATGGCTTAACACTCAAAAACTTCCCATATATCCCATGTGAAACAAAATATAGGATCAGTGCAAGAGGGGCTGAATAAGGTGGATTGGCTGTTAAGGGATGTGTAGGGAACAGGCGAAATATGGCAGAACTGCAGTTAAAGGGTTAGAATTTTGTAAAAGATGTAGTTTGTACAGGTCTGTGTCTTTTTGTGCATTGTTAATGTTTATGACTATTGGGGTCAATCATCTGTACTTTGCAAATCCAAACATCAATACCAATTCGCCATATTTTGGTCAGCCAAGTCATTGCCCCACATTGATAAGTTTGAATCGATTTCAAACACTCCTATAGTGTACACTGGTATTTGAATAATTGTTGTTAATTCAGCATCTCCACGACCTCTGAATTCAGAACTGTTACATTAATTTGGCTGTTCTCTATCACTGCCTTTTTTTTTAACTATCTGCACTCGATTCAGTGAGTGAAAAAAAGCAAGTAGAAGTTTTTTGGCTCATTAGGAAGCAAACTGCTTCTTCTTCTTCAGCGTTCCAGTATCTGGTAGCGTGTGAACTCGTCTTACCCTGTTGGGATACTCACACTATACTCGAGAGTATAGTCAGTTCACTCCGACTTCGTTGAGTGCAGAAATTTGTGGGAAGAGGTTGTGGAAAAAGATAGATAAAAGATATGGTAGACAGAAAGGACAGTAGACGACAGTACAGCAAAGGAGAGACAGAGTTACTGAGAGCAAAAGGAAAAGGGGAAGTTACTAGCTCAGAATGTCCAGAAGGTGGGGAAATATTTGTGCAAAAGACCCCCAGTATCCCCGCGGGAGGAAGCACACTGCAAAGCCCCTTGTAGAAGCTGGAGCAAACAAATGAAAAATCCTAAGATGTCACATTTTAATACTCAGCCCTTTACAGATACCTTATATGGACACAAAACGTTGTGTCATTCAGGGCTCTAGGACAGGGCAGATCAAGAGCAAAAAGAAAAGGGCAGAAGGGAGAATTTGGACAGATCAACAGTCAAAAGTTTTAAGAAAGTTGTCTTTGCTTCCCTGAACTGGTGATCTGCTTTACATAATTATCTGTGAAGCCTCACCGTTTACAGTCTGACAAGATTGGAACAGAAATAAAAGAGTAATGATAATTGTGGATAGTATGCAACACTCATGATGTCATTTGATCAGAGCTGCTGTCAGTTTTAAGTTGAATGTCAACTAAACTATATGCAATACTTCTGCAGATAAAAGAAGAAAAACCAGCCAACAATGTTGCCCAAAACAAGAAGGTCATGCCACGCAGCTATAAGGAATGGGATAAGTAAGTAGCTTTGTTCTGGTGAGTTGATTTTAACGTGGTGACAGCCCTGATGTGGCCCTCTGCGGTCGGCTGGCTATAAGCAACATTATCTTATCTTACCTAACTAACTAAGTAGCTTTGTTTGTTTTCCTCTCTCTAGTAGAGAAAATGATAACCTCTGATTTAAGCAGACTTGCAGTTTTATACTTCTTTAGCATTGATTGTTCCAAAATATAGGGAGATCATCAATCAGTATTTTGAAAATATGATCTCATGTATAGAAAACTCAGGTGTTTGGTAGATCTTTGTTTTACTCATATTCAGTTACGATTTCTGGTTTTAGATACAGAATAATGGCACATATGTTAGGATTGGTCTTTAACAGAATAATGTTACTGTATATTTTAGGAGTGGTCTTTTGTGTGCAGCTGAACACCATTTTGTTACAACTTATCAATGCTTGATGTGTATTAATAGCCATTTTTTTTCTACACTGGTGATGTTTTTAATGGACAATAATGAACAGTAAATAACAAACAAGAACGGTAACTCTTGCTCTCATGATGAGACAGTTGCACGCCCATAACTTCAAACCAGTGCTGAGTGCAGCACAAATTTGCTGAAACTAAAGTACACAGAAAGAACAAGGAGATGTCCCCTAGAAAGGGTGGTCCAAGCTTGCCTTAGATGTACCCCAACACCTGACATAGATTTCCTCTCTAATAAACAGTAAATAGAAATGTGTATGACCTCATCAATTTCTGCACAATCTTGGGTAATGACTTAGTGTCTAGCAGTTGAAAAGTGAAAGGAACATAATACTTAGTAAAAAATTTTAAAAAATTTAAAAACCCCACTTACAAATGGGTGGAAAGTGAATGCAAGTATTCTGCAGCATTGCTATTACATTCAAGGATTGTGTGAACATAGCGGCATATTTTGTCAGTTTTGCTGTAAGGTTCCATCACAATGATTCTGCTGACAAGGTGTTACTGCTGCTCTGCAGATTTGATGTGGATAAGGAACTTGAGGAAGCAGTCAAGGAGACTGCTCCAGAGAAAGCCATCCCTCAGCCTTCCTCTTTCAAGCCTGATAGAATTGCTTCAAAGATTGACACAAAAGGTACGTTTTCTTTTCCTTTTTTTTTTTTCTTTTTTCTTTTTCTGAACCCTGAGAATCTGAAATGCTTTCAGCATCATATAAGCTTCTAACTACTAATTCTTTATTTTCCCTATCTGCAGTTTCCAAGTTTATTTGTTTGTTTTTTTATCACAAAAAAAAAGGAATATTACTACTAAAGAGAATTTCTACTTGTCGGTCAACTGATTCAGTTGTCACAGACAATTGAACAGGTGGATATTTCGAGCCCTGTTCAGTGTTTTTTTCAGTGACTGGCTAGTGTTTGTTTTTTGAGTTCTTTGTTCAGAGAGCCATGTCGTGTGGGTAGCATAGCCGATATGAGACACGTTTGCAGCTCATCAATCTGCACAGAGCTGTTTGCAGCGAATTCAAACTGTTCAGCAGCAAATGCAAGCTGTTTAACAGCAGCTATTTAGGAGTTAAAAAAAAAAAAAAAAAGATTACTGCTCAGCATTTTGCATTTGTGTGCTTGAGATTTTGTTATGAACATGGAGTGAAGCGAAGGTTCAGGATAACAGATTAGACAGATAGCTCTTTTTTTTTCATTCATGACATTCAGATTGCTTGTGCTTCTTAAGATGGTGGATCAGGACCACAACATGGTGTGCAAATGACACGATTCTGTTCACAGGTATGAGCGATGCAGAGATGAGAGCAAAAGCCATTCGAGAGAAGGACAAAGGAAATGAGGTATTGTATTGTTCCTTTGTTTTTTTCAGGGAGGGTTAGGATGAAGAGGGAAGAAATTTGTATATGATACATGAATTTGTTCTTTCTTTTATTGGTAACCAGGGAAAGCACTGTATTATGTGGGAAAGTATGAGTTTGGGAATTGTAGACAGTAGAGAAGGGAAACTTTTTACAGAAATAACTGATCATATTATGACTTTTTACAGAAGTAACTGATCAGATTATGTGGGCATATATGGCATTACTAGTGGTATATTGTGGTTGTTAGGAACTGCTCTTTCTTTTTCTTCCTTTTCTTTTTCCTGTAATTGTTGGTGTATTAAACGATTCGGTCTCCCAAAGCATTGTTTGTTTCTTAATTGGGGCTATGAAGCATATTTATTGGTGCTTTTTGAGTACTTTTAGGCACACTGTAATCTTCTGAGGATGTAAAACGAGTGCTTACACAGGCAAGTACACATGTAAATTTACACTGAATGTGCTCATATACACACACTCAACCACATGCACAAAATTAAGAGCACTTTGAAGGTAACATAAGAACACTAAAATTTTGCTGTCTTCAGCAAGAGAATATACATATTTATTACAGTATGCACATAGAAACAAAAATATAAGGTATTTGATAAATAAAGTTACATATATTCAAAACAAAAAATAAAGAAAAACTGACAAAAAAAGAAAAACAGACTAACATATTTTGAGGACATGAAATGCATCTTCTTAGCTGTTTTCTATTTTAGAACTTAACGACAAATGAGATCTAGATTAAAATTTGAACAGTAGACATCATGATCATTCTGTGTATGCTGGAGGGTCATTTGCTTTGGGTTTTGTTCATGTGGTGGTGACTTGGGCCTGGTTGTTTTTGTTGCAGGCTTTTCATGCACATGACTTTGAAGAGTCAATATTGTACTACAGTCGTAGCATCTCCATTGCTCCACTTGCTGCTACATACAACAATCGTGCATTAGCTTGTAAGTGTCTTCTCTCTCTCATTTTCTTTCTCTGTCCTTGTCTGTCTCTCTCTCTCTCTCTCTCTCTCTCTCTCTCTCTCTCTCTCTCTCTCTCTCTCTCTCTCATAAAAGCGCACTCGCATGCGCTCTCTCTCTGTCTGTCTCTCTTTTTCTCTGTCTACCTCTGTCATTCTCTCCACATCTTTTCTTTCCCCTTCCTCCTCTCTCCCTCTCTCTCCCTCTCTCTGTCTTTCTGTCTCCACTCTCTCTCTCTCTCTCTCTCTCTCTCTCTCTCTCTCTCTCTCTCTCTCTCTCTCTCTCTCTTTCTCTCTCTCTGTTTTTCTCTCCCTCTCTCTGTCTTTCTGTCTCACTCTCTCTCTCTCTCTCTCTCTCTCTCTCTCTCTCTTCTCTTCTCTCTCTCTCTCTCTCTCTCTCTCTCTCTCTCTCTCTCTCTCTCTCTCTCTCTCTCTCTCTCTCTCTCTGTTTTTCTCTGTCTCTCTCTCTGTCTCGCTCTCTCTCTCTCTCTTGGTCTCTTTCTTACTACAAGGTTCGTACGGTCCTTTCAGGTGCTTTAAAGTGCTGTGAAATTGGTTTTTTTTTTAAAGGCCTTTAAAGTACTTTATATCAGCTAGGCAGTCCTTTGAAACAGTCAAAGGTCCTTTTAAAATTGTTGCGGTTAGTTTAAATCCTTTAATTGAGCCAAAAGGCTACACAAAATCAACTACAACAGCATTAAAAAGCAAACCGAATTTAAAATTCCGTTGTCTTCGTTGATTTTGTCAGTAGCAGACGATATATTATCAGTCTAACAGTCACAGTTTTCCTGGAAATCGGCAGATCCCGTACGCGAGATTTAACGCGAGACTTAACATGCGCCATCTTGTTCGCGGCACCAAAGTTTCTATTTGTCTCAGAAAGCAACAGAAAAATGCCTGGGAAGTGCTCCTTTCAAGATCGGTGGTTGCGTGAGGACAGCTACAAAGACTGGGTGTGGAAAGTTATTGACAACAAACATGTGGCTCGTTGTGCTTTCTGTGAGAAAACCCTCAACATAATGTCAATGGGGGAATCCGTCTTGAAGCAACATGCCAAGACTGAACTGCACAAGAGAGCTGAGAGAAAGCGCCGGGCAGATACCAGATGCACTGTGACCGATTTTTTCACGGGAGGCTGGGGGCATCTTGAAAGTCCACATCACAAAGAAGATGCTGGTGTCTGCAGGGAATGCTCACAGAGCCTACAATCAGTACCTGGAAAGTCAAAAGACTGATGAAGCAGACAGAGTGAAAACCTTGAAGAGAAAAAAAAATGGATGAGGACATACAAGATGTCAAGAAAAGGAAGCTGGCTGCAGAGAAAGATTCACGGCACTTGTTTGAGGAAGCTGACAATCTTTCCGCAGAGGCAAAACGGCAAAGGAGCCTCACTCTATATGACCGTGCTGATGCTCTTCGTGTGTCTGCCAAAGACAAAGAGGAAATCGTGGCAACACTGTCTAAGCAACTTCTCAAAATGGAGGAAGAACGAAAGAAACTGAGTTAGTGCTGCTTCTCTTCACCCATTCCCCACCCCAGTGCTGCTTCTCTTCACCCATTCCCCACCCAGTGCTGCTTCTCTTCACCCATTCCCCACCCAGTGCTGCTTCTCTTCACCCATTCCCCACCCCAGTGCTGCTTCTCTTCACCCATTCCCCACCCAGTGCTGCTTCTCTTCACCCATTCCCCACCCAGTGCTGCTTCTCTTCACCCATTCCCCACCCAGTGCTGCTTCTCTTCACCCATTCCCCACCCAGTGCTGCTTCTCTTCACCCATTCCCCACCCAGTGCTGCTTCTCTTCACCCATTCCCCACCCCAGTGCTGCTTCTCTTCACCCATTCCCCACCCCTCCCTCATCACTCATCAAACTAGACTCTGGACTCTGCCTCTCTTCGCCACATTCATGCGACTCGAGTTGTGTTGGTGATGCCTCCTCCTATGTTCCTCTCCCTCTACCCATATTTTGTGACTTAATCAAAATGTACTGTGAATCACCCAGCTGTAGCTTATTTTCTTGGGCCCACTTACTGACATATTTCATGGTATCAAGACTGTTGTGCAAGACTTGTGCAAGTGAAAGTCCAGGATTGGGTGTTACCCTCATTTAGGAAGAAAGGTATGTTATTGCTTTCTCAGTTATAACTTGGTTAAATTTTGTCCTTTGAAAAAAAATTATGGTCCTTTAAAGGTCCTTTTAAGGTCCTTTTTTTGCAGTCATGTCAAACAGTGGGAACCATGTACTACCTCTGTGTCTCTTTGTCTCTCTCCCTATGTTGCACAAGCACAGTCTCTCTCTTCCCCCCTCTGTCTCTCTCTCCTCTGTCTCTCTCTCTCTCTCTCTCTCTCTCTCTCTCTCTCTCTCTCTCTCTCTCTCTCTCTCTCTCTCTCTCTCTCTCTCTCACACATTCACTCTCACTCACTCTCTTGCTCTCTCTCTCTCTCTCTCTGTCTCTCTCTCCCCGTCTTTTGGAGAGGACCAGAAGAATGGACAGTGTTCTTCATGCTCTCAGGGACAAATAGCAAGTGAGCACTGACTCTGGAGATGTTGTGGAAACAGAAAATCATTTGTAGGATGCACTGTGATTGATAAATGTAGTAGTATCATTCTTAGCCCTCTTGACAGGCGAGAACCCGCTAGCGCCCAACCGGAAATCACACGGCCAAAACGCTGAGCAACTGCCAGCGCCCGGTAAAACACGTGGCAACAATGGGCGCCGCCATATTTCTCGTAAAAAGGAAGTCTCGTGAGAACATGACTTCCTTCTTCCTGTGGCCATTTACTTCCGTTTGCAAAAAACCGCGAGTCGATACGTGCCGTAGTTCTCGAGTTACGAATTTTTAAAGTTTTGTGGTTGAAATGCTGTTTTTCGCCATCGCTAACCTTGATTTCTGCCGTTCTATAACGAGATTTAGTGATGAAGATACTGTGATTTGTAGGATTTACGGCATAAGACTTAGTGAAAGTGCTGGGTAATGAAGCTTAGAGTGACCTAGATTTCGACTGGGATGATGTTCCAGGTATGATTCGGAAGAACGTTCTGAAGAAGATTTTTTTTTTTTTCCCCAGTAAATGGCTCATATGATATTCTTCAAACTTATGATATAGCAACATATATATTCGTAGGAATTTTTAAAATTATTTTCATTTCACTATTTCCTTTCCTCTCTTTTAAATTAATTTTTAAATTGGGTAACCATGTTCAAATTACGGAGTTACTTACCTTGCCGATGGGTTTTCGGCGTAACTAAGCTCAGGTAAGTGCATACTAAAGACGGTTAGTTTCTGTTCAGTTTGCTCCCATAATTCAGCACTGCACCCACACCACTCGTTCTGGCTCCTACCACCGAAGCCACAGTCTTGACTTACCCGGCCACAGCCCCAGCACCAGCAATCCACAGGGAGTGATCAATGTAATGTTGTCATGAGGTTCCCCGTGAGAGGAGACGCTGCTTCCGAGTCACTTTGGTGGTGCTGTTTTAATCCAGTATATGCAGGACACCACCTACATAGTCCCATATTTATTTCAGTAATTGTTTAGTTGCTGAGCCTTCGTGAGTGAGGTTTTCCTGTGGATGGCGCCACTTCATCAGTCCAGAAACAGTCCCTGTGAATTTGCTGACACTGGTAGCCTGACAGATTCTCATTAAGGGCATAGATAGGAAGAGGAAATTGAAACTAAGGTCACCATGAAAGCAGGGCATGAAGGGTCACAGAATTTGAGACTTTTTTTTTCATGCTGATCAGTGAGGATGGGGATTTCCATTCTGATCAGAAACTGCATGACTGGACTGTATTATATGCTTACTGTCATAATATATCCCGACAGAGATGCCGCTCTCTCTCTCTCTCTCTCTCTCTCTCTCTCTCTCTCCTCTCTCTCTCTCTCTCTCTCTCTCTCTCTCTCTCCCCCCCTCTCTCTCTCTCTCCCCCTCTCTCTCTCTCTCTCTCTCACTCTCTCTCTCTCTCTCTCCCTCCCCCCCTCTCTCTCTCTCACTCACTCTCTCTCTCTCTCTCTCTCTCTCTCTCTCTCTCTCTCTCTCTTCTCTCTCTCTCTCTCTCTCTCTCTCTCTCTCCCCTTCCACCCACACTGCTACTCGTCCACACCAACACCAACCTACTTTTGCCCTCAGTTCTCACACACATATAAACACAGACTTGAACATGTCATAACCACACAAACACACAATAACTGGCAAAGCATTGTCACATCAGGACATGGATTAGCCTCAAACTCCTCACTGGATAATGGATGGAAATGTTTGTTAAAGGGTTATTCTTTGCTTCCATGTAATGGATAAGGCTGTGGGGCATAGATAGG
>CM031597.1:18379731-18427231 GCA_018398815.1 Conus ventricosus
ACTTTGTCTACCTCCCTTCAGGCTGTAGCTGCGAGAGTCACTCTCCACAAGACTGTGACAATCTGTTCCCTTTATCTCCCACCTTCTGTCCCGGTTTGTCATCAGGACCTTGTCAGTCTGATAAGAGAACTTCCTCGACCTTTTTTGCTGTTGGGTGACTTTAACGGTCACAATCCTCTTTGGGGTAGTGTCAGTACGTCATCCAGAGGTCTGCTAATTGAGGATGTCCTTTCGGATTTAGATTTGTGTTGTCTGAACGACGGATCTGCAACTTACCTCCACTCTTCCACAGGTTCACTTTCGTGTTTAGATTTGTCGGTTTGTGGACCCCTCGCTGGTCCTGGACTATGAGTGGTCTGTCCATGACGATCTGCACGGAAGTGACCATTTCCCTGTCCTTCTACAACCTGTCATAACTGAACACGTCTCTGCCTCTCAACATCTAAATTATAAGAAAGCAAACTGGGATCTATTTGCAGCCACTATTTCTACGGAATTCCAGGACACTGATTTTTTTCAGAGTCCGGACCCTGCTGAATCTCTGACAAACACTATGATCAAATGTGCTAAAGCCTGTATTCCAGTGTCTTCCGATAAACTTCAAATGCCAAAAACACCCTGGTTCGATTCAGAATGCCAACAAATTTCCAAAGTTCGAAAACGGGCTCAGCGTCAGGTATACCAACGACCTTCGGGTCCCAACGCTCGAGCCCATCAGAAACTCCGTGCTAAATCAAGACACACTTTTAAAATCAGTAAACGTCGGTCCTGGAGAAGCTTCTGCTCCAGGCTGACATCAAAAACTTCCAAGAAAAAAGTGTGGAACATCATTAAGAAAATCAAAGGGAAGAACACCTGTCCCACTGTGAACCATCTCAAGTTTTCGGATTCTTTAATAACAGAGAAGAAAGCAGTTGCTAATCTGCTTGCTTCAACCATTGAAAAGAATTCCTCCTCTTCTAATAAATCAGCCACTTTTGTCAAAACCAAAGCCCTAAAAGAAAAATCACCCTGCAACTTTTCGTCCGACAACATGGAAGACTATAATCTTCCTTTCACGTTAAACGAGCTGAAATCTGCCTTACTTTCTTGCAGCGATTCCTCTCCAGGTATAGATGAAATCCATTATCAGCTGTTGAAACATCTTCCGCTAGAAGGTCTGAACATACTGCTACAGGTCTACAACCATGTGTGGACTACAGGTTTTTTTCCACCCTCTTGGCGAAAAGCCCTCATTATTCCCATCCCCAAACCTGGAAAAGATCTTTCTAATCCATCAAACTACCGTCCCATAGCTTTGACCAGCTGTGTCTGCAAATTGATGGAGAAAATGGTCAATGCTAGGCTCATGTGGAAACTCGAAACCGATGGCCTTTTGGCGAAAGAACAGTGTGGTTTCCGCAAACATCGGACCACCGTTGACCATTTGATTCGTCTGGAATCTACACTTCGGAACGCTTTTTTGAACAGACAGCATGCAGTGGCAATTTTCTTTGACTTGGAGAGGGCCTACGATACCACCTGGAAGTCGGGGATACTTCATGATCTCCATGATCTGGGTTTTCGAGGTCATCTTCCGCTTTTCATTCAAAATTTTTTGGCAGAACGACAGTTTCAGGTCCGGGTTGGCACCACTCTCTCTGATGTCCACGAGCAGGAGTTGGGTGTTCCACAGGGGAGCATACTGTCTCCTGCCCTCTTTAGTATTAAAATCAACAACATTGTTCAATCAGTTCAGCAGGGTTCAGACTGCTCATTGTTTGTGGATGATTTTGCTGTCTGCGCAACTGGAAGCCTGTACCCGAGTGTCCAGCGCAGGCTCCAGCTTTGCGTAGATAAAATCCATCGGTGGGCAGATGAAAACGGTTTCACCTTTTCTCCAACAAAGACGCAGTGTATTCACTTCCATAATTTCCGTCAGTTTTTTCCAGATCCTGAACTTCAAGTAGGGAAATCTCCCATTCCAGCTGTTAAAGAGGCCAAATTTCTGGGAGTCATTTTTGACCAGAAACTTAACTTTCTCAGCCACATCAAACACCTCAAAACTGCTTGCCAGAAAGCACTGAATATTCTGCGGGTCGTAGCGCACACAGACTGGGGCGCTGATAAGAAAACTTTGCTGCACCTCTACAGAGCCTTGGTCCGTTCCAAACTGGACTACGGTTGTGCTGTCTACGGCTCCGCAAGATCGTCTTACCTCAAACTCTTGGACCCTATCCACCATCAAGGGCTTCGTCTCTGTCTTGGAGCGTTCCGCACCACCCCTGTGTACAGCTTGTACGCAGAGGCGGGTGAACCTTCACTGTCCAACCGCAGGCTGAAACTGTCTTTGAATTATTATATCCGACTGCTCTCCGAACCGCAGAATCCTGCCTATGACTGTGTCTTTGACCCTCCGTTCCAAAGTAAGTTTGAAAATAACCCGAAATGTATTCCGCCGTTTGGTCTTCGTATGCGGCCTCACGTGCGGAATGCAGGTCTAGACCTAGGAGTTGTGTCCGATTTTTCCAAGTTTCCGGATCAACCTCCGTGGACCTTTTTCACACCAGAGATTCGTTTCGATCTTGCAGCTTTTCGCAAAGAGTCTACCAGCTCTCTGGCGTACAAGGCATTGTATGCTGACCTCTGTTCCAAATTCCCATCCTGTCAAAAAGTTTTCACCGACGGTTCCAAGTCTGAAGATGGAGTGGCCTGTGCAGCCTACTGCCCTGGGGCTCCTTCTCAGATACTGTTGGAACATATTCATTCCGATGCTTCTGTCTATTCTGCTGAACTTACCGCTCTGGTTTTGGCTTTGAAGATAATCTCGCATTCTTCGAAGAGGGACTTTCTGGTTCTGTCGGATTCGCTGTCAGCTTTGGAGGCCATAGCTGGCCGCAACCTTCAGCATCCAGAACTTTTACTTTTTTTTGAACTTTTTAGTAATTTGAAGGCGGACGGTTACAACATTACTCTTGCTTGGGTTCCTGGTCATGTTGGCATCGGCGGGAACGAAATGGTTGATCGTTTAGCCAAGAATGCCACAAGAGAGAAACTGTCCAACGTTTATATCCCCTGCTCGGATGTGAAACCCAAAATTAACGATTATGTGAGAGACCTCTGGCAGGAGGATTGGAACACACAGACGAATAACAAACTCTTTCAGATCCGTCCAAACCTTAAGGACTTCCTCCCATCTACGTCGGGAGGTCGTAAAGAGGAAACGGTTCTGTGCCGGCTGCACACCAGCCATTCGTATTTTACCCATTCTTACCTTTTAAAGAGTGAAGAAGCTCCGTGGTGTATTCCATGTCATGCGCCACTCACAATGAAACATGTTCTTTTAGAGTGTTGGGACTTGCACGATGTGAGACACAAACATTTTACAGCGGAGTCCATGAAGATCCTGTTCAGGGATGTCCCGCCTGATGTGATCCTTGAGTTTTTGAGAGAGATTAACATTTTTCATCTGATTTAAGATTTTACGGAAGAAAGATTTTTAATACAATTTCTGGTGCGTTTCTAGACGATGTCATTTAATGAGATGTGTGAAAGTTGGGTTGTTTTTTTTTGTGTTTTTTTTAATGACTGGTGAGTTGATTTTAACGTGGTGACAGCCCTGATGTGGCCCTTTGCGGTCGGCTGGGCTATAAGCAACATTATCTTATCTTATCTCGCATACACACACACACACACACACACACACACACACACACACACACACACACACACACACACACACACAAATACACAAACACAGGTACACTCATCTGTGTATGTATTTATCTATAGACAGATATGTTGGATTAGAGATTATGGGTTATATTTGTATGTGTGAGAGAGGTTTTTTTTTAATTGGGGAGGGGGGGAGAAGGTAGATGTTTGTCATAGTACACCCCCAACACTGGCTGTTAACTGACTGGTCTCTGTGTTCTGGTTAAAACAGAGCCACCCCCAACAGAAGACATACAACCAGAAGGGCCCAAGGACCCCAGCACCGGAGAGGGTGCCGCCGTCATTCAGGAGGTTGGGTCAGAGGAGGAAGTACAATCGGCGCAGAAACCTGAACCTGCTCCAGCCGATCAGAAACCAAAACTGGTGGCCACAAACATTCTGTCTACCCAAGGTACTGCACCTAACAACACAGACACTGAGGACCTGGCACCGCGAGACAAAGTCAGGGATGTGGAGTCAGGCGATTCTGAACAGATAAAAGCAGGCGTGTCAGAAGATGCAGGTGAGACGGAAGCTTCTTTAACTCCAGTGGCTGATTCTGCGCAGACGGGATCCACAGAAGCTGACGAGGATGCCGAAGAAGCTGTTGAAGAGAAAGCGGAATCAGAGCCAGAGCACTCTAGGCCAGTCCTGATTCAAAAGGCATTTCCCTCGGCAGAGGCTGCATTGCGGGAAAAAGGCAACAACTTTTTCCGTACTGGCCAATATCCTGAAGCCATAGATGTGTATCAGAAGATCATCAACACACTGCAAAAAGGTCAGTCAGTGGTTTTGGGGAACTTGTTATGTGTTGGAATCACAGTTTTCAAGAAAATGCTGGTGTATGGTTGTTCGGTGTCATTCTTCATCTTTTGATGTAACGGTGATTGTTTGGAATTCATGACTATGCATGACAGCAACAACAAAAAGAAATAATATGGGAGGACGTATATATCTATGATCTGTACACTGAATTTGTTTAAAACATGCCAACTGCGGCTTTTTCTTTTATTGCCTTAGAATACATTTTACTGGTTTATAAACTAGTTTCTAGGCAGCTTGGTATCTCAGACATTGTTTTGAAAAAAATAAATGGTTAGGATCAAGTAACTTATACTGTAATGAGTATGTTATCTGCATTGGGGTGCAAGGGCTCTTTTTACAATCATAGTATGTAACCATTCAAAATTTTGTTCCAGTAATTCTTCTTTAATGTATGCATGTTTGTATGTAGTATATGTATCCCACCCATCCACACATTTCTGCAGTGTGTGTTTTTATTTTTTGCTTCTGAAAGACAGACGTTTATTCTTAGATTGTTTCTGTCCGTCTTTGGTCTTGACAAGGTTGGCACTGCACGTATGAGCATCCTTGCTCTCTGTTAGATACATTGGGTTGGTTTTTAAAATGTATTGCGTCAGAAATTGTTGGGAATTATGGAAGAAGGCAGAGATAGGGACAGAGTGCAAGCTTTCCTGCAAAGAAGGATGTGCTTTCAATATACAGACAAATACAAGTCTTGAAGGAGTTTAGTTTTAGTTTATTATTGAAGTCGAGCCAACGTCACAGAGACTTTTCAGGTCTGTCATATATGTATAGATATATGTACAACAATGTCACATACTTAACAGGTCAGATCATCTAAAAAGATGCCTTACAGCAGACAGCATCAGGCTGTGTTAAGAGTGCCAGACTTTCCCCTTGATTTCTCACTCCCAGATAAATAAATGAGTTGTATGGAATTAATGAAAAACATTTCAGTGCCACGAGAAGCACATAGCAAAGCTATATGGGCAAATAGACACTGCAGAATGGAATCGTAGAATCCACTCTGGACAAACCTGTCGTGTGTAATGAACAAAAAAATATACGAATTCCCAGAACAAAGACAGGAGAGTGGTAAAAAATGGCATGAAAATAGTAGACAACAGTAAAGAAAGACAAAAATGAGAAAGGCAAGGTAAAAGAGAGTGAGAGAACAGAGGAAATTGCTCGCACAGAAATTCTGGAAGAAGGAGCTGTATGTACTGAAAAAGCCCCAGGCATCCCCAGGGAGGAGTCTTGAAGGAAGGTGATCTTGTGTCTACAGTGGCTGATGATGGCAACAGTATTTTCAGGTTGTTCGAACAGCACAAAAGTTGTCGGTCTTTGACAGCAAAGTGATGACTTCCTATGTCATTTGGGATAACCACAAAAAGTGAATGAATGCATGAACATGGTCTTGCCTCACAGTATTCTCCGTTTTTATCCCAAGATCCTGACCATGTGGTGAACTTGTCTATTTTGGGATAACCACAAAAAGTGAATGAATGCATGAACATGGTGTTGCCTCACAGTATTCTCTGTTTTTCTCTCAAGATCCTGACCAGGTGGTGAACCTGTCACTGATCTACAGCAACCGGGCAGCGTGTCACCTGAAAATAGGGGACTGCCAAGCCGCCATCAAGGACTGCAACACCTCTCTGGAACTGGTGCCACATTCCATTAAACCTTTGCTGCGTAAAGCTGCAGCTTACGAGACTCTTGAGAGGTCAGTGGTGTATGGTGTGGTTTTACTGACCGTTTTTGAATAGACAAAGTATTGGTTTATGGAAGTCAGTGGTAGAGCGGAGGGGGAGGTTTTTGTTTTTGTTTTTTTTAAATGAATACAGCACTGATCTTCCATCTTATTCAGATGCATCCATCTTATGGCTTATAAGAAAATGCCAGCACATGGTAAATGCCAGAAAGGAGAAAAAGCAAGATGATACATTGATTCTCACTGAACAGTGTGGTAATCAGCATTCTCATCAATACACTGACAGATACCGCCAGGCCTATGTGGACTACAAACACGTTCTCAGCATTGACCCCTCCATTGAGCAAGCTCAGCAGGGATCTTCTCGCAGCCAGACGTACCTTACCAACACTCACGGGCACCGGTGGCGAGACAAGTTGGCTCCCTTGGTGCGAGTCAGCCCATGGGATGTACCAGTAATTGTGGACGAGGTAGGCCATTATGGATAATGGAGTGCAAGTGGTTGTGACTATAGCAGATATGTGTGTGTGGGTTGTGCTTTGTGCTGCATGTGGATGAAGATGCCTGGAATGGGGGTGAGGTGATAATTGATAGGTGCATGCATTCTTCTATCATACATTGTGAGTACCTGTCAGGTGCATTCTGTCTGTCCCCTGTTCTTGTTAATCATACATGTGCCTGTTTCCTGTCTGTTTCATTTTGTCTATTCTCTGTCCATGTTCTTTCATGTAACTGTGTTACCAAACCAGCTTTTGTCTGTCTGGCTTATGTTTTTGTACTGTCATACAGCTTTGTGTAAGTGTGTGTGTGTGTGTTCTGTCATTGTTATTGAACTTTGGTACATTTGCATCTTTTTAACTGTTCTTGGGTGTCTTTGTTCGTCTGCTGTTTCAAGAACCTTTGGTTCCTTTGTTACTGTTTGACCTCCAAAATGTGATGAACATTTTCTTTTTCTGTGGCAGCTCTTATCACTTTAAAGCTCTTTGTCCAGTAATGGTGTGCACTAATGCAAGCAGCTTCATGTTTTCAAAATTGTTTTTAAAAAGTTATTTATTAAGAAATATCATCATGCCAGTATCACTATACCCCCAAACTACTCAAATGGCTTGATTTTTACTCTTCGGTGGTGTATGTTGTAGTGGTGCATCTTGCTTGCCTGAACACACATAACAGCATGTGTTTTTGCTGTAGATGTGATTCTGTGAGTGCGCTCTTGCTTCAGATGTCATTTTCTAAATAAGTGATTAATTTATGTTCAGCTCTTTGAGGTGAAATCAGTGTTTAAGGTGCGCGCTGTGTTTCACCAATCTTCAAAAGGCAGCTAAGTGTGTTGGAAAAGCAAGAAGGTGTTTAAGTAGGTTTTGGAAATGCAAGAAGGTGTTTAAGTAGGTTCTTCCAATTGCATTTTGTGTGGTGTGTTTCAGAATGCCGCTGGTGAGAAGGTGTCCACACCACAGCTGACAAAAGTGTCTTCAAAGAATCCCAGTGCCCTCAAAGAAGTGCCATTATCAGATGCCACAGGTGCACAAGCACCAAGCCAAATACCTGTGACAAAGCCTAGCCCAGAGGAGCAGTTTGAAGCCACCAAAGCTGAGGGCAACAAACGTGTACAGAAGGTAGGAAGATCAGGGGAACAAACCAGCCACTGTGCTGCAGTGGTTAGCGTCTCATCCGCTTGCAGGCTGGGAGATTTGGGGCTTGTATGCCACTGGAAGCATTGAAATGTGATATTGTGTAGCTCCATCCAACTTCAGCTCAGACTTGTGTGTGCTGTGGGATCAAGGGGAAAGTGTAGACGCACACAGCCAAGTTTCATCCTCTTGGTGGATGGGTCTCTGAGATTTCTTGACCAGTTCTTTAGGTGTCTGTCAGTTTTGTTTGATGTCAAATACATTGTTAAAGGAAATGTAGAGAACAGCCCGGTCATGTACTGCTACACCAAAGTGGAAATCTGTAGCATCATCTTCATCTTCTCAGAATCTGTAGTCCTTCGAACCAAGTGATAGTGTAGCAAGTTATTACAATGTCCTGTTATATGATGTACTCCCAGACTTCTGATGCATAGACCGACACCAGCGTTAACTGTTGTATGAACAGACTGGATACCTCATTTCAACTCTAATATCTGGAAAACTGTTTTACCAGGAAGTGAAAAACTCCACAAGGTTATAACAAAATTAATTGTTTGCCAACATACCAACATTCCGTGTAATTTCATGTCTTCATGAGCTTCCGGTGCTTTGACATAGTTTTATTCCCTGTATGTAACTCTGTGTTTGAATGTAAACGGTGGCCTCAGTTTTGGTCCTGAGACTTCAGAAGTTTGGCATGTCATAGAGAAATTTGTCATTTTTAGCTCTGTCAGTTTTGTGAACTGTTACATACATAGTTTTGAAGTTAAACCATTTATAGTAAGTCAAGTCCAAGCCTATCTCAGGCGCAGGTCCATGGTGGTGTTTGGTGGCACCTGAGCAAGACTGAATTAGTTTTGTTCATGTGGGCTGTTGTTGGATGGGAATGCTGGTGCCCTCTGTAGGTGGACGCTTGCTTACTTTGAATTTGTGACTGACCAGTGATTGTCATGAGTGCAGGGCTTATATAGTAGCCCACCAAAGACTGGTGCACCAGGACAAAACCAGGTGTGGCTGTGTGTGAGGGAAACCAGAATGAGCAGTGTGAGAACAATGCCACTAAGGGGCCATGGAAGATTTGCCTGCAAAAAAGAAAGAAAAAAAGAAAATACACAACCCAACTAAGATTTGGAAACCAGTTGTATTGGTCAATGATTCGTAACTACTGATGATGTAGTGATTTTTATTCCTTCCCATGTACATCATTATCACAACTGTTTCCAGTGTAGAGTAGTATGATTTTATGCACTCGCGCATGCGCACACACACACACACACACACACACACATACAGACACACACATGCACACGCACACACACACACACACACACACACACACACCATGTACACATGCATCCACGCACGCACAATGCTTGCAAAAACACACACGCATGCACATAGGCATGCATGCACGCACACGTGCACAGGCATACATACACATGTGTACACCATACACATACACACATACTCTCTGTGAAACAACGTTTTGTCATTAAAGCATACCACATCCTAATTTTCGTAGACATATACCAGTTAGTGTTGAACACATTTTGATGTACGGCTGTACCAGTCAAAATGACTCAAAGGAAATTAACTGTGTGTGTTCTGCTGGTTTCTGCAGGGAGAATATGAGGCAGCAGTGAAGTGTTACTGTCAGTGTGTGAACTTATTCCCTGACCGAGCAGCAGTGTTCACCAACCGTGCCCTGTGCTACCTCAAGCTGAACCAAGTGAGCTGGCTTGAATTTACCACTTACTTTTAACTAGTTGAAGCCATACTATTTTGAACTCAGTAGTTGCAAAGTGAAGTGACTGCAGGCGGAGATCTAAACAAATCTTAAAAAGTCTTTAAGTAATACATCCGCTAAACGTGAACAAATGGATCACAAGACAAACACGTGTTTTGTCTTGTGATTCTTTTGTCCGTGTTTGGCAGATGCATTACTTAGATGTTTTAAGATTTGAGTACATTGCTTTTTTTTTAGGGTTTTTGTTTTGTTTGCTTGTCAGTCCTTCGAATGAGACTATAAACCGAGGTTCTGTGTGTGAACGCATGCATAACATCTTGCACACACGTAAAATCCCATCACCAACTTTCGGAAGAGTAGGCCAGTTTGGCCGTTGGTATGGATGACACGTTACACATAGCATGCACCCTGCGTGAGAAATGGAAAGAATGAAGGAAGTAAGGAAAATGAGTGATCGATATTGAACGATACTGAATGGATGACACGGGAAACGACTGAATGAAGCGCCAGCTGGCAGCTCTTCAGTCGGCACTACCCAGGTAGGCAGCCCGTTGTGTAAACGAGTGTGGATTGTAAAGCGCTTAGAGCTTGGTCTCTAGCCGAGAATAGGCCTATATAAGTTATTATTATTATTATTATATATTATTGTTTTAATTAAACAGGTCAGCAGATCTTGATGTCCCTTCTACAGGTACAGTTTTAGAGAGTTCTTACTCTGAAATGTCTTTTCCTATTTCCATATAGCAGCCTTTTAACTCAATCAAGTCACAGCCAAAATGGACCAGTTTGTCCCTTAGATCACAAAATTTTTGGCAATTTTTAAAAAATCATAAAGCGTCAACCACTTTACCTAGGAGCATGAAACATACACCATTGAATAGAAGAAGCAGTATGTTTATCAACAATGCTTACCTTCAGCTAGGAATCCACACCGTTCACATGATGTGAGTATTCCAAAATGATACACATTTGCAGAAAAACAAAAACTATTTGTGCACACTGTAATCCACTTCTTCATGCCCTCTATCCTCCCACACCAGTTCAGTTACACTTCTGAGCACTTGGTATGACCGACAGAGAATAGTATATTTATGACAACTGCATAAAACGCAAGAATTTGACCACAAAATGCTTGATCCACTCAAAATTGTGTGATCGTGTCCAAAATCGTGTGATCGTAGGAACTGAGAGTAGGACGATTCAAATCTGTATAAAACTTCTACAGAATACATGAAGAATGGTCTAAGGGAAGCAACTGCAAAAAAGGGCATTAAGCTGTCCCTAACACGAGATTTATTGCCCTTTAATATAAGGTGGTATGATTTAAACATCGTCAGACACTGTCGGAAGTATGTGTCTGACACACCTTCAAGCGATGTGAACAGTGTCAGAAACCCGCTTCTGACAAGACTCGATTGAGTTAAACATGCACAATGCTCAAACTCTTGACACATCAGAATCAAACAACCAGTCAAACATTGAATGTTCATCAGTGGAGACTTGGTTACACACCTGTGCAGCACTTCTCTAGTTAATGCAGCACTCCCCCCTTCATTGCTGTTCCAATCAACAAAGCTGAATGGTTAAAAAAAACTACAAACACCTGGAGTAATTGCAAAATATATTTCGCTTTATTTAAAGCTTCTTCAGCTGCTACCATGGACCGAACTGCAAGAAAGCAACACCGAACTTAAAACGTAAACAACTGAATTAAAATCACACAGTAGGCCTATTTAAAATGCACGGGTTTTTTCAATAAAGTTCAGTAGCTGAACATGATCGACAAACACAACCACACACCGTACCTGAGCGCTAACGCGTGCGCACATGTATATTTTCCTGAACGATAATGAAGGCAGGCCCGTGAATCACCGCGATAAATAAATAAAACTAAAAGAGAGGAGGGAAGAACTGGCGTGGAAAGGGTGGGGAGAGGGAGGGGGAAGAAATCAACGAAGCTGTGAGCTGAAACTTTGGTCAGCAGACACTCCAGCCAGGAAGAGGATCCGGAGCACACGATGAAAAAGAATTGGAACAGGGAATGCTTTGATATAATGGGCCATAGGATTTGAAGAGGAGCATAATTTGTTGGAGATATAACCGACATTTATTTGGCCAGTTATCAAGCCTGGACGATTCTCACCCAGTGTGTAACTAGATTCGTCTCAGTGATGTTGATGGAGGCACTTTGCATCGCAGCATGGAGCAAATGTAAACGTTTTTGGAGTTTGATGGAAGAGCTGAAGCAGTGCAAAAACTGTGAGGTAAATGCAGATACTCATGATTTGACGGCTGAACAGAGAAGACTCGGTAATATTTGTTAATGAGAATGTAACTTCAAAATGTGTATGATTGATTCTGTCATCTGTGGAAAGGCTGAAACTTGAAAGCAGTTTATTAGCTGGGATCTTTGACTTTATAGAGGTAGGTGTGTTATGTAATATATGTACGGTGAGCCTAAAGATTGATTTATGTATTTTGTAGGTAATAAAGTTTTCATATTCACATTATCAATTTTTCAAGGCTTGCATGTCAGTATAAAAGCTGAGCCACACAAAGATCCTGTGAATGCAGTCTTGAGAGTCATAGAGAGGGAGAATGCAAAGACAGTTCATTCTTCTTTACATAAATCATGCACAGCTGATTTGTCGGAAGTGAAGAGACATGGAAGAAAATGGGGTAAAAAGGTAGAGATAGCGAATGGTGTTTTTAGTGATATGAACAGTCTCTTCCCTGCCCTGCTCCTTTTTCTCCATATGCCTCATCCTCCTCTTTCTGTCTTCTCTCACTGTTTGTCTGATTGTATAGGACACAAGACACTTCAGTTTGTTAAAACTAGTCCGAAAAATCCTTTTCTTAGTATCTTTTATCATTAGAACATTGCTCGCTTGTTCACACGATGAAACACTATTTTATCAAGCGCATTCATTCTCTTCAGGCACAAGAAGCAGAGGACGACTGTACAACAGCACTTGCTCTGGAACCCAGCAATTTTAAAGCATGGTATCGACGCGCTCTGGCCAGAAAGGTAAAGTCTTATTTGTACACTCACGAAAGTGCAAGTATGGCTGCATAGACATGCATGTGCGTGCACACACACACACACACACACACACACACACACACACACACACACACACACACACACACACACCTGCAGAAAAGGCACTTTCTTCAGATGATGAAAACACATAGGACTGAAAAAGTTCTTCATACTCTACGTATGTTTTGAGGCTGTTGGGCTGAACGTACGTTTTGTGCCAGTGATGGCACACGAGTTGCATTGTTACATGATGTGCTGATGTTTCAGGCTCAAAAACATTACAAGGACAGCTACAAGACCTGCTGCAACTCCTGCGTCTGGAGCCAAACAATTCTGCAGCCAAGAAGGAGATGGAAGTGGTAAAAGGGCTGTACAAAAAGGTGTGTGTGTTTGTGTGTGTGTGTGTGTGTGTGTGTGTGTGTGTGTGTGGTGTGTGTGTGTGTGGCCCAAGTAGTTTTAATTATCCGCTGAGATCTTGAGAACATCAGGTTTGATGACCTTGATATGAAGGGGCTGTTCGGCGCATGGAACGACAGAAATAAGTTCGTGTCCGTCTGCCAAAGGCAAAGGGAAAGGGAAAAGAACGAGTGGGGTTAACAATGACGTCAATGGTGATGCTGGAGATATCTGCGTCACGAGTTGTAGAACTCCTCGTTCCAGTTCTTGGAGCTGCATTAAAGAAAACTGTGGATGTCTGTATTAAGGAGGTGGTTACAGAACTGTCAGAAAAGTGTCTGAAAAACTCAGATGTATTTCAAGAAGGCTCAGCAGGGACATCGTTTGCTGCGATAACGAGCAGGAATAGGCTGGATCAATATCAGCGAAGGGAAACCATGAGAATCAATGGACTCAAAGAAGAGGAGAACGAAGATCTGGTGGAAAAAGTGATGGAGTTGGGGAAGAAAGTTGGGTAGATCTAGAAGTCAAGGATATATCTGTTGTGCATAGAACCGGCCTAAAAAACAAGAAAGCCCCAAGACCAGTGCTGGTGAGTTCACTCACGAAGAAGCAAGGCGAACCTCATGATGAGAAGAGAGATCTGCGCAAACATGACATGAAAGGAGTTTACCTGAACGACGAACTGACACCCCTACGCTTCAAATATTCAAAATTTGTAAGGCAGCACCTGGTGTGGACAGGTATCCACTACCCATGATGGCAAAATTGTTTGTCAGTTTGAAGGCCGCCCCTGGAGGAACAGCAGTGGCAGTGCGGGATCTTCCGGCAGCAACGCGGTGTACGTAGAGTCACCTGACGACCTTTTCCGATCGGTGTGACGAAGGTAGACTACACGGCGCTTGGGCTTCAGCATTTCATCTACACCAGCTAGGGTTTGCCGGAGGTCGTGGTGATTCATCTAACTCATGTGTAGTCTCAACGTTATGTGCTTGTAGCAGTACTCATTCTTCATCTTGTCTATGTGTTGGCAATTGTTTCTATTCTTCCAATCAATCTTCTGATGAGCGATCATCTAGTGCGGTAACTTCAACTGTGAATCCCTTTTGCTTTCAAGCTTGCGTTCTAATTGTGATGTTAACGATGACTATGTCTTGATATGGATGTGGATCACACTGTTCGCCATGATCGTGAGCTGGCTTTTGTATCTTTAAATGTGTGTGGATTGCGTTCCCGTCTCCAGTGTTTGGAATTTGGAACTATATTCAACTATTCGACATTGCCGTTTTCCTTGAGACTAAAACTGATGACCAAGATGCTTTATTTATCTCTGATTGCTTCAGTGACTGGGATATACATTAAACGTTTTAACATGAAAATGCCTGTCTAATCGACGTTCTGGTGGTATTGGAATAGCCATCAAAAGCAAGCTATCTACGTGTGTGGAGATTTTACCTTATTCTGGTGGATGTGTGGCTTGGTGTCTATTAAAAAGATCATTGTCAGGTTATGATAAAGACTGTCTGATTGGTGGCGTATACATCCCTCCCGAAAGTTCAGTTTATAGCAATGTTGAACTGTTTGATGTGATTGAAACGGAATTGCTATCATTACAAGATAAATATAAGGATGTTATGTTTTGTGTTGGGCGATTTTAATGCTATATACCAAAAGTATGAATGATTTTATTGATATGAATCAGTTCACTCATCTGTGTTCTCCGATGTTCTCTATGATATGAGCGAAGATAATTTCCAACCTTGTCAAAGATCATCTCAAGATAAGCAGAGGCCTAATAACTATGGTTATCGTCTCTTAGATTTATGTAATCACTGTCAATATACATTTTTAAACGGAAGAATTGGTTCAGATGCTGGTATTGGAACATGCACATGTAAAGGAAGCACAGTTGTTGATTATATCATTGGTTCTAGATATTTGATGGAAAATGCAAGTAAGTTTAAAAGTTGATGTTTTGATGCTTGTTCTCTGATGTGCATTGCCCATTATGCCTGTCTCTTCCAGTTAAAACCTGTTTTGTTTCCAATGAACCTAAGGTACTAACACTCTCTGCATCAAAGGTATGATGGTGCAGAGATTAGAAAGATGGATAACAACAGATTAATGAATATAAAGAACATTTAGCAAATTAACAATGTTGATGAAATTGTAACTTTATTTGAGCAAGGCACAATATCAATCAGTGAAATGAATAAGCGTTTTCCGTCAATTCTTGTTGATTCAGCGAAGGATACATTTGGTACTTACCTAATACTTACAATAATAGATATTCAACGAGCAAATCAAAGCTGGTTTGATAAGGAGTGTAAGGTTTCTCGAAGCCAGTACTTTAAAGCAAAGCATAAAGTTAAATGTTCAAATACTGTGCCTAATCTAAATAATCTTGCTGCTAAAAGCAAAGAATATAAAAATGTTTTGAGACGATCTGAAAGAAGAGCAACGAGAAAATGGCATAGAGAATTGCGAGCTTAAAAACTAGAAATCCAAGGGATTATTGGAGGAAAATTAAAGGCAAAAAAGCTCATCATGTCCTATACCTCTTGAAGAGCTTAAAAATCATTTCCAGTCCCTTAATCAAAATACTGATGAATGATATAAATTTTTAGTAATGAAGTATCTGAAGGAAATATCAATCTAGACATTTTAAATGATTCAATTACTGAGGATGAAATTGAAAGAGTCATTAAATGTTTAAAGAATAATAAAGCAGCAGGAGTTGATTTAGTAAGGAATGAATATATAAAGAATAGTGTTCCTTATATGACAAAGTTTTATTGTTTATTGTTTAATCGTGTTTTGGATTCTGGTATTATACCAGAAGATTGGTGACAGGGTAATTGTACCACTCTATAAAGGCAAAGGAGATCAACAAGACTGCAATAACTACAGAGGGAAACACTGTTAAGTTGTGTAGGCAAATTATTCACGTCAATTCTAAATAGCAGACTTACTTATTTTGTTGAAATGAATGGACTTATATTCAGAAAACCAAGCAGGTTTTAGACGCATGCATTCAACGCTTGACCATGCTTTTGTTCTTAAATCATTGATGACATGTTTGCAATCAACAATGGAAAATATACTGTGCTTTTATTGATTACAGAAAGCATTTGATTCTATTTGAGACATGCTTTATGGCACAAACTGTTGATCAAGGCATATCTGGGAAAATTCTGCACGTTGTAATCAATATGTATGATCAAATAAAATCGTGCATTTTTTCTAAATGGTCAAAAATCAGAGTTCTTTGGCAGTTTTTAGGGGAGTTCGTCAAGGAGAAAACCTTTCACCCTTATTGTTTTCATTATTTTTTAAATGATCTACAACAGTTCCTTATTGACAATAACTGTTCTACTCTAGAATATGATTATAACGCAAGAGTTAAAACTTGAACAGTTTATTAAATTGCTTGTATTATTATATGCTGATGATACAATTTTAACTGGCAAATTCTAAATCAGCTTTGCAAAAAGAACTTAATGCCTTACACAATATTGCATGCAATGGCAATTAGAAGTAAATCCAATAGAAAACAAAAATAGTTGTCTTTCATGGTCGAAATAGTATGCGTGAAATTTTTTTCTTTGGGAATGAAAAAATAGAGGTTCTTAATTCAATTAAATACTTAGGCATCGAGTTCAGCAGAACAGGTTCGTTTTACAAAGCAAAAAAATGTGCTTATAATCAGCTGTCAAGGCAATGTTTTCATTATTACAAATTGCAAGAAGCAGAAATTGCCAATTGATGTTTGCATACAATTATTTTATTCCATAGTTGTACCTGTGTTGTTGTATGGTTGTGAAATTTGGGGTTATGAAAATGTTGATATATTAGAAAAGTTACAGTTACGTTTTTTAAAGTATTTATTTAGATTAAATAAAACTACAATGACTTCAATGATTTATGGTGAAACCGGAATCTATCCTTATCTGTACTGATTAAAGTAAGAATGATAAGGTTCTGGCTAACTTAGTTGTTCCTGATTCTAAGAAGTATTCAAACAAAGTATATAATATCTTACATGAACTATATACAAAAGGAATTTTCGTTTCAACCATGGCTTAGTTATGTTAAAAGCATTTTATTTGAAACTGGTTTTGATTGTGTTTGGGAATCTCATTCATTCACAAACAGAAATAACTTATGTAAGTTGTTAAAAGGAGTTGCAAAATAATTATGCTCGTGATTGGCGCAGTTCTCTTGAAAACAGCAACAAGTGTGTATTCTATAAAAGTATAAAGACTGCTTTGGAAAAGAACATTATATTTCTACCTTACCAATATTTATGTTATACCTTTATTCAAATTTAGATGTATAACCATAAATTGCAATTGAAATTGGAAGACACCATAATGTTCCAAGAGAATTGCGTATTGTCGTAACTGTGAAATGGGTGAAATGGAGATGAATTCCATTGCATCATGGAATGTCCAAAATATAATGAACTTCGTGAAAAATTCATCCCTAAAAAATATCTAAAACCAAAGTCTGTTTTCAACTTTGTAATTTATTTCAAAAGGAAGACGCATTGTTTGAATATTAGTAAGTTTCTAAAAAATGGGAAGATTGTTTAATGAGATCGTTACAGTTCACCAGAATCAGCATTTCGCAACTATGTTCACACATGTTCTGAGTGAGTTTCGTATTTCTCTTTGTTACATTTGTATCCTCCATGCCCCAGCAGGGTGTCAAAGGATTAAATTTGAATTGAATTGAATTGAATTGAATTGAATGTAGATTTGTGAATGTGTGTAAAATGTGTGTGTATGTAGATTTGTGAATGTATGTAAAGTGTGTGTGTGTGCCTTTATTTCTTGTCACCCCCGCCCCCCCCCCTCCCCCCTTCCCTTTCTCAGTTCTGAATTGAGCAATCAGTCTCTCTCTCTCTCTCTCTCTCTCTCTCTCTCACTCTCTCTCTCCTCTCTCTCTCCTCCCTCTCTCTCTTCTCTCTCCTCTCTCCCTCTCTCCCTCTCTCTCTATAACAAATCCAAGGTTTGTATGTTAACAGAATTTTAAGCCTGCAAAGTTTCATTTGGCAAGTTCCCCTTTTCCCTCTCTTTCCTTTGCACCATAAGAAAGAATGATGTTGTAGTCTTTGTGGATTTGTGTAAGTTTTGTTTTGCTTATTTAAAACTAACAAAAGGCGAACAAAAACAAGTGAAAAAAAAAAGTTCAATGTGTGTGAAACAAACAATTTTCAGCACAACGTTTGTCTGCCGTATTGAATTTTGGAAACAGAAGCTCAGCAGAAGTGTAAATGTCTCAGAAATGGAGTATCCAGTTTAACAGCAGATTGAAAGATAAAGGTGATGTAAGTGGGATAAAGATGAGGTGATGTAAGTGGATAAAGGTGATGCGAGTGGATAAAGGTGATGCAAGTGGGATAAAGGTGACTTAACTGAGATATGGGTGATGTAAGTGGGATAAAAAGGTGATGCAAGTGGGTTAAAGGTGATGCAAGTGAGATAAAGTGACTTAAGTGAGATATGGGTGATGTAAGTGGGATAAAAAGGTGATGAAAGTGGATAAAGGTGATGCAAGTGGGATAAAGGTGATGGAAGTGGGATAAAAAGGTGACTTAAGTGAGATATGGGGTGATGTAAGTGGGATAAAGGTGATGGAAGTGGGATAAAAAGGTGATGGAAGTGGGATAAAAAGGTGATGCAAGTGGGTTAAATGGTGATGGAAGTGGGATAAAGGTGACTTAAGTGAGATATGGGTGATGTAATGGGATAAAAAGGTGATTGGAAGGGATAAAAAGGTGATGCAAGTGGGATAAAAAAGGTGATGGAAGTGGGATAAAAAGGTGATGCAAGTGGGATAAAGGTGATGGAAGTGGGATAAAAAGTGATGGAAGTGGGATAAAAAGGTGATGCAAGTGGGATAAAGGTGATGGAAGTGGGATAAAGGTGATGCAAGTGGGATAAAAAGGTGATGCAAGTGGGATAAAGGTGATGGAAGTGGATAAAGGTGATGGAAGTGGGATAAAGATGAGGTGATGTAAGTGGAATAAAGGTGATGCAAGTGGGTTAAAGGTGATGCCAGTGGATAAAGGTGATTTAAGTGAGATATGGGTGTAATGGGATAAGGTGATGGAAGTTGGATAGGGTGAAGGAAGTGGGAAGTGAGAAAGTGGGATAAAGGTGATGGAAGTGGGGTAAAGGTGATGGAAGTGGGATAAAGGTGAAGGAAGTAGTGGAATAAAGGTGATGAAGTGGGATTAAAGGTGATGACAGTGGGATAAAGGTGTTAATGATAAATGGGATAGTGATGAAGTGATGGTAAGAAGTGGATAAAAGTGATGTAAGTGGATAAAGGTGATGAAATGGGATAAAGGTGATGGTAAGTGGGATAAAGGTGAAGAAGTGGGATAAAGGTGTGATGTAGAGTGGGATAAAGGTGATGTAAATGGAATGAAGTGATGATAAAGTGGTAGGATAAAGGTGTATGTAAGTGGAATATAAAGGTGATGTAAATGGGATAAAGGTGTAGATGGTAAGTGAGTGGATATAAAGTGATAGTAAATGGAATAAAGGTGATGTAGATGGAGATAAAGGGTGATGTAAAGTGGAATGGAAGATGATTAAGTGGGATAAAGGTGATGTAATGAGGAAATGAAAGGTGATGTAAGAAAGGATGTAGGGATAAAGGAGATGTAAGTGGGATAAAGGTGATGTAAGTGGGATGAAGATGCAACCCACTTTCATTTCAAAATAAAAAGGAGAAAATTTGTATGAATTACTGCTTGTCAGTACCATTCTCTGCTGTATTATCAAACACTTCCTGCAAAATAAAACGCAGAAACTCACCCGCCAGTTTTGCCAAATTTATGACACTGAATATATTAAAAGGAAAAGAGAACAAAGAAAACATGGCAAGACTCATCATCAGGTCAGTCATGACATATCTAAAACTCTAGCTCACAGACAGTGTTCCCAATGTACATTATGCTGACATTCCATGGCAGAAGATATATACAGGCATTGCTGTGTGAAAAAAAAAAAAAAGAAGAAGAAGAAGAAAACAGCAATAACTTTTCTGTTTGTAATATTGTCTTGGATTTGGTGGAGGTTTTGCCATGAGCAAGTTTCCCGTTGGACAGTCACCTTTTGCCATGAGCTGCACAGAGTAAGTTGAAGTGAAGGAAGAAATATCAGTAGCAAACTTCCAACCTCCAAGCCATCACATTTGTCACTGATCACAACACTGATGACAGACAAATAGTTGACCGCTTTTCTAAAGCTTTGCTGTTTTGACGATATTGGTAAACTGTGGAAGTTACCAGTGATAATTGCTTTGCCTTAACAGACATTTGTGGAAATTGCTTTATAACAATATAAAGTGACGGTCAATCTGTACACAATTCAATGCAGTAAAAATATAGTACAGTGAAAATGTGAGGGTTGACACTTCTGTTGTACACTGATGGATTAATATTCATGGTATGCATTTTGTGCCTGTGAAGTGCAAGGTTTGGGTCAGTTTGCAGTAATTTGTTGTGAAACAGTTGAGTGGATAACGTATTCATGTTACGTGATGTGCTTGCTGTTCTATGGAGCCTTGGATCTTACTCCTCATATCACTTGCAGCATTACAAATTAGTGTTATGCCCCTCTGTTTAAAAAAAAAAATGAATACCAGTGGTGTTTAAAAGTTTGTAAGGTATTTGAGATTAATTGCCCCATAAACATGCAAAGTGCTGCAGTACAGGATGCTGTTGTGAGTCGTGTGTGCCTGTCAGTCTGATCACAAGATCACAAGAAGCAGGGTCCAGAGTCATGGAATTTGAACAAGTTATTTTCCTGGGATGGAAAGTCATAAAATTGATGCTGTGGTCCAAGTTACAGAAAAGTCATGAAATCAAAAAATAAAGGCTTCAAGAAACACATGCTTGGTTTGGCTGTGCATGCTGTCAGTATGAAAAAATTCAAATGAATCCATCGCTGAAATTGCCATTTTTAGTATTTTGATTACAGTAGGAATACATTTAGTGTGTGAAGATAGCTAAGTATGCTCTTTGGCATTTTTCATGTGTGGACCAGTAACAGGGAAAAATCATGGAATTTTGAACATGTCACCCATTAAGGACTGTATAGGAACACAGTTGACCATTCAGATTTAGAGAGTTGTTTGAAGAGTCAAGTATTGCATGTTATTCATTGCTGAGGCCCATTTGTGTAAATCTGGTGAAGTGTTGGAAAAGAAACTGTTCTCAAGCAAGTTAAAAACTAGTGGGGACACAATTTTCATCCGTATAGGGAAGGTTTGAGCATGCAGGGTTTGTATCCCCATCTCACAAAATACTTTCATATAGAATTATGCTGTTTCCTTTTTCTCTGTTGTGTCCACATATCAACATGCTTGCACTCATACACATCAAGGGATCGCTCACACCCTCTCACACTCATGTTACATACACATGCACGCATGCATACACACACCCATATACAGATGAGATGCATACACAGGTATCAAAGGCTTACCAACAGGCAGAATAAAAGTCAGTCAGCCAGTAGAAGCCTTTTGTCCCTGAGATCAAAAGGAGTGAAACTGGAAAGCTCAGTTTTCTGTACAGTTTTGGTTGCTGTTCACAGGAGTATGACCAGCTGAAGGCCCAGCCCTCTGCCACTGACAAGAAGAAAACAGTTGAGCCAGAGAAGAAACGAAAGCGGATGAAGATAGAGGAGGTAGATGATGACTCTGGCACGGAGGAAAAACCTCAGCCAGTGTCCGCTTCAAAGTCGAAATCGTCAGGTGAAGTCTCAGTTCTTTCTAAGATAGTATCTGTGTAGATAGATTCTTTCTCCTAATAGATTCAGAGCTTGTTTTTACCAGCCCTTCAGGTAAAAGAAATTACGTCTTCACTGCATAGTTTGATTCTTGTGCTATTCAGAAAGTTGAAAGTGAAGTTGTACTGGAAAAAACAACCTTGTTTGTAATTGAAAGAGTTTTATGAAAGGAGTGATACAAATATTTGGTTCGTTTTTTTCATCTTTCTTTGTTGATACTTTTTATAGGATGGTTCAAAATTAAATGAAAATCCTGAAAAGTAATAGTCAGTGGATTTAGACGGCAATTAGTTGCTTTTTTATGCATTTTGTCAATACACAGGTGTTACGAAGAAAAGTTCATCATCCACTCCGTCACACTCAGGAAATGCAACAAAAGCCACCACCTCACCCCCACCAGCACAGGCCACCCCAGCCACAGACTCCAAGCACACCAACGCCAGAACTCCAGAGTCCAGAAAACTGGGCCGGGGCAAATCGAAAAAGGGAAGCGTGAAAGAGACCAGCGTGGGTTTGCCAGTCACGCCGCCCAGCACCCCCAAGTTGCAAGGGAAGATTACTCCATTTGAGTTCATACAGCACTGGAACTCGCTGAAACAAGCCAAGGAGATTCAGCCATACGTTCAGCTGCTGGAGCAGATTTCCCCAGACGATCTCCCTGGAGGTGAGTTTTGGACTGATGTATGGAGACGTCCTTGTCATGTTCACAGATCACAGCAGAAGTTATCGGTTAAATTTGTACTTTGGTGGACCAACAGGTATGAAAGTAAAGCTTCATGAAATGGAGAAAAAAATTCAAATCTTCATGAAATGGATTATAAAAAAAAAAAATCAAAGTACCTTGGATTTTTTACTATGCGTAAATATCAAATTAATGTGGAATTTAAGACTCTATTGCTTGTCAGTGAAATCTGTATTTTCAATGGAAAAACAGGGTTCCGTGAAACATTTTTTCCTCCGCACTCCGTCGTTGATCAGTTCTAAGTGAACGCATGTTGTGTGTGTTGGTTTGAGAAGTATGATCTAAGTGTGTGTATTCATGTATTGTTGATCTGTTCAGATGCAATGTTTAACGTGTGTCATTGTTGACATGTGTTTTCAGTGATAAGCAACAAGCTAGATGGCCACATGCTGCAGATCATCACACGCTGTGCCGCTCATGACGCTCAGACAGGTGAGAAGTTAGCACCGCAGCATTGCCTTGTAGTGTGGTGGAGCTGTGATAGGACAGCTTAATTCATAAGTAGATTTGAATAAATTTTTTAAAAGACTGGTTCTGACAGGTGAGAATTCACCACAGCAGAAGCATTGCCTCATCTGAGGCTGAGCCATGATATGATAGCTTAATTCATAAGCCAAGTTTTGAGAAAAGACTGTGGCTAAAATAATTCTTTATTATCATTGTTGTCCCACAACATTGGATTGTAGGGATGTGGTGATAGATGCACGGATAGTCGTAGCTCACCACATCCTTCCCTCCCAAGTCATGGGTAACCAGTCCAGTTCTTTTTTTTTTTTTTTTTTTTTTTTTGGCTGTCCCATCTTCTTCTGTGCCACCTCAGTGGCAATGCACCCACGCCGCTCATTCCAACACTTCGTCCATAGCCACAGCCCGGTCTGGCCCACCACAGCCCCAGCGCCAGCAATCCACAGGAAGCGGTCAATGTCAAGTCATCAAGAGGCAACCCACCGGAGGAGACACTGCAGTGCTGCCCAGTCACTTCAGTGGTGTTCAGTGGCACTTGTCCTGATCCAGCATACGAGGACACCACCTGCTAAGCCCCCTACTGACAAGAATAGCTCAGTTCTTTATGTTATCTATGCAGGACATCTTCAGTCTGCCTGTGACATATCCACCTTCTACTGTGCCCTGTAGATTGGTCTTAGGGAGTCTGGGCGAGATCCACGTCTGTTGTAACATCCAAGTTTTCATCGCTTAACTGCCACAAGGAGAGATGCATGTTTACTTCTGTGTCTGTTGACTAGCTGTCTCCTGTAGACATTTGTTTTATTTGCCTTGTATGCATTATAGAGAGAATTCATCAGAAGCATTGATTCTTGAATGTCTGGATTTGTCATTCAAGACCTGCCATCATAACAGACGAGAATGGAAAAAACATTTTGTTGTTGTGTGTCTCCTTCATCCTCCCCTCCTTTTCAGTTTGCTTCTCACTGTTTCTTCTTCTCGTCTTGTTGGTCTGGTTTTGTCATTGTATCAAAAACCTGCAGCATAATGTGTCTGGTAGATATTTATCTTGTGTATAGAATTTAGCAAAATGGTCTGACAATGTGCAGACTAAATACCATATGATATAGGTTGTCTTATTATTTCCTTCCTTGACAATTATGAAAAATTATGTCTGTGCATTTGTGTATGGTTTTTTGCCTGATTTTCAGTACAGATAAATTGATCATAATGTCATTTGCCCATTTGTAGTATCGTCCATATCGAAACATGTGAGAATAAAGGAAATAAAATTGTTTATTGTGCAGATCACATTTATAAAACTGTTGCAGCTGCTAATGGTCTTCAATGTGCATTTCAATAGAGTGTATATGTGTAAGCTGAAAAAAGACATGTAAACCTCTTGCACCATTCTTTATTCTGTGACTTGCACAGGTGAGGTGGAAAGAGCGTACAGCATCCTACGTAATATACGACATGTGCCGCGATTCTCTACTGTGGTCATGTTTTTGTCCAACAAGGAGAAACAAGGTACGTGCAGTGTCGCTTGATTCTGACCTACACAGAGCTGTGTGTTGTGATGATGATGGAGTATATGTTAGCACATGGAGGAGACTGGCTTGCAGAACGCTTATATGAGAACTGGAATGGTTGAAAAATTGTAGCGCCTGATGGCAGACATGAACAACTAGAGTATCTTTTATTTGAAGAGGCATAGCTAGCTGACAGCTTAAGCGAGGAAGATAGGTGGGAGAGGAAATTGCCTATCTGGATGTTGGAGGGGCAGTCCTGGGGAACCGAGTTATCAGCACCAGGCTACCCATTTCTCCCACCGGTAATTGTAGAGGGACTCGTGCCGGCTCTGCGAGATGCCGAGGCTAAGTCCCCTCAATCCCTGAGAGGCCCCTGCCCCGGCTAGTGTGTCCAGGACGGACTGGGGCCTGTCCGCGTGGGGAGTGGATGAAGATGTTCGCAGTTGGGCTGGCATAGCAGCCACGCGTGTAGGCGAAGCATCTTGGGATTGGAGTGAGGGAGACCCGAACGGGGTTGTCTCAACATGTCCCACCGAGGGCAGAGCCGTAGAGGTGGAACGTGAGTGAGGGACTTGAGGTCTGGGAACCAAGACTGGGTCGGCCACCACGGGGTTATGAGGATCAGCCTGGGTTTCTCCAGCCTCGCTTTCCTGTTCACCTTGTGTAGGATGGGAAAGGCGTATGCCAGTAGGCCCGTCCAGGGGAGGGAGAGCGCATCGACTGCGTAAGCCTGAGGGTCCGGGACGGGGGAGACGTACAGGGGCAGGCGGTGGTTGAACCTGGTGGCAAACGGGTCTATCATGGGAACAAACCAATGTTCCCACACCACAGACAGGGTTAGTCTGTTGAGGGTCCACTCTGTGTGGAGTAGAGACTTCGACCGGCTGAGGGAATCCGCCAGGATGTTGCGGGTTCCTGCTATGTGTCTCGCGCGGAGGGTGATCCCCCGCGCGTGACACCAGCGAAGGAGGGCCTCTGTTCTGAGGGAGAGGCTGATGGAGCGTGCCCCCCCCCCCCCCCCCCCCCCCCCCCCCCTTTGTTGACATAACAAGCTACCGACGTGTTGTCCGTGAGAAGGAGAACATGTCGGTGTGCGACCTTGTGCTGGAAGTGGAGAAGGGCTAGCCTGACCGCTTCCAGCTCCAAGATGTTGATGTGAAGGTGGGCAGTCTGTGAGTCCCACTCCCCTGAGGTATGACCGTCCTCCAAGTGGGCCCCCCAGCCCAGGTTTGAGGCGTCTGTGTACAGTTCCAGGGGTTGGGTTGGGAGGGAGATGGGGACCCCGGTTGAGAGAGTGCCCGGAGTGAGCCACTCCTCTATCGCCGAAAGAAACCAGTGACCGAGGGGAATGACCTGGTCCCAGCGGTCGGAGGTCTGCGACCAACGTCGACGGAACTCCCTCTGAAGTTGGCGTTTGGGGACTAGCCCAGGGGAATGAGGGGAGACAGGGACTCCATCATTCCTATGAGGGAGGACAGGTTTCTGGCCGAGGTGTGGGGTGCCTGTGATAGGCGGGAGATGAGGTCCAGTATGCGTGTGGACCTCTCCGGGGTCGGGGAGACTATCATGGAGATAGTATCGAAACTCATCCCCAGGAAGGCGAACCTCTGGCTGGGAGTGAGTTCGCACTTCTTGGGGTTGGTGACAAACCCCAGTGTGGAGCAAAGACTCAGGAGGCGGGTGGTGTGGGCTTGGCACTGGGCCCGGGAGGAGGCCAAGACGAGCCAGTCATCCAGGTAGACTAGGAGGCGGATGTCCTCCTGCCTGGCTAGGGAAGCCATCTCCTTGACAACCTTCGTGAAGAGGAAGGGTGCCAGTGAGAGGCCGAATGGGAGGGCCCTGAACTGGAACACTCGGCCCTGCCAGACGAACCGTAGGAATCGTCTGTGGGCCGGGTTGAATCAGGATCTGAAAGTACGCGTCTTTCAGGTCTATGGAAGTGGCCCAGTCGAGATGATGGATAGAGTCCCGGATCTGGTGGGGGTGTCCATCTTGAATTTGACGGGCCTGAGGAACTTGTTGAGGGGGGATAGGTCTAGGATGGGCCTCCATCCTCCTGAGGGTTTTGGGATCACGAATAGGTGAGAGTAGAAGCCGGGGTTGGGGTGGGACACCTCTGTGATGGCGCCTTTTTGGAGGAGCTCTTGGACCTCCACGTGGAGCGCCTCTGCTTGAGCGGGGGGAGGGTTGGGCGAAGGAGGGGGAGTGTGCATGAGGGGGGGTCGCTCGTGGATCCAAGGGAGACGATACCCCTCCCGTAGCACCGCCACTACCCAGGGGCTGAGGCCCATACGTCTCCACCGGTGGGCGTGCCGGGAGAAGGCTGCCCGCCAGGGGGGGCGGGACGTGGGCAGAGGAGAGGGCGAACGGGCGTGTGGGGGTGCCGCCCGATCGGAGTCTCCCTCGGGTTGCGGCCCCAGTCATCTCCGGGGGCGAGACTGTTGGCCAAACCGAAAATTTCGCAGCTGTGCTTTCGGTTTGGGCCTGAGGGGAAGATTGGGACGCTTAGCGGGCCGTGCGGTGTTGGAAGGCGATTGCCTGGGGTAGGGTTTGGGCCTGGGGAAGGACCTATGGGGGGGTCTAGCAGGGCGCGGCAGTGGCCTGGGCGCAAAGGATGCCGCCTGCTTGCGTTCCTCGACTGCTTGTGTTATCACGTCAGTCGAGTATTCGCCGAACAGCGAGTGGTCCTGGCCCGGGACTTACCGCAGGGCTGCCTTAAGCGCAGGGGAGAGAAAGGTCCGTGCCAGCACGGCATCTCTGGCCACCAACAAACAGTTGAAGTGGCTCGTAGCTGCGCTGTCCGCCGCAGCCGAAAGATGATGCGAAATCCTGTTGACCAGGTGTCGCATAAAGGGGTCGCTAAACAAGCGAGAATCATTCTCCTGGTACGCCTCGGAGTCCAGGTCCGAAGGCCCAGGGGCGGCACCATCGTCCTCCGGCCATAGAGCCTCCAGTTGCTGTAGGAGCATACCTAAGTAGGTATGTCCCCCGTGGTGTGGAGGATGCCCATCCTGGCTGTTCGGTCCCATTCCTTTAAATTCTTAAAAGAGATGGTGCCCGACGTAGGGGGGGGCAGGTGGGGGATCAACCGACGGTCGGACTGTGAAATGCCCATCTCCCTGGTAACCGGGTTGTCGGTGAACAGGGAGGCGACCGAGGGTTTCTTGCGGTCCCCAAGGAGGGTACCGACTTGGGCTGCATTAGGTGCTGAGAGGGGTCCCTGTCCTGGAGGGGGGACGGCCTGCGCACCCATGGCGCGAGTAGCCGGTCCTTCCCAGAGTGAGGTGAGTGACAGGGGGGCGACGATCCTTGGTTTGGACCGCTGGGGCCGGGGGGGGCCCGGTGAAGAGGGAGAGGGAGAGGACTTCGTCGGCGGGTGCGGCCTCCCTCCTAACGAGGTCTGGGCGCCACCGTTCCACCGTGCGGACATCATACAATGAGGTGGAGGCTAGGTCCTCCTCATCGTCCGCCTCAGGGAGGTAAAGGTCCTGGCAGGGTTCGGAGCACCCCTCGTCGGGAGGACCGTCAAGGGGTACTTGCGGTGTCTCCCAGGTGGGCTCTATGATCGGCGGACGGGACCTCATCCCGCCGATCGGACAGCGCCCGAGGAGGGGGACCAAGGTCGACCCAGGCAAGCGTTGCCGGGTGCCACATGCGACCATACAGTTGGTCGTGCTGGGTGTTGGCGTTTAGCCACTGGTCTCTCTCGGGGGGCATAGAGCCACCGGTCCCCGGGGAGGAAAACGGGCTGTGGCGGCCCTTGGGTGTCGGCAGAAGTTCCCCGGGGACCCGGGTAACCTGAGCCACCATTGTGGGGGTAACGAGAGGCAGTGGCCTGTCCTCCCCGCACAGGTCCGTGCACTGCACCTTGCACGTCCTTTGGTGGGGGCCTGTGAGGGCCGATCTGCTACGGAGGAGGATGCGGAAGCCGACCTCCAACCCGCGAACGTGCGGATTGGTCAGGATGCGGTCCCGTGTCCCCCCCCCCAGGGATAGGTCAGGTTACCCGCGGTCCCGGTGGTAGATCCTCCCCCCGGAGGAGCGGGACCGTGGACGTTGCCCCAAACGGGGACCCGAAAAGGTCTGATCCCCAACGTCCGATTACCCCTAGGGGAGAAGGTGATGGTCGATTAAGGTGGGTCGACCTTCCTTGTGCGAACCCACGACCGCGCTGATGGCGCGATGTGACCGCACGCCCAGAATTATGGACACCACCGAGGTCGTGCGTCGGGGTGACCATAACCCTGCATCCGGAGTCTAAGCGCTCCTCGGGCTCAGGTGTTGGCTGCACCTGTGCCCGGTGTGGCAGAGCGCTGTGAGTGCACGTGTCGATTTCGGGGGAAAAATGGACCTGTGACTCACCAAGGCGAGTGACGGATGGCGATTCCATACCAGACCCGTCACCCTGCTGGTCCGCGGCTCGGCATGATTCCCCAGGGACCGAGGGTCGCGCGACTCAGCATGATAGAGAGAGGTCTCCGAACGCGTCCGGGGGCGAGAGGGCAAGCTGGCCGATGGAGAGGAGGGGGGTGAGGGCGAATTCCGTCGGCTATTCTTAGCTCGGGAGGGCCCTTGAGGGGCGCCTTGCCCTTATACTTCTTGGATATACCTTTCTTTCTCGGCAGGTCAAAAGAAAGGCATTTAGCAATAGTGGCCGCTTGCCCATCCGCCTTCGGACGCCGCGATCGTGCATCCGTCGTCGGGTAGAAGAGGAAAGGTCACGCGTCCCCTCCGTGGAGCAGTCATCTCTACTACCCGAACCGTACGTTCATCCATGTGAACGGATTGCTCGGAGACGGAATCGACCCGCCGGTTCTCCGGGAAACTGAGCGAACTCCGAGCAGTGGAGTGGCTCGACCCGGCGGTGTCCTTCACCATGTTGGGCACAGGTGGCAGAGCAAACCCGGAACACACGACCGCAAAGAGGAGACAAGGTGGTCGATCGAGAAGGTAATTAATCTCGATCGCCCGTGTGGTGTCGTGCAAGACCTGGAGAGATCGACCGAAATCTCAAGGACCCGTACACGCCACCGATCGTGAAAATCACGCACACTTACAGAACCACGTTCTAAGTGAGATGGATATGGTCTTTCTTGCGCACCAAAACCCTAATGAGGAGTCTTGCGACAAATGGGTGACAAACCCGAGGCTAGGAAAATGGTGGGGAAACACGACCGGCGAGAAAAGAAAGATGGCCGCCGCCGACCGGCGAGGAAGTGGCAGTAGAACAAAGGACGACCGGCGAGCAAACCGCGAGATAACCAGGAGCGTGCAGCCCGACAAGGAAGGAGGAATGCGACAGTAGGATGCGACCGCAAAACCCGAGACGGGGCAGGGCGCAATCCGAAAAAAATTTGATAGAAGTGAACCACGTGGCGATGATAAAACACGCACAAGTGTAGCGACGATCGAACGAACCGACGATCGTGAACGCTAAGTTGCGAGAGTATGGGAAAGTGGTAAATTTCGGTAATTGCACTCCCACCAAGAGCCTCACGCGGCAAGAATACTCAGGGTTTAGCGCAAGGCACAAGTGAATCAAGTATAGAAACAAAACACCAGCAATCTTAACACAAAGGCAGTATAGGCGAGACAGAGCACAAGACTTACCTTGCTTTGACGGCAGGCCGAAGGTGAATGAGGTAGAAGAAGTTGACACCGGCTTCTTCCGAGGCGGAAGTGGGGTGACGTCACGTGACTGTCTTATGACTGCATTGGCCACGGATAAAATTCGGCCTGACAGAGCTGGCTAACTGCCGTTGAATGCTATGGTCTGACATGGTACAGTATATGACGCCAAATGGACATGTCAGGAAATAGATTACCTAGTGGCAAGATGTCAAGTCTGTTTTGGTCGCACAAAGTTAATGACCATGCCTGTACAGTAAGCATATGACAGGATAAAGCGTGCAAGTTTTAGAAGCTATGCAGGCAGTACGACTACAGATGTGCACAGTTGAATGCAGATAGGTGCATTAGCAGCTCCCGCTCACAGCTGCATTCCCATTCAGATTTCTTGTGTTCAAGAATGCAAGTGTGCTTGTACATACAGGCACACACACGCACACTCACTCAAAGGCAGGGTAATAAGTATGTTGATTGTAGACACTAAATGGATGAATATATATAGGCAAAGAATTTCATCTTGAAGAATGAGTTCATATTTAGGAGCTCTACTGAATACAAAGATATATGCGATGCTATTGTTCTAATTACAATAAGCAGTTGTGTGCATTAAGTTTTTACAGTGTTGCACTAAGATTGACTTGACTTACTTGACTTAGTCCTCTGAATTCCCTGGGGAACATAGGGCCGCAACCACACTCTTCCAGCGGACACGGTTTTGGGAGATCTTTTTCAGCTTGGCCCACGTCATTCCGGCGGCCTTCACTTCCGCGTCGGTACTCCTTCGCCATGTCTGTCTTGGTCTTCCCACTCTTCTTTTGCCCTGAGGGTTCCATTCAAGGGCTTGTCTTGTGATGTTGGATGGAGACTTTCTGAGGGTGTGGCCAATCCATCCCCACTTCCGTTTTCTGATTTCTATTTCTATTGGAACTTGCTGGGTCTTGTTCCACAGTTCTGCGTTGGCAATAACATCTGGCCATCTGATGTTCACAATGTTTCGCAGACATCTGTTGATAAATGTTTGGAGTTTGTGGGTGTTTGTCTTTGTTGTTCGCCACGTTTCAGAACCATACAGAAGGACAGGTTTCACATTTGAGTTGAAGATTCTGATCTTGTTATGGAGTGAGAGGGCAGAGGAATTCCAGATAGGCCGTAGCGTAGTAAAGGTGTGCCTGGCTTTATTGATGCGACTCTTGATATCCTCATCTGTACCTCCATCTTTGCTGACCACACTGCCGAGGTAGACAAACTTGTCAACTTCAATGATGTCTTCCTGTTGTAGTCGTAGTGGGTCTCGTTGCTGGTTGTTGACTCTCATGGCTTCTGCACTAAGATTACATTCTGAGTAACATCTCTTCATAGTGCTAACACACATTACATTGAAGCTAGCATCTATTCAAAGTGCTGTGCTGGCACAGGCAATCTGGATGGTTCGTCTCAATTACATTGTATTCTGAATTATGTCTTATCATGCATGTTGGGTAATCTATCTTTTGAATGTTGTGCTTGTGTGATGTTCTGGGTATTATACCTGCTGTTGTATGCCTGTGATATACAAGAACATGGAAATGGAACCATAACTTACCACACAGTGCCGAAATGTGCTACAATATGTGTGTTGGATTACTGTACACACTGGATGATTAAAGCTTTGAACGATGCGGACACAGACCTTTACCCTGACTACAGGTCACATGTCCAAGTTGGCCAACACAGATGGGTGTCAGAACTGTTTTGAATGTGTACAGGGTGATTCTGAACATGAGACGTGCTGGTTTAAAATGTCAGGATGAAAGTTCCACCCTTGTCAGGAAATTGGAGTACATTCACCTCACACAGATGCCCACACATGCACATGATCACGCACACTATCCATCAAATACTGGTTGTAAAATGCTTCAGTCTTATCTGTGTGTTCTAACAGATATCCGCAAAGTCTTGGAGTCTGGCAGCATCCTGGGAACTCACAGCGTGGAAGAGGTGGCAGCTGTCAGGAAAGACTACGGCCTGAAATGATTTTCTCCCTTGCATTTTCATATGAAAATGCAGCAAGAGGAACAACTGTGTCTGGTTTCTAGGCCGTCCATCCAGGTGAAAGCCGCCCACACTGCTGCCAGTGTTGGAATAGAGATTTTGGTCTGTGGTTTCATGCAGCTTGCTGATACTTGCAATTACATACAATGCTTGTGATTCGCATGCGTTCGCACGCACACACACACACACACACAAACACACACACACACACACACACGCACACACACACACACACACACACACACACACACACACACATTCCTTTTCCCCTCATAATATTTCTTAACAGTTTTTCAGGCTTTAATGTTAAAGACGAAGGTGGGATGGCAGCGGCCACACCCACTCCTCTTCCACGCCCCTACCCGAGGGGGTAGGGGCGTGAAGAGGAGTGGGTGTGGCCGAGGGGGTAGGGGCGTGAAGAGGAGTGGGTGTGGCCGCTGGCACTACTCTGTTGATTACTCCGCATCAGATATTGTTCCTATGATAACCAGGAGAGGCGTGGCCTCCCAGCAAGGGAGGTAATGGCCCAAAGAACTCTGTGCAAGCAACCAGGCAGCCCTGTCAGTGGGGAAACTTCTCTGCCATATTAATTTTTGATAGTGTGTGTTGCATGGTGGGGGATGTAAAAGGTTTGTGATTGTGTGTTTGTATGTGTGTGTATACTCATATTCTTGTTCAGCATGATTTTTATGCCCAGGTTGGGAAGATTATAGTTGCTCTGTCTGCTGCTTCATAATTATTGATTATGTGTAAATGTGCTTTCTCTCTCTCTCACTGTCTTTGCAGTTTAAAAATTTACTCAAACACTACCGTGTATGGTTGGGAGAGGGAGGGGATTGAGTAGGGGTTGGGATGTTGTTTTATCTGACATTTAGTTGTTTTTTTTGTACTCCCAGTTCTTAAAGAACTATTATGGCCCAAAACCTTTTTTCTTCTTTATGGAATATCTCAGAAAGTACTTGTATTCAAGATAAACTGGGAGTACGTTTATATGCTTTCCATCTAGTTTTTTTTAGGGCTGTGCATTTCCTTTTCTAATGTGAGAGTATATAAGCATCAGGCTCCTCTTTTTTTTAATCTCAGTTAACAGAAGAAAGCAAATGTTTACAAAGGGTGTGTTCCTTGAATTCTTTCTGTTCCTAGGCTTAGTTGGTGCAGTGATAAAAGTGTTATTGTTTGCTAGACACTGGTGCCGTGGTTAATGTCAAAAGACTGATGGCTGGAAGGGTGTGATTTCATTCTCTTCAGACAGCCTGAACATTACTGTGAGGTTTTTTATCCTCTGCCAACCCTTGCCCAGTATACCTGTGCATGCAAGTCAAGGACCACAGGGGCAAGTGTCTTCCACTTCATGGATCCGTAGAGTATTGCTCAAATATCCCCACACGAAACTGCCATTGTTTTTATTTTCATGGGCCAGGTTTTGCCAGGGGATACATGATTATGAAATGAAGCATAATTGCAGAACATATGGTTCCCAAGTGTCGTCTTCATCCACATCTTTGCAGATTATTTTTTAATGAAAATTGTTTTTAAGTTCTAGCTTTACATTCATGGTGACCTCAGCTTTCTCTTCCTGCCAGTGCCATGCCTGAGTTTCTGTCAAGGTTTTCAGTGTTGGCTCACTCACTTCAGCTTTTGTTGGATGGATAAGATGATGCATGGCAAACTAGAGGGAAAACTGCACAGTTTGGTGTGAAATGTCGGCAGTTCTTCTTCTTCTTCCTAAAATACTGGTTCACTCAAAAACCAGTAGGTCACCAGCGCGCATGTTAAAAAGTAAGATAAAATAACATAAAATAGTGCGACTCAGTTCAAAGATTCTAGTCAGTAAGAGACTTGGTATGTGGAGTCTGCATGTTTTGGATTTGGGAACAGGTATAACTGAATGCATGACTCAGCAGTAGCACAGTGTACCCTCTGGCTGAAGGTTCCATGGCAACTGGACATTGACAGCAGTATGTGGGCTGCTCATGCTTGAACTGTGAAAGAATCGGTGTTTGGTCATTGTCGGGTCTCCGTGAACTGGAATTTGTCCTGAAGCTGCTGAGCTGCAGGTGACAAGAGCTGAAGCTCAAATGCATGCCCAGGACAGGAACAAACCAACAGTTCCCTTCAGAATGCAACTGTTCAAAAATACATGAATGTGTTGTCCAGCAGAAGAGGTGCTTTTTCTGTGTATTGCTTGTTGTTCCAGTTCCTTTGGATTATAATCTGATCTGTGTTCTTATTTATTGTAAAGTCCAAGGGCATTCAAGCAACTAGGTGTACAAATGTTCTTAATGATGATAAAGAGGTGCTTGGAAATGAAAGCTGGGCTTTTTCCCAGAATATTTTGATGTTCCCAAAGGTCATTATATTTCTTTAGCATTGTTTTCCCTCTTTGCTCATCAGGTCTTTCTGGACTGTAAAATTAATAGCCTGCTGTGATTTTCAAGTCCTATTCTGTTAACAGAAGAGAATGGGGGTGAAGTTATGGGTAAGCCAGTTCAAGTCACATTAAAGTTGCTCAGGCTGTTTGGTTATGAGTGTCACCAAGAGGCTTGGTCTGTTTTTGTACCCACCCCCTTTAACTCCTCCCGCTCCAGTCATCGTTTGCACTGAGGTACGGATCAGTATGCAGCAGTTTCTTAGTGGCGAGTCTCTTGAGTTCTCCGAAATTCGTTTCAGTCAAGCTCCAAACTGGATGAAGGAAGTACCACCAGAATTTAGCTCTCTGTATTTTTGCAGACAGCGTGAACGAGTGGTGGAGAGCTGACTTCATGTAGGTTCTCCCAGGCCGGTAAATTGTTGAAAGGCTCTGGGGCTTAACCTTTCAGCAAGGTAGATAGAGGGAGCAGACCTCCTCGGGCGTGTTATAAAAGTTGGCAGCTACCTCCACGAGGTAGAGAAATTCATCAGTGTGACGATATAGAAGCGTGAAAAGGCTCTCCTCTCTCTCTCTCTCTCTCTTGCTGTCAGGCAATTCTCCTTCTCCTTGCTCTGTTGTCACTGCTTCTTCCTATACTTCCTTTCTGTCTTTTGTCTTGTCAGTGTCTCTCTGCCTGACAGCTCAAAATGTTGCTTAGTTTACCTCCCACTGGGTTATTGTCTGCCCGTGTGCTAGGTGCTAAGCTCCAGGAGGTCCAAACCACCAGAGTGCTAATTGCAGTTCTTGCACAAGGGGAGACTATTTTGTGGCTGAGCACAGGACCAGTTTGAAAGCCAGCACTCCTCCCAAAAGCAGCTTCGTAAACAGTGGGTGTTGGTTTGAACTGCCAGGGTTTGGTTAGGGTTGGAGAATAAACATTTGGTAGCACCAATAGAGATGGTGTTCAATACCAGTGAAGATAGTATGTCTGTGACAGCCTTGATACGGCCCTTTGCTGTCGGCTGGGCTATAAGCAACATTACCTTACCTAGATAGTATATCTTAAGGATGAACTGTCGGTGACACTGATGAAGATGATAAAGGTATATGACAGTGATGAGGTTTGCATGAGAATGAAATCTCTGTGATTTTGATGTAGCTGATTATGATCTGTGGCTTTGATGTAGGTGATAACGATCATAAGACGCTGATTAAGAGGGCATAAGGATGAACTGGCTGCGACAGCTATGTGAAGACTTAGCCTATACAGAGATGCCAGTTGGGATAAACGTCACTGATATTGATGAAGATGACATACAGGTGAACTGCTGGTGATGCTGTCAAAGACACATAAGGATGTATTGTCGTCTGCACTGATTAAGATGATACAGGGATGAATCGTCACGGATATTAACGTGGATGACAAACAGGTGAACTTCAGTGACAATATCTGGATGAACTATGAGCGACATTGATGAAGACATGCCGATGAAAGGGCCGTGTGAATGCACTGTCACTGACACTGATGAAGAACATGTTTGAATGGCAATGGACTAGATGCTGGTAATGATGACAGTGATCAGTATGTTTGAGGAAAGATGACAATGACATGTCCATGATATGTTCAGTTAGGAATGTAGTTATCTTGTCGTCATATTGAGTTTATTTGTAATACTCTCAACCCTCGCAGTTTTCACTCCAGATTGTAATTTGATAATGTAAGTTAACATGCACAGAATAATAAGCAGTCTGCTGCTAAGTGAAGGTGGCTTACATTTTTCTTTTTCTTTTTCCTGTAACCTTTACCCTACTGTGCTTATGTGAGCAACTGTGTATTAATTTTACTCAGAACATTGAGATTCAGTATGTTAGATTTTTAGGTCTTGCTATTGTTCCTTCAAGATTTTATGACTGCTGTTTCTGATGTATATCTTTTTTTTTTTTCCATTCAGCGTTATTATCTCATGCATAAACATAGCTAAAAAGCCATGAAGTATCTCCTTCACATAAAATTCTTTGTTATTGGTTACAGTATTCTTGTTGTATTGTGAAACATGTACTGCACATAGTTCTTTTTTTCTTTTTGATTAAGCATTTGGAAAGGATTCTGTTATTACACTGACAATACCTCTGGCTGATATGAACCAAAATGCAGTCGTATGCAAAAGTATTGACAGCAGTTTGAGCACATTGGTCATCATTTTTACAGATCCCCTAAAAGAACTAGGCAGCAGTACTGCATTGTGCCTCTAACAACTTTGTTACTACATATGTTGCATATTCATCAGTTGGTACTGATGTTTGATGCCACTTATCTGATGTTGCTTGATTTGTGCTGTTATTTTGATGTGTTCCAGTTTGTTTGTTGTTGTTGTTTTTTTTTTTTTTTTTGGGGGGGGGGGGTTCTTTTGTTGTTATTGGGACAATTTGTAAAGCATCCATAAATGAGAGGTTTCATAGCATGGTGGTTTCTTTGTTTGTCTTGTTTTATCTTTGAGATTGTGTTTTCCAAGCAGAGCTAGGTCCTGATTTTGTCTGATTGATGAGTGTTGTATTGGCATGGAGAGGTTTGTTTGTTTTGTTGTGTTTTGCTTTTCTGTTGGAGAGAAGGGAAGTGGTTATTGGGAGAGGGGATGGTGGAGCTGTGTGATAAAGAGAGGAGGGGGTTGGAGTTGGTATCAAGCTGTTTCCCCAACTTTGTAGACAACATGTTATTTGAAACTGCATGCGATTTTGAAATGTGGAGTGTTCTTATAAATGCGTGAGTAACTACATCAACTGGGGTATGGTTGTGCTCACACACAAAAGACTTTTAATCTGTTTTGCTTGAAGTGTGTTTGTGACCTTTTTTTGTGAATAAAAGTATCTTGCGAGTAATTGAGACATACAGTATGTTGTGTTATTGTGAAAGTGTGTATGTGAAGTGGAGAACGAAAGGGGTGGGATAAGGAAGTCAGGGTATATGTGTGTTGGCATACATTAAAGTAAGTGATGTTTAAGATGAAAGCGTCCCTTCCTTCCCCGCCCCCTGCCTGTCTTTATCCCTCACTCACGAGAAGCAAGTATTAAATACCATCAGAACTGACCAAAGACTGGTCCATGATGAGAGAGAGAGAGAAATTCATGACTGCTCTAAGTTGGCTTTTAGCAGTTGCAGTGTTCAGTTTCCTCTCAATAGAAAGCCTGTTCTGCTTGGAACCTGTCAATGGCGATTTTTAAAAAGTTAATTGAAAGTGGGTCCTTAAATGGGGGGAATCTAGTATGTACAAAGACAAAAGTGATATTGAAAAAAAAAGCCCAGGTCTTTACAGGGATGGAACCCTTATTTATTTGGAGGGTTTTTTGAGGAGTTTTATTGTTTGAAGAAAAGACATTATTATCTAATAAGGCTATTACTCAAATGATGAGCAATTCCAATCATCAAGAAAGTGAAAGAAAGAAGGTGATTGTTTCCAATCATGTACACTGCAGTTGGATTGCAGAGGTCCAATTGACGTCCTTCTCCATTCTTTATGAATGAACTTCTCATTCAAAAAAAAAAAGGACCCAGAAACTTGACCTTTCTACTTTTTTCCTTAATGATTTTTTTTTTCATATATGATTTAACATTTCTTTTACATATATCACAATGTATGGGGGAAAATGGACAAGACAGCAAATAAATCAGTCTTAACAATCAGATAATTCTGTGATATTTTCCTGTGGATGAGCTTCAGAAACGAAAGACTGAACAATTTCAGAGGGTGTATTGAGGCAGAGACTTCCATTAAATTTTTAGCCTCATTAAACTGTTCTCTCCACCGTGCGTCTGAGCGTGGTCATATGTCCATCCATACCCAGCCACAGATCAGGCATCAACCTCGATTCAGTTCAAGGGGGGCCGGAATAGCTCAGTTGGTAGAGCGCCAGACTGGTGATCCTGGGGTTACAGGTTCGCATCTCCACCGGGCCGTTTCGGTACAGGGGGATTTTTCCCTCAGAGTTAACATTGGTTCTGGCTCCATTCCCATACAGTCCTTCGAATGAGACTATAAACCGAGGTTCTGTGTGCGAACACACGCACATCATCTTGCACACACGTAAAATCCCGCCACCAACTTTCAGAAAAGAAGGCCAATTTGGCTGTTCGTATGGATGACACGTTACACATAACATGCACCATCCCCGAAGATGGAGTATGGCTGCCTTAATGGCGGGATAAAAAAACGCTCGTACACAAAACTCCGCTGCCTGTCTATACAGGGAGTGTCCGCAGGAGTATACGCAGAAAGAAAGAAAAAAAGATTCAGTTCAAGCACATCCAAAGTCAACCAGTAAAGAAATGATAAGTAGGGGAAGAGTATTTTGAAATTATTACCTTCGTGTAGCATGTTTTGTTTTGTTTAATAGAAATTTGAATGATTTGCTGAGACCTTTTCCTTTTTTTCCAATAAATACCTTGAGCCAGTGACAGAACTTTACAGTGAGGCAAGTATTGGATGAAACCTTACATGGCGATTAGAACCAGTGAGTCTAAAACTAGCAATGCAAAAGCCGTACATATAAAGTTAATATAGTTGTGAGAAAAATGTGTCTTGTTATGAGGAAGTGAAGTCTAATTTGCATTGATCACAATGTGGTAATACAACCTGTCTCAGTCTAGAAGTTATGATTAATCTGTTTTCATCCAATTCTTTAAAGAAAAAAGAAAACAAACCCATACGAGATAATTCACATATGGTTAAATTTTGACATGCTATAGAAAAAATATACACGGTCTGTAACTGTGTGCCCTTTTAACCTTCACAAACATTACATGAAATTTTACATGAAGAACTTTGTGAATCTCCGAGGACCCATGCATTTTGTGAAGGAATAAAGCCTTGCCGAAGTCATGGGTCTCCAGACACTCATGCTTTTTTTTCTGAAGGAATAAAGCTTGTCATACGTCAAGGGTCTCCGGGAACCCCTTTTCTGAAGGAACAAAGTCTTGCCGTATGTCGTGGGTTTGCAGGAATCCATGTTGTGTTTTTTTGTTTTGTTTTCTCTCTGAAGGAATAAAGTCTTGCGGTGGGTCTACAGGAACCCATGTTTTCTCTCTGAAGGAATAAAGTCTTGCGGTGGGTCTACAGGAACCCATGTTTTCCTCTGAAGGAATAAAGCCTTGCCGCACTGTTGTTGGTCACCAGGAACCCATATTTTGGGTTTTCTTTTTTCCTGAAGAAATAAGGCCTTGTCGTACATTGTGGGTCTCCAGGAACCCATGTTTTTCCCTGAAGGAATGAAGCCTTGCCATACGTCATGGGTCTTCGGAACACTTTTTTTTTTTCTTTCCTGGAGGAATAAAGTCTTGCCGTACGTTGTGGGTCACCAGGAACCCATGTTTTTCTCTGAAGGAATTAAGCCTTGCCGTCCGTTGTGGGTCTCCAGGAACCCATGTTTTTCTCTGAAGGAATTAAGCCTTGCCGTCCGTTGTGGGTCTCCAGGAACCCATGTTTTTCTGTTCATAGTTGTGGATACATAAGCAAAGTGTTGTACACGAATTTACTTGGAGACTGCAATGATAAATGAATGTAATATGTTCAAAGCAAGGGATTAGACTTGCTTCTTTGTTTCAATACACGCTGTCATAGGAGTATTCCATCTACATGGCTGTCCATGTGATCGCATCTACACGCATTCATCCACAATCACATCTGGATTTGAACATCATGTGTGTCATTGACTGTGTGTCAGTATGGTGTTAATGTGCTCTCATTGTTGTGATGTGCGTGTGCGCGTGTGTGTGTGTGCGTGCGTGCGTGGGTGGGTGGAAAATTGTTTGTATGCGCGTGATTGAGAGTGGTAATTGTGCTTGTACTTCAAAAGTGTGAGCACATAGCGGTACTTCAGACGAACTAGTGATAAGGATTGCGTCACTGTATGCATACATGTATCTAAAACATTGACTCTTGAGAAGTACGGCTACATGTGTATGCACAGCACTAGCATGTGTGTAAAACAGAAGCCAAGCAACATATCGCACCAAATCGGCTGCTTAGAAAAGATTCAGGTTCGGCGTCTTTAGAAGACATGGGCCTGGTCAGATCCATAAACTTTCTTCTTTGAGAATTCAGGTCTGCTCGGAATGCACTAGGAGTTGTTGGTGTACTCGTTTTTATTGTGACAAAAATAAACCATGTCGGGTTACAGATGCGGGGCCATGCTTTATTGACGCAGTCATGAATACTGACCAGCCGCCATTGTGAAGTGCTTAGCATTGGGAGGTTGTGGGTCCGACTCCCAACACAGCCCTTTATTAGTTGTTGTTTTTTCTGCCCCACCTGTCTCTTACCCAGAGATAAGTTGCTATGGACTCAGTTGGGAAGACTGGGACCACACAGTCCAGTTTCACCCGCTCAATGGACGCGTTTCTAAGAGTGTTGCTCAAATCTCCTGACCAACACTGCAGGTGTCTGTATCTCTCCGGCCTGGTTGAAGCCAGGATATATCATGAAAGGAAGCGTGAAGTACAGTTCTGTCATGCAGTCTCAGACCAGAATGGAAATGTGTAGCATCATCTTCATCACCCTCGTTTTCATCGATCAGCATAAAAAAGGGGTCTCAAATTCTATAGCCCTTTATGCTCTGCTCTCATCGTGATCTCGATTTCGATTGCCTGTCCGTGTATAAGGACTTAGTTTGATTCTGTCGGGGTTATCGGCAAATTCATGAGGACTGTCGTTGGACGGACTTGTTTGCGCCCTCCGGAGGGAGAGCTCACTCACGCCAATTCCGCGACTAAGCAATTATTGTCATCAGTAGGGGTTAATAATAAGTGGTGTCCTGCGTATATTGATCAGCGCTGTCAGTACTGAACACCATCGAGGAGACTCAGCAGCAGTGCAGTGTTTCCTTTGGTGGATTGCCTCATGACAAATTGACATTGACTGCTCCCTGTGGATTGCCGGTGTCGAGGCTGTGGCTGGGTGGGCCGCGCCGGGCTGTGGCTGTTGACGAGGGTGTCTAGTGCCACTGATGTGGCACATTAGATAGGGGGGGGGGGGGGGGAGAGAGAAAGAAAAATTTATGAACATTGTGGAGATAGTATAAAAAAAGACATCTTAGTTATCAAAACGTTGTGGAGATAGCATAAAAACTAACTTAGTTATGAAGTGAAAATCATGGAAGTGGGTCATTTCTTCCGCGTGACGTACAGCGAAGGTTTTAACGCGCTGATCCAGAACAACGATAGTCTGAGTGCAGCGACCCGGATTTGCCTGCTGAACAGTTAATACATTCCAGATTGGGAAGACTGCACAGCCAGTCTTTATAACAGGGCTGAAAGGGTTAATGGCTGTTGCAACAACGTGTCAGCACTTCGAACACTTCCCCATCCCCATCCCAAATAACCACGAGAAAGCTGTATTTCTACTAGACGCATCAAAATTATTTCCGTTAGAGTCTCGGTGATTATTGTTTCTTGAATTTCAATTGACATTAATGCGAGATAGTTGTGATTAATCTGGTTTTAGCATAAATTTGTTTCATAAAATGTTCTTATATATTGTTTTTTGTTTCACATTGAAGTTGTGAATAGGATATGAATTTACTAGCATTTAGAGTGATTTGATTCATATCATAAAAAAAGGACATTAAAAGCTGGGCAGCGTTATTAAGAACTGAACTAGATTCTATATGTTTGTCGAGGCTAAACGGAACGAAAGATCCACTAAAATGCAAATCTGAAATGTGGACATAGTCGTTTACAACCAGAACAAAACCTTTTGAGTAACGTTGCTCGTGCACACTTTACCAAAACATTGATCATCATTATTTTTCACACTTGCTGTTAAAACCTGAGTAACGCTGCACGTGCACACTTTACCAAAACATTGATCATCATTATTTTTCACGCGTCCTGTTAAAACCTTCTGAGTAACGCTGCACGTGCACACTTTACCAAAACATTGATCATCATCATTTTTCACGCGCCCAGTTCATTCAGTGTACATATTTCTTGATGATTTGTCGGGAGCTCCTGTTAATGATACCCCTGATAAAAATAAAAGAACGAACGCTTTCCCTGTGCATTTATTACGTCATTCTGTTTTCTATGGGGATAGCAAGAGTATTAGCCTACTTTATCTCACAGTTACGTAAAAAGCAGGATAGAAACAGGATGGGCGTGGTCCTGTAATCGACTGCTGATCTCCTTTCTTAGCGCCGGCAGTAGCGTGCACGCGCAGGAATACACCATATACGCACGCACGCGCGCGCGCGCACACACACACACACACACACACACACACACACACACACACACACACACACACACACACGCACGCACGCACGCACGCACGCACACACACACACACACAATTATTAGATGCGCGTACATACACTCCCTCACGCACACATACGCGTGCGAGCTCTCTCATGCTCTTGTCACGTTAGCAAGACGGGTTACCAGCCCATAATGTCCCGCATCTGTGAATCGGTTTTCTCAGCAACAAAACTGCCGTAATTATACAACATCCACAGAGATGTACGTATATGTGTACGCGTGCACCGCCGTTTCCTCAACCCCCTACTCTCCCACAGCCAGCGTTCCACTTCCGACGCGCGCGCGCGCGCGCCCACACACACACACACACACACACACACACACACACACACCTATGCTACGTGTAATCCCTATTCCGCGCAGCCGTTCACGTGCTGTACACAATTTTTACGTGATACGTGAACTCGGCAACACTGTTGCCCAATGCGTGAATTAAACCAAAAAACTTCGGAATCTTTCCGTTTATGATTTACGTCATTTTCGATGCAAACGAGATAAACGGTGGTGTCATGCAGACTGTCTTTCAGTGAGGAAGTACGAAATAGGTTAGCAACAATGTCAATGTTCCGTGGAGACTGTCGATTACCCACACTGGAAGAAAATTGCGGTGCCGTTAGGAAAGGCTTTGCTTCAGACTTTTAGTTCTTGACGACAAAATGAATCATGTTTCCATCGAAAATGACATGGATAATAAACGAAAAGAACAGGATTGTTCATGCCTTAGGTGACGGAGTTGCCAAGTTCACGTCATACTCAAAATTTTGCGCAGAAGGTAAACTGTGCGGGAACATGAACTTTTTTTCTGTTTTTTTTTTTTTTTTTTTTTTTTAAATTCTCACACAGGCATCAATCCTCACCCTTCTGAGCATTTCAACCATTGTGCTGTTGAATAGCGTAACTCTGAAGTGAACATGCAATTCATTTACACGTGTCACTTGAGAACATTCCAAAAGAAATAAATCCTCATGAAAAAGCTGACTGCGCAGACACCTGATGCCTGTATTGATTTTGATAATATATGCTGTGAACCTTTGAAATATCTGACAAACAAGCCTTATCTCCAATAAAGCTCTGTAGCTTGGTCAACTGGTTGGCACGGTCAGTTAGAACACCGAGTTTTGCAGTTAAATGTTGCTAGTTCGAACCACGCTGGCTCCCCAAATAAAACCTGCCATTTTGTCGTCATTTTGGTGGTATTGTGTAGTATAAGGTTTCCTCACCCCTCACAACTCAACTTCTCTCCTTCCCCCACCCCCTCCCTCCTCGCTTTCTTTCTCCTGGGATGATTATCCCCGTCTACCATATCACTGTGAGACATTCCACTTGAACGTAACTCACAACAACCAGACCTTTACTGTCAGTGATTAGTTTCTGATTAGTGAACTGGATGTCACTAATAACAACCAGGCATACTGTCAGTGAATAGGGTTCTGATTTGGGAAGATTGGGAGGGATCCGATGGCCAGATCCCGTCAGGTCCGGACCCGCTGGACTTTCTACAGGAGTACCTCAACATCGGTCCAGCACCTGTCCACTCGCTAGCAGCGGTAAACTTAACGGAGAAAACGATAGGCCTATTGGCTTTGACGGAACGGAAGATTTACACCAGAACGCGTCACACGCAGACGCGTACCTTCCGATCGGATTAAGCCCCTTGTTACATGCGTGTAAAAACGTGCCGCCCATAAAAGAGAGAGGGAACCGCTGGAGAGCACTGTACAGTAAACACTTGTTCCAACGCTCGCTGCTGGACATCTGGCGAAGGGACATCTCGCTGCTGGACATCTGGCGAAGGGACATCTCGCTGCTGGACATCTCGCGAAGGGATATTGTTTTTGAAGATACCGGAAGGACCCGTCAGAGTGAGTACTTTGGTAAGTTCAAACTTTTAAACTCTTAGAAATGATCTGGAAGTCATGACAAACTCGATCGACCCGATCAGCATAACATACATTGGTTTGAAAAGTTGTAAAGTTATGTTATTAGTTTTTATAATCATAGGCCTGCTTATAATTCGCTGGATGTTCTTTAAGTTTGGGTTGTCCCCAAATTTCTGTGGATCGTGTTTAAGATCATAAATTCAGATTAGTGAAAAGTAGAATGTGCACTAAAACATGATAAATTCTTGGGTCGACCACAGTGGAGGATGCACTGCAGTTTGAACAGTTTTGACACGAGAAACCTTCTTCAAAGTTATGATGAATGGTGATTAAAACGTGATTCTGATTTTTTTAAGTCACAGTTAACTACAAGGAAAAGCACTTAAATGACATAAAGGCGAAAGATCAAAGGGAGAGGGGGGGGGGGGAGGCAGGAAGGGTGTCGTGAGGAGGGGGGGGGGGGGGGGGGGGGCACAGAGAAAGAAAGAATACGAAGAGAGAAATCAATATAACACAAAAACAACTTTAAAACTTAAGTGAATAAGTATTAGAAAGTTGTTCAATTTTTTTTTTTTACCTAAAGTTTGTTTTTAAGTTGGGGAAGTGGAAAGGGATGTGAAAGGGGGGAAGGGAAAAGGGGGATTTTAAAATCTCTATTACCAAGGAAGAGAGGTTGCAAAGATGGGGAGAGAAACACAGAACGAGGCCTAGAAGTTTAGAAATAATTGCATTGCCGCTTGTGATAAGATTATAATTATTGCTTTAAACTAACATGATTGTTTTCATGCTATATTTATTACATCCAACCCAGTCTCAGGTCATGGATGTACAGAAATGTAATGATAAAACATCAACTTTATCCAATCAAAATCACGCACATTTTTTCAAACAGTTAATGAATGTTATGTGGTCACACATTACGTTGGTGCACATGTGTGAATAGAGGTGCATATGGATGTACAAAATGTCGCGAGCTAATAATCAGGAGTTCCTCAGAGAATTTAAAGGGTTAAAGTCAGGAAAGTCAACGATCAGAGTTGTTTCAAATCGCACACAACAGACGACACATATATCATTGAGATAGTTGGTGTCGTGTTTCTAGATTTGGTTTGTAGAAACAATTCTGCTGCCGTGAGGATATTAAGAAAAAGACAGCAGACTAGTTTAATCATGATGTATATTTGCTGTGCAGTGGTGCACATTTAAAAAAAAAAAAAAAAAAAAGCCAATGTCTTGGACCTGCTGAGAGAAAAAAAATCGTTTGGTAGGAATGCTGATCCAACAGTATATATTTTTCTATCGCAAACCCAAGCTGGATTTAAAGAGACGTTTTTATGTCGATGCTGGAATATTACATGAATTATTTGTCATATGTTTCCAAGCTAAGATTCTCTTTGTATTCTTTTTTTTTGCCCACGGTCTAAATAGCTGAAACTGTTCGGTTCTGACAGTCTAATTAAGAAACAACAAACAAACAAACAAAAACGAAAAAATACTACTTGTACTAATGCTCCTGCTGCTGATGTTCTGCGATACTGCTTCTGTCTCATGTTTTTATACTGTGTCCCACTTGTATGTTTGACGATGAAGTTTCACCGACTTCTGTGAGAAATGAAACTTCTGGGGATCAAGAGTTATTAATTTTTCATTGTGGATTTCAGCTATGTAGAATTCTCTCTCTCTCTCTCTCTCTCTCTCTCTCTCTCTCTCTCTCTCTCTCTCTCTCTCTCTCTCTCCACCCATGATTTCTCTCTCTCTCTCTCTCTCTCTCTCTCTCTCTCTCTCTCTTCTCTCTCTCTCTCTCTCTAATTTCATTGGGTCAAAATTTGTTTGATTTCAATAACGCCACGCGTATCTTAATGTAGAACACATACACAAACAACATTTAGGCCTGGGCACATTGGAAATAGAATTACTCGTTGAAAGTAGAACACATAAAAAAAAAACAACCTTCGCTCATGACCGAAAGAGGTATCTTCAATCCGAATCTAAATTACTTGATAAGATATAATCAATTTGCATCTTACGAATTAGCAGAGTTATGAATAACAGATCAGATAAACTTCACGGCTCTTCCATTAAAAAAGAGGTCGGAGGGGAATCTTTCAACACAGATTCATTCCAAAGACATTAAATAATCACATCTGATTCTATGGACGTCAGCAATTCGCCGACCAAAGCCACTCCCTAATAATGTTGTCCGACTTGGGCAGTGAGCCGATTCTACACGCCTGAAGCAAGGGAGGTAAATCAGTTCTTCGCCACGCGCAAACGTACGTAAATTTAACTCAGACACGCGTCTGAAAGTAACATTTTCTTGCGGAATGAACCCAGCATAAATATGTCGAACTCTGTATTGTATATGACTCACCTTTGACTGTTGCAAGGAGCAAAGTGAATCTACAAATCAGTTCTTTGCTACGCTCAAACCTACGTAAATTTAACTCAGACACGCATCTGAAAGTAACATTTTCTAGCGGAATGAACCCAACATAAATATGTCGAACTCTGTATTGTATATGACTCACCTTTGACTGTCTGTTGCAAGGAGCAAAGTGAATCTACAAATCCCACCGATCAGAGGAAAGTCCAAGGCTCTGCCAGAAAATGGCATTAAATTAAAACAAAATTAAACCAAACAAAACAAATCCGTCTTTTTCCGATTTTTTTTTTTTTTACAAATACACAATAGCTCAAAATAAAGTGCGGCCGGAAAATGGCATTAAATTAAAAACAAACAAACAAAACAA
>CM031597.1:18432231-18442231 GCA_018398815.1 Conus ventricosus
CGATTCTCTGGCAGTCACTGGGCCAACCAGAAGCTCGATTCTCTGGCAATCACTGGGCCAACCAGAAGCTCGATTCTCTGGCAGTCACTGGGCCAACCAGAAACTCGATTCTCTGGCAGTCACTAGGCCAACCAGAAACTCGATTCTCTGGCAGTCACCGGGCCAACCGGAAACTCGATTCTCTGGCAGTCACTGGGCCAACCAGAAGCTCGATTCTGTGGCAATCACTGGGCCAACCAGAAACTCGATTCTCTGGCAGCCACTGGGCCAACCAGAAACTCGATTCTCTGGCAGTCACTGGGCCAACCAGAAACTCGATTCTCTGGCAGTCACTGGGCCAACCAGAAACTCGATTCTCTGGCAGTCACTGGGCCAACCAGAAACTCGATGCTCTGGTGACCACTGGGCCAACCAGAAACTCGATTCTCTGGCAGTCACTGGGACAACCAGAAACTCGATTCTCTGGCAGTCACTGGCCAACCAGAAACTCGATGCTCTGGTGACCACTGGGCAACCAGACTTACATCGAAGTCATGCGAGTCTTTGGGGTGTTCAGAGACACGACACTGTCTGTGTGTGGTTTTTGGCTAATCGGGGATGTCACGAGACACAACACCAGCTGTGTGTTGTCTTTGGAATGATCAGGAACGTTCAGAGACACTAAACGTCTGTGTATGTTTTTGAGCACGTCGGTGGGGTGTTAGAGACAGGACAATACATTTGAATGTTTTTTCTTCTTTTTTTTTAAGGGGGGTGGGGTGGGGGGGGGGGGGGAGGGGGGGATTAGCAGTGTTCAGAGACACGACACATTGTGTCCAGCCTTTAAGCTGACTGGGAAGAATAGGAACACGACACCAGTCTTTGGGCTCAAGTGGGATGTTTAGAGACACTGTAAACTGTCTTTTGGCTGATTGATGGAAAGGGGTGGTGGTGTTCAGAGATACGACACTATCTGTAAACTGTCTTTCGGCTGATTGAGGAGGACAGGATGGGGGGGGGGGGGGGGAGGGATTCAGAGATGCAACACCATCTGTAAGTTTTCTTTCGGTGATTTGGAGGTGGATGGGGGAATATTCAGAGACACGGCACATCTGCAAACTGTCTTTCAGCTGATCGAGAGGGAGGAGGGGGGGGGGTTTCAGAGATTACAGCCCATCTGTAGACTGTTTCGGGGCAAATTTTGGAGGGGGGGAGGGAGTTCAGAGATACAGCATCATCTGTAAACTGTCTTTGGGCTGATTTTTGGAAGGGGGGGGGGGGGGAAGGGTTGTTCGAGTTTACAACACCATCTGTAAAACTGTCTTTGGGCTGATTTTGGAAGGGGGGGGGGGGGGGAGGGTGTTCAGAGATACACACCATCTGTAAACTGTCTTTGGGCTGATTTTGGAAGGGGGGGGGGGGGGGGGAAGGGTGTTCAGAGATAAAAACACCATCTGTAAACTGTCTTTGGGCTGATTTTGGAAGGGGGGGGGGGGGGGGGGGGGTGTTCAGAGATACAACCCCATCTGTAAATGTCTTTGGGCTGATTTTGGGAAAGGGAGGGGTGAAATTCAGAGACACGACACCATCTGCAAACTGTATTTCAGCTGACTGAGGGAAAGAAGGGGGGGGGGGGGGGGTTCAGGCACACAATACTGTCTAAAAACTGTCTTTGGTCTGTTTGGGGGGGAAAAAGGAGGGTGGGTATTCAGAGACACGACCCCGTTTGTAAACTGTTTCGGGCTGATTGGGTGAAGGAGGTGTGTGTGTGTGTGGGGGGGGGGGGGGGGGGGGGGGGGGTCAGGAAATAATACGTCTGTAAAACTGTCTTTTGTCTAATTTGGGGCGGAGGTGGGGGGTGGGTGGGTGGGTGTGTTCAGAGACACAACACCGTCTAAAAAAACTGTCTTCAGGCTGATGGGGGAGGGAAAGGGGTTTATTCATAGATACGACACCGTCTGTGTGCGCTCTTTGGGCTGACTGGGGTTGGGGATGAGGGGTGGGGTGGGGGGGGTTTCCCGACACATGACGGTCTTCGGGCGTTTTTTGAAGTCCAGAAAGCCGCCGAATCCCATCTCCAAGACTGGGACGTTTATCGCTCTGGTGCCGAGTGTTAGACAGGTCTCCCTGTCACTCATCTTCTCTTTTCTCTCTCTCTCTCTCTTCTCTCTCTCTCTCTCTCTCTCTCTTCTCTCTCTTCTCTCTCTCTCTCTCTACTTCCACACAAAATGGTATGAAAAGTGAAGTACTGCATACTTGGACGAGAAATATCCCTGATATCCTTTTTTTCAATTGGGGGTTTCATAGCAAAGATTTTATATGAAATTTTCCATCAATTGCCCCAAGTTAAAAAATAAGCATGTTTCCCAAACCCGGGACTCTTCCTACGCTAATTCTTCGTTGATGGCTCTGTGGTATCTGTTTACAGCAGCAACAGCAGTACAGCAGTGGCAATAACAACTATAAAAAGGTGTTTCTTCGTTGGTGAGCTCCTGTGGTATCTGTTTACAGCAGCAACAGCAGTACAGCAGTAGCAATAACAACTATGAAAAGGTGTTTCGACAGTTTACGTCCCGGTGCCACCAACGTAGTAATTACAGAGACATCAGCAACAACAACAAAAAAAGGACACGAAACCACGATGATTAAGGAATCCCATAATTATCACACAACCAAAACATGTGTGTGTGTGTGTGTGTGTGTGTGTGCGTGCGTGCGTGCGTGCGTGCGTGCGTGCGTGCGTGCGTGCGTGCGTGTGTGTGTGTGTGTGTGTGTGTGTGTGTGTGTGTGTGTGTGTGTGTGTGAGTGTGTGTTATTTACCAGAGGCCTTAATTGTTCCCTGCAATGTTGTTGACCCATGAGACCTTCCTGGTTTCCTGAAAACGGAAGTAGATCGATGTTGTCTGACGTTGGTATGGGAAAGACAGATGTACTGATCTTTCCATGGCTGGAACTGTGTCTTGCCGCACGTGACATGGGCAGGAAGTCGTTAAACGACTAAACATGCCATCTCTGTGTTTGTGCGAGATGAGGAATTTCAGTGTGCTGTTATTCAATGTTTCTACATTGATCTGCTATATACATATTTTTAAATGATGATCAGAAGTGCCTGGGTCCATTTTGCGGATAAGGAAAATGACTAGAACATTTCTTTGTTGTAACAGATATCTGGCAAAAAGTGCCCAGGACATTTAATTCTGATGTGGTGGATCTCCAGCAAAACAAATGTCCAGGACACTTCACTTTGATGTGATAGACGCTCTTGCAAAAAGTGCCCAGGACATTTAATTCTGATGTGGTGGATCTCTAGCAAAACAAATGTCCAGGACACTTCACTGTGATGTGATAGACACTCTTGCAAAAAGTGCCCAGGACATTTAATTCTGATGTGATGGATCTCCAGCAAAACAAATGTCCAGGACACTTCACTGTGATGTGATAGACACTCTTGCAAAAAGTGCTTAAGGCACCTCATTCTGATGTGGTGAACTCTGACCACAAAAAAAAAAAATGTCAAGGACACGTTACTTTGAAGTGATAGACATTCTTGAGCAAAGTACCCAGGATACTTCATTGTGGCAAACACTGTCAAAAAATGCCCAGAACTCTCTCTGATGCGAAAGGCACTTTGGCGAAAAAGTGTCAAGGACACTTCATCATGATTCAATGGGCACTGCGGTTAAAACGTTACAATGTCTCTTTACTGTATTCTGTTGAATACCATGGCCAAAAGTGCCCAGGATACTTAATTCTAACGCGGTAGACACTCTGGCGAAAAGTGCATTGGACATGAAGGGCTACAGACTTGCTGATCACTGAGGATCAGAATAAGGATGCTATTGAGTTTCATTTCAGTGTAAGACTGCATGACATGGCTATACTCTAAGCTTACCTTCACAACAATATCTCCCGATGTCGACAAGGCTCGAGAGGTACAGACACCTGCAGTGTTGGTCATGCAATCTGAGCAACGCTGTCAGAGAAGCAACCATTAAGTGGATGAAACTTGCCTTTCGTGCCCGTGTACGCAGTGGAATCCACCGTAAACTTGAGTCTGAGTTGTAGCCGAGGACTCAAATTGTTTATTACTCATCAACAGCGAAAGATTTTGACTCAGTATTTCACAGGATTCAGCTGCTGTCGATTGACAGAAAGCAACAAGGTCGAGGGGAAAATGTAGCAATTGCTACATTGGCCGTACATTGCATTTTTTTTTTTAAGCATAACGAATGTGACAATATCGTGCATCATGAGTGATAAATGTTACAATTGTTACATATTTCCTCCACGTAACAACATTGTTATATTCTGCATGGAGATGACTGCATTGTATTTGACGTTACGTCACTCCTTCCGCCTTTTGTTATATTTGACGTCACGTCAATCCTCCCGCCATTGGTTATATTTGACGTCATGCCAGTCCTTCCGCCTTTTGTTAAATTTGACATCACGTCAATCCTTCCGCCCTTTGTCATATTTGACGTCACTTCAGTCCTCCCGTTTTTTTTGTTAAATTTGACGTAACGTCAGTCCTTCCGCCTTTTGTTATATTTGACGTCACCTCAGTCCTCCCGCCTTTTGTTATATTTGACGTCACCTCAGTCCTCCCGCCTTTCGTTATATTCGACGTCACGTCAGTAATCCTGCCTTTTGTTATATTCGAGGTCACGTATGTCCTGCCTTTTCATCGTCCGTGGCACTGTTTACTAGGACGGTGTTTATTGGCAAGGTACTGTCTCACTGGAGTCAGGTCGATACTCGCCTTCATCGATAGATCCCCAGCTCAATGCTTTCCCAGCTCAATGCTCCTTCTGCTTGCCTATGGCATGTGTGTGTGTGTTTGTGTGCGTGCGTGCGTGCGTGCATGCGTGCGTGCATGTGTGTGTGTGTGTGTGTGTGTGTGGTGTGTGTGTGTGTGTGTGTGTGTGTGTGTGTGTGTGTGCGTGTGTTAGTACGAGAAAGTTCTCTAGTTTTAGTACGGGAAATATTTTCCTTTCGTGTCCTTTTCTCGAGAAGAATGGCTTTTTTTCGTCAAACATTAGAGTTAACTTAATTATTATAATCTAGTGACGTTGCGTGTTCCCTTGGCATTTTGGAGCATTTTGATTTTTTAGAAGCAAAACTCACCAGGATCTATAACGGAAAGAAGCTTTTGTGAGGAAAGGGGAGCACGAAGTTCTGAAGGAAATCCTTTCATTATACAGTTGTGGGAGGGGGGATTATCTAGACTATCTAGGGAATATCGAGCCAGGGGAATATTATTGAGCTGGACAAATTTACAACTCTGGGAGTGTGTAGAACGGGTGGGGTGTTAGCATTGACTAGGCTGCTAAAGGAGGTGGAATATCGAACAGGGTGGGGTCATATTCAACGGGGTAAATATAGAGCAAGGGAGATGATCTCTACACTCCCTGATCATTTTAACTTTCTCCTGTCACCAATGGTGAGCAGATGGCCATAAAGTCCGCCCGTCTCGTCCGACTCTTTTGCAAACTCCCTCATTACATGCGGCAAGGAGATTTTGTCTTCACCTACTTCTGTCTGTCTTGTTGCCTGTCTTAGCATGACTGCGCAAAACCCATACCGCCGATTTTCACGAAACTTGGAGGGAGGATGGAATGTGAATCAGGGATAAAACCCGTTCAATTTTGGTACGGATCTGTGGTGCGAATCAAAAAGAGAGAACGGATCCGAGATTCGTTCAGCAAAATGATCACTGATTTTCCACTGAACGATATTCTTGTGATGTAACTAATTACGAACCGATGTCAATGTGTGAAGTTTTATATGTGCATGGAATATCAAATTTCTAGTGATACGAATGCTGAAATTTTGTGTTCTCCATACTATAGTGCAAAAACAAACGAACAAACATGGAAACAAAGAAAGACATGGGAAACAGCTTTCAGTCTGTATGTCTACCATTACTTCCCTAGCGACATGGAAACAAAGAAAGACATGGGAAACAGCTTTCAGTCTGTATGTCTACCATTACTTCCCTAGCGACATGGAAACAAAGAAAGACATGGGAAACAGCTTTCAGTCTGTATGTCTACCATTACTTCCCCTAGCGACATGGAAACAAAGAAAGACATGGGAAACAGCTTTCAGTCTGTATGTCTACCATTACTTCCCCTAGCGACATGGAAACAAAGAAAGACATGGGAAACAGCTTTCAGTCTGTATGTCTACCATTACTTCCCCTAGCGACATGGAAACAAAGAAAGACATGGGAAACAGCTTTCAGTCTGTATGTCTACCATTACTTCCCTAGCGACATGGAAACAAAGAAAGACATGGGAAACAGCTTTCAGTCTGTATGTCTACCATTACTTCCCTAGCGACATGGAAACAAAGAAAGACATGGGAAACAGCTTTCAGTCTGTATGTCTACCATTACTTCCCTAGCGACATGGAAACAAAGAAAGACATGGGAAACAGCTTTCAGTCTGTATGTCTACCATTACTTCCCCTAGCGACATGGAAACAAAGAAAGACATGGGAAACAGCTTTCAGTCTGTATGTCTACCATTACTTCCCCTAGCGGTTGAAATAATTTTTTGTGTGGCGGAGGTCAACTCTTTCCCGGGAGCCCTTCTTAAATCAAATGTGCTCTCTATACGAGATTTTGCGAGAACCTTTAATCTTCGGGGTTTCTGTCTTTGGAGATCGACAAAGAGTGTGATAAATACACATCGTCCTGAAGTGATCGGTACACAGACCAATGTACGGCCATGCCAGCTCCTATTCTGGGAGTCCATGAATCGCGATCAGACATGCACAAATTGCACAGAGCACACATTTTTCCTAAAGCTTCTCTCGTACTGATCATTGTGTAAGCACACACTACGTGTTCAATACTTTTGGGTTGTATTGTCTCCTTTAGGATTATTTCCGTGCTTTGCGTACGATGGTAATGTAAAGTCGAAAGGGCAATCCTTCTGGTGTTGTTGTAGGGCCAGCATATGGGTTTTTGTGTAGACTGTTCTCTCTCTCGGTATCTCTGTCTCTGTCTCTCTGTCTCTGTCTCTGTCTCTCTCTCTCTCTCTCTCTCTCTCTCTCTCTCTCTCTCTCTCTCTTCTCTCTCTCTCTCGCGTGTGTGGTGTGTGTGTGTGTGTGTGTGTGTGTGTGTGTGTGTGTGTGTGTGTGTGTGTGTGTGTGTGTGTGTGGTGAGCGCGCGCACGCGCGCGCGTGCGTGTGCGTGCGTGTGCGTTTATAACGGCTGAACTTACACTTACCAGCAAATTCGAACTCTTCCTAGGGAAGTTCATGCTAGCATGTTTTTACTTGAGAAAAACGTTTTGCTGCGATTCCACCTGGAGAAATTTCAAATGTGCAGGAGGTCAAAATTTCAACAGGACGTTCACCTCAGTGTAACGAGTTGAAATTCCCTACCAATAGCAGGAGAATACCGACATGTATCAAAAAGTATGAGAGTCAACAGAGATCATTTAGAAACCGTGCCCTTGCTGATTTGAATAGATGAGGGCCAACGGTACCAGTTCTTAATTAACACACGCAGGATATGACGCACAAAGCCCCATCACCACCCTGGTGCCCCGAACTCCCTGTCGTTCTCCGTCCCTCCCATCCTTACCCCCCCCCCCCACCCCACCCCGACCCCCCTCCACTCGGGCACCTCATGTCTCTGCCCATGACATTTCCTGGAAACCGAGTTGCCAGGTGTTCCTTGGGTACTCCTCCGTCTCCCTCTCCCCCCCCCCGCCCCTCCCCTCCCTCCCTCTCCTCCATGTCTCCCAAGATCTCCCGCAACCATCATCCTGTCTTCTCTGTAAGGGGTTTGGTCCGAAGTCTCTGGTGACGGTGGTGGATGCCCTTCTAGGGACGAACAACACACACACACACACACACACACACACACACACACACACCACACACACACACACACACACACACGCACACACACACGCACACACGCACGCACGCACGCACGCACGCACTCACGCACGCACGCACGCACGCACGCACGCACGCACGCACGCACGCACGCACTAGATAGATACTTACATACATACAGAAATACATACATATACACATACACACATACATAGAGCATAGATAGATAGATAGATGGAACAGAGAGTGAGGAGAGAGAGAGAGAGAGAGAGAGAGAGAGAGAGAGAGGAGAGAGAGAGAGAGAGAGAGAGAGAGAGAGAATTCGACAGACAGATAATTGGATAGATAGATAATTGGATGAATAGATTGATAAATAAATAGACAGACAGACAGGATAGACAGACTGGTAGATAAATAGACAGACAGACAGACTGAAAGACCGACAGACATACTTTCGTATTCGAACCCGACTTCGCGCTGGTCTTTGCCCTTTTCCCCACCACTATCCGACCCTCTGTCCCGCTTCTTCTCCTCAGCCACACACCCATTCACTTTACTCATCTCCATCTGTCTCTCTTTCATGTGTAGGGGAGGCGGTGGGGGTGGAGAGAGGCTGGATGGGGGAGAGTGGATGAAGGAAGAGATGCTGGCATGGGCCTGGTTTTGTCAATGGTGTTACATACGGTTGAAAAGTTCCATAACTTTATGTCGGATTTTAGCAACATTTTCGCCTCAGCTTTTTACTCTTTTCTTTTCTTTCTTTTTTTTTTTAATACTTCGTTGTTGTTTTTAGAGCTTATTCACGCTCAGAAAGTTAGCTAGAAGCCTAAAGTGGATTCCAAAGAGTGAGTAAAAAACAAAAAAACAAAAAATCAGAGTGAAGTGCAAACTAGTGTCCACTAAACGCTCTCTTCTTTAGCTTATACTGAACATTTTGACGTAAAAAACAAAAAATACCCGAAGGTGCGAGTGGGACCCAGAGAAGTACTTGTCCTCAACTGCCGAACAAACCAGCTGGGAGCAATCCTGCGCCACTCTTGGAAGCCTACGCCGTGTTCACATAGGGAGCAGGCACGCACAGGGCATTCCATTAAGACGTCAATGGACATAAGAGTACTGCGCCCTGGCAGATGCCATTGTATAATGGCCACTGGATGTGATACGACAGAAACCTCCACGGGAGCGTTCCCATGAGTGTACCCTGCATCTATATACATATGTATATAAATCTGGTGTACTAGTCGAAGCCGACCACCAAGAAATACATAATTAGATGAGAAAGAGACAGAAAAATAAGTTTTAATTTTTGTATTTTCCCGCTTTACATATTATTGATGGTAACGTTTTTCTCCCCCCCCCCCCCCACCCCACCCCTCCATTTATTTATTTATTTGTTTGTTTATTTATTCGTTTCTTTTATTTATGTTGACCCTGTTTTAATCATATGTCCCTTGGACAAATCCGTCCTTTACAAATATGATGCTATTGATGTATATCTGACGATCGTATGGCTAAATCATGTATCAGTAATAACATGTTTCATTATGTACAATGTCCCTTTTTTTACATAAATAAAACCTTGTTCTTCAATTGTGGAAAAGAATTCTTTTCAATGCAGTAAATTTTTATCACCATCGAGAAGACTTTTGAACATGTCAAACCCTCGATTTTAAAGATGGCGCGACAGAATCATTAAGAGGTCGATTTTGGCCGACTTAACGATACAAAGATGTACCATTTTGGTCATTGCTATCAATTATCTAAAACAAACCCGTATTTGACCCATGGCCTTCAGCATAAGAACAAGAAGTAGTATACACGAAACACGATATTTTATTTGTTCTCATAGAATACAAGGAAAGTTTGTTTGTGGTGCCATCATCAAGATTCACATATTACAACAAATTATAAACAAGTATATCATCAAAAATATTCCACTCTTTCCACTGTGCTCGGTCATTCCTTGTCAATTCATTTATCCATCTTGTGTCAGTCTGCACATAAAAATAGAAATGAATATTAACGCATGCACGCACACATCCTACCACCCCTTCCCCACCACCCAGATACACACACACCACACCAATACAGAATCACACGCACACACCCCGCCAAAATAGAGTCTACACACACCACACACACACACACACACACACACACACAC
>CM031597.1:18447231-18449731 GCA_018398815.1 Conus ventricosus
CCTTGTTCGGGATCTCGTCACGTCGGAGATGCAGACCGAGCACGAACTGCAGGCCCACGTGCTCACCTGCCTCTACTTGTCCTACTCCTACATGGGCAACGAGATCAGCTATCCGCTCAAGCCCTTCCTGGTGGAGGAGGACAAAGACGGTTCTGGGACCGCTGCCTGGTGATCGTCAACCGCCTGAGCCCCGCCATGCTACGCCTCAACAAAGACCCCAGCTTCTTCACGGAGGTTCTCACCGAGCTCAAATCCTTCTCGCCCTGTATATGATCTTGAAAGTTCGGGTTGGAACTGGTTACCCAGGAACCTGTGAGACTAAGACTGGTGGATGAACCGTACAAAGTCTGTGACTCTCTGTGCGGCAAATTGTCAACATCTCCGCTGATCCGGCCTACAACCGAGGACTCCGTCCGTACGACGAAGAAGACATAGGGGGCCTGGATCATTCGGAGTTCCTGTGTTCATGGGCCTAGGCGTGTGTCACCGAACAACTAGATCTGAATGTCGTGTGTCGCCTGTAGAGCGTCTTTCGCTTTCGATGTTGTTCTACCTTCTTCCAACGACGTTTAAGGCGAGAGCATTTTTTTTCCTCCCCTCCCCCTCCCCACCCTGACACCCAACCGCCGTCCCCTTCCAACCTCCTCAGCGAGAAAGACTCTCAGGACTGAAAGCCTTTTATCTCTATAGATAGAACGCTAGTCTTCTTCCCGCCTCAGACTTCTCAGTATGAAGGTCCACTCTGCCCATCTATTGATCTTTTTTTTTTTGTGGTAATCCCCGAGGCGGGCAAGATACTGACCAGTCCATCAGTATTATAGTCGGTGCATGACACTCTTTCCCCTGACCCAGCGTCAGGGGCTGGTTCACCCACCGCCTGTGTGCTCATTCCCTTCAGACTGGCTGCGTGTTCTCAGCTGGGTGACCTGTGTGCATGGTCCATGTGTTGAAGGACCAAGACGTTTCCTGCAGGACATTTGGACACTTGGACATCAGAATGGAACTGGAAAAACTCGAACACACACACACACACACACACACACACACACACACACACACACACACACACACACACACACACACAACTGCCAAGTGTTTATTATCACTATTGATGACATTTTGTGATACTGAAATGTACATGAACTGACATTGTTATCGGTAATAGTTACCGTTATGGTTTAGTTTCTCAATGATTATGTTTGCGATTTTCTTCTTCTTCTTCTTCTTCTTCTTCTTCTTCTTCTTCTTCTTCTTCTCTCTGTCTCTTCTTCTTCTCTCTGTCTCTGTCGGTCTGTTGGTCTGTCTGTCTGTCTGTCTGTCTCTCTCTCTGTCTCTGTCTCTGTCTCTCTCTCGCTCTCTCTCTCTCCTCTCCTCTCTCTCTCTCTCTCTCTCTCTCTCTCCCCTCTCTCTCTCCCTCCCTCTCTCTCTCTCTCTCTCTCTCTCTTCTCTCTCTCTCTCTCTTTTGCATTAAATTGTTACCTATTTATGCGCATGTTACACAGATATACACACACGGACGCACACACACACACGCGCGCGTGCACGCGCCCATGCATGCATGTATGCATAGATGCATATATAAATACATATTCATGCCTACATACAAATATGCATACATACATACAAGTACACGTCCATACATCCATACATAACCACATACATAAATTATTATCAACAGTGTAATACATTAGGCCAACTACATTCACATTTGCTTTGGGGGGAAAAAAAGAAAAGAAAAAAAAAGGTCAGCCAGGCAGACCGAAATTTTTAAAATCGACATTACCAAGAAGCATTTGCGTTCTCATTTATGCTTATATTCTGTTGTCTTGTGTGATATTTTCGCTTTTTTTTTTTCTTTTTGTTAATGATTATCTCCTCATGACACTGAGATGCGAGTCTTGGACTTCGTTTAGTCCCAAAACCATTCCTGACGATGTATAATCAGATAAATATGATTACTCCTGTATTGAAATGCATCTTCAGGATTGCCATGATGACGTGTTTTGTGACGTTAGGTGCTGAATTACGCTAGTTCTCCAAAAAGAGAGAAGTACTCTGGTGCATGTGGCGGTGAAGTGACTGGAAAACTACAACGTGTTAATCAATCAGGCGATCTCTTTTTCTTCCTCCCCCCTGATGTGTAAAACGTGGAAGGTTCCTACGTTACAAACCTTGTCAGGGTTTGGCTTGAAAGCAAGCAAACAAACAAATAAAAGCTATGTGAATATTTGTCTTAGAAATCCGTCATTTCTGCAGAATGATTATGATGTATGACATTGTAAGTCCAATGCGACATTCTGACTGTTTTCCAAAACAAATTCTAAAGTACAATAAACGTCCTATGTATTAAATGTTCCGTGGAAATGACGATTTTCTTATATCAGTGTTGGCAATGTCTTTGCAAACTACATATTCGCCGGAGTTCAGGGAACTAGAACTTTTACTTTTTTTATTTATTTTTTTTCTCAGGGAAGCTAAGATGAGTTAGTTACTAGATGAA
>CM031597.1:18459731-18508671 GCA_018398815.1 Conus ventricosus
AGAGATCTAACTGGGTATTCTATGGATTGTTTTCTGATAGGTATGTACTTACCTCCACTTCACAGTCAGTATTACTGTGAAACAGAAATAGAAAATGGTATATATCTTTTAGAACAGTGCATACTTGACCTCACACAAGACCATGGGGACCTTCCTTTGTTGATCTTTGGAGACCTCAACGCAAGAACTGGCAATACGAATGTTAAAGAACTTTGTTTACCAAATGGTGGATGCTTGAGGATTTGAGAGAGGACTCTGACGTTAAATCTCTGTTTATACGTGTATCTGAAGATAGAATTGTCAATGATTTTGGAAAGTATCTTCTTGACGTGTGTGAACAATTCAATATTGTAATTCTCAATGGATTTCTTGCAGGTGATGTAAATGGCAGTTACACATATATTGCACCCAACGGGTCTAGTGTAATAGACTATTTTTTAATGTCAAGCTCCATTATTCATCTGGGTGTAAGCTTAAAGTACTGTCTAAATCGAGTCAAAACATATGCCCGTTCATTTTGAGCTACAGCTTGCTAAACATCATCCAAATGAAAAGAATGTAAAGAAATATGCAAAGTAAATAAATTTGTATGGACTAAGGATAAAGAACCAGAATATATTACACAACTATGTTCTCAGGATGTACAATTACTTTTTCTTGATGCTTTAAATCTAATTGATGTAGACATTAATTTGGCACTGGGTAAATTCAATGAAGCTTTATACAAAGCAGGTCAGTGTATGCTAAAAACAATTACTAGTGGCAATGATAGAAAGAAACCTTGGTTTGATCCAGATTGTTGGGAAAAAAAGACAGAAAGCCAGATTTGCCTTACGACAATTTAAACAGTGTAACAACGTAGTGATGAAAGAGGATCTCAGAGTGATATATTGTAATCTCCTTAGAGATTATAAACATCTATTAAATGAGAAACAACAAGAACATAGAAACCGTTTAATAAAAGCATTAGAGGATAACAAAAATGACCAAAACTATTTTGGCAAACTATAAAAAATGTATCCAAAGCTGCTCCAACTACCAATGACATAACAAAGGAACAGTGGTTTCAGCATTTTAGTAAAGTATTTAATTCTGATTATACTATGCAAGATTTAGACAACTTTCATGAAAGCATTAATTATGCAGATACAGAGAGTCAGATTATGATATTTCTGTCCTGGAAACAGAAATTTCTGAAAGTGAAGTCAGGGATGCCTTGAGGGCTTTAAAGAATAATAAGGCTGCTGGACCAGATGGACTATGTAGTGAGTTCTTTAAATGCGCTGATACTCGAGTTATTCCTTTTCTTACAGTATTCTTTAACAAACTGTTTGACTCAGGACTGTTCCCTAGTGATTGGTCAGAAGCTTTAATACAACCGATACTTAAAAAAGGTGATATTAACCTTCCAGACAATTATCGGGGCATTTCACTTTTAAACATTAGTGGGAAGTTATACAGTTACGTCCTAAATAAACGTCTAACCCTGTGTGTAGAAAATAATAATATAATTAGTGAAATGCAAGCTGGCTTTAGGAAGAAATACAGTACAATAGACCATATCTATACTCTATTTGCCCTAGTTAAAAAACAATTATCTAATAACCAGAAATTGTATATTGCATTCATTGATTTTAAAAAAGCATTTGATCTTGTTGACAGACATTTACTATGGGAGATACTGAGAAAAAACGGAGTAAATGGGAAAATGTTTAAGGCATTAAAAAGTATGTATTCCGTGGTTAAAGCAAGAGTACGCTGTAAAAATGACCTTACAGACACCTTTTTCTGTCCACAAGGCTTAAAACAAGGAGATATATGCAGCCCATTTTATTTTCTCTATTTATTAATGAACTGACAAATGAAATAATTTCTAAGGGCAAACATGGCATTCCATTAGCACCTGACTTAATAGAAATCCTAATAATGTTATTCGCTGATGATATCATTCTGTTGGCGTATACAATTACTGGACTCCAACAACAGCTCAATATTTTAAAGAACACAGCAGGTAAACTTAGGCTTACTGTCAATCTAGAGAAATCTAAAATAGTAGTGTTCAGGAAGGGGGGATATCTTGCAGTCCGTGAAAAATGGTTTTATGGTTATGATAAAATAGAAGTTGTTAACCAGTATAAATACTTAGGTATTATTTTTTCAACTGGGTTAACGTTTTCTTACGCGCTTGATGACATGGCATCACGAGCAAAAAAGTGTGTTCTATGTATACTAAAAATCTTATGGAAACTTGGTAACCATTGTCCTCGTTTATTTTTTTAAGCTATTTGATTGTCAGGTACAACCAATGCTCACTTATGGATGTGAAGTTTGGGGCCTTGTAGCCGATCACAGCGTAATAGAAAAAATACATTTATTTGCAATTAAAAGATTTCTCAACGTCAGCATACAAACACCTAGTGCTTTAGTATACGGCGAAACAGGGAGATACCCGTTAGATATAACAACTAGAACTAGATGTATTAAATATTGGCTTAAACTTCTGAAAATGCCTCAAGATCGTCTCCCAATAAAGCTTATCAGACACTCTTTAACTTGCATTGTAGAAACAAAAATAATTGGGTTTCTTCCGTGTGTTTTACATTGTACTATCATGGATTTGGCTTTGTGTGGGAAAGTCAGGGGGTCGGAAATGATAGAATTTCTTACAAGAATTTCAACAAAGATTAATTGATTGTTTTCGCCAAGGATGGAATAGTCAAATTCAATCTAAACAGCGATTTGAATTCTTTTCCTCTATCAAGTCATCACATAGTCTTTCTCCATATCTATCTGAAATGAAAAATATAAGTTTACGTAAACCAATAATTAGATTCAGATTAGGTGTATCATGTCTGAAACCCCACCGTTTTCGCTTCTCAAAGGCACAAACAGATTACACTTGTCCCTTTTGTCCCAACACAAACGAATGTGAGTATCATTTTCTCCTTAAATGCCCCAGATATCATGCTCTACGAGAGCAATTTTGCCAAAGAAATTCTTCGTCAACCCCACGGTTTTTAAAATGTCATTACTATTGGCAAGCCCCAAACATACTTTTGGTCTTGCTAATTTCATTGCCAGAGCATTTGAACTCAGAAATTCAATCAACACTTAGTTTTGTGTGTGTGTGTGTGTGTGTGTATGTGTGTGTGTGTGTGTGTGTGTGTGTGTGTGTGTGTGTGTGTGTGTGTGTGTGTGTGTGTGTGTGTGTGTGTGTGTTCTCTTCCCAACTTCCCGTTATTTAGTTCCTTTTATAAAAATACAGATTTTTTCCCACCTCCCTTTAACCACGATCCTATTCATTCTCTTGGTCATGTATTGTGAGACACCTTTTTTGAAATACATGCAGATATTATACTGCATGCTGTACTCACTGTATTATGTCTCGTGTTTCCAGTGATATGTACTATGGTTTTTGCATCATATTTCATGTTTCCCATATGAATTATGCTCATTGTACTATGTCCTTTGTTTCTGATGCCTCCTTTTTCCTGTATGACATGGGCAAATGGCCTTGTTCATTAAACTTTCGTTGATCGTTGATCGTTGATCGTTGATCTCTCTCTCTCTCTCTCTCTCTCTCTCTCTCTCTCTCTCTCTCTCTTGTGTGTGTGTGTGTGTGTGTGTGTGTGTGTGTGTGTGTGTGTGTGTGTGTGTGTGTGTGTGTAAACTATTCAGACCAAAACAAAATTATATTCAAGCTTTATTTCCAAGCTGCGGTGTCAAATTTGTTCAGAACTGTGTCAGAAACGGGGATCCTGATGCTGTCACTGAGAGTTATACTCCTTCCAACCATTCCTCCCTATACTCCATCTCTTCAGCCATTCCATGGTTTCCCGCTTTTACCCTTTGTGGTATATCATCATCATTTGATCAGCTACAATTTCTAGGGAGTTGCTGTTTAGCATTTGGTATGAGGCAATAAACGGAGGCCCCGTCTGCAATATGTACTTTACACACGTAAACGAATCCAATGGCAACAGGAATGTCGTCCCTGTCTTTTCTTTTCTTTTCTTTTCCTTATTTCTGCGTACGCAGGCTGATACTCCTGCGGACACTGCCTGTATAGACAGGCAGTGGAGTTTTGTGTGTATGACCGTTTTTATCCTGCCACTAAGGCAGCCATACTCCATCTTCGGGGAAGGCACATGCTATGTGTAACGTGTCATCCATAACGTGTCATCCATACCAATGTGCAACGTGTCATCCATACCAACGGCCAAACTGACCTTCTCTTCCGAAAGTTGGTGATGGGATTTTACGTGTGTGCAAGACGTTGTGCGTGCGTTCACACACGGAACCTCGGTTTATAGTCTCATTCGAAGGACTGTATGGGGAATGGAGTCAGAACCAATGTTAACTCCCAGGGAAAAATCCCCCTGTACCGAAATTCGAACACGCAACCCCAGGATCACGAGTCCGGCGCTCTACCAACTGAGCTATTCCGGTCCCGTCCCTGTCTAAATTCCGTAAGACTATCTGTGAATTGTCAACAGGAAATGATACGCAGGCGAAAAAGTGATATATTACAATACACACTGGAGGTACAAATAAACGTACTGAGCACAGGTGGGGTCGAAAATTACACCTCCAAAAAGGACTCGGACAGAAAAAGGCACGGAATAAAACGGACACAATAGACACATCCTTTTTCACTTACTTTTTGTTTTTGTTTTTGTTTTTGTTACCGACCTCCACCAAGGCGAACATGAAAAACATAAAGAAAGAAAGATGAAGCACAATTGACGGTTGGACAAAAACGATACAGATAACGTAAGGTATACCATTATTATGGTACAATCAAGAAAAATTCCAAAATAGAACACCAGTTGTTATTTCAGTTCAGTCCACTTCGGGTGTATCCTTCCAGTTTCAAGTTATGACTTCACCTACTCCCGCGCTCTCGCTTGTGTGTGTGTGTGTGTGTGTGTGTGTGTGTGTGTGTGTGTGTGTGTGTGTGTGTGTGTGTGTGTGTGTGTGTGTGTGTGAGAGAGAGAGAGAGAGAGAGAGAGAGAGAGAGTGTGTGTGTGTGTGTGTGTGTGTGTGTGTGTGTGTGTGTGTGTGTGTGTGTGTCTTTCTGTCTGTCAATCGTCCCCATTGTGGTCCCGAAACTTAGCAGATGTGATGTAATGTTCGTTGACCGGTCCGCACGCAGTGACGCCTACTTGATGAAACTAAAACCGAAAATGTCAGTCTGGCAGTCAGTATGCCGGCGCGTGCGCGAGGTGTGTGTGGTGTGTGTGCGTGTGCGTGTGCGTGTGCGTGCGTGCGTGCGTGCATGCGTGCGTGTGTGTGTGTGTGTGTTTACGATAAGGGGCAGCAGAAGAGGACGGGGAGGGGGGAGGGGGGAGGAAGAGGAAGGAAGTTTTTACTGGAGACGGGTACTTTTTCAAGCCACGGCCCTGCTACTTTCAAACGCACGGCTAATTTCTAAGTCACGCATTTTCCACAAGGACCGACTTTGATGTTTACTCCATTCCCTCTGCTGAAATTATAAGCATCCGGACCCGTATAAAGGCAACCGACTTCACATTGTGCGATACTACTGAAGATGAGGGGCTGCATTTAAAAACCCTCAAACAAACAGAAAAACAGTCGAGGGAGATCAAATGTTTCTCTTAATTTTTAGGGTAGAAAAACAAACGAGAATGTCAATATATCTTATTTTTGAAAGAAAAAAAAAGGTCATAAAAGCAAAAAATCAAATCGCTGAGCGGCCAAACGAAGGAACAGACAAATGACAAAACAGCCACGACGCCTTTCGACCTGTTGGGTCTTCTTCAGGCAGAACACACACCACTCAAAACAAAGGAAACAGCGACCGAACAAACAGTCACTAAAATAATCTCTTCGATCTGGGTGTAAACTATAGCGTGGGTGAAAAGCAAACCCAAACCAAAAGAAGAAAAAAAAAGAAAAAAGAAAGAAAAAAAGAAAGATAAATTACAGCGGTGAACAGATTCTGTTAAAGAATAGGGTAACAAAAAAAAAAAAGGAACAAGTCGGCATCTCAAAATCAAAGAAACAAGCAGACAAATATAGAAAGAATCACTGATCAATACACGACGATTAGCATGTCTTAGTACTATTATACTTCTGTGTAGCGTTTCGAGACTATGATTTGCTTTGTGTCGCAGTTCTCAGTGAAAGCAGCCGAACATCTGTCTGCGAAGGCTCGGCACTCTGGCATCAACAGCGGTTAGCAGCAGCAGCAGTCGATGTGTCTCGCCTACGCCCTGATCTGTAACGGACGTATTGATTCGTTTCTTCAGCAAGGTGGTACTTAGCCTGTCCATTTACTCTATCTCTCTCTCTCTCTCTCTCTCTCTCTCTCTCTCTCTCAAAAAAAAAAAAAAAAAAAAAATTGTGGTAATTATTCATTTTCTGAATTCAGCCCCCCCCCCCCCCCTTCAATTACCTTCAGTGTGTGTGTGTGTGTGTGTGTGTGTGTGTGTGTGTGTGTGTGTGTGTGTGTGTGCGTGCGTGCGTGTGCGTGTGCGTGCGTGCGTGCGTGCGTGTGTGTGTGTGTGTGTGTGTGTTTGTGTGTGTGTGTGTGTGTAATGCAAAGCACAAAGAAAGAAGCAAATCATTTTGCTGAATGGAGGGTTTCCTCCGTTCACTAAAATCAGAAGGGTACTGACACACCAAATACAGAACATTTATCCAGGCAGATGACAACAATATCAGTCGAGGACATCGACACAAAACTCCGATCCTTTAAACATACATCATATAACAGAGTTGAAAGAATCACACCTAATGGGGTGAATCATCAGAAATATATCGTTTTTATGCCAATCAACAGGCAAGGACTTGATCTTGGTTTAAGTATGCAACTTCATATTCTGAGCTTTTATTTGCGGTTTTACTTTTCTTAATCATACAGATGTTAATTTTGCAGGAAACTCTTTTTCCGTTTCACAAAAAGAGAAGAAGAAGAAGAAGAAAAAGAAGAAAAAAACGATGCTAATAATCTGACATCAAGAACACAAAGTTATAAAATGGTAATGGAAAAAACTTACATTTCGACTGTAACCGCATTTTTTTCCCCGTCAGAACGTCATAATCCGTATAGAGGATACGCAACGCATGCAATCTGTGTGTGTGTGTGTGTGTGTGTTTAAATAAGAAATTACGAAACCACGCACATTTTTCAATATAATCTTTGAGCCAAAATTATGACGTCATCGAGACAGCATGTGTCAAGGGTAAGCGGACGATCCTATTAGCAGGCTCTCCTCGCTCCTAAAGGGCCTTAATGAGTGACTGCATCATAGACCAATCGGTGAACTGACGTCAGAACGTCGTCAGCTTGCTATAAAACACTGAAAATTGCCTCTGACCTCAAATACACTGGCACTTTAAACTAAAACGACAAAACAGAACACTGACCGTATGTGAGCAAAGACACTTTCCGACTCCGGGTTATTCATGTTTCTGTGTGTGTTCTGACTCAGAGTCTAATAAAATTTACCTGAGGGGACATTTTCGGCCAGCTACTGCTGGTCTTCATCAGCCCAGACTGACTGGTAGTTGTGGTGGGTGTTGGTGTCCTCTGAATTGTCATCACTGGTGGAGTGATTGGTGTTCAGCACACACTTGTAAATGGGGGGCAGGTCATAGCCAGTCTCTGTTCAAGCTTGGTTTTCTCTCCCTGATTTCTATTGCTTCTTTCATTTTCCTTTTTGTGAACTGTGCTTCAGCTGCAATTATGGTGGCTTGAAAAACTCACCACACCAACAAGTTTCAAGCCAAGTAAGTTGGCTACATTCGGTTACCAGCCATTAGCAGTCACTGTAAATAACTACCACACTAAAATGGCTGTGGCGTCTTTCAAAACACAATGCCACACACATGCTTTAAATGACAGCTTCCATTCTCTCGCAAAATTGTATGATCTCTTACCCTCGAGCAAATATGTCCTTGTTCCAAAACGCACTCGGATTCAAAACAAACTAATTTCCCACATCAATCCAGCTCTTGACTTTTTGCGACTGACATAACTGTGATGTTTATATGTGTGCTTACCCTATGTTCCCCCCTCATGCCAAGTTTCTTACTCAAACTTTTTTAAAAATCTGATTCACATGTGTAACGAGTGAATCTGTGCAATTATATTGAGAGAGAGAGAGAGAGAGAGAGAGAGAGAGAGAGAGAGAGAGAGAGAGAGAGAGAGCCAGCCAGCCAGCCAGACAGAAAGAGAGAGAGAGAGAGAGAGTGCGGGCGCGGGCGCTCACGCGCGTGTATGTGTGCGTGGTCAATTTCAATGGTGGTTTTAGTCAGCAAGTACAACTATGACTGTATTCAAACTTGGCACAAGGATACATCGTCAACACCTTTCCATTGTAAGGTTATTGCCCTTGGGTGGTACCACCCCACCTCCACTCACCGCCACTGCCAGCCCTTCCCCAGGTCTTGCACATTACGTCAAAGTATTACGTCAAAATGACCCACGCTTTTAATGCGTAAGCGATCTACTGGTTTTAAGAGAGAGAGAAAGAAAAAAAGAAGAACTGTGTGACCTCACAGTATAGGCCTAACGGAAACAGATTTCAGGGATGGACTTTCTCACATTGAGAGCGGATATTTAATTGTGGCCATTCCCTCGCTGGCAGAGAGATACGCAGCTAACAAGGTTAGGACCTTTCAGGATGGAGAGATCGGGGTGAGGGGAGGGGGGGGGGGGGGGGGTCGCGGATGAGACAGGTGGGCTGGCAGTGACGGTGAGCGGAGGCAGAATGGCGCCACCCAAGGGCAATAACGTCACCAGCAGCGTCAATGTCAAAAGCAAACTTGCTAAGCCATCTGCCGGTGCTGGTGCTGACTGCTGTTTACGCTTTCTTAGCTTGTTGTCCGGTGCTGTTTACGTCATGTATCTACACGCACTTCTCCCCCCCCCCCCCCCCCACCCACCACCCACCCCACCACCCCATCCTGTCACCTTCATTCTGACGTCTCATGACGTCTTCATTGCGTGGTAGTCTAATGTAGGCAAACTACAAATATGATATAGATACAGATGCGAGCATACATGCCTATGAAGCAGACGGCAAATCACATTTTCTTGTGTGTGTGTGTGTGTGTGTGTGTGTGTGTGTGTGTGTGTGTGTGTGTGTGTGTGTGTGTGTGTGTGTGTGTGTGTGTGTGTGTGTATGTGTGTGTGTGTGTAGTATGTGGATGGGTTATGTGTGTGTGTGTGTGTGTGTGTGTGTGTGTGTGTGTGTGTGTGTGTGTGTGTGTGTGTGTGTGTTAGTATGTTGATGGGTGGGTGGGTGTGAGTCGACGCATATACACATATATACACATATATTTGTAGACGTGTATGTGTGTGTGTGTGTGTGTGTGTGTGTGTGTGTGTGTGTGTGTGTGTGTGTGCAAGCACTAAAGGTACTGGGCATCATCCAGTCATAACTCCTAGATGCCCTTCTGCTATGTTGCCTGGGTTCGAACCTGCAACTCCTGGGTGGTTGGGAGTCTCAAGGCGTGCCATTTTTGACGTGTGACTTACCCCGGTCACACTGCTGTTGGACACTTGTATATAACATTTACACATTAAACAACATTCAAAGAACTGATAAAACCAGATAGACCGCTTGGGTGAGCGCACAGAGAGAGAGAGAGAGAGAGAGAGAGAGAGAGAGAGAGAGAGAGAGAGAGAGAGAGAGAGAGAGAGAGAGAGAGAGAGAGAGAGAGAGAGAGAGAGAGAGAGAGAGAGAACGGAAAACGAACGAACGAACGAATGAATATTTTTCCAGGATAATGGGATAAGCAAAATTTATTTATGCATGCTTTTTTTCCACCCAGTCTGGGAAAAGAAAGAGAAAAACAAACAAACAAAAACCAAATCACATGGAAAACACGCAAGTCACTACAGCAGGATCAAAGGGTGAAACGAATACACAAATCGACAATTAGACTATGAAGAGAGAGAGAGAGAGAGAGAGAGAGAGAGAGAGAGAGAGAGAGAGAGAGAGAGAGAGAGAGAGAGAGAGATTTTCGCCATGTCAAACCGCACTCTTTTGCTCTACAGATCCAGGCTGAAACCCAGTGCTGCACCTAATCGCACACTTTCATAGATATCGGCACATTTAAGAAGCCCGACTTTTACCCTCACCAAGGTTTTGACCTGCGTCTGTCAGTTTATCTATCACCAAGAGTATGCAAAAATTAAAACACTTAGTGGAAAGATAGAGAGTGGCCAAAGAACGAGCCCATGAACTTTTGGTGCGGATCCGGATTGAAAAGTGAATCCAAGATCTGTTCGGCCACGACAGATGTCTGCGCTTTCCCGAAAGCCAGTCAAATTATCATTGAAATCCACGTATTATTCCTCGAGACATTTACGAAAAGGTCGAACAAACTCTCTCTCTGTATAATTCTAAAGAAAGTGAAAACAAAACAAAACAAAACAACAAAACATTCTGGATCCGCACCAATTTGTAACTTGTACCTTGACCACACAAGCCACCTTTAAATCAAGTTTTGTTGAAACTAGTTTCGTGCTCAGTTACTGACGAAACAAATAAAGCGGAATCAGACTAAACAGAACTTTTGTGGCAGAGACAGAAACTGTCAAATTCTCCCAGTACTTTCACACAAAACGACAGTTTACAGCCTCTCCCAAAATTTTACGAATTTCTTTGATTCAAGTTGCACTTTTTTACAGTCTGAAAATAAAATTTTAAAAACCATTGAACACTGACAATGGAAGATTGTATTTGCTGGATATCAGAACATTTCGAAATAAACTTACCGTGCTGTGAGAATATGTTATGATTCAAAAAACAAATCGTGCCCAGTACCTCCAATACTACGCTCTTTACAAATGTCGTTTTTTCTATTGTCTCCTTCTGTGCCGGCTACCAAGTTCAATCTGTAATTTATGTCTATTATAAGAGAATTTAATGAAAGTGTATACACATCCATCAAGGGGCATATAGACTCATATGTGAGTTCTAAAATACACTTTTCCCGACAAAACTTGTGTGTTATAGTTCGATTAAACGAACGCCTTTAACTGTTCTGAATCGACTGGTTCTCCCACTAGATCTTTTTTTGCCTTCTTATATCTGACACCTTTCCCCGTGTGAGGTTGACAGAACGGGAAAGGGTCGGCGTGGTGGGTAAGTTATAATAAGACAAACTATGAGGTATAATACAGACATCGTCTAATCGACACCACATCTGTAGCCCACACATCCTTGCACTCCCAGAATTCATCGAATTTGTTTGTACATGCACGCCGTTAATGTTCGTGTGTACAGCACCTGACGCGTCCACACCTGACTGCAATGCATCCCATGAAAAAAGAAGAAGAAAGAAACAGAAAAAGAAAAGAAAAAAAAAGAAAGGAAGAAAGCGGGCCAAACTATAACGTTTGAAGAATAACAGGATGATTTTGTGCAATACATATACGAGCTTGTTCTCTCAACGTTCGGACACTTGATTCACTGAATGGCTTCGCTCGATTTGCGTTGTCTTGTTCATGCAGTATCATATACATCCGCATGTGTTACTTACCGATGATCACAGAAGAGAGAGAGAGAGAGAGGAGAGAGAGAGAGAGAGAGAGAGAGAGAGAGAGAGAGAGATCATTTACGTCCAAGTCTCACAATATGTCATCGTCATGCGCACATCGATATAATCATCCATGCTGACAAATCAACATAAAAACATAAAAACACTGCCATCAAAATCATGACAGCGACGGATAGTCTTAGTTTAATGACGTGTGGGAAATGGAAAGAAACGGGGAGTGAAGTGACTCGTTGTCAGCAAACAAGTCCGTTGTAATCTTCTCGTCTATCACGGTTGGTGGAAACTTACTGATGAAAGGGCAGTAGAGAAGAGGACCAAATACCCAGCCTTGGAATATTCTGTATCTGATTGAATCTGTAGCCGAAATTTCACCGTGCACACTAGGTACAGTCATCGAAGTATGACTAGAATTTTAAGACTGTTGATGAACTGTTGATTTTCTTATTTTTTATTTTTTCAAGAATGGCATGATTAACAAGATCAAAAGCCTCACGTGAATCAACGAGAATGGTTCCTCCTGTCGCTGGTTATTGCTATATACTTGAAACCCCGGAGTCTCACAGTCAAAATAACGCCATGTGGGAAGAGGAGTCCGACTAGAATCCAGTTTGGGAAGAGTGAAAGGGCTCGTTTTTCACCTAGCTAACCATGTAGGCTACTGAGAAATGTTTCTGTGTGTGCATTTTTCAAAACATTTTTAATAAAACGGAAACTACAAATGTAGGTCTGAATTTATTTTCGTATGACTAATCATTCGGTCTTCGAAGAGGGAGGGAGAAGACGGATGGGGTCACTTTTATATTTATAAACGCCTGAAGAATGACATCAGTTTCCGAACACAGATTAAATATGGATGTTAGGAACCCAGCAGTATAAGGCAAAATGAGGTGTGTGTGTGTGAGTGTGTGTGTGTGTGTGTGTGTGTGTGTGTGTGTGTGTGTGTGTGTGTGTGTGTACACACTCAGAGAGAGAGAGAGAGAGAGATCATGGACAGGGAATGGAGAAGGCGAATGGAACGAAGAATTCGCGAGTTTAGGGAGGTGGGGGGGGGGGGGGGGGGGGGGGAGTATTTGCCACACGAGCGGCACGCAATTAAGAGACAGAAATCTACTTTGCATCGATGCAGGTACGAGATGTCCGAAAACATTAGGAAACAGCGTAGACATAGCTCCCCCTCCCCAAATCTGTCAAACCTGAAAAGAAAAAAGAAAAAGAGATACAGAAAACGCTGAATGCACAGACTATACCGCCAGACGTGTCCGATATCGTGTTAGGCCTATCAGTTTTAAAATGGGCAGGTGAATGGGGGGGTGGGGGGGTCAGGAGGGGAGAAGTATGCGCATCTTTCCATCCCTTCGTGCTCCTTAGCCTCCTAATGACTAGGCCCCCTACGTCAATTCATTGTCTTTCGTCACATTATTATGAGACACGCCTTGACGCAAGATGCCGCCGGCAAAGTGCAGGGTAGTGTTGTTGTATTCTTAATTCGTCACTTGTTAGCTGAATATAATCTCCAACGGTCTAGATAGCACCCAGTTTGATTCCTCTGTCTGTAAGATTTTTAGAGAACCAGGAATAGGAAACTATAACTGGGTGTCGGGTGTTAATAAAGTATTTAACAGAAAATGGACTACAAGTAGATTGGAATGCACTTTTGTTCAAGTTCAAGCAACGCTAGTTAAAACTGGCATCCCACTGTAGGTGGCCATTTTAAATATAGGTGGTATTATTCTCTCAAATATATATTGCATTCTGAGAAATATCTTCACGTGATGAATATATTTACACAAGAACTCGCTTGTCAGATCTAGCTCAAGAACATTAGCTTACATTTAAATGAGAGCTGGTTCATTTCAGAGCCGCTTATACATGGGGACCGCTCACTAAGTCACAGGGCCGCCAAGTCACAGGGCCGCTAAGTCACAGGGCCGCCAAGTCACAGGGCCGCTAAGTCACAGGGCCGCCAAGTCACAGGGCCGCTATATGCCACAGGCCCTATATGCCACACTCCTTATAGCAAATTAGGTCAGTGGTCAAGCAATGGCCAAAGTGACCAGTGGTCAAGCAATGACCAAAGTGACCAGTGGTCAAGCAATTGGCAAGCTGGACAACTTGTCACTTTGGTCAGAGCTTGACCACTGGTCAGTTTGCCAATCGCTTGACCACTGGTCAGTTTGTTCATTGCTTGAACATTGGTTAATTTGGTCATTGCTGGACCACTGGTCACTTTGTTCATTGCTTGACCACTGGTCACTTTGACCATTGCTTGACCACTTGGCACTTTGGCCATTGCTTGACCACTGGTCACTTTGGCCTTTGCTTGACCACTGGTCACCTTCGCAATTGCTTTAATACTGGTCAATTTGGCCATTGCTTGACCACTGGTCACTTTGGCCTTTGCTTGACCACTGGTCACCTTCGCCATTGCTTTAACACTGGTCAATTTGGCCATTGCTTGACCACTGGTCATTTGGCCATTGCTTGACCACTGGTCACCTTCGCCATTGCTTCAACACTGGTCAATTTGGCCATTGCTTGACCACTGGTCACTAAGTCACAGGGCCGCCAAGAAATATCTTGCCTAGATCCCTGTGACTTAGCGGCCCTGTGACTTAGCGGCCCCGTGACTTGGCGGCCCTGTGAAGATTTAATTTAAGAATTGTACTTTCATCAGTACATGAAGACAATATTAAATATTTGCCCAATTTAGTGCAGAGGCAAATAATCGGAAAAGAGGAACGCTTGACCATGAACAAGAGATAAATAATTTTGAAAATACAACTGCCGTACTGAGTTAAGCTGTTGTTCAGTTCAGCTATTGTTATTAATTGATTCATTACAATGTCGATTGGTCAGCAATATGAATTCATGACCAAGAGAGTATTTTTTGTCATTCTCTCTCTCTCTCTCTCTCTCTCTCTCTCTCTGTCATCTATGGAATCGGCACTGCAGTGACGTCCTGCGGGCTTTAGACCTGTTATTTTCATCATCCTCTTCTTCGTCGACCTTTTCTTTACTGAACGTGCAGACTTCTGTGTCCCTTCATGCTCTTCATGGTGACCTCAGCCTCGGTTCCCTTTCCATGCCCTTTCCTGAGGCGAGTGGATGGACAGAGTGGTCAGTCAGTCAGTCATTCCCCTGACCGCTAGGGTCGTTGGGGGTGGGGGGGGGGGGGGAGGACGTGATGAGGCAGCTGCCGTGGGCAGAGTGGTGCCTCCTTTGAATGGACTTCACGCTGGTTCGAGGACGAGAGGAGAGGGACGGGGAGGTGTGTGTGTGTTGGGGGGGGGGGGGCGGAGGGGGGTGCGGGGGGGGGGGTCTGTATAATGTACCGCGTATCTAGGGTCAAAAGGGGAGTCACTTGTAGTCACCAAAGTGACCCATCAGTGGTGCCATGTTTCATCTGGTGGATTGCCTATTGATGACCTAGGTATCTTTCTTGGCACAATTCCATTCTCTTTGTGGCTAGGTGTGAGCAGGCTGTTGGTCCAATGGCTGGAAACACAATTCTCAGTCGGTCCTTGCCTGGCCCAGTGTGCCGTTTTTACATAGAAGAGAGGTGGCGAGAGTCCTCGCTTGCTTTGCGAGTGGCACCGTTGCCTACCACATCCTAGCGGCGAGTGAGGTTAGGAAAAGGCGAGGGTTCGCTAGGCTGTCCTGGGGCCGTTTCACGTGCGGGGACAAAATGGCCGACAATTGGAACGTCTTGTGATTGGTGGACGAAACAAATTGACGTTCTCTGATTGGTAGATAAAACGATCAAAACTCTAACAACTCCTTTAACAGCAAGAAGAGCTTGACGAAGCAGTCACGTTGTTTATCTGAAATTTTGTTTCGCCCCGTTTTTTTGCTCACCTCGCCTTCCACAAGCTGCACACCAAAAATCAATGCGCCAAGGCCTTGCTTAAGGAGTCGCGTATTTATAGACTGGCGCAATAAGAATTTTTGTTGTGTCTGAAATTTGATTCTCCACATTTTCTTTCATATGGCCTTCAAGCTACAAGTCAGGTGGTTCCAAGCAGACAGATTAAAATCAAAGGAATGGGACTATTTGACCGCTTCTAGCTGGCGCAAAGGTAGGATCACGGGTGAGTGCAAGGTTCTGAAATGTGATGTCAACTAAGGTGAACGTCATGTATTTTGTAGATTGTTCGTGATTTTATCCGTGAAAATCCCCCAAAACAAAGGAAATAATTGGTGGGGAGTTGTTCCTATGATCAAGTGTGAGTTTAATTTTAAATGCTGGCTCAGGTTTATGGTAGGCCTCAAAACGTTTACACGAATTACCAGTTCTAGTGTTTTAGTGCAAAATCCTAATTGTGCCGTGTGGCTACATCCCTCGCCGCAAGGCTAAGCTAGCCACTTCGCAAGATCTCGGGTCTGTGAAACTCGTCTCAGGTTATTACCGCCAACTCCCGACATGAAATCGGGCATTTTCGCTGCCCCTTTTACCGTGCAGTCGTCCCGGAGGTTAATTGTGGGGAAAAGGTCACGCCCTTCCCACCGCCACTCCAGGGGGGGGGGGGGGGGTTCCCAGACTGGGGGGGGGGGGGGGGGGTTCCCAGACTGTCTGGTCGTTGTCACCTTTGATAGGAGTGGACGTTAAACTAAACAAAAACAAAACCATTCCGCCGTTGGGCTTGGTGCGGTTTGCTCTGCATCGATTATCAGTCTGGAGCCCAAACGGAACGCTGACTAATCGTCCTTATACTGTACATGGTAGGAGTGTAACCAATCATATGCAGCTTGCTTCCTTCCTGCTTTCTACTGTTGTTCGATCGGCCATGCGTGGAAAGGGAAACGACTTTAGTGGACACTGTGATAGTTGTTTTCCATGGTCTTTTACCATATTGTAAAGGCCTACATAATATCTGTATTTATATGTGATGCATGAGTCATACAGAAAGAACACACACACACACACACACACACACACACACACACACACACACACACACACACACACACACACACCACTATTGTTAGCAAGGTAGATGATACTGACGAAAAGCAAAGGAAAACTGTTCGCTTATCACAGAGCATTTCCTCCTTATTTTCCACTCCCGACCACCACCACCCCCTCCCCTCATCACACCTTCTTTGTCCCCTTCCCTACCCTTCGCACATTCTCCTCTCTCTTTCACCAGAGTTGTACCGTTTGATTTTATTTCATTTTACTTTCTGTTGTTACTTTACCTGTTATGATTGTAATGTGTGTGTGTGTGTGTGTGTGTGTGTGTGCGTGCGTGCGTGCGTGCGTGCGTGCGTGCGTGCACGTGCGTGCGTGCGTGCGTGCGTGCGTGTGTGTGTGTGTGTGTGTGCGTGTGTGCGCGCGCGTGTGTGTGTGCGTGCGTGCGAGTGTAGGAAAACGAAAGAGATATCCCATCCAGATAATCCTGCCTTGAAATGTATCCGTTTCTGGTTAAAAATTATCAATAATGAAAAATGACAGCCTACCGCAAAAATCCAATAATGTGTCATTTGAACTTGACTCGTGGGGCAAGAGGCGTGTTTCCAATATATGTGTATCTTTATGTGAGCTGGGGGTTAGGAATGTACAGATGTATCAAGAAGTAATAGAAATTATGTTTGCACAACTGAGCCTTCAACATAGATGGACCTACATCAAATGGCAAGCATGTGGGAGTGAGACACAATCAGTTAACACGTTTGATATGTGTACAGTTTATAGTTCTTCACTTTTAGTTGATAAATGTCTGTTGTAAATACACACAGGTATCTATGCTGTGTTTGGTTTTTATTCCATCTAGATTTGGAATACTTTAAATCAATTGCAGGTTGATCGTTAGAAAAAAAGTTTGTGACGAAGAATTGCATTGTTCAGTTCTAGAGTCAGTTGGAGGTGAAGTTCGTTTTGTTTTATATTGCCCGTTTCAGTTTCCCGGATTAAGACTGATTCGTGAGAGAGTCTGTAACCATCGACGTCAATTTTTTTTTCACTTTTCTATTTTCAAAAAAATGAGACACGGTTGGCAATTTAGCATTATAAACATTAAGGCTTTGAAGTAAACAAAAATATTTGTGTTAAAATTGTTTGCACGAGATCTTTGTAAGGAGTCCTGATACTGTTGCACTTATCTTTTTATGGTTAGATATTGTTATCGCCCCCCCCCCCCCCTTTTCATAAGGAGCTGGCTTAATTGAATCCTCTGTGTGTGTGTGTGGGGGGGGGGAGAGAGATACAGAGAGAGAGAGAGAGAGAGAGAGAGAGGAGAGAGAGAGAGAGAGAGAGAGAGAGAGAGAGTAAAATAGATTAGACAGAGCTAGATTCTGACAACCAAACACTCGTTCCATTCCTCAATGAACATCCCTCTCGTCATATTCAGTCCTTCCCTCGATTCCAACACGACAGCTTTCGTTACAGACCTGACGCCGATCGACAGTCATCCTGCATGATGAATGATTCACGCGGCAGACACAGAGGTGCTGGCTGTCGAGTGACCGACATTCATCTCCAACGGCTAAAGAGCTATCGATTTTTCCTTCCCTCTTCCTCCTCCTCCTCCTCTCTGCACTTCTGCCGCTGCCGTTTCCATCAATCCCTATAGAGCGGCTGTCCGTAGCTAGTTCTGCGGTCGTCTGTTTACAGAAGAGGGAGAGACCTGACCTAGTACGGAGCACTTGTCCTTAAACATTCATGTGAACCGTGCGTCCTATATATCCGATAGGGGGAAAGATTTCTTTATGTTCGGTCTGTTTTGATGACATTTTGGCATAAATAAGCGATTAGATCAGTCAAGAAAAGAAAAAAACGCAAAAGAACTGCATTCACTCGCAAAAGCAAACAAAAACAAAGAATGAATACAGAAATGAATTTCAAATGGTAAAATTGGTGAACGAATAAATAAAACTGCAGTGACACCCAGAAGAGTGCGACCTCAGCCACACACAAAAACAAAACAAAAAACCAAAACAAAAAACAAAAAAATTGCTTCCAGGGGAAGTAATAGTAGGTAAGGAGGGATAGAGTTACTTCCCATAAACTTTTTGATCTCAGCATATGGGAAACACAAGGCAACGTTTAACCAATCGAAACTGTTGATATTCCATGAAAACATATTACTTATAGATATCTATAAATTAATGACCAGTGCCTCAACACTGTAACACTTCAGAGGAAAACATGTGATGGTCTTACAGGACGGATCTTGAAACTACCCTCTGGGCGGGATCCCCACCACAGATCCGCAACATAGATCCCCACCACAGATCCGCAACATAGATCCCCACCACAGATCCGCAATATAGATCCCCGCCACAGATCCGCAACACAGACCAAAATGCAATGGGTTCATCCTTGGGTCACCTTCCATGTTTTGACGATGTGTACTTGATACTGGTTCTGCATGTTGTGCACAATTCTGCTGATAAATCAACAAACAGGCACTGGGTATTATTTGTAAAATCAGATGTTCTTGGGTTTACAGGCAACTAGAGGAGGGGGAGAGTTGTGGGGATAGTCCAGCACACCTGACCAGATGGTCAGGAGCCATTTCTAACAATACCTAAAGAAAATGAAATGGCGCCGGTTTGACCACAAGCATCGAGATATATATATATATATATGTGTGTGTGTGTGTGTGTGTGTACAGAGAGAGAGACGCGCGCGCGCGCGCGCGCGTGTGTGTGTGTGTGTGTGTGTTGTGAGCGCGCGCGCGTCCGTGCGATTATGAGATAACAGTCTTCAAGAGATACATTCATATGAGATGGAAACAGAAGAATTAAAATTCACTACCCTGCCACCTAACCCACTCTCTCAATCTATTTCGGTTTCCATAATAAGGCCCCACAACTCCCACGCTCTTTCCCACAATACCCAGCTCTCTTCACTTCCTTCACAATCACCTCCCTCTGCTCCCATCTGTGCCAATCATCCCTTTGCCGGGAGAGAGAGGGATGAGGGTTTATGTGGCTGCATACCAAAAAAGTAGTGCGGCAAGGTCTTGCTGAAGGAGTCGAGTATTTATAGACTGGCGCAATTAGATTGTTTTAAGAATTTTGAATGTGTCTGAAAGTTGATTCTCCTCACTTTCTTTCATATAGCCATAAAGGTACAAGCCAGGTGATTCCTTCTTCTTCTTCTTCTGCGTACGCAGGCTGATACTCCTGCGGACACTCCCTATATGGACAGGCAAGTATTAATCCTATCTACCCTACAAAGGGAGTGGAGTTTTGTGTGCATGTCCCTTTTTTCTATCCCGCCATTAAGGCAGCCATACTCCATCTTCGGGGAAGGTGCATGCTATGTGTAACGTGTCATCCATACCATCGGCCAAACTGGCCTTCTCTTCCGAAAGTAGGTGATGGGATTTTACGTGTGTGCAAGATGTTATGCGTGCGTTCACACACGGAACCTCGGTTTATAGTCTCATTCGAAGGACTGTGTGGGAAATGGAGTCAGAACTAATGTTTCCTCCGAGGGAAAAATTCCCCTGTACCGAAACGGCCCGGCGGAGATTCGAACCCGCAACCCTTGGATTACGAGTCCGGCGCTCTACCAACTGAGCTATTCCGGCCCCCTAGGTGATTCCAAGAAGGCAGATTAAAATTAAAGGACTGGGACTGTTTGGGCGCTTCAAGCTAGCGCTAAAAAGTAGCGTCACGTGTGAGTGCAAAAGCCTGAAATGTGCCGTCAGCTACGGGGAAGGTCATGTATTTGAATATTGTGATTTCATCGGTGAAAATCCCTCAAAGCAAGGGAAACAATGTCGATCAATCATCACTTTAATATCAAATGCGGGTTCAAATTCATGGTAGGTCTCGAAACACTTAACTTCAATTATACAGCGTTTTAGTGCAGAATCACGATTGTGTGGCTTGTGTTCCATAAGCTCAAGCAGTCGGAAAGAAAAAGGTAGCCGCTAGGTTGTTAGCCCGAACACTATGAATGCATTGGCAGACAATGCCCAGGGCGGAAATGAACAGACAGAGTGTGGTGTGGGAGGATTTTCGTGGATCCATCCTAGAATTGGAACAAGTCAGCTGACGAGCTTCATTCCGACAAGATCGGCACCCACACGTACGTGTGTGTGTGTGTGTGTGTGTGTGTGTGTGTGTGTGTGTGTGTGTGCGTGTGTGTGTGTGTGTGTGTGTGTGTGTGTGTGTGTGTGTGTGTGTGTGTGTGGAGGTGTGTCTGTGTGCATATATGCGCCTCTCTCTCTCTCTCTCTCTCTCTCTCTCTCTCTCTCTCTCTCTCTGAAGTGGGGAGGGAGGCTGGGGGGGGGGGGGGGAGATAGCGTGTGTGTATTATATATATATATGTGAGAGAATGCGCGCGGGCGTTTTATGTTAATGTGCAGAGGGTGGGGTGGAAGGGCGAGAGAGAGAGAGAGAGACGCATATGCACACAGACGCTATATGTTGTGTTTGTCTGCGTGTGTTCGTGTGTGCGCGTGTGTACGTGTGTGTGTGTGTGTGTGTGTGTGTGTGTGTGTGTGTGTGTGTGTGTGTGTGTGTGTGTGTGTGAGAGAGAGAGAGAGAGAGAGAGAGAGAGAGAGAGAGAGAGAGAGAGAGCGAGCAAACGCTCGTGCCAAGCTCCACACGAATGCTAGCTTTGTGCTCTTTCTCTGGTTTTGTCTCTTCTTTTACACACATGCACATGGAATAATGCCTATTCAAACATACGCATGTGCATATGCACACACACACACACACACACACACACACACACACACACACACACACACACACACACACACACACATCCCATGACAGCAAAGCACACACACACACACACACACACACACACACACACACACACACACACACACACAGATAGAGAGAGAGAGAGAGAGAGAGAGAGAGAGAGAGAGAGAGAGAGAGAGAGAGAGAGAGGACTGAAACAGACAGACAGACAAAATGACACAGAGAGAGAACAAGTCACGCATGCTTTCTCATGCAAATCAACCATCCATGAACGTCATCCTGGGAATTCCGATTGCGCTGGATGTCATGACCTAATCGTTCTGACCGACCCGTGGAGACTTGTCACTTGGGCTATTATTGATCCGTCAGCTAGGTTTGTGGCTTCGGCTCCGCGTAGCAAACGACGGCTCCATGGCTATGAATGGGCTGGATACACTACATGCCAATATGGATCCCTGAGTCCATAATTCCTAGCGTCGACAAATCCAAGGGTGTCTATAGATCTCAGGCTTGGTAGTCTCGGGGTTTAATAGATCCTAGAGTCTGTGGGGCGTATAGATGCAACCGGTCCATAGATTCCAACTTCAAATAATGTAAGGGCTTATAGCTCCTATGGTCCACTATATCATTACACAGCCTCGACTGATCTCAGGTGAATGGAATACGGGTTAGTAGATCTCTGGATCGATAGATTCGAGAATCAAATGACCAAGTAAGGTTGATGGATCCCAATATCAATAGATCCTCGGTCACGATTCACAAAATTGATCATTCAAGGGGTCAACAGATCACAAAGTATATAAATCCCTCGGTCGATGAGGTCCAAATGGACAGACATAGAGTCTATAGATTACCGTGTTTGTTAGACCCAGGCCGCAGATGTTATCCCACTCAAAGGATATCAATAGATCCAGGTGGGTATGTCCTGTGCCAAGGTCGATAGATCCCAAAATGGTCAATGGATAGAGGGCCGATAGACACAGGATTGAAGATCCCATTATAATAGATCTTCTAAAGAGCGACAGAGCGGCCACTCTTGAGTCCCACCAAGGTCAAAGGTCGAGAAAGTAATCTATGTATAACTTTCGGATAAGGTAAGGTAAATGTTGCTTATAGCTCCAAAACTGCTCCAACCGACCGCAAAGGGCCATATCAGGGCGTATGTACGTTGGGACAAAGTACTCCGTAATGGCATCGAGCCCTGCAAAGTACTACTGAGCCGGAGCAATGAATCATGAACGAAAATCGACAGACCAATCAAAATAATAATTATGACGCATTAAAGTCGGTACAGAAGCAGTCTCGTAGTGCAGTTTGGTGCTGTCGTACCACAAGCAGATCTAGACTGCGTCGCAGTGACTGATCCCGACATGGTCAGTCAATCGGACGCTTTCAGCTTCAGTGTTACTTCTATGACAGTTTAGCCGACCACACCGGCCACATCCAGACGGTCAGCATCAACATTCAAGTGGAACTAAAAGATTTTATCCTGACACACAAAATAAACAAAAACTATGCGTGCGCGCGCGCGCACACACACACAACAAGACACACACACACAGCACACATACACACACACACACACACACACAACACTCACACACACACACACACACACGCACGCACGCACGCACGCACACACACACACACACACACACACACACACACACAACCGCATACGCAGTTCTAACAATTCAGAATGAAGTCACAACGAGAAACCCAGATGAAACTGGACCATTAACTGGAACGCATAAACCTTTTTTTCTTCTCTTCGTTTTTTCCGCAATCAGATTACAGAGATACGGTAAAAGAAAATTTCAGTGAAAGTGGGGAAAATAGATTTGTCAACAAGGGCCATGGTAACGAACAGCAGAAACAGAAAGGATGGCCCCATTCCAGCGATTTTAATAAACACTCATTGCCTGGTCCGCCAGATCAAAGTAGGTCTATTACACGGACTAGCAATGTATACATTGTAACAAGACGAGAAAACTAATATTCAACACACACCACACACACAACACACACACACCCACAACACACACTACACACACAACAAAATCAACAAACTGCGCTCACAACCCTTTCTAGGACAACGATGGTTTCAACATGCTACAAAAAAAACAAAACAGACAAGGGGGAACATCGGTAAACAATGAGAGAGAGAGAGAGAGAGAAAGAGAGAGAGAGAAAGAGAGAGAGAAGAGAGAGAGAGAGAGAGAGAGAGAAGTGGGGGGGAATGGGGTGGGAGTGGGGAGAAAGAAGTTAAAGAGACCTTTAAAAAAAAAATTTTAAACCTGAAATTACCAACACAAAGTTGCAGAAGGCGAGATAAAATGTAACAGGTTTAACCCCTTCCAAATCTCCACGGGGAGAGACTGAGGAACATGAAGAGGAGGGGCGGGATGGAAAGGAGGAAGGAGATAAGGTGGGGTTTCAGAAGGAAGAAGAGGGGGCGAGGGGGAGCAAGAGCGAGATAGAAGTGTAAAGGTGTTTTTCTTTTCTTTTTTTTCTGTTTTTGTTGTTGATGTTTTTTTGTTTTTGGGGGGGTGGGGTGGGGGTGGGGTGGGTCTTTTGTTTGCTTTCTTTGTTTGTTTTTGCTTTTCTAATGTAGACAGGTGATTGAGATGCAGAAGCATAAAAAATTGGAATGACAGAGAGAGAGAGAGAGAGAGAGAGAGAGAGATAGAGAGAAACTCAATCTCGAATCATTATGATGGTGAATAGATAAGCTGGAAGCTTTTTACACTATGATGCCCTCAAAAATACAATAACCCAGAGAGAGAGAAGAGAGAGAGAGAGAGGAGAGAGAAGAGAAGAGAGAGAGAGAGAAAGATAGAATATTAGCGCAGAAACTGCCAAAGGGCGGAGATTACATGTATACCTGAGAGGGGCCCCATGCTTACCTACTACCCCTACGCCCAGGGATCCCATGTGGAACGCGTAAGGTCAGGGTGGACGTGGAAACATCATACACTCACTCAACATGTTTATTTTAGTCCACTGCGATTGCAATAGCTATAATATACAAGAATCCAAGTCACTGTAACTTAATTTTGAGGTCGTGTTTTTTGTGATCTGTTGACATGACATCCTCCCAGCCGAAGATCGCCGTGGTCAATGTCGTCACTGCTCTGAATCATTGCCCTTTCATCTGGTTGAGGATGGGGTGCATATACTCTCCGTTATTTCACTTACTGTGTCATTATTTCAACGTTCAGTGGATAAAGAAGGCTGAAGACCTCCAAGAATTGACAGATTTTGTCATGTTTGATTCAACTACATATGTTACAAACTGCACTTGTTTTGAAAAGTCTCGTGTTCCTTACAAACACACTGACTCGACCCACTCTACCATTCTAAACTTTAAACTGGATGTCAGTACCTTCGACAAGCTGTTGATCAGACCGACGCTAGAGACATAAGTTCAGTTATAAACTTTAACACTCTAAAATGGGGAACAGTTTTCTCCGAATTCACAGACTCCGCTGGGCCGTATTAAAGGGAAACAGTCCAGTACAGTGTAAAAGTTCCAACAGCGGCATGCCAGAGAGAGGACTGCTTGTCTCCCAATCGTCTGAGATGCTGATCATAATTCACTGACTGCCCAAGAAGAAAGTAAGCAGAATGCAGTTTTTTTTAAAGTCTTGGGACTAAGCTTTGCTTGCATTTATGGCCTTAAATTTTAACAGATAATCCTGACCTGCTTAGAGAAATCTTCAGAGTGATTGACATACGAAATACTGTGGTTGTCTATATAACTTTCATAGGAGGTGATTGTTTACTAACGTATAATCAGACTAAGCGTATTCCAGTACCTAATAACCTACCTGAGGATTGACAAATTTGAGAGGTATTTACCCTTTATTGATCAGTAGTTTCTTAAAATCCCGTATCGCCCGTGTGGGTACAGCTGATCAAGAGGGGCACTTCGTTTTTCTCTATTCGTTCCGTGTAACTTCGTTCAACCGTGGTCAGTTGCATCAGGATTTTTCCTGCAAACTCTTTTGACATCCATTTTGTGTGTGTGTGTGTTGTGTGAGGTGTGTGAGTGTTGTGTGTGTGTGTGTGTGTGTGTGTGTGTGTGTGTGTGTGTGACCTTGAAATGTTGGCATAGTATGTGCGTTTTGTCTCTTTCGTTTTCGTTTAACTTCGCTCAAATACCGGTGGTCAGTATTGCATCACATTTCCTGCAAACTCTTTTTGACGCCATTTTGGTGTGTGTGTGTGTTGTGTGTGTGTGTGTGTGTGTGTGTGTGTGTTGTTGTGTGAAGTGTGTTTGTGTGTGTGTGCGAGCGTGCGTGGTCGCGCGTTAGCGTGGCGTGTATGTGAACCTTGAGTGTGGGCATGTTAGTGTGTATGTTTTCGAGTCTTTCAGTCTTCATGCTTCACTGACATGATGTGGGTGGGGGGGGACATGTGTCTTCAGTAATTCCACTGTTGTCTATGACACAGTAGATGGGCCTCAGTTATGAGTCTGATCGGAATAATCAGTCATTCCAAGCACAAACGTTTGGTTGATCTTTTAATACAATAACACAGAAAAGAGAAACAATAGGGGGAGAGCTGGAAAACAGAAGGTCCTCAGATAAGTAACCCCCTCAACAACTGTTTCGCACCGAATTCCTACACTCTAAGAGCCAGGCCGCATCCAGGTTCATGACTCCTAAATGCCCTTTGCTTTCAGAATGCTTTTCCTCCTGGTGCTGCCGGGATTCGAGAAGGGTGGACGTGTCGAGATGTTGCCCTTTTTAGACGGACATCTGTTACCTGTATCATTATCAACATGTGTTCTAAGCTTGGATGTTTTTGTGTTGTTTGTTTTGTTGTTTGTTTTTTCTGCTGTCACAACCTCTGTGCCACCTCAGTGGCAGTGCAATCAACGCCGCTCATTCAGTCACCCCGTCCACAATCACAGCCCGGTCGGTCCCGCCGCAGCCCCGGCACCGGCAATCCACAGGGAGCAGTCAATGACAAGTGTCGTTCAGAGGCAGCCCACGGAGGAGACCCTGCACTGCGCCGAGTCACTTCGGTGGTTTCAGTGGCGCCTGTTTCTGAACCAGACATATCAGGACACAACTTACTAAGCCCCCTACAGACGACAATAATTGTTAGTCCGGCGCCCTCGTGCGTGAACTCTCCCCCCGAGGCCGCCACCACCCGTCCGTCCAACGACACCCCCATGAACTCCGCCAATACCGTGACCCCCGACGGAACCAAACCATGGACTACAGACGTGGAGAGGACAACGAATACTGAGGTGCACCATGAGAGCAGGATTGAAGGACCACAGAATTTGATACTTTTTTAATGCTGATCGATGAGAATGAAGGATGATAAAGATGATGCTATCGGATTTTCATTTCGGTCTGGAACTACAAATAGAGCTGTGAACTCTATGCACCTTTCATAATATATCCCGGCAACAACCAGGCCCCGAGAGATACAGACAAACCTGCAGTGTTTGTCAGAAATTAGAGAGCAACACTCTCAGAGACGCATCAATTAAATGGATAAACTCGACTGTGTGGTCCCCTTCCCAACTGAGCGCCCGTAAGCAACTCAACTCTGTGAGAGCCGGTCGGGCATGAAAATTCCCACATGACCTCTGAAGGGACTCGAACCCGCGACGCTCCCGAGCCGGAGTAAGCTGGGCGAAGTACTGTATGAAGCTCATGCACATGTATACTTGTAAGCAGATAGCTGGAAGGCCAGAACCAAATGAGCTCCCCCCTCACCTCCAAAACCACCATGTGAATCACATCTCTCTCTCTCTCATCTCTCTCTCTCCTCTCTCACTCTCTCTCTCATTGTGTGTGTGTGTGTGTGATGTGTGGTGTGTGTGTGTGTGTGTTTGTGTGGTGTGTTGGTGTGTGTGTGAGTGTGTGTGTGGTGTGGTGTGTGTGTGTGTGAGTGATATGACCACGCCCTGTTTCTGTGTACCCCCACCGTCCTCTTCCCCTAGCACCCCATTCCTCTCCCCCCCCCCCCCCCACCCCCCGCCCCCCGACTTGTACGCTATCTCACGCTTTATATTCTCTTTATGAGGCGGAGAAGATACGTGAGTGGGAGGGGGAGGGTGGGGGTATTATACAAGAAAAGACTTTCTAGAGTGAATTCACCAGAAAAAGCGTGGAAAGTTTGGGATCATTACCCCTTCACCAATTCAATAGAAAAAAATTTGTTGACTTGCAATGAGCAGATTGGAGCGGACTGACGCATTCATCATGGACCCTGAAATTCGACCTCTTTTGGTCAGAGTTCGATGGTTCAGAGAGGTCAAGTAGTAACAACACAGTTTGACCTGATGAAAAATTGCCCCGACCACTGAAAAAAATAAAAAAAATACGAATGTGAAAGAGACGATTTTATCTGAATTCCCCGTGGTGGAAAAATTAGTTATCAATGTCACATTGGCGGCATGGCTCGTGGACTCTTGGCGTTTCTACGCCATGTAGAGCTCCTGTATATAAAAAAGGAGCGGAGGCTGGATCTGCCTCCAAGCACGCACAATATGAACCAAGAATCTTCAACTCGATGAATGCGGCAGATACCAAATGAAAGAAGAAGAGAAAAGAAGAGCACAATGATTGTGGAGTGAAAAGTGTGGGCAGAACGACATAAATGAAAGACATGTGATTGCGCTGTAATATAAAAAGAGCGAGACTGATCTGCCCATCCAAGTCACGCGACGAATTATGGTTTCAAGAACTAGACTGTGTGATGTATATGTTTTTTGGTACTAGGCTGACGTTCTTACCGAAGCACGTGCAGCTTGAGTGTAATAGAGAATACAGTGTTTTGGGCTTAATCTGTAACCGTGGACAAAAACCTATACACAAACCCTCACCCCCAACTAAATAAGGGAAGTAACTCTCGATGACATTATCATAAATGCTGGAGATTCGGAGGGCTTGAAGTACGTACAACACACACTACACACACAGATAAATACATGGGTAGATGGGTCGATCGAACAATGATACAGAGAGAGGGACTTGCTTGCGGATGGATAACTCAACTGATTTTAAATGATATAGAAATCAAACCGACAATAGTATTCGCCGCCAACCGTATCTTACTGAATCTAGAATAAGCTCAGTGAACAGCTCCTGTGGACTTCATCCTTTCTTTGTCTCGAACTAATGGCGGCCAAGTAACGGCCTCATCCCTGACCGAAAAACTATGCCAGCAGCCTTTGACAAGGTCAGTTACTCCATGAGACTATAAACCGAGGTTCCGTGTGTGGACGTCACGCACACATCTTGCACAACACTTAAACTCCGCATCAACCACCACTTCCGGAAGAGAAGGCAGTTTTGCTTGTTGTTATGGATGACACGTTACACACAGCATGCACCTCCCCTAATTAGAGTATGGATGCCTAAAATGGCGGGGAAAAAACGGTCATGACACACGCAATGATGGCCTACGTCGGACGCTGTGACCTACCGGTTTGAGTGAACCAGTATTTTAGAAGATGAAGAATGTTAGTAATGAAATCAAGCTAAGACGCTTAACATGATGGAAGAAGAAGAAGAACCTACTCCACAAACGGCACTAGTGTGTGATCACAGCTCCATTTAACACCATGGTCCCAAAAACTTCTAGGCATACAGCCAGCAAGGATTGTTGTGAAGTTGCAACATCCGATTTTATTTTATGGCTTCGGTATTGAACCTTGATTTTTTCATCCCTCCATTTAATGACCACTGCAACAACTTAGTTCCGCCACTCATCTCTTTGCAAATTGTGAGCAAACTTCTCCCCAGGACACTTGACTCCCCCTGAGACCGCATGACTTCCAGCAAGACTTCTGCAAATAGCAGCTGGGAGACAGGATGAAGATGAAATCCACCCTGAGAAGAGTCAGACTCTGCATGTCACCAAGGAAGAGAAAATGGCGAATGAAGTGTACGACACAAAGCTAAACTGCAAGCAGTGAAGAGACAACAGAGTCACCATCACTATTGACCTTTTGGCATGGACACCTATATGAGCAATTGGTAACAAAGCAAAGCAGCTAGACCTAACGCGTTTCCTTTTCCAGAAAACTATTAAAATGGGCTCATACACATTAAGGAGAATAGGCATACAAGACCTTGTGTAGCCCACATTTACATATAGAATGAATCACTGCTGTGCCACAGATCAGCAAGCAAGCATCAAATTTGAAAAGTGCAACATCATGTTGCCTGCTAGTGGTGGTCGGCTGGCACCACACAATCACCAGAGTGGAAGATATGTTCAACACTTCTTCCACCAACCACACCCCATTTGTGGAAGATATGTTCAGCCAGCACCACCAGTCATTCCTGATCGGAAGATAGTGTTCATGACAGCTCCACAACCACCCATTGTGGAAGATATGTTCAGACAGCTCCACCAATCTCAGAGTGGAAGATATGTTAGACAGCTCCACAATCATCAGAGTGGAAGATATGTTCAGACAGCACCCCAATCATCCAGAGTGGAAGATAGTTCCAAACAGCTCCACCAACCACCATTGTGGAAGATTGTTCAGACAGCTCCACAATCAACCAGATGGAAGATATGTTCAGAAGCTCCACAACATCCAGAGTGGAAGAAATGTCAGACAGCTACAACCAACCACCCATAGTGGAAGAAATTTCAAACACTCCACCAACCACCCATTGGGTGGTAGAATAATGTTCAACAGCTCCACCAATCATCCAGAGTGGAAGATATAGTTCAGCAGCACCACCAATCATCCAAGAGGAAGATATGTTCAACAAGCTTCACCATCGTCCAGAGTGGAAGATATTTCAGACAGATCCACTAACATCCATGAGGTAAGATATGTTCAGACAGCTCATCAATCATCCAGTGGTGAAGATATTTCCAGACAGCCGCAACAGACTCCACTTAAGAACAAGGAACACAACAGCAAACTGGTAACCTTCTATAATATCCTCCGCGTGGGAGAGGTTACTATTAACCGCTAACAAGGCATAACCTCCTCTATTCCCAACCCCTAGTAGGATCAACCTGAATCACTCCATCTGTCTCCTACCTCATCCAGCCGCAAAACCAGCTGCAAGAAGAATTCCTCATTCTGTGGACTATCGGCGAGTTGAACTCGGGTTTTCCGGCTTGAAGTCATAACATCTTTCTCAGTTTGAGTCTTCAAGTCTCGTGATCTAATACCTCTCCTTCCTCCCCCCCCCCCCCCCCCTATCCTCCATGTCCACCTACCACCAAGCATCCATATATCCTGTGCTACCGGTCACCTCCCCCTTACTGCCAAATTCCACAGTGTAGTGCAGATCATCTGGTCAACCTAGATGCGTTCCTTATGGGAACCGGAAACACCAATATTTTAAACGATCAAAACCTGCAAAGGATGAAATGGAACATCAACAGAAAGAAAAAGAATGATGTGAAGCATTTTTCTTCATTATGATGATGTTGACCATCATACCTTTAAGGCCTGGGTTGCAGCTGCTAAAAAACGACAACACCAAAAAACGAATACTATACAATAGGTAAATTGAAAGACCCTGTATTCCCGGAGTCTTGCATTAGTTTTTCATTTTATGAAGAAAAAACCCCATTTTCATCTTGAAATCAGTTTAATGCTTAAATTCACTGAGAACAGACCAGTGTTCAGGTCTTTCAACCAAGTGAGGTAGTTCACTGATGGGACTAAACTGCACTTTTTATTCTGTCAACTTATGCTTGGTACTCTGGCTAAACAATTCATACTATCAGAATGGAAACCCGACTATCATAGTGGCAATACTGAACAAGCCTCAGTGGAATCTTTGTGGTAGGCACCCATGCACATGCACAATTCATGCCGCACACCCACATAACGCATTGCATGGACGCCCAAACACACACGCACGTACGCATGCACACGTGTGCACCTCTCTCTCTCTCCTCTCCAGTCTAGTCTTTATCTCTCTCTCTCACACACACACACACACACGCATATATATATATATATATATTAGTATACATGCAATCGGGCACACACAACACACACACACACACACCCACACACACACGACACACACACACACCCACACGTATTCAACAATGTACAATGCAACATTATACAATCAGGTATCAACTGTTCATTGATACATGTCAGTTGTGGAGAATACTAAACAGTTTATTTATCATTGCATACAGAAAAATGTCAGATTCTTGATTTTCAGAAAGGATCCATCAAGTCAACAAAAGAGGAGATGATTCATCTGTTGTTTTTCGATCTGGTGATCAAGCTTGGTGGTCGCATTCACTGATAAATCAACACTGGAGACACCTTCGAACAGAAGATTTACAAACAGGGGAGCAGCAATGATCAGACAGGTCCTGAAACGGCCAGCGGGTCGCTTTAGTGCATGGGTGCTGGAAAAAATTAATCGTTTGAACAGATTGTGTTTTTGTATGTGTGGTGTGAGTGTGGAATGTAAGTAGAGGCATACACATGCACAATAAACTCACACACTGCTGACGCTACGACACTTTGAGCCCTCCCACTCACACACACACACAACACACACACACACACACACACACGCACGTACGCCATGCATGCATATTGCATCACACACATGTAAACGCACATAAAACTTTATATGAAATACAAGACACTGTGAGGGTAAATATACATTGGCTGCTGTGCTGGTCAGACATTCTTCTAATATGGTACATGAGATGCTCCGTCTTTAATCCTTTCATCAGGATTTGTAAACATATTCTCACAGTAAATCTTTACACACACTATGGTCTCATCACTTAGCAAAATGTGATGTAGCATGTACTGACTAGTCTGCACACACCTGATCGCCCTTGTAGCTGCTCAGAGACCATGTGTCACCCCTCTGAAAGAATGCTCCAACATGCTGGCTCCCAGAATAAGCAGTAATTGTCATCAAGAAGAGAAAAGTAGGTGGTTGACCACAGTATGTTGTCATCAGTAAGGGCATAGCAGGTGTGCCCACAGTAATGTTTTGGTCTGAACAGTCACCACTGCGAACACTCGCCAAAGTGACTCAGTCAGCAAGTGCTAGTGTCTCCTCTGGTAGTTTGCCCCATGAGTGATTGGTCTTTGACTGCTCCCTTGAGTCTGCTGGCACCAGATGAGCTGAAACAAGCATATTGGAGTGATTGGTCTTTGACTGCTCAATTGTCTTGCAGGCACGCAGTGAGCTTGAAACAAGCAGTATTGGGAGTGATTGGTCTATGACTGCTCATTGTGTCTTGCTGGCACCAGGTGACTGAAACAAGCAGTTTGGGATGATTGGTCCAATGGACTGCACAATGTGTCTTGCTGGTACCAAGGTGAGCTGAAACAAGCATTTGGGAGGATTGGCTTGGACGCTCATTGTGTCTTGCTGCACCAGGTGAAAGCTGAAACAAGCGTTTGGGAGTTATTGGCTTTGACTGCTCTTGTGTCTGCGGCAAACCAGGTACTGAAACAAGCAGTTTGGGAGTGAGTGGTCTTTGACTGCTCTTGTGTCTTGCTGGCACCAGGTGAGCTGAAACAAGCAATTTTGGGAAGTGATTGCCTTTGACTGCTCATTGTGTCTGCTGGCACCATGTGAGCTGAAACAAGCAGTTTGGGAGTGATTGGCTTGACTGCTCTTGTGTCTTCTGGCACCAAGGTGAGCTGAAACAAGCATTTGGGAGTGAATTTGGTCTTGACTGCTCCTGTGGTCTTGCTGGCACCAGGTGACTTAAACAAGCCAGTTTTTTGGAGTGATTGGTCTTTGACTGCTCCATGTGGTCTTGCTGGCGCCAGTGAGCTGAAACAAGCAGTTTGGGAGTGATTGGTCTTTGACTGCTCCTTGTGTCTGCTGCACCAGTGAGCTAAACAACATTTGGAGTGATGGTCTTTGGGACTGCGCATTGGGTTCATGATGGCCAACAAGTGAGCTGAAACAAGCAGTTTTAGGAGAAGTGCCGATCAAGTGCATTGAAAGTTTGAGATGGGAAAAAAAAAAGTCTCCTCTTGAGTCATGAACTGAATGGAAGCGTAATATGATCTTTTACATCCCTCTCTCGCTCTCTCCCATCCCCATCTCTTGTAAGGGAAATTCCACTATGATATAGCCCCGCTTGCAGGAAATTCCTGTTTTTTACTATCTATTCTTCACTGTATTCGTTTTGAACTTCTTGCCTTTTTTTCTCATCATCCTTTACAGTCTTCCGCGGATTATTTCTCCTTTTTGTCACTGTTCACCCCCTTTTGTTCTGGGAATTGTTTTCTTTCTTCTTTTTTTTTTTCTTAGTGGTTGCAATGAATATGTCAGCTTTTTCTTATGTCTGAGCACAGGTCCATAGTGAGATGCTAGCTTTTTTGCTGAGACGGTTACACAATGAATTTTTTATTTGTTATTATCTTTATTTGTTTATTTTATTTTTTTATTTATTTTTGCTGGTGTAGATTTTTTTTCTTTTCTTTTTGGATTTAAGGGTGTTACGTGAAATAGCTGGTGCCCTTACCATATCTTTGTTCATCTGCCTTTTAAGGATTATTGTCACTGTTTAAGACAGTAGCCAGGGATATATGTAATAATATATCCCCCGCGTTATAACCATCCCCCTATCCCCCTATTAATTAAGTATGAACGGCCACACAACAAACACGTCACAAAAGAAAATACAAGTGCACAAACAGAAGGCTTTATTTGCATTCACACACGCACTCTCACCCACAGAATGGCAGATGAAACACCCATACCTTAATATATCCGCCACATAGGAAGTTTCCCACACATACACACAAAAAAAAAACAAACAAACCCCAAAAGAATCCAAAAATACTATCAAGACTCGACCATCAACGCATGGCCCCATATGCATACCCGTGCACGCATGTGATGCACGATTACAATAACAAAACCCTACCCTCATGGAGCACAAAACAACACCTCAGCCCACCAAAGCTAATACCCAAGGAACAAGGGTGACTCATCACATCCCTCTGGTAACACCAGGCTGAAATACCAAACAGAGGTTTGATACCTCATAAACCTGAGTTCCCACGCGATGTCTCTATTTTTTTTTTCCAAAATGTAATCTTCTGCTAATTTTTATATGCCGGTGTCAAACCACCCGGGACACAAAAAGCTAACACCCCAAATGTTACACAACACCAATTGTTCAAAGTAATCCCGCACACCACTGTTTGACTTTCCAATACTTCATCCTAAGTCCCTGGCGGGTACTTGACACAGGCAAAAACAAAACTTTCTTCAAAAAAAAACAAAACCACACCAAAAAAAAAACACACGGCAACACGCGTTTTCCCGATAATGGTTAGAAACCGCGGTCTGCTTGACGGCGCTCTCACTATGCACCGCCAAAAAACCAAAACCTCACATGAAGAAGCGCTTGATACGAAATAGGAGAGGAACGTTGTACACGTCTAAGAACGCGTCCCTCCCTACTCGCACCAACCACACCCGCTAGTCACACGCTGATGAAAAACTGCGTGGGCCCTCAAGACGCCTGCTACCCTGACGAGACAGTTGAAGAGACAGTTGCGCACACCCTCGGCTGTGGAAGATGGGATGACGTCCCGACCGGAACGCATCCTGCCGGCTCCCGAGGTGGCGTACCCCCACACCGCAGAAAGTGGGCAGGGATGACAGTGGGATGGCGATGTGCCAACCCCACCACCTGAGAGGCGACCCTCAACGGAATTTGCCGTGTAGGGAGGTATACAAAACTTCATCGCCGGAACCCTGTGCAAAAGGAAACGTCATACCTACCACAGAAGAATACAGTTATACTTATTTGTTGCTTCAACAAAGTAAAGGTTCTCGGTGTTTACATGACACAGGGCAACCAAAGTGCTACAGGGGCTATTGGGGAACTTTAAACATGACATATCAACACACCACCTTGACATCAAGATTCACCCCTCACACCAGAAATGTTCCATTACACATTTAAAAAAAACCAATTTTCATGACTTTCCACTTCCATCAACAGCCACAACATAATTATAACCATTCCTTCATAATAAAGAGATTAACACTATCTGAATTACATGCCCACGACTTCATTTGCCCATCTAGGTCTCCAACAATGATTCAATAAGATTAATAAACATATTCACGTGCAACGAACAAACGAACAATCCGACCGTTAGAGACGACAGGACCGGTACACAATTCAGGATCGAGTACTCAGTAACATGCTTAATATGACTCACACACATTTCAAGCAAACAAAATAATAATTGAACCCCGTATCCAAAACTTAGGCGCAGGCACAATCATAATCTACAAATGTCATCGGAAACTATCAAGCCTGGGGCAATCACCAATTACATAATCTCGACAAGGATTCCGAGCGTCTGCTAAAACATTGTCTACCGACACCACAATGCGGGCGGAAAACATCATTTTGAATACTATGCACCCCATCGACTAAACAACCATATACATAATAACACACCAATGTAGGCTTCTGAAACATATCCTAAATAACTTAAACACCTTATTATTATAAACATCTGCTATTTTTTCTCTTCTATTTCCTATCGTAATAACCTATAACCAAGAAATCAAACTAATACTACTATTTATTTAACACAATCAGAGCCTTTTCACATCTGTAAATCTTTAAATAATAATTGAAAAAAAAAAAAAAACAACTCTTTAATTAAATATAACTATCCCTCAGTTTTCCTTTCCGCCCATCCACCCCAGTTTAGTTTTTCCAAGCGTTAACACCAAAGTGATCTTCAACAAGACGTTTCTATCCGAGGTACAACCACCAGTCACCTCTCGATAAACCACACACAACGCCCAGACACATCACAAGCAGTCTGCCCTCCGTACCTGGCCTGGCAACCGCTTACAGTCTCCTCATTTTATATTAAAAGTTTCCCGTCCTCCGATACCACGAACACTCTCAGAAAATAACCAATACTTTAGCAACTTAAAACCGATATTCTTGTACACCAGCGACCACTACCCCCGTAACACATATGTCTTAGCGCATCATACCGCTGTAAACCCATCCACCTATCTATCAGAGTAGAACGCGGAATGCACATTAACTTCATTCCCAACTGACGTTTTTTCTCAGACCTTATAAGTCAATCATATCTTTTCTTCCCCTTCAAACTTCCGCACATTTAAAAACCTCCTCTTAGCCATAATATCACATAAAAACGAATCTTTTGCGATAAAATCAAATTAAAAGGAAATCCTCCCGTTCCGGAACTGAAACACAAAATTTATGAATACCATATATCTAGCAAACAACCAACACACAGCCCTCCAGACTTTCCGCTACTTACCCGCTCACCTAACAACACATGAACGACACACAAAGGACGAGAAGAGACGAGAGAAGAACGAAAAGCTTAACGATAATTGGGAGGAGAAAAACTGTGACTTCGCAGACCACACAACACGAGGGCTCAATGCAGTCGCCGGGACAGCTGCCCAACAGCCAACGCCCTGGTACTGCAGAACTCCCCGCTGAACACCAGACAACCGACAGTCATGACGCGGACGAAAACTCTGGTCGACACCCCAGTCCGCCGGGACACTGCCAGACAGCCAACCGCCCTGGTAACGTGCAGAACTCCGTCGCTGAACAGCCGAAACAATCGCTACAGTCTTCAACCTGTAGCCAAACTTCAAAAGTCGGTCGGAGGGCATACCACCAACCCCTGCTTTAACTGCAGGACAACCAGAGCACGAGGCAACCCAACGCTTCGAGTATAACTGCCACAGTCGTACTAACTTGCATACACACCCCCGACACTCCGAGTTCACCTCCGAAACTCCACAAGACAAAGCAACACACATTCACGAATCCCCATACACATCGAGAACTCCATTCACGAGCGTAGTTTACACAAGATTACGAAAAATCCTCACTATTCCGACGATCTGACACTCTCCTCCCTCCCCCGCTCCAAGAGTTAACAGGTAAGCAAAATTTATTCCCGGCAGGATTCCACGCATCTTCACGGTCACTGCCCACCTGGCACTGGTCGGGTCCACCTCCACAATTGTCACTGAGGCGACCTGTGTTCAGTTCGTGCGGACAATACCCTTCCCCAAGAATTAAAAGTATACCATTAAATAAAAACCTGAAGAACGCACGAACAAGTCCTTAGAGTTTGCATGCTTTTGAAAAATAATAAATCCTCTCTTCCTCTACTGTTTTAAACTCTTCTCGGCACAGAACCCTAACTCCATACGACTCAAGAAATCTGCAACCACATTTTCACGTCCTGGAATTGCCTCCACTACAAACTGAAAGGTTGTAGCAACAACGCCACCATCAGTGATCGACCACTGGGCTACTTGACCCTACCAAATATTGAAGTGTGAAAGGTCCGTCTGAGGGTGAATTCCACCCCATAAAGGAAGGGCACACAACTTCTGAACCGCCATACCAGAGCCAAACATTCCATTTGTCCACGATGAATAGTTGCGTTCAGCTTGGAATTGAGCTATCTTGGCTGGCGCACACTACAGGATGGACTTCCGTCGTCGTGTTCCTGGACACAGCACAGCTCCTACGCCCACCTCTGAGGCATCAGTCTTAGAAAGAACCGACGTTCCGGAACTGGTAAATGGCATACAGTCGTGTGCAGCAACAATCTTTTTCAGCTTCTGGAATGCCTCCTCACGACTCCGATTCCAGACCAACAATGCTAGGCGATATTCCATTGGTCAGGTCAGTAGTGGCAACGGCTATATCAGAAAACCTTGGATGAACTCGTCGGTAAGAACCTACCACCCCAAGAAACTGCTACCTGCTGACTTCGTAGCTGGGCGTGTGGCCTGACTGAATGCGCTCATTTTGTCTTCCACCGCCTGATTACACCTCTTCCAATCCTGTACCCAGGTAGACACCTCAGCTTTTTCCGTTCCAGCTCACACTGGGTGGAAGACCTGTAGTGAGACCACGACACACGAATGCGATCCAGAAACTGCTCCAATACAGACAAATGTTCCTTCAGTTCGACGGTTGAAACCAACACATCGTCGATGAAGTTTATCAACATCGTCTGTCTCCATGGTTGAAGCAACTTCCTCATCATCCGAGTACACACTGCTACCCGAAAGTACATAGAACCGAAAGGCATCTAACCCACTGATAAAGCCCTGAGGTGTCCGAGAACGCTGTTCTTGGGACGGTCGTCTTCGTCAACGGGTATCTGCCAGTATCCTTTTTTGACAGGTCAAGCTTACTGAAAACCGCCCGTCGCTCACAACCATCTTTAGCGAACAAGTACTCTATTTCTGGCATCGGCTCTGCGACAAACTCAACTATTATGTTCAATCGACGGAAGTCAACACAGAACCGAATCTTCCACTTTCTTTTTCACCAGCACTATTGGTGAGGCAGTATGGATATACAGACTTCTCCAATGACTCCCATTCTCAGCATCATCTCCACTTCATCCACCGAACCAGTCCGTTGGGAATATGGACTGGATACGGTCTCGATCGTACCTGTGAACATTCGAAGTCAGCTTGCTCTGCATGCCTCCAACGTGGTGAGACCCTGGCAAGTCAGTGAAGACATCGGAACTCGCCGACCAACTGCTGCGCTGTTCCCTGAATGGACCGTGTCCCCCTTCAGCACCAATCACTACATCCTCTGCTGATTCTGACGCAGCCAGTGGTACTACTGGAATTTCTTTCCAATGGTGGCATCGCCTCACAGAGTTCTTCGTCCTGAAACACCACGGTCGCCACTGCTGTTTGGCTTCGATTCGTCCTCCCTGCTCCACAAACGATCTCAACAGGTTGGCGTGGTAGATTTTCTCCCGACCTCAGAACTCGTATCTTGTAAACAGCCTCCCCACCTTGCAATCACTGAAACGGTCCTTGCCAAGCCAGTTCCAACTTGTTGTGCTTGACCTGGTCGCAACACCAGCCCCCCTGGTCCCAGGATGGATTGTGCGAGACGGGATCTGACATCAAAATGGCGCTTATAGGTTTCTTGCCGCTTTTCCTTAGATTTTCCCGGGCTATGCTGCAATCTCGCGATTCTGTCCTCAAGTCGAACACATATGCACCAGCCGTCTGTACATCCATGGTCTCTGGCTTGGTCAACAGATCACGCAGCACCTCATTGGTCCTCATACCTGCGTCCGTATAAAACAACTCGAATGGAGAAAAAGCCTGGTGCTTTTGTTGGGGAACCTCCCTATACTCAATAACAGTGGCAGGCACCCAACGATCCCATTCTTCGGCTTTTCTTGAGTTCAATCTACGGAGGCAACTTCTTCAAGGTACCATTAAGCGCTCACTAACCATTGCATGCGCATGGTATGGAGTAGTGCGCAGTTCCCTTGATGGACAATAACGCCGAACACCTGGCTCATCATGTACTCGTAAACTGAGTACCACCGCCCGACGTCTGTAAGAACCGATGCGGGAATTCCTGGTCCTAGACCACATTGCAAAACAGTGTCTCAGCAACTGACTCAGTGGTTACCGTTGAGAAGTGGAGTAGCCTCTGGCTACCACGTGGCGAAGTCCACGCTGTACCAGTATATACCTGCATCCTGTTGCAGACATGGGTGCAATCGGTCCCACTATATCCACAGCCTATCCTGTCCAAAAGGTTCTGCTAAGGGCATCTTGACAAGGCGCAGCCGGTCTGACTCGTCCATTACCAAGGTACGCTGGCCACTTCACACACGACTTCACATACCTGCCTATGTCACTGCACATTCCAGGCCCAAAAAAAAATAAAGAATTGGGAATATTCCTTTCCTTTGTCTGTTTCCCCCCAAGATCCAGCCATAGGAAAAACGTTGTCCGAGTAGTTAATATGGACATCCTTAGAGACTTCGGCACACAAACCTAGGTTTGTTCCACCTCTCACTCTCGTACTTACTTACCAGGACTCAGGTCTTTCCACAAAAGGAGACCCTATTTTCCATTGGGATGAATACCACTAACTTTTCCTCTTCAGCTCTTCTGGCACGTGCAAGCTAAATCATCTGTTTCCACATGCCCCACCGAATCAGCTCGTCTTTCGAGACAGCCATCACTTGGCTCCCTTACAAATATAACGGTTGCGCAAGAGCCTGGTCCTGGGCCTCTGACCTGAGGCACGAGTCAACACAGCGACCTGAGGCTGTATCGGGTGCTGTCCACACTCCCGAAAGTTTGTCTCCTGATGGGGTATACTGGACTCTCTCAGGATGGTGCTCTCCTCACGGCGAATGTAATTCCCACCAGCACTTCCTCAACAGGATCCTCCATCACCAGAGCCTCACCCTTCCCCTCAAAGTACGTGGCGAGTCCATGCACACCCAGGCCACGGAATGTGCAACCCACCTGGATTCACCAATACAACTGTCCTGAGATCCCTCCTGTATAGGCATCACTTGGTACCAGCCTCGCCGCGACCACGGTCTGCGATGCTCCTGTATCTCTGAAACCACTTGTCCCATGACTCTCCGACCCTCACCCTGCACCTCGTACTGAAAGGTTTCCTGGAGCAACGGCACACACAGCGCAGGGGTAGCTTCCGAGTAAATACTGTCTCTCCAAGAAATGACACATGTTAGTGGATAGCCACACTCTCAAAGATTCGGACAAATGTTTCGCTGATTGACCTGGTCGCTTGCATGCATAACAAATCAACCCTGCCTAGGTGCCCTTTTGGGTCAGCACTGATCGCTGGCTGAGCCACTCTAAACTTACTCTCTCCTCTGTCCCCTGTCCTTTCGCGGGAATTGCCTGGATTTTTACCCCTAAGGTGCTTGGTTTGACCTCGTGAGCGTCACTTATTACAGAAGGTGCCTCATTTGCTCTCCCGCCCAATCCTCAGCTTCCGCAACTGAGTTGCTTCCAAGGCACTGCTTCAGCATTCTTAGACAAGCTCGATGCACTTACTTCCGTACAAAGTCAGGAGTAAAGTTTCCATACAAACTGTCCTCGAGAATGATGTCCTTCAAGTCCTCACTTTGTTTTCGTCCATTTCCCGGCTGCCGTACACCACATACTAAAACAAGACGTTAGCCGGTCTAAAAACTGCTGAAATGTTTCTCCTACTTCCCTTCTTCTTCCCTGAATTCTTTCGGTATGCCTCAGCATCTAAACCGGAAATACTCACGAAGCGCTTTCTTCACTTGGTCGAAACTTGCGAGGTTCAACGCGTTCAATCGCAGATGGCATCTCTCGTCTTCCTCCAAAAGAGCCATTAGTCTAGAGGACCACGAGGTACTTTCCAGCGGCACAACTTGGCAACCTGCTTCGAAATGAGCCCAAATACAGACCACGACATCAGTATCTGTTAACGGATCAATTGCTACATGGCTTGTCGCTTCGTCTTCAGCCCTTTCTCTCGCCTCCCTTCAACAGCTTGCTCTTTCAGTCTCACTTATCCTGTTTCAAGGACACGTTCTCACTTCGCCCTGACGATGCTTGAGTCCAGCTCTAACTTCCTTAACTCTACGTCATCCTGGTCGACTTTAACCTCCTAGCATCCGCGTCCATCTTGTCGGGTGGCCATTCATGGACCTCTCGTCTCTGGAAAAGCATACCTCATCCTCTTCCTTTAGCTTCTCTGCCAAAAGATAGCCAACCTGGCAGCAGCCTCCCTTCCTCACTCCTAACCTAGGCAGCAGACTTCCTCTCTCCTGGCAGCGGGCTACCTCTTCCTCTCTCCTAATAGCGGCTTCCTCTCTGCTACTAAGCTTAGACCGCAGCTTCCTCTCTCCTGGCAGCGGCTTCCACTTCCTCTCTCTGACTGACTTGGGCAGCAGCTTCCTCTTTCCTCTCTCCTGAGCTTGGCCAGCAGCTTCCCGCTCCTCTCTCACTGAGCTTGGTCAGCAGCTTTCATCTTCCTCTCTCCTAAGCCTGGCTGCTAACACGCTAAACGTCCTCCTGCTCCTTCCTCCCTTCCATGACCTTTCCCGAGCCACCTGTGCTCTCCTAACGATAGCCGTCCTCCCTTTCGCTCCGCATCCCTTTGCTACATTGTCAGCAATGAACTGGCCAATTCACCTTATCAATCCTTAGCTCTATCCCCCCAGGCGTGAGTATATGACCAGCAGGACTGCAGCGACACAAACTTAGCAGCACCCCCCCGAGATCTCCTAACCCAGGCTTACCAGCCGCAAAGGTAGTAACGATACATGGGAGTACCCCCCTGGCTGCTTCTTCCAGAATTGGACACATCCCCTTTCTCCTTGACAAATCACTGGACTTACTGTACCTTGAGACCTCAACTTGCGATCGGTACCAAGAACGCCATTACCACAGACATCAAGCCTCTACCCAAGGAAACCAAAAAGAAATTTTTTTTTTTTCATCTGACATATAACTTCAGAACCTATCCCAAGAGAACATTCACTCTCCCAACCGAAGAAGCGAATACTTGATCGTCCACAGCTGAATAACTACAATTAGTACTTGGCAACCACAGTGTCTTTTCCAAACACGCTGACTCCCAACAAAGTCCCTCCCCAACACCCTAGGCACGGTTAACTACTAATCACCTTAATGACCAACAGTTTAAAACATTTCATTTCAACATTTCACGTCAAATATCACTGACCATCAATACATTCCAATACTCATAACACATGTAATTGGACAAAGAAAGAGGAACACAAACACACCATTCATACCACGTTTGCCAACCAACCCGAGACAACACAAGACAACGTTACCTGTCAACTATGTTACTAGGATTGCCCAAGTAACCAGCGCTTCTCCCCTACTGACGGCGCGCTCCCTCCAACCACCCCCCACGCTACAATTACTATTCCTATATCAAGTTCCATCCAACTAAACACACAACAAGAATCCCTATATTTTTTTTTTTTTATTTATTTTTTTTTTTAAAAACCAAAAAGATATGTCCTAAATAATCCTAACTCCTACCCCGCATCTCCACCATATTGTCACTGTAATAAGACAGTAGACATGGATATATGTATTAATATATCCCCCCGTTAAACCACCCCCTTTTCCTCCCCCTTTTTATTAAGTATGAACGCCACACAACAAACACACACAAAAGAAAATAAAGTAGCACAAAACCAGAAGGCTATTTTTCATTCACACACGCACTCTCACCACAGAAAATGGCAGATTTAGAAAATCACCCATACCTTTATATATCCGACACATAGGCAGTTTTCCCCACACATACACACAAAAAATAAACAAACAAACCCCAAAAGAATCCAACAATACTATCAATACTCGACCAACAACGCATGGCCCTTATGGCATACCGTGCACGCATGTGCTGCACGTTTACATATAACAAAACCCTCCCTCAGGAAGCACAAATAGACACCTCAGCCCCACCAAAGCTAATACCCGAAGAAACAAGGGTGACCCATCATCACATCCCCTGGTAAACCCCAGGCTGAAATACCAAACAAAGGTTGATACCTCATAAACCTGAGATGCCCACGCGATGTCTCTGTTCCAAAATGTATTCTTTCTGCTAATTTTTATATGCCGTGTCAACCACCCGGACACAAAACTTAATCCCCCAAATGTTCAACACCAATTGTTCCATGTAACCCGCACCCACTGTTGTACTTTCAATACTTCATCCGAAGTCCCTGCGGGTACTTGACACAGGCAAAAACAAAACTTCTTTCAAAAAAAAAACAAAAACCCACACAAAAAAAAACAACAACGGCAACACCGCTTTCCCGATCTGGTTATGAAAACCCGTCGTCTGCTTGACGGGCTCTCACTAATGCACCGCAAAACACAAAAACCTTCAACTGAAGCGCTTGATACTAAATAGGAGAGGAACGTTGTGACAAGTCGAAGAAGCGGCGGTTCCCTCCCTACCGCAACCAACCACACCCGCGAGACACACAGCTGATGTAATAACTGAGCGGTGGTCCCTCAAGACGCTTGCCACCGCTGACGATACAGTTGAAGAGACAGTGCCCACACCCTCGGACTGTGGAATGAGGTATGAAACGTCCGACCGGAACGCATCCTGCGGCACCGGTGCGTCCCCACATCCGGCAGAGAAGTGGGCAAGGGGATAGACGAGTGGGTGATGGGCGGTGCCAACTCCCACAACCATAGAGGGCCGACCCTCCCGGATTTGTTTCCGTGTAGGGGGAGGTATAACAAAACCCTGCCGTAACCCTGTTGCAAAGGAAATGTCTTACTACACAGAAGAATACAGTTTATACGTTATTTGTTGCTTCACTAAAGTAAATGAGGTCTCGGTTGTTTACATGTCACAACCCAAAGTTGCGACCGCTAATTGGAACTTTAATCATGGACTTATACGAACCGCCACCTTGACATCAGATTCTCTCACACCAGAAATGAGTTCCATACACATTTAAATAAACCAATTTCATTTACTTTCCGCTTCCATCAACAGCCACAACAAAATTAAACCATTCCTTCATAAAAGTAGATTACACTATCTGAAATTACATGCCCACGACTTCATTTTCCCATCGGGAGGTCTCCAACACAATGATTCATAAGAATATAAATCATATTCACTGCAACGAACAAACGAACAATCCGACCGTTTAGTGACGACAGTACCGTCACAATTCAGGACGATTACTCAGTAACATGCTTAATAGACTCAAACAACAATTTCAAGCAAAACCAAAAAAATAATTGAACCCGTTATCCAAATTCTTAGCCGGCACAATCATAATCCTACAAAAGTCCATCGGAAATTATCAAGCGCTGGGCAATCACCAATTACATAACTCGACGAAGGATTTTACCGAGCGCTGCTTATACATTGTCTACCGACACCACAATGCATGCTGAAAACATCTTTTGAATACTGTGTCCCCCCAGTCGACTAAAATCAACCAAATACATATATACTCACCAATGTAGGCTTCTGAAACATATTCCTAAATACCTAAACACTTTTTATTATTATCATCTGCTATTTTTTCTCTTTCTATATCTAAACGAAATAACCAATACCAAGAAAACTAACTAATACTACTATTGTATTTTAACACAATCATAGAGTTCACCTGTAAATCTTTAATAATAACTTGAAAAAAAAAACAACAACTCCTTTTATTAATATAACAATCCCTAGTTTTTCCTCTCCGCCATGCCACCCCAGTTTAGTCCAAGCGTGATACACCAAAGTGGAACTAACTACAAGACGAGTCATCCGAGTACCACCACCCGTCACCTCCGAATAAACCGCACTAACACCGCCCAGACACATCACAAGCAGTCCTGCCCTCCGTACCTGGCCTGCAACCGCGTGACAGTCTCCTCTTTTTATATTAAAGAGTACCGTCCTCCGATACCACCGTAACTCTCTCAGAAAATAACCCATCTTTATCAAACTTAAAACCGATATTCGTTGTAGCACCAGCGACCACTACCCCGTACAACATATTCTTAGCGCATCAATACCGCTGATAACACACATCCACCATCTATCAGAGTAGAACCGGAATGCACATTACATCATTCCCATATGTACGGTTTTTTTCTCGACCATAAGTTCAAGTCATTACTTTTCTTCTCTCAAACTTCCGCACTTTAAATCTCCTCTTAGCCAAATTCACATAAAAAGAATCTTGCGAATAAAATCAAATTAAAAGGAAAACCCCCGTTCCGGGAACTGAAACACAAAAGTTGATGAACCAGATATCTACAAACAACCAACTACACAAGCCCTCCAGACTCCCGCTACTTTACCCCGCTCACCTTAGAACAACCCAAGAACGACACACAAAGGACGACACCCCTTCAGTCGCCGGACACTGCCAGACAGCACTCCCGGGTACGTGCAGTAACCCGCCGCTGAACACCAGACACCGATCAGTCAAGACGCGACGACACACTGGACGCCACCACAGTCGCCGGACACTGCCAGACAGCCAACCCCTGGGTACAGCAGAACCCGTCGCTGAACACATCCGAAACATCGACAGTCTTCAACCTGTAGCCAAACCTTCAAAGTCGGTCGAGGGCATACCACCAACCCTGCTTTAACGCAGGAAACAACTCTGACCACGAGGCCAACCCACCTTCCGTGATAACGCCTACAGTTCGTACTTAACTTTGCATACACACCCCGACACTCCCGAGTCACCTCGTAAACTCAGCAAGACAGTACTCACAATCACGGAATTCCCATACAGCATATCGAAGAACTCCATTCACGAGCGTTAGTATACACACGTAAACACCTCACATTCCGACGAGCTTGTACACTCTCCTCCCTATCCCCCCTCCAAGAGTTTAACAGGTAAGCAAAATTCCGACATGTATTCACGCACTTCACGTCACTGCACCTGGCACTGGACGGGACACACTCCAAATTGTCACTGAGGCGACCGTGTCCAGTCGGCGTGACAGTATCTATAGTTCAGGCAACTTAAAAGAAACTAAAATAACATATTTTGAAGAAAGGTTGTGTTTTGTTTTTTGTTAATTTTCCACGACAGGATTTTCTCTTTCATGATAGTCCACATGAAATGGCCCTCTACAGTTTACTGCAGCAGTTGTAAACTGAAAAACACTTCAGTAATTTGTTTCTTACACCTGTTCTTTCCAAGCAATGCCTCTTCACTAGGTGTCATGTTTTCTTTTCTTTTATGTAATGCACAGGAACCAGAAAAAAAGTTGGTTACAAACAAATCACGTGCATGAAAATATCTTGTTTGTAAGTGTTTCTGTTTTGGTTAAAGATTTATATCCATCACCCATTTTGCACCAAATTTGACAAATAGGTGATTTTTCGTTCTCATTTTCTTGTCCTGAGTGTTGTTTATCATGCCGAAGAAGACTTGGAGACGAAAACGCGACGTGATTGTCTTAGTGGGTCATTTGTCCTTGTGTCCTGTATTGTTTTTGACAGAGATTATTTTTTTTTTTTATATTACAATACACTTTTTAAAATATGTGATATCTAGAGACAGTTGTTTGGTTTTTTCTGCCAGATCCTTTGTCACATCCAGGCAAAGAAATATGAGGTTAATGAAGGCCTGCAGAAAGGCTGGGCACTTCCAGGGATTTTGTGTCACAAGGAACTCGGTTTGCAAATAGGTTATGTTGAAAACCTCCCAATACAACCCCTCCAAATGAGACATTTTTGGGTCTCCTTTAATTTTTTTTTTCAAATCTGTAATTGATCAAATGTGTGTGTGAATGTGTGTGTGTGTGTTTGCACATGTGTCCTTAAGTGCATCTTAGACATTCATCTACTAATTTGATTTTTTCTTTTTTAAACCTGAAGTGATAGCATAATCTTGAGTTGATCAGACAATCAAATTGTTTCCGTCAGTTCGCATGTATGCACATTCCCAGTGAAGAGAACAGCTTAGTTTGTATTGTTACTTTTGATTTGTATACAGTCAGTCTTCTGTTTGACTTACCTAAGCATTTTTTCTCTGCGCATTTCTTCTCTGAAATTAGTGATTACTTTTTTAGGGGTAAGTGTCAGAAACACTAAAACATGTTTTATGTACATGAAAAACTGTTCTGATTCATACTAAATTCATTGTTACGTGTTTGTGCTTTTTTTTTTTTTATCGCACACGCGTGATTGTATGTGTGAATCTGTTCATATCAAGGAGAAACTGGTGTCCATATTATTACTGTTTGTGAAGCTTGCAGGATATGTACGTTTATAGCTGAAAATACTTGTTTTTGTATGTATATGTCTGTGTGCGAGTGAACATGTGTATGTTTGTATCAACATATTTCTCTTTTTTTTTTGTCATTTCAATTGAACAAGCACGTTGTAGAGTGTTTAAATGCCGAAGGTCTTCCAGCGGTATCCTGCCCTGTAAGTAGCTACATTAGAGGAACGCGGTGTCTCTTATTCATGTGTGTTTGTTCCTTACTTCTAAGCCGGATTAACTATATATTATTTGAAACCATCAGCACCCATGCAACTACAATCATGTTGTTTTCATTGCATTGTTTGGGACATGGAAAGGCCCCATAGATCTTGAAATGCATAAGAGTCATAGAAGCATTTCTTGTTATGCCATTAATTTGTAGTTGTGGTGATTTCTTTTTAAAATAAATTTCTTTTTAATGAATTGTCTTTTTTTTTAAAAAAGCCAAACAAAAAACGAACATATTTTGAAGTAGTAGGTCTTCAAAAGCTCTTTATTAAGAACTTCTCTCCTTCTCCTTCATTGCCTCTGCTGCTGGGTAATATTGTTTTGTGCATTTTCACGTGTTGTTTGTGACATTTGAAACAGACGTGTTTGTCAAAAATTCACTTGTGCGTAACTTACAGTGTATGAAATAAAGAGTTGCTTTCACCTCATTTGAATTTTGCCTTGGTCTTAGTAATGCTAGTTTGTTTCAGTGTGTTTTTCCTCTTTACAACAGGTAGCCTTTTGCCAATTCGTAACACCTTAGCCTTTAATGTTGCAGGCCTTTCCCACCTGGCAGACACGTGACAGAGCCGTGGCCGAGTGGCCCAAAGAGGCCATTAGCCGTGTAGTGACGACTGGTCTGATTCCAGTGTTCCACGGAGATGTTGTGCTGGACAGCCAACGTGGGTACTGCATCCTGAGTGGGACACCATCATTCAGGTCGGTAGCCGCATTTTAGAATTCTGTCCGCACCCTTTAACCAGCATGTTTTTCCATTGTTGGATTTATGTAGACGTTAGTACTGTTTGAATAGGAATTAGAAAGATTGTGGTTTGAGGAGTCAGAATGTTTCAGTCCATCCCATGGCAGGCATGTATACATTTATCCTGCTAGGGCACGCATATAAAGATGGAGCCCACGGTCCTACTTGAC
>CM031597.1:18509671-18557171 GCA_018398815.1 Conus ventricosus
TGTAGTTCAAAAGGTTACCAAAAGGAAGGTCCAAAGTTTAGCTAGATGGTGCGGATGACGCATCATGCTGATTCGGACCTCTTTTGGTCAGAGTTCGGGTTACAGAGAGTCATGTAAACACAGTTGACCTGATGAAAATGCCCTCACTGAAAAAAATAAAATCTCGAATGTGAAAGAGACGATTTTATTCTGGAATTCGTGGTGGATAAATTAGTTCAATGTCACATGGCGGCATGGCTCGTGGACTTCTTGCGTTTCTACGCCATTGGTAGAGCTCTGTAATATAAAAAGGAGCGGAGGCTGGATCTGCTCAAGTCACGCACAATATGAACCAAGATACTTCAACTCGATGAAGGCGGGCAGTAACAAAGAAGAGGAAGAAGAAGAAGAAGAAGAGCACAAGGATGTGGGAGTGAAAAGTGTGGCAGACGACATGAAAATGAAAGGTCATGTGGATTGCGCTGTATATAAAAAGAGCGGAGACTGGATCTGCCTCCAAGTCACGCACAATATGGTTCAAGAACTAGACTGTGTGATGTATATGTTTTGGTAATGGCTGACGTTCTTACCGAAGCCACGTGCAGCTTTGAGTGTAATAGAGAATACAGTGGTTTGGGCTTAATCTGTAACCGTGGACAAAAACCTATACACAAACCCTCCCCCCAACTAAATAAGGGAAGTAACTCTCGATGGACATTATCAGTAAATGCTGAGATTCGGAGGCTGAAAGTACGTACGTACACAACACACACACAGATATATACATGGGTAGATGGGTCGATCGAACAATGATCTGAGAGAGGGACTTGCTGCGGATGGATAACTGCACTGATTTTATGATTATAGAAATCAACCGCAATAGTATTCGCCGCAAACCGTATCAGTTACTGAATCTAGAATAAGCTCAGTGAACAGCTCTGTGGACTTCATCCTTCTTTTGTCTCGAACTATGGCGGCCAAGTAACGGCCTCATCCTCTGACCGAAAAACTATGCCAGCAGCCTTTGACAAGGTCAGTTACTCCATGAGACTATAAACCGAGGTTCCGTGTGTGGACGCACGCACAACATCTTGCACACACGTAAAATCCCATCACCAACTTTCGGAAGAGAAGGCCAGTTTTGGCTGTTGGTATGGATGACACGTTACACATAGCATGCACTTCCCCGAAGTTGGAGTATGGATGCCTTAATGGCGGGGGAAAAAACGGTCATACACACGCAATGATGGCCTACTCGGCGCTGGTGACCTACTCGGTTTTGAGTGAACCAGTATTTTAGGAAGAAGAAGAATGTTTAGTAATGATCAAAGCTATGACCGCTTAACATGTATGGAAAGAAGAAGAAGAACCTAATCCACAAACGGCACTAGTGTGTGATCACAGCTCATTTAACACCTTGGGTCCAAAACTTCTAGGCAGACAGCCAGCAAAGGATTGTTGTGGATGTTGCAACATCCGATTTTATTTTAGTGGCTCGGTATTGGAACCTGAGTTTTTCATCCCTACATTAATGACACTGCAAACAACTTAGTTCCGCCACTCATCTCTTTGCAAATTGTGACAAACTCTCCCCAGGACACTTGACTCCCCCTGAGACCGTCAGGACTTCCAGCAAGACTTCAGCCAAATAGCAAGCTGGGAGACATGATGGAAGATGAAATCCACCTGAGAAGAGTCAGACTCTGCATGTCACCAAGAAGAGAAAATGGGCGAATGAAGTGTACGACTCCACAGCCTAAACCTGCAAGCAGTGAAGGAGACAACAGAGTCACCATCTCTAGTGACCTTTGCTTGGACACCTATATGAGCAGTGGTACAAGCAAAGCCAGCTAGACTACGGCTTTCTTTTCCAAACTATTAAAATGGGCTCAATACACATTAAGGAGAATGCATACAAGACCTTGTGTAGCCCACATTTACATATATATGAATCACTTGCTGTGCCAAAGACAGCAAGCAGCAAATTGGAAAAGTGCAACATCATGTTGCCTGCTAGGTGGTCGGCTGGCACCACCAACATCCAGAGTGGAAGATATGTTCAGACACTTCCACCAACCACCCATTGTGGAAGATATGTTCAGACAGCACCACCAGTCATCCAGAGCGGAAGATATGTTCAGACAGCTCCACTAACCACCCCATTGTGGAAGATATGTTCAGACAGCTCCACCAATCATCCAGAGTGGAAGATATGTTCAGACAGCTCCACCAATCATCCAGAGTGGAAGATATGTTCAGACAGCACCACCAATCATCCAGAGTGGAAGATATGTTCAAACAGCTACCACCAACCACCATTGTGGAAGATATGTTCAGACAGCTCCACCAATCATCCAGAGTGGAAGATATGTTCAGACAGCTCCACCAAACATCCAGAGTGGAAGATATGTTCAGACAGCTCCACCAACCACCCATTGTGGAAGATATGTTCAAACAGCTCCACCAACCACCCATTGTGGAAGATATGTTCAGACAGCTCCACCAATCATCCAGAGTGGAAGATATGTTCAGACAGCACCACCAATCATCCAGAGTGGAAGATATGTTCAGACAGCTTCACAATCGTCCAGAGTGGAAGATATGTTCAGACAGCTCCACTAATCATCCATTGTGGAAGATATGTTCAGACAGCTCCATCAATCATCCAGTGTGGAAGATATGTTCAGACAGCCGCACTGGACTCCACTTTAAGACAGGAGACACACAGCAAAACTGGTAACCTTCTATAATTACCACCGTGGAGAGGTTACTATTAACCGCTAACAGGCTTACTCCCATCCCTCTAGTAGGATCAACTGAACACTCCCATCTGTCATCCTACCTTCTTCCAGCCAGCAAAACCAGCTGCAAGAAGAATTCCTTCATTCTGTGGACTATCGGCGAGTTGAACTGCTTTCCGGCTGAAGTCATAACATCTTTCTCAGTGTGAGGCTTCAAGTCCGTGATCTAATACCTCTCCTTCCTCCCCCCCCCCCCTCCCTATCCTCCATGTCCACCTACCTCCAAGCATCCATATATCCTGTGCTACCTCACCTCCCCTTACTGCCAAATTCCACTGTGTAGTGCTGATCATCTGGGCAACCTAGATGCGTTCCTTATGGGAACCGGAAACACCAAGTATTTTAAACATCAAAACCTGCAAAAGGATGAAAATGGACATCAACAGAAAGAAAAAGAATGATGTGAAGCATTTTTCTTCATTATGATGATGTGACCATCATACTTTAGGCCTGGGTTGCAGCTGCTAAAAAACGACAACAAAAAACGAATTTCTATACAAATAGGTATATTGAAAGATCCTGTATTCCCGGAAGTCTTGCATTAGTTTTCATTTTATGAGAAAAAACCCATTTTCATTCTTTAAATCAGTTAATGCATAGAATTCACTGAGAACAGACCAGTGTTCAGTCCTGTCAACCAAGTTGTGTAGTTCACTTGATGGGAGCTAAACTGCACTTTTTATTCTGTCAACTTTGGCTTGGTAATCTGGCTAAAACAATTCATACTATCAAGAATGGACCCGACTATCATTAGGTGGCAATACTGAACAAGCCTCAGGGGAATTCTTTGTGGAGGCACCATGCACATGCACAATCATGCAGCACACCCACATACGCATGCATGGACGCCAAACACACACGCACGTACGCATGCACACGTGATGTCTCTCTCTCTCTCTCTCTCTCTTTTCTCTCTCTCTCACACACACACACACACACGCATATATATATATATATATATATACATGCATGCGGGCACACACACACACACACACACACACACACACAAAACACACACACACACACACACACACACACATATGCAACAATGTACATGCAACATTATACAATCAGGTATCTACTTTCATTGATTCCTGCTCAGTTGTGGAGAATACCTAAACAGGTTATTTATCATTGCATACAGATATGTCTGTTGCTTGATTTCAGTATGGATCCATCAAGTCAACAAAGAGGAGATGATTCATTGTTGTTTTCGATCTGGTGATCAAGCTTGGTGGTTCGGCCATCACTGATAAAATCAACACTGGAGACTCTTCGAACAGAAGAATTACAACAGGGAGCAGCAATGATCAGACTGTGTCATTTTTGGAAAAACGGGGAAACGGGTTTGCTTTTTTTTTTGGTTGGGTAATAATGAAACGTTTTAACATTGTGTTTGTATGTGTGTGTGGTGTGTATGTAAGTTTTTGAGGGCCCCAAAAAATGCCATAAAAAACACACCTGTTACGCTAGCGCCCACTTGAAACCCCCCCCCCTCCCCAAAACCACACACACACACACACACACACAAAAGCACGTACACTTTTTTGATTTGCAGAACAATGTAAACGCCCTTAAAAAAATTTTTTTGGAAATTTCAGGGCACTGTGAGGTAAAAAATACATTGGGCTGCTTTTGCTGGTCAGACATTTTTTAAATTTTTTTTTTGAGTGCTGTCTTAAATCCCTTTTATTGGTTGTAAAAAAATTCATCAGTGTAAATTTTACCCCAAAACTATGGTTTTTAAACACTTAGAAATTTTGAGGGAGCATTTTTATGATAGTCTGACCCCATGATTGGGCCCTTTTAGCTGTCAGAATTTGGGGTCCCCCCTGGAAAAGGGTTTCTCACTCATGGGCTCCAGGACTAAGCAGTAATTTTTCATCAGTGAGGGCATATTTTTTTTGGTGCCCAAAAGTATGGGTTTTAAAACAGTTTGAGGGGATAAAAAGGTGGTTTCCCCCAGTATGTTTGGTTTTGAACAGGCACCATGAAAACCCAAAGGGGACTCCAGCAGTGCAGTGTCTCCCCTGGTTTGTTTTCCCATGATGATTGGTTTTTTTGACTGCCCCCCTTGGGGTCTTGCTCGGCCACCGGTAGCTGAACAAGCAGTTTTGGGGGAGTGATTGGTCCCTTTTAAAGCTCATTGGGTCTTGCTGGGCCCCAGGTGAGGGTGAAAAAAAGAGTTTTGGGGGGTGATTGGTCTTTTAATGCTCATTGTGTCTTGCTGGCACCAGGTGAGCTGAAACAAGCAGTTTGGGAGTGATTGGTCTTTGACTGCTCATTGTGTCTTGCTGGTACCAGGTGAGCTGAAACAAGCAGTTTGGGAGTGATTGGTCTTTGACTGCTCATTGTGTCTTGCTGGCACCAGGTGAGCTGAAACAAGCAGTTTGGGAGTGATTGGTCTTTGACTGCTCCTTGTGTCTTGCTGGCACCAGGTGAGCTGAAACAAGCAGTTTGGGAGTGATTGGTCTTTGACTGCTCATTGTGTCTTGCTGGCACCAGGTGAGCTGAAACAAGCAGTTTGGGAGTGATTGGCCTTTGACTGCTCATTGTGTCTTGCTGGCACCAGGTGAGCTGAAACAAGCAGTTTGGGAGTGATTGGCCTTTGACTGCTCATTGTGTCTTGCTGGCACCAGGTGAGCTGAAACAAGCAGTTTGGGAGTGATTGGTCTTTGACTGCTCCTTGTGTCTTGCTGGCACCAGGTGAGCTGAAACAAGCAGTTTTGGAGTGATTGGTCTTTGACTGCTCATTGTGTCTTGCTGGCGCCAGGTGAGCTGAAACAAGCAGTTTGGGAGTGATTGGTCTTTGACTGCTCCTTGTGTCTTGCTGGCACCAGGTGAGCTGAAACAAGCAGTTTGGGAGTGATTGGTCTTTGACTGCTCATTGTGTCTTGCTGGCACCAGGTGAGCTGAAACAAGCAGTTTAGGAGTAGTGCCGATCAAGTGGCATTGAAGTTGAGATGGAAAAAAAAAGTCTCCTCTTGAGTCATGGAACTGAAGTGAAGCGTAATATGATCTTTTACATCCCTCTCTCCCCTCTCCCATCTCCGTGTAAGGGAAATTTCATTATGATATATCCCCGCTTGCAGGAAATTCTGTTTTTTACTAATCTATTTCATTCACTCGTTTGGACTCTGCCTTTTTATTCTCATCATCCTTTACAGTCTTCCGCTGATTTTCTCCTTTTGTCATGTTCACCCTTTTGTTCTGGGAAGTGTTTTCTTTCTTCTTTTTTTTTTCTTAGGTTGCAATGAATATGTCAGCTTTTTCTTTGTCTGAGCACAGTCCATAGGTGAATGCTAGCTTTTTTGCTGTGACTGTTTTCACAAATGAATTTTTATTTGTTTATTATCTTATTTGTTTATTTTTTTTATTTTTTTTGCTGGGGTAGATTTTTTCTTTTCTTTTTGATTTAAGGGTGTTAAGTGAAATAGTGGTGCCCTTACCATATCTTTGTTCATCTGCCTTTTTAAGGATATTGTCACTGTATAAGACAGTAGACAGGGATATATGTATTAATATATCCCCCGTTATAACCACCCCTTTCCCCCTTTTATTAAGTATGAACGCCACACAACAAACACACACAAAAGAAAATACAGTGCACAAACAGAAGGCTTTATTTGCATTCACACACGCACTCTCCCCCACAGAATGGCAGATGAAACACCAATACCTTTATATATCCGACACATAGGCAGTTTTCCCACACATACACACAAAAAAAAAAAAAACAAACCCCAAAAGAATCCAACAATACTATAAATATCGACCATCAACGAAATGGCCCCTTATGCTACCGTGCACGCATGTGCTGCACGTTTAATTAACAACCCTTCCCTCAGGAGGCACAAATCCCACACCTCAGCCCACCAAAGGGTAATAACCCGAAGGAACAAGGGTGACTCATCACATCCCTGGTAACCCCAGGCTGAAATCCCAAAACAAGGTTGATACCATAAACCTGAGATGCCCACGCGATGTCTCTTTTCCAAAATGTATTCTTTCTGCTAATTTTTATATGCCGGTGTAAACCACCCGGACCACAAAAGCTTAACCCCAAATGTTCAACACCAATTGTTCAAGTAACCCGCCCCCCACTGTTGTACTTTCAATACTTCATCCGAAGTCCCTGGCGGGTACTTGACACAGGCAAAAACAAACTTCTTCAAAAAAAAAAAAAAAACCACACACAAAAAAAAACCCCCACGCAACACAGCGTTTCCCGATATTGGTTATGAAACCGTCGGTCTGCTTGACGGCGCTCTCACTAATGCACCGCCAAAACAAAACCTTCACTGAAGCGCTTGATACGTAAATAGGAGAGGACGTTGTGACACGTCGAAGAACGCGGTTCCCCCCCTCCCGGCACCAACCACACCCGCGATTTCACACGCTGATTGTAATACTGCGGTGGGCCCTCAAGACGCTTGCCACCCTGACGAGACAGTTAAAGAGACAGTTGCCACACCCTCGGACTGTGGAAGAGGGATGAGTCCGACCGGAACGCACCCTGCCGGCCCCGGGGGTGCGTCCCAACTCGGCAGAGAAGTGGGCAGGGATGACAGTGGGGATGGCGGTGCCAACTCCCACCACCTGAGAGGCCGACCTCCGGATTTGCCGTGTAGGGGAGGTATACAAAACTCCCGGAACCCTGTGCAAAAGGAAATGTCTTACTACCACAGAAGAATACAGTTATACTTATTTGTTGCTTCACTAAAGTAATTGGTTCTCGGTGTTTACAGGGTCAAAACCCCAAAGTGCGACAGCTAATTGGAATTTTTAAATCATGACTTATACAACCAGCCCCCTTGACATAAAGATTCTCTCACCACCAGAAATGTTCCATTACACTTTTAAACCAATTTCATTGACTTTCCACTTCCATCAACACCCACAACATAATTATAACATTCCTTCTTAAAGTGATTACACTATCTGAATTACATCCCCACGACTTCTTTCCCATCGAGGTCCCCAAACAATGATTAAATTTAAGATTTATAAATCTATTCACTGCAACGAACAAAGAAAAATCCGACCGTTAGTGACGACAGTACCGGTCACAATTCAGGATCGATTACTCAGAAACATGCTTAATAGACTCAAACACATTTCAAGCAAACCAAATAATAATTAAACCCCGTTATCCAAATTCTTAGCAGGCACAATCATAATCCTACAAATGTCATCGGAAATTATCAAGCGCTGGGGCAATCACCAATTACATAATCTCGACAAGGATTTCCGAGCGCTGCTATACTTTGTCTACCGAACCACAATGCTGCGGAAAACATTTTGAATACTAGTGCACCCAGTCGACTAAAACAACCATATACATATATACACACCAAATGTAGGCTTCTGAAACATAATTCCTAAATATCTTAAACACCTTTTATTATTTCATCTGCTATTTTTTCTCTTCTATTTCTAATCGTAATACCTATACCAAGTAATCTAACTAATACTACTATTGTTTTTTAACACAATCATGAGTTCACTGTAAATTTTAATAATAATTGAAAAAAAAAAAACAACATCTTTTATTAATATAACTATCCCTAGTTTTCCTTTCCGCCCATCCACCCCAGTTTAGTTCCAAGCTTTGAACACCAAAGTGAACTTCTACAAGACGTGTCTATCCGAGGTACCACCACCCGTCACCTCTCGATAAACCTCACACACGCCCAGACACATCACAAGCAGTCTGCCCCCCGTACCTGGCCTGCACCGCGTGACAGTCTCCTCTTTTTATATTAAAATTTCCCCGTCCCGATACCCCCGTACACTCTCAGAAATAACCAATCTTTATCAAACTTAAAACCGATATTCTTGTACACCAGCGCCCACTACCCCGTACAACATATGTCTTAGCGCATCAATACCCGCTGTAACACATCACCTATCTATCAGAGTAGAACCGGGAAATTTGCACATTACTTCATTCCCATATGTAGGGTTTTTTCTCGACCAAAGTTCAAGTCAAAATCTTTTCTTCTCTTCAAACTTCCGCACATTTAAATCTCCTCTTAGCCAAATTCACATAAAAAGAATTTTTGCGAAAAAAATCAAATTAAAAGGAAATCCCCCCGTTCCGGGAACTGAAACACAAAAGTTGATGAAACCATGATATCTACAAACAACCAACTACAAGCCCTCCAGATTTTCCCGCTACTTTACCCGCTACCTTAGACAAACGGGAACGACACACAAAGGACGACACCCTCAGTCGCCGGGACACTCCCAGACAGCCAACGCCTGGTTAGTGCAGAACCCGCCGCTGAACCACCAGACACCGACAGTCAAGACGCGGACGACACACTGGACGACACCCTCAGTCGCCGGGACCTGCCAGAAAAGCCAACGCCCTGGTACGTGCAGAACCCGTCGCTGAACACCGAAACATCGACAGTCTTCAACCTGGTAGCCAAACCTTCAAAAGCGTCGGGGGCATACCACCAACCCTGCTTTAACGGCAGAACAACCTGAGCACGAGGCCAACCCAACCTTCGTGGATAAGCCTCAGTTCGTACTAACTTGCATACACACCCCGACACCCCGAGTTACCTGGGGAAACTCACAAGACAGCACTCACATTCACGGAATTCCCCATACACATCGAAGAACTCCATTTTTCACGAGCGGTAGTTTACAAAACGTAAACCTCACTATTCCGACGAGCTTGACACTCTCCTCCCTCCCCCTCCAAGATTTAAACGGTAAGCAAAAATTCCGGCAGGATTCACGCACTTCACGGTCACTGCCACCTGGCACTGGACGGGCCCACACTCCACAATTGTCACTGAGGCGACCTGTGTCAGTTCGTGCGTGACAATACCCTTCCCCCAAGATTTAAAGTATACCTTTAAAAAAAAACCTGAAGGAACGCACGAACAAGCCCTTTAGTTTTTGCAGCATTTGAAAAATAATAAATCCTCTCTTCCTCTACGTTTTAAACTCTGGGCAAAAGAACCCTTACTCCATACGACTCAAGAAATCGGGCAACCACATTTTCACGCCCTGGAATTGCCTCCACTACAAACTGGAAAGGTTGTAGCAACAACCCCCCATCTGGTGATCCGACCACTGGGCGATTGACCCTATCCAAATTTGAAGTGGTAAATGGTCCGTCTGTAGGGTAAATTTCCACCCCAAAAAAGGTAGGGCTCAAATTCTGAACCGCCCTTTACCAGAGCCAACATTCCTTTTCCACGATGGAATAGTTGCGTTCAGCTGGATTGAGTTCTTGCTGGCGCACACTACAGGTTGGACTCCGTCGTCGTGTTCCTGACACAGCACAGCTCCTACGCCCACTCAGAGGCATCAGTCTTTAGAATGAACCGACGTTCCGGAACTGGTAAATGGCTTTACAGGCGGCCCGTGCAGAAACAATCTTTCAGCTTCTGGAATGCCTCCTCACACTCCGGATTCCACCAAAATTTGCGAGGCCGATTTCCTTTGGTCAGGTCAGTGAGTGGCAACGCTATATCAGAAAACCTTGGGGATGAATCGTCGGTAGAACCCTACCAACCCAAGAAACTGCGTACCTGCTCTTCGTAGCTGGGCGTGTGGCTGACTGAATGCGCTCCATTTTGTCTTCCTCAGGCCTGATTACTCCTCTTCCAATCCTGTACCCCAGGTAGGAAACCTCAGCTTTTCCCAGCTCACCTTGGAAGGCCTGGTAGTGAGACCACCTCTCGAATGCGATCCAGAACTGCTCGCAATACAGCAAAATGTTCTTCGTGTCGACGGTTGACCCCAACACATCGTCGATGAAGTTATCAACATCGTCTGTCTCCAGGGGTTGAAGCAACTTCCTCATCATCCGAGTAAACACTGCTCCCGAAGTACATAGCCCGAAAGGCATCTTAACCCACTGATAATGACCCTGTGGTGTCGAGAACGCTGTCTTGGGACGGTCGTCTTCGTAACGGGTATCTGCCAGTACCCTTTTTTGACAGGTCAAGCTTTACTGAAAACCCGTCGCTCACCCAGCTTTGCGAAAAAGTACTCTATTTCTGGCATCGGCTCTGCGTCAAACTCAACTATTTTGTTCATCGACGGAAGTCAACACAGAACCGAATCTTTCCATCTTTCTTTTTCACCAGCACTATTGGTGAGCAGTATGGAGATACAGATTTTCTCAATGACTCCCATTCTCAGCATCATCTCCACTTCATCACGAACACAGTCGCGTTGGGAATATGGGACTGGATACGGTCTCGATCGTACTGGAACATTCGAAGTCGGGCTTGATCTTGCATGCCCCCAAACGTGGTGACCCTGGCAAGTCTGTGAGACATCCTGGAACTCGCCGACCAACTGCGGCAGCTGTTCCCTGAAATGACCGTCTTCAGCACCAATCACTACATCCTCTGCGGATTCTGACGCAGCCAGTGGTACTACTGGAATTTCTTTCCCAATGGTGGGCATCGCCTCACAGAGTTCTTCGTCCTAAAATCACCACGGTCGCCACGGCTGTTGGCTTCGATTCTTTCCCCCTGCTCCACAAACGATCTCAACGGTTGGCGTGTAGAGTTTCTCCCGACCTCGAACTCGTATCTTGTAATCAGCCTCCCCCACCTTGGCAATCACTGGAAAACGGTCCTTGCCAAGCCAGTTCCAACTTGTTGTGCTTGGACTGGTCGCAACCCCAGCACCCTGGTCCCTGGTTGGATTGTGCGAGGACGGGATCTGAATCAAAATGGCGCTTATAGGTTCTTGCCGCTTTCCTTAGATTTTCCCGGGCTATGCTGCAAGTCTCGGCGATTCTGTTCCTAAAGTCAAAACACATGCACCAGCCGCTGTACATCCATGGTCTCTGGCTTGGTCCAAGATCACGCAGCACCTTCATTGGTCTCTTACCTGCGTCCTTTTAACAACTCGAATGGAGAAAAGCCGGTGCTTTGTTGGGGAACCTCCCTATACGCGAATAACAGTGCAGGCACCCAACGATCCCATTCTTCAGGCTTTTCTTGAGTCAATCTACGGAGCATCTTCTTCAAGGTACCATTAAAGCGCTCACTAACCCATTGCATTGCGCATGGTATGGAGTAGTGCGCAGACCCTTGATGGAACAATATACCCGAACACCTGGTCTTTCATGTTACTCGTAACTGATTTACCCCGGTCTGTAAGAACCGATGCGGGAATTCTGTCCTAGACCACATGGCAAACAGTGCCTCAGCAACTGACTCAGTGGTTACCGTGCGAAGTGGAGTAGCCTCTGGATACCTCGTGGCGAAGTCCACCTTACCAGTATATACCTGCACCCTGTTGCAGACATGGGTTTGCAATCGGTCCCACTATATCCACGCCTATCCTGTCAAAAGGTTCTTGCATAAGGGGCATCTTGACAAGCGGCACCGGTCTGACTGTCCTTTATCCAAGGTACTGGCACTTCACACACGACTTCACATACCTGCCTATGTCACTGCACATTCCAGGCCAATTAGAATTGTGGGAATATTCTTTCCTTTGTCTTGTTTCCCCCCAAGTGTCCAGCCATGGAATATCGTGCCCCGAGAGTTAATATGGTCTTCCTTAGAGACTTCGGCACACAAACCTGGGTTGTTGTTCCACTTCACTCTCGTACTTACGTACCAGGACTCGGTCTTTCCACTGAAGGAGACCCTATTTCCATGGGGATGGAACACTAACTTTTCCTCTGCAGCTCTTCTGGCACGTGCAAGGCTATCATCCTGTTCCTGCCCACGATCAGCTCGTCTTTCGAGACAGCCATCACTTGCTCCTTCAAAGATAACGGTTGCGCAGGCCTGTCCTGGGCTCTGACCTGAGCACGAGTCAACACAGCGACCTGGGGCTGTATCGGGTTGCTGTCACTTCCGAAGAGTTTGTCTCCCTGATGGGGTATACTGGGACTCTCTCAGGATGGTGCTCCCCCTCACGGCGTATGTATTCCCCACCAGCACTTCCTCAATGGATCCTCCATCACCAGAGCCTAAACCCTTTCCCCCTCAAAGTACGGCGTGCCCATGCACACACAGGCCACGGGTAGGTTTGCTACGACACCTGGATTCAGCCAATACAACTGTCTGAGTCCTCCCTGTATAGGCATCACTTGGTACCCGCCTCGCCGCGACCACGGGCTGCGATGCTCCTGTATCTCTGATACCACTTGCCATGACTCTCCGACCCTCACCTGCACCCGGACTGAAAAGGGTTTTCCCGGAGCACGGCACACACAGCGCAGGGGTAGCTTCCGAGTATACTGGCTCTCCAAGACATGACACATATTGGATAGCCACACTCTCAAGTTCGGACAATTTCGCTGGATGTGACCTGGTCGCTTGCATGCATAAAAAAATCACCCCCTGCTATGTGCCCTTTTGGGTGCAGCACTGATCGCTGGCTGAGCCCTTAAACTTACCTCTCTCCGCTGTCCCCTGGTCCCTTTCGCGGGAATTTCCTTGATTTTTACCCCCTAGGGGCTTTGGTTTTACCTCGTGAGGTCACTTATTACAGATGGGCCTCTTTTGTCTCCCGCCCTATCCGTCGTGCTTCCCCTATTTTGAGTTGCTTCCAGGCCACTGCTTCAGCATTCTTAGGACAGCTCGATGCACTTCCGTGACAAAGTCAGGAGTAAAAGTTCCATACATCTGTTCTCGAGAATGATGTCCCTTTAAGTCCTCAGCTTTGTTTTCGTCTTTCCCCGGGTGCCCTACACCACATACTAAAACAAGACTTTAGCCGGTCTAAAAATGCTGAAATGTTTCTCCTACTTCCTTCTTCATTCCCCTGAATTTCCCTTTTGGTATGCCTCAGCATCTAACCGGAAATACTCTGAAGGCTTTCTTCACTTGGTCGAAACTTGCGAGGTCAACGGCGTTCAATCGCAGAATGGCATCTCTCGTCTTCCCTCTCAAAAGAGCCATTAGTCTAGAGGACCACGAGGTTTTTTTCCAGCGGCACAACGTGGGAACCTGCTCGAATGAGCCAAATACATGTCCACGTCATCAGTATCTGTTAACGGATCAATTGCTACATGGCTTGTCGCTTCGTCTTCAGCCCTTTCTCTCGCCTCCTTCAACGCTTGCTCTTTCAGTCTCAAAATTTTCCTGTTTCAAGGACACGATCTCACTCGCCTGACGTTGCTTGAGATCCCGCTCTAACTTCCTTAACTCTACGTCATCCTGGTCGACTTTCCTCCTAGCATCCGCGTCCTCTTGTCGGGTGGCCATCTCTTGGACCTCTCGTCTTCTGGAAAGCAACCTCATCCCCTTTTTTTAGCTTCTCTGCCAAAAGGATAGCCAAACCCGGCAGCAGCCCCCTCTTCCTCTCTCCCAAGCCTGGCAGCAGCTTCCTCTTCCTGGCAGCGGCTTCCTCTTCCTCTTCCTAATAGCGGCTTCCTCTTCCTAAGCTTAGCCCCAGCTTCCCCTCTCCTGGCAGCGGCTTCCTCTTTTCCTTTTCTCCTGAGCTTGGCAGCAGCTTCCTCTTCCCCTCTCCTGAGCTTGGCAGCAGCTTCCTCTTCTCTTCCTGAGCTTGGCAGCAGCTTCATCTTCCTCCTTCCTAAGCCTGGCTGCTAACACGGCTAACTCCTCTGCTCCCTTTCCCCTCCTTCCATGACATTCCGAGCCACCTGTGCTCTCCTAACGATAGCGTCCTCCTTTCTCTCCGCATCCTTTGCTACATTGTCAGCAATGAACTGGGCCAATTCCACCTTATCAATCCTAGCTCTATCCCCAGGCGTGAGTAGTACTGAACAGCAGGACTGCTAGGGGGACACAAACTAGCAGCACCCCCGGGTCTTCCTAACCCCGGCTTACCCGCCGCAAAGGTACGGACATGGGAGTACCCCCTGGCTGCTTCTCAGGAATTGACACATCCCCTTTCTCCTTTACAGACTCAACTGGACTTACGGTCCTTGAGACCTCAACTTGCGATCGGTTCCAGACCATTACCCCAGAACTATCAAGCCTCTACCCAAGGAAACCAAAAAGAAATTTTTTTTTTTTAACTTCAGAACCTTCCCCCAAAAAGAACATTCACTCTCCCAACCCTAAAGCGAATATCTTGATCGTCCCCAGGCTGAATAAATACAATTAGTACTTTTGGGAAAAACCCCAGTGTCTTTTCCAAACACCTGTCTCCCCAAAACCCTAGGCACGGTTAACTACTAATCACCTTAATGACCAAAAATTTGAAAAAATTTCATTTCAACAAATTTTACGTCAAATATCATGACCATCAATACATTCCAATACCATAAACACATGTAATTGGAAAAGAAAGAGGAAAACAACACACCATTCATTTCCCCGGTTGCACCAACCCGAGACAACACAAGACAACGTTACCTGGCAACTATGTTACTAGGATTGCCAAGTAACCGCGCTTCCTCCCTACTGACGGCGCGCTCCCCCCCAACCACCCACACGCTACAATTACTATTCCCATATCAAGTTCCTATCCAATAAAACCCCACAGATCCCCAATTTTTTTTTTTTTTTTTTTTTTTTTTAAAACCAAAAAGTTATGTCCTAAATAATCCCAACTCCTACCCCGCATCTCCACCATATTGTCACTGTATAAGACAGTAGACAGGGATATATGTATGAATATATCCCCGTTATAACCACCCTTTCCCCTTTTATTAAGTATGAACGCCACACAACAAACACACACAAAAAAATACAGTGCACAAAAAAGAAGGCTTTATTTGCATTCACACACGCACTCTCACCCACGAATGGCAGATGAAAACCAATACCTTTATATATCCGACACATAGGCAGTTTTCCCCACACATACACACAAAAAAAAAACAAACAAACCCCCAAAAAAATCCCAAAAATATATCAATACTCGACCATCAACGCATGGCCCCCTTTTGCATACCCGTGCACGCATGTGCTGCCGTTTACATATAACAACCCTTCCCTCAGGAGGGACAAATACACACCCCAGCCACCAAAGGGTAATACCCGAAGGAACAAGGGTGACTCATCACATCCCCTGGTAACCCAGGCTGAAATACCAAACAAGGTTGATACTCATAAACCTGAGATGCCACGCGATGTCTCTTTTCCAAAATGTATTCTTTCTGCTAATTTTTATATGCCGGGGGTCAAAACCACCCGGACACAAAGCTTAACCCCAAATGTTCAACACCAATTGTTCCCAAGTAACCCGCACCCACTGTTTTCTTTCAATACTTCATCCGAAGTCCTGGCGGGTACTTGACACAGGCAAAAAAAAAACTTCTTCAAAAAAAAACAAACAAAACCCCACACAAAAAAAAAACACACGGCAACACAGCCCTTTCCCGATATGGTTATGAAACCGTCGGTCTGCTTACGGCGCTCTCACTAATGCACCGCCAAAACACAAAACCCTTTACTGAAGCGCTTGATACGTAAATAGGAGGGGGGAACGTTGTGACAACGTCGAAGAACGCGGTTCCCTCCCTACCGGCACCAACCACACCCGCGGTCAAAACGCTGATGTAATACTGCGGTGGGCCCTCAAGACGCTTGCCCCCCTGACGAGACAGTTGAAGAGACGTTGCCACACCCCCCGGATGTGGGAAAGAGGGATGACGTCCCGACCGGAACGCATCCTGCGGCTCCGGGTGCGTCCCCACTCCGGCAGAGAAGTGGGCAGGATGACAGTGGGGATGGCGGTGCCAACTCCCACCACTGAGAGGCCGACCCTCACGGATTTGCCGTGTTTGGGGAGGTATACAAAACTCGCCGGAACCCTGTGCAAAAGGAAATGTCTTACTACACAGAAGAATACAGTTATATTATTTGTTCTTCACTAAAGTAAATGGTTCTCGGTGTTTACATGTCACAACCCAAAGTGCGACAGCTAATTGGAACTTTAAATCATGACTTATCAACCCGCCACCTTGACATCAAGATTCTCTCACACCAGAAATGTTCCATTACACATTTAAACCAATTTCAATTGACTTTCCAAATTCCCTCAACGCCACAACATAATTATAACCATTCCTTCATTAAAAGTGTTTCACTATCTGAATTACATGCCCACGACTTCATTTCCATCGAGGTCTCCAACAATGATTCAATAAGATTATAAAATCATATTCACTGCAACGAACAAACGAACAATCCGACCGTTAGTGACGGACAGTACCGGTCACAATTCAGGATCGATTACTCAGTAAAAATGCTTAATAGACTCAAAACACATTCAAGCAAAACAAAATAATAATTGAACCCGTTATCCAAATTCTTAGCAGGCACAATCATAATCCTACAAATGTCCTCGGAAATTATCAAGCGCTGGGGCAATCACCAATTACATAATCTCGACAAGGATTCCGAGCGCTGCTATACATTGGTCTACCGACACCACAATGCTGCGGAAAACATCTTTGAATACTAGTGCACCCAGTCGACTAAAACAACCATATACATATATACACACCAAATGTAGGCTTCTGAACATAATTTCCTAAATATCTTAAACAACCTTTTATTATTATCATCTGCTATTTTTTCTCTTCTATTTCTAATCGTAATAACCTATACCAAGTAAACTAACTAATACTACTATTGTATTTAACACAATCATGAGTTCACCTGTAAATCTTTAATAATAATTGAAAAAAAAAAACAACAACTCTTTTATTAATATAACTATCCCCAGTTTTTCCCTTTCCCCCCATCCACCCCAGTTTAGTTCCAAGCGTGAACACCAAAGTGAACTTCTACAAGACGTGTCTATCCGAGGTACCACCACCCGTCCTCTCGATAAACCTCACACACGCCCAGACACATCACAAGCAGTCTGCCCTCCGTACCTGGCCTGCACCGCGTGACAGTCTCCTCTTTTTATATTAAAAGTTCCGTCCTCGATACCACCGTACACTCTCAGAAAATAACCAATCTTTATCAAACTTAAACCGATATTCTTGTACACCCGCGACCACTACCCCGTACAAAAATATGTCTTTGGCATCAATACCGCTGTAACACATCCACCTATCTATCAGAGTAGAACCGGAATGCACATTACTTATTCCCATATGTACGGTTTTTTTCTCGACCTTAAAATTCAAGTCATATCTTTTCTTTTTCTTCAAACTTCCCCACATTTAAATCTCCTCTTAGCCAAATTCACATAAAAAGAATCTTTGCGAATAAAATCAAATTAAAAGGAAATCCTCCCGTTCCGGGAACTGAAACACAAAAGTTGATGAAACCATGATATCTACAAACAACCAATACACAGCCCTCCAGACTTTCCGCTACTTTAAACCCCCTCACCCTTTGAAACCAGGAACGACACACAAAGGACGACCCCCCTCAGTCGCCGGGACACTGCCCGACAGCCAACGCCCTGGTACGTGCAGAACCCGCCGCTGAACACCAGACACCGACAGTCAAAACGCGGACGACACACTGGACGACACCCTCAGTCGCGGGACACTGCCAGCAGCCAAGCCCCGGTAGTGCAGAACCGTCGCTGAACACCGAAACATCGGACAGTCTTCAACCTGGTAGCCAAACCCTTTAAAAGTCGGTCGAGGGCATTTCCACCAACCCCTGCTTTAACGGCAGGAACAACCTGACCACGAGGCCAACCCAACCTTCGTGGATAACGCCTCAGTTCGTACTAACTTGCATACACACCCCGACACTCCGAGTTCACCTCGGGAAACTCACAAAGACAGCACTCACATTCACGGAATTCCCCATACACATCGAAGAACTCCAGTTTCACGAGCGTTGTTTACCACGTAAACCTCACTATTCCCACAGGCTTGACACTCTCTCCCTCCCCCCTCCAAGAGTTAACAGGTAAGCAAAAATTCCCGGCAGGATTCACGCACTTCACGGTCACTGCCACCTGGCATGGACGGGTCACAAATCCACAATTGTCACTGAGGCGACCTGTGTCAGTTCGTGCGTGACAGATATCAATGTTCAGCAACTGTATTAGAAACTATAATACATATTTTGAAGAAAGTTGTGTTTTGTTTTGTTAATTTTTCCACGACAGGATTTTCTCTTTTTCATAATAGTCACTGAAAGGGCCCTCTACAGTTTACTGCACAGTGGTAACTGAAAAACACTTCGTATTTTTTCCACTTTTCTTCTCCAGAGCATTGGGCCTCTTCACAGGTGTCATGTTTTCTTTTCTTTTATGAATGCACAGGAACCAGAAAAAAAGTTTGGCTACAAACAAAATCAAGTGAATGAAAATATCTTGTTTGTAAGTGTTCTGTTTGGTTTAAAAAATGTTATATCCATCACCCCTTTTTTCACCAAATTTGACAAGATAGGTGATTTTTCGTTCTTCAAATTTTTTTTGTCCTGAGTGTTGTTTATCTTGCCTGAAGAAGACCTTGGAGGACGAAAGCGTCTGTTTTGTCTTGTGGGTCTTTGTCCTTGTGTCTGTATTGTTTGACAGGTTTTACATCACTTTTTAAAATATGTGATATCTAGACAGTTGTTGGTTTTTTTTCCTTCCAGATCCTTTGGTCACATCCAGGCAAAGAAATATGAGGTGAATGAAGGCCTGAAGAAGGATGGGAACTTCCAGGGATTTTGTGTCACAAGGACTCGGTTTGCAAAGTAGGTATGTTGAAACCTCCCAATACAACCCCTCCAAATGAGACATTTTGGTTCCTTTAATTTCAAATCTTGTAATTTGATCAAATGTGTGTGTGTATGTGTGTGTTGTGTTTGCACATGTGTCCTTATGTGCTCTTAGACATTCATCTTACTAATTTTGATTTTTCTTTTTTAAACATGAGTGATAGCATAATCTTGAGTTGATCAGGACTATCAAAATTTTTTCCGTCAGTTCGCATGTAAAAGCACAATTTTCCCCCCCGTTAAAAGAACAGCTTAGTTTTTGTAAATTTTTACTTTTGATTTGTTTTTCAGTCAGTCTTTGTTTTGAAATTTCCCCAAAAACATTTTTTCCTGCGCCCTTTCTTCCTTTTGAAAAATTTTGATTACTTTTTTAGGGGGGAATGTCGAAAAACTAAAACCCTGTTTTATGTAAAATTGGGAAAAAAAGTTCCCGATTCATATAAATTCATTGTTACGTGTTTTTGTTTTTTTTTTTTTTATCGCAAAACGTTTTTGGGTTGTATGTGTGAAACTGTTTTATATAAGGAAAACCCCGGGTTTTCCAAATTTTTTCTTTTGTGAAGCTTTCAGGGTATTTGGGGGTTTTAGCTGAAAAAATTGTTTTTTTTTTTTTTGTAATTTTTTGTGTTTCGGGGTAACATGGTGATTTTGGGAAAAAAATTACCATAATTTTTCTTTTTTTTTTGTAAATTTTAAAGGGAAAAGACTTTTTGGGTTTTAAAAGCCGAAGGTTTTTCCGCGGTTTTCCCGCCCTGAAAAAAGCTACATTAGGGAACGCCGGGGGTTTCTTTTTTGTGTGGTTTTTTGTTCCCCTTTCTTCTTAAACCGGATTTTTTAAAATTTTTTTTTAAAACCCCAGCACCCCCTGCCCAAATACAAACATGTTTTTTTTCTTTTCATTTTTTTGGGAAAATGGGAAAAGGCCCCATTGATCTTGAAATTTCATAAGGTCATAGAAGCAATTTCTTTTTATTTCCTTAATTTGTTTGTTGTTTGGTGATTTCTTTTTTTAAAAAAAATTTCTTTTTAAAAGAAAATTTTTCTTTTTTTTTTTTTTTTTTTAAAAACCAAAAAAAAAACGAACATAATTTTTTAAATAGTAGGCTTTTTAAAAACTCTTTATTAAGAACTTCTCTCCTTCTCCTTCAATTGCCTCTGCTGCTGGGTAATATTGTTTTGGTGCATTTTCACGTGTTGTTTTGTGACATTTGAAACAGACGTTTTGTCAAAAATTCACTTGTGCGTAACTTACAGTGTATGAAATAAAGAGTTGCTTTCACCTCATTTGAATTTTGCCTTGGTCTTAGTAATGCTAGTTTGTTTCAGTGTGTTTTTCCTCTTTACAACAGGTAGCCTTTTGCCAATTCGTAACACCTTAGCCTTTAATGTTGCAGGCCTTTCCCACCTGGCAGACACGTGACAGAGCCGTGGCCGAGTGGCCCATAGAGGCCATTAGCCGTGTAGTGACGACTGGTCTGATTCCAGTGTTCCACGGAGATGTTGTGCTGGACAGCCAACGTGGGTACTGCATCCTGAGTGGGGACACCATCATTCAGGTCGGTAGCCGCATTTTAGAATTCTGTCCGCACCCTTTAACCAGCATGTTTTTTCCATTGTTGGATTTATGTAGACGTTAGTACTGTTTGAATAGGAATTAGAAAAGATTGTGGTTTGAGGAGTCAGAATGTTTCAGTCCCATACCCATAGGGGCAGGGCACTGTTATACATTCATCCTGCCTAGGGCACAGCATTATGAAAGATGGAGCCCATCTCTCTCCTTCCACAGCTTTAACAGTCCCTGGACTGAATCAGGAACCCACTTGCTGCTGGTTTCAAGCCGAAAAAAATCTAGCCCCATGAGTGATTCCCATTCCCAACCGACAGTTCCATAGCTGAAGCTTCTAACCATTTGCTGATGGATTACCAGAGAGCCAAGTAAAAGGTTTTGTTTTAAAACTTATAAGTTTTTTTAGTTGAAGTGAATAGTTGTGTTCTGCTCAGACTTCTTTAAGTTCTCTTCAGTGTGGTATCTTTGAAAGGTTTCAGATGTATCCAGTATTGGAATACAGAAAATTCATGAAGGAATTTGTAGTAGATAAAAGGCATGTGAACATAACTGAAGGATTTGTGTACATGTTCAGTAGACCACGAAAAGAGCCTGGCTCCAGCTGTAAGCATGAAAATATAGCTGTGTAAGAGATGACTTCATTTTGTTTTTAGGGTACAGCTTTGCATAGTGTGATTTTTTTTCAGTTTTTTTTTCTCCAGCTTACCAGGGTTTTAAACCAAATAATTAACAATCAAGATCATTTCAACAGAAGCTTCATTATGTGGAATAATCAATCTTGAAACTATCAGTGAACCTTAACAAAAAAAAATTCATTTTCATCAAAATTACCAAAATTTTAGATATGCCACAACTTTTACGTGACAATCAGATGTGCGCAAATTTTTATCTATTTCTGTTTATTAGTAAATAGAAAAACAATCTTTGCTCTTAGCAACTCCTATTTATACATTTTGAGTTTCACAGACCCGCACTTTCTTTAGGATTATCAGAATGCAGACTGTATCAGATCTATTTTTGTTTGTATGTGTTTTCAAAATGCCTTTTGCATCATGGTGTATCACATTTTTTCTTTTGTTCATGTACTTGAATCAAACTGTCTGTAGGTATATAGGTCCATTTGTTTTCTGCATTCAGTGTGTGCGTGTGTGTATGTGTGGGGCTTACATGCATGTGTGCATGTTTGTAAAGGAATGGGAAAAGAATGATAGATACTAACGCAAGGGTTGAATGTGCATTTGTCTGTGGAACATTATTTCTTGTCAGTTTATGGCTTTGGAATCTTGGAGACAAAGAAAGAATGTCTTTGAGACTTCTCAGCAGCTATTTCGTGAAATATGATGATGGTAAAGAAGAGCACCACAGGAGAAATCAGAGAGAAATGTAGGCGGCATTAAGGAACGAAGAGGAGAATTCTACAAATTAGTACTGCTTGAAAGTGGTACAGTGCACTGGGGAAATGCCTACCTCAAATGAAAATTGAAGCACACACACACACATGTACGCACACACGCACTCATGCTCTCACACACACACACACACACACACACACATTCAGGTGATCAGGACCAGCTGTCTATTCCATATGAAAACAGTTAATTGGCTGTGCATGAAGGGCAAAGAGGACAGAGGGCACTGTGAGGTGAGAATTCAATTATCATGAGCGATGGACAGACATTACTATGCATCAGGGCACTATTTCTGATGTACATTCTCGATATTCTGAAGGCATCATCAGGGTAGTGTGCACTGAATTTTGATCATGGCTGTTTTGTTTTCTTCTTTTCTTTGTTGTTGGTGGTGGTGGTAGTGGTGGTGGTTTTGGGATGGTTTTTTTTTGTGTTTAGTGTAAAACTTTTATTCTTAGAGAGAGCATCTTGCCGTAACATTGTGAGTCCTTTTCATGTTTTCTTGTGTGTGTGTGTGTGTGTGTGTGTGTGTGTGTGTGTGTGTAAGAGAGAGAGAAAGAGCATGTGTAGGAAAGATGCAAGGGAATGTAAAGTAATTATTCTGTTTTCCAACCACCAGAATAACTGTGGAGTTTACTGTTACAGACGCTGTGCAAAGACTTCAAGGTCAAGCGGGTTGTGTTCCTGGCTGATGTGCCAGGGGTGTACAGTAAGCCTCCGTCAGAACAAGGTATGAACACAAACATTGTACAAAGCTGATCGGGCAGAAGAATGAAAGTTACTCACAGAAAAAAATATTCAAGTCAGGAAGTGCAGAGTCATAAAACATCCTTCGTCTCCAGAAGTATGATTTGGTTTTGTTGAGATATTCATTTGAAGTATATCCAGGAAATGAGAAAATATATGGTTCACATTCATTTGAAGTATATCCAGGAAATGAGAAAATATATGGTTCCAAAGATTGAATTTTCTCGTACTTTTATTGATGTCCAGTCATTGGACTGGCTGGTATTTTGAAGGAAGAGATCCTGGGAGGGAGAATGCCATTCAGTCAAGGCTAACCTGCAATTATTTAGACCATATAAGGGAAAACTGTTTGCAGTGATGTGTGTGTGTATGTGTATGTTCCCCATGTCACCAAGGCATGTAGGTGGTATCTACGAATTTAGATGATATTTATAAATCGTCATATCTGCATATATTCCAGATAAAGGGTACAGTAAGTAGCATTGGTATTGAGTTGCTTGCCTTTGATTGTTTTATTATAGGAGCAAATGCCGCTGCCCTGATTCATTGACCTGTTTGATCAGTTTTTATTCCAGTTCCAGACAAAGTTCATCTTTTTTTTTTTTTACAAAATTCATATTTGTAAATCACCAAAATCTTCATGTCTGCATAAAAGCCAGATGAATTAATACTAAAAGCAGCATTGGTGTGGAGTTACTGTACCTGTTTATTTTCCAGTTCGATCAATTTTGATTTCAGACTTTCAGATAACCTTATAAATCATCAAGATCTTCAAGTCTGCATAAATGCCAGATGAAGGGATTCTTTAAGCAGCATTGGTACAGAGTTGTTTGATTTTGATCGTTTCATTATAGTTTGATTTTGATCGTTTCATTATAGTTCGATTTTAATCGTTTCATTATGGGAGCAAATGCTGCTGTCCTAGTTCATTTACCAGTTTGATCAATTCCGATTCCAGACAAAGTTAATATTTATAAATCGTCAAAATCAGTCCAAAGAATTCCACCATTCACACCCTATTTCCACCTCTTCACTATCTGAAGACAAGCTTATTTGCCCACATTCCCTCTCACAGGACCTCAATGCTAATTCAATGCTGGGACAAAAAAAAGACACATTTAACAGTCTCATGTGTCCCTCGTGACTGGCCTTAGTGATTTTGCCGTATGCATCAACAATCGAAACAATTGATTACCATTGAATACTGATCAGCTGTAGGTAATACAGTAAACTGAAGAGATTGTTTCCATGACGGCTTTTACCGAGTACATTAGTTAGTTTCAAATTGAGGTGACTGCAGGTGGAAATAGAAACAAATTTTTAAGAGAAATTAAAATTATTCCGCCAGACTAAAGGGACAAACAAATTACAAGACAAAACATAACAATGATAATGATTATTTAAGGTGCTTAATCTTACATCATAAGCCCTAAGCGCTTACAAATACAGAAAAGGTTGGGGGGAAAAAAAAAAGAAGACATTTTGACTTCGTTGGTCTTCTTCAGGAAAGATACACAATATTCAGAACAATGAAAACAAAGAACAAGCAATCCGTTTTGTCCGGCGGAATGATTATAATTTCTCTTTAAAACTTGAGCGCATTAATCAAGTCACTTTGAATTTTACATCTGGTAAAGATAGCTGCCGTAGAGAGCATATTTCAGTTGCATACCTGTATATGCACATATGTTATTGCAGGGGCGGAACTTCTCCACCATGTCACACTGAGTGAGGAGGGGAAGGTGTGTGGTGATGTGAAGCTGTCAACTTCCTCTCACGACGTGACGGGGGCTTGTTGAAAAAACTGTCCTCTGCTCATCAGATTGTGATGTCGTCGTCAGGACAGACCCGTGTGTTCATCGCCAAGATTGGCTCTCCAGATGCCCAGAAGGTGTGCATGGAAAAGGACATTGACGCCAAGGAACTGGCCGCCACTGAAGTCACGTATCAGCCTTGAGCGATAGATCCTTCGATCGTGTTCATTATGTGCTTGGATGTGGGTTGAGAGACAGTGTGGTATAGTTTTATGTGCTTTTGGATGAACGTGGATTAAGAAATGAAGAAAACGTTTGCAGTGTGTTTTAAAAACATGCTTCTGATTTGACTTTACACGAGTACGGAGCACTGAAGGACACAGAGTAATCACTTCAGAAGCTTTTTTTCAAGCACCATTACCACTGTGAGTAGTTAGATCACTCGTAGTGATGAAATGTTTAAGCCTTTACTGTAAACCATGTGTTTTAAATGACTCACAAGTCACGTTTTTCACAACAACAACAAAAAGTCTTTTTGCTACACCACAAAATTTCATGACTTTGTCGATAAAGCATAGTCCCGCGTGTGTACTAGAAATTGTTTTTGTTGACAAATAAAAGAGTAAACAAAAATCAAACTATGGCAAGGCTTTATTCCTTCTGTAAAAGCATGGGTCCCTGGAGACCCATGATGCACAGCAAGGCTTTATTCCTATTCAGAAAGCATGGGTCTCTGGAGACCCATGACGCACAGCAAGGCTTTATTCCTATTCAAAAAGCGTGGGTCCCTGGAGACCCATAACGCACAGCAAGGCTTTATTCCTGTTCAAAAAGCATGGGTCCCTGGAGACCCATGACGCACAGCAAGGCTTTATTCCTATTCAAAAAGCATGGGTCCCTGGAGACCCATGACGCACAGCAAGGCTTTATTCCTATTCAAAAAGCATGGGTCCCTAGAGACCCATGATGCACAGCAAGCCTTTATTCCTTTTTTTTAAGCATGGGTCCCTGGAGACCCATGATGCACAGCAAACCTTTATTCCTATTATAAAAGCATGGGTCCTTGGAGACCCATGACGCACAGCAAGGCTTTATTCCTATTCAAAAAGCGTGGGTCCCTGGAGACCCATGACGCACAGCAAACCTTTATTCCTATTTAAAAAGCATGGGTCCTTGGAGACCCATGACGCACAGCAAGGCTTTATTCCTATTCAAAAAGCGTGGGTCCCTGGAGACCCATGACGCACAGCAAGGCTTTATTCCTATTCAAAAAGCATGGGTCCCTGGAGACCCATGACGCACAGCAAGGCTTTATTCCTATTCAAAAAGCATGGGTCCCTGGAGACCCCAACATATGGAGTGCAAAAATTTAGGCAATGTGCAGTGAAGGTAAAAGGTAACTCCCGAAACTTGGACCGTCATGTTGCTCTCAAAAATGTAAACTCTGAGGAACTCTGAAATTTTTGTAAAAGAGTGCCGAAACTTGGACCGTCATGTTGCTCTCAAAAATGTAAACTCTGACGAACTCTTAAAATTTTTGTAAAAGGGTGCCGAAACTTGGACCGTCATGTTGCTCTCAAAAATGTAAACTCTGAGTAACTCTAAAATTTTTGTAAAAGGGTGAAAACTTGGACCACATCAACAAAGACCTTTAATGCTCTTTCCTGAAACTTTATTAAAGGAGCAGACAGTTAACGCACACACACACACACACACACACACACACACACACCATCTTTTAATTGTTATGTTGTTCATGTGGAGGAAAAAAACAAGCAAAAAACACAACACATTGACACATTGCTTCCTTTTTTTTCTTTGTCAAAAGAGAAACACTCTCTCTTTATGCCCCTCTCACACATGCACATGAAAACATGATAATGCACATTCACAACATTTACAAATGATGGAATACTCTCAAGACATCTGTCAAAGTAGTACAGCTTCTTTCCATATGGGAAGAACATTGAAAAATACCTGACATTCCCTGCTTTATTGTCTGTACATGTTTTTGTTTACCTAACAACATATACTTTTGTCCAGAAGATCGCCTGGGACAACTCCCCTTGCTGTGGATTTTTTTTACATCCGTAAAGTGCGTCCTGCAAATGAAGTCTCAGTTTACCAGCTCATCTGAAAGACTAACGTTTAAGTCTTTCCAGACAAAAGCCCTCGTTCTGAATGGGGCTCTTCAGTCAAGAAACATTTCAGAGAAAGGGCCTCTATCAAGGTTTTCGAAAATTCTGAATTTTTGGAATGGGACCTCATTTCCAAAAACGGCATTATAAGCTCTTGATATCTTTACTGACCTTTCCCCTGTCGAATGGGACCAATAAATGTACAGCAGCAGAGGTTTTGCAGGGCTTCAGATTCCCTATTCTTCAACACAGTTTTCTTTAAGAAAAAAAAAGATTTTGTTCAAACACATCTTCCTTGCCCTCTGAATGGAATGATTCGGCAATACTCCCTCATACATGATCACATCAAGATTCATCCAGTTACGATCCAACCACAAACAGCCCATATCAAGCAATCAATGATGATCAATATTATGTCCCTCTAGCAATTGTCATGAGAATGCCAACACTACCAACCGGAATATGCAAACTCCTGTATGCCTGGATGTAGAGCAGAAAATGAAACCAAGGTTACCATGAGGGCAGGGTATCGTGGCGCACAGAATTTGAGACAATCTATTTCATGGTGATTGATGAAGATGAGTTTTGTTTTTATTCTGAGACTGCTGGACAAAAGTCCGTTTCATGCCTCCTTTCATGTTTCCTATATTGACTGACAGAATTCTGCTCCAGGTATCCTTTCATATCTCCTAGACTGACAGAAAAGCATTTCATGTTTCCTATATTGACTGACAGAAATCCGCTCCACATATCCTTTATCTCCTAGACTGACAGAAAAGCATTTCATGTTTCTTTCCATACCTCCCAGATTGCTCAAACAGAAAGCACTCCATACTTCTTTTCCTATCTTCTGGACTAACAGTTCACTTCATGCTTCCTTTTGTATCTTCTTGATTTAAAGTTCACTCCACGCTTCCTTTCATAATTCCTAGATGGACAGAAGTCCTCTCTAGACTTCCTTTCATATTTCCTGTCACAGGTCCATTCCACATTTTCAAAATTTCCAAGACCGTTTGATTGAAGTCCACTTCATTCTTCTTTTCATATCTCCTGGCATCCATCAGGTCTTGTGATGTTGACACAGATAACAGAATTAGCCAGTGAATAAGAAAAGTGCAACAGACATGGCCGAATGGTCCCAGTCATCCAGTATGAGCTCTTAGCACACTTCACTGTGCTAATGATAATGGCTGGTGCTGAAAAATTGCATTATAATATGGCTCAGAGTCATGCTGAACAAACCTCAGACTTTCCCCAGTAGCAATTCATGGCCCTTAACTCTGCCAGGTGATTCTGACATAGTTCTCTGTCCTTCTTGCTTGGGATAATCCAACACTGCAGCATTTTCATGTTCTTGTCAGCTTCAGAATTTTCCGAGGAAGCTCTGAAAAAAAAGAAAAAAACGCACCAAATTAACTTTTAAGTGATTCACTCAATATCGTTTTTGACTTCTGTTTTTCTCCCATTCCAAAAAATATCCAAGCAGACACAATATCATGAGGAATTCTTGGTTCAAGCAAAATGATTAGTAAGACATTACATGCATGCTGTCATCCTTCAATCATTCAAGTCTATTTGTGCTTAAACCAATAAGCAACACTGATTTTGCAGGCATTGCAGGCAGCACTGTTTTGACCTAGTGTGTGATGTTGCTTACACTGCAGAGATCTTTGCAGACTTCTCTGTTCTGTGGCAACTTTCACATGGCTGGTGTACCTGATCTTTCTTTTCACTTGTTTTCTCTCTCTTTAAATACAAGAACGTTAAATCAGACGTGCATAGCAAAGGGACAGCATTGGCTCTGATGCTAAACTCAGGTTACTTCTGTCCCTGCCATGCGCTCACTTTCATTATATCATTACTGTAAGAAACATGTCAGCGTTAACTTTTTACCAACAAGACAGACTGTGTTGCTGTAGTAAGTGAACAAATAATAGGCAATTACGAAAGAAATGTGTACAGTATGGATTTCTCTACAAGAAACAGGCCTCAAACTGGAACAAATCATAAAGGTCACTTAAACACCATCAGGGCAGCCATTCGAAGCGAAAACATAACAGCCTCAAGTTTGTTGTGAAGTTAAAGGAATGCTGTGCTAGCATCATGTAAATGTAGAACAAACAAAGACCAGTATATGCCAGCATACCTGCATGTATATGCTTGACCGTCTCCACCTGGAACTGGGGATCAGCCTTCTGAAGAAACTGCACAAAGCTGCAGACACTGCCACCAACACCAAAGTAATCATTTTTAGCAGCCACCAGTCTGGGTGTCGTTAAGAAATCTTAAAATGCACGTATGCATCAATTGTAAACACTGCCAACAATAGGCAGTTTCGAACCTGATAAGCTTGGTTATGTTCAGATTGATGGTCAAATAGGTTTTTATTTGCAACTTGAGAGCAGAAAATTTTTTTCAAATTATCTCAAAATACCCGACAATTATTTACATTAGCATTCCATTCAACCTCAGAATGATGTACTAATATGAAACCAAAGATATGATATATAACCAAATAAAGTGTGAAATCAAACAAACTTTTGCTAAAATCATCCTTATCTTTCTAGAGCAATCATTAAAGGAGACCACCAAACCATTTCAACGACTGTTCAAATTCAGCTTCAAAATTTTTAATCAAATTCAACCTTTTTCTTTCTTCCCCCAAATCACTTTCCTCTTACCAACACACGCATGCCCACTACATGCTGAAAGTGAAAGGATACACAATTCCGTCCTTTGCAAGAAGTGAAGAGAAAACCTTCAGAAGTTTGGCATATGATCTGACGTTGTAGATCGTCTCAGCTGTGAGGATGAGGTCATACCTACGCAGATGAGGAAAACAGTATCATCAAAACATGACATCTAGAAGGGAAGCTAGGGTCAACATGAATAACCATGACTACATCCAAGCATCGATCCATATCAGGTAGTACCACTGCACGCTATAAAAAGGTTACAATCTTTACAGAGGTATAGAAATAAAACATTCAATATAAATGTGTTATACTTGTGGGATGAATGCAGCACCCTATTTCACTTTGTCAAAACAAAAGGCCGATTGCTGTGGATGTGGCAGGCTAAGTGTATGGACGGGGAGCTGGAATGAGTGGTATGAGTACAATGCTACAGAGGCAACACGGAAGGCGAGACGGAAAAAAGAGATTAATTTTCTTATGAATTTCAATATCAAAACTTCTTCAAAGATGCAGTGTGCAAGTCAGTCAAAACTGTTCCAAATCTGTTGGTAAATCATGTTCCACAGGCTGCCATGGCCCAGTGATTCCCCCCTGGAAGGCTGTGCTTTTGATTCCGATCCAAGTCATTCATTTGTGTGTATGTGTTTTGCCCATGACTGGCTCCTACCCAGAGTTGGTTTGCTTTGGGCACAGTGGGCAAGACTGGAACCACACAGTCCACTTTCATCCACTCAATGGATGCGTCTCAAAAAGAGCTGGTCAAATTTCCTGACCAACCCTGCAACTGTCTGTATTTCTCGAGACTGGTTAACAACAAGATGTACTATGAAAGTGAGCAAAGATAACAGCCCTGTGAGACTGGTTAACAACAAGATGTACTATGAAAGTGAGCAAAGATAACAGCCCTGTGAGACTGGTTAACAACAAGATGTACTATGAAAGTGAGCAAAGATAACAGCCCTGTGAGACTGGTTAACAACAAGATGTACTATGAAAGTGAGCAAAGATAACAGCCCTGTGAGACTGGTTAACAACAAGATGTACTATGAAAGTGAGCAAAGATAACAGCCCTGTGAGACTGGTTAACAACAAGATGTACTATGAAAGTGAGCAAAGATAACAGCCCTGTGAGACTGGTTAACAACAAGATGTACTATGAAAGTGAGCAAAGGTAACAGCCCTGTGAGACTGGTTAACAACAGATGTACTATGAAAGTGAGCAAAGGTAACAGCCCTGTGAGACTGGTTAACAAGATGTACTATGAAAGTGAGCAAAGGTAACAGCCCTGTGAGACTGGTTAACAACAAGATGTACTATGAAAGTGAGCAAAGGTAACAGCCCTGTGAGACTGGTTAACAACAAGATGTACTATGAAAGTGAGCAAAGGTAACAGCCCTGTGAGACTGGTTAACAACAAGATGTACTATGAAAGTGAGCAAAGATAACAGCCCTGTGAGACTGGTTAACAACAAGATGTACTATGAAAGTGAGCAAAGGTAACAGCCCTGTGAGACTGGTTAACAACAAGATGTACTATGAAAGTGAGCAAAGGTAACAGCCCTGTGAGACTGGTTAACAACAAGATGTACTATGAAAGTGAGCAAAGATAACAGCCCTGTGAGACTGGTTAACAACAAGATGTACTATGAAAGTGAGCAAAGATAACAGCCCTGTGAGACTGGTTAACAACAAGATGTACTATGAAAGTGAGCAAAGATAACAGCCCTGTGAGACTGGTTAACAACAAGATGTACTATGAAAGTGAGCAAAGGTAACAGCCCTGTGAGACTGGTTAACAACAAGATGTACTATGAAAGTGAGCAAAGATAACAGCCCTGTGAGACTGGTTAACAACAAGATGTACTATGAAAGTGAGCAAAGATAACAGCCCTGTGAGACTGGTTAACAACAAGATGTACTATGAAGTGAGCAAAGGTAACAGCCCTGTGATGCAGGTGAGCAAAGGTAACAGCCCTGTGAGACTGGTTAACAACAAGATGTACTATGAAAGTGAGCAAAGATAACAGCCCTGTGAGACTGGTTAACAACAAGATGTACTATGAACTTGAGCAAAGGTAACAGCCCTGTGATGCAGGTGAGCAAAGGTAACAGCCCTGTGATGCAGGTGAGCAAAGGTAACAGCCCTGTGATGCAGGTGAGCAAAGGTAACAGCCCTGTGATGCAGTCTCAGTCCAGAATGGAACTCTGTAGTACCACCTTCATCATCCTCATTCTCAGTGAACTGGGATTTTTTTTTTTTTTTAAAGGCTCAAATTCAGGAGCTCTTCATGCCATGCTCTCATGGTGATCTTGGTTTCAATTTGCTCTCTGTGCCTTGCTGAGTTCATGTTAGGTTTGCCAGTATCGGCAGGTTCATGGTAATTGTTGGACAGATGTGGCGGCACCCTCTAGAGAGAGATTCATGCTGGCTCCATAACTAAGTCATTGTCATCAGTAGCAGGTGGTGTCCTGCATATGTATGATCAGAACAGGTGGCCCTGAATACCACCAAAGTGACTGGGCAGCAAAGCAGCATTATTCCTCTGGTGGGTTGCTTCCTGACTGTGACATGGACTGCTCCCAGTGGTCTGCCATGTTGGCAGTGACAGGATAAGGAAACTGGTAGCTGGGGATGGGGGATCCAGAACGAACAGCGGAAGGCGGGGGTGGTGTAGTGCCACTGGAGTGACAAAGATGAGGAAACAAATCGAAAAAAAACAACCCACCAAATGTTTCAATACGGAATACAACGTTACTTTTTTTTTTTCAATAAAAACTAAATGAGGTAAAGCAATTCTGGAGAAAATGTAAAATCATTAACAAATAAAGCATCAATAAAATGCAAGATTTACTTTTTATAACAAGTGTACACAATAAAATTCAGTTTAATGAACATGTTCAAATTAAAAGGTTGTAGTATATATTACTCTGTCAATGTCTCTGTTAACATGAAGAATCACACTATATGAACACAGAAGATGGGTCAATGCAGAAAAGACCTAACCAATTAAAAATACAGTAAAACACGGAATCAAGGAATCTTTCTTCCTCTTGGTAGAGGATAGAGCTCAATGGACATACGTGACAGACATAGCACAGTGAATGATGACAAAGTGAAATAATACCAAGTGATTTGTCGTCTTACCTGTGATTCAGGCCTTCAGCGAGTGAAGCAAAACTGGCCCAGTCTCCAGAAAAAAAACTGACTGGAGTCCTGTTTTATGCCGTTCAAGTCCAGATTCTTCATGGTGTATGACTGAAGGACCTCTGGGTTCTGCACACACAGCAGTTGTTGTTGTTGTTGTTGTGTCGTACCCTGGCTAAAAGACTCCAGGGATCATCCAAACAGCCGAAGTACTTGAACACTATGGTACAAATGCATCAGCTGGGGATGAGAACATTGCGTGTGTGACCGTTTTTGATTACCCCGCCACATGGGCAGCCACACTCCGACTTCGGGGGAACACACAGCAGTAATACAGTAAAACCTCCCCATAAAGACCTTCAAACTTAAAAACTCCTATCTTTTTCAAAACTTTTTTTCTGAAACATGTTCTCTTTGTCTCTACTTGATCTATCTCCCAGTTAAAACTCCCTTCTGTTCATAACCCTTTTCTTTGTTTTAGGGCTTTCTGAAAATCTCCGAAGGCAGATTCCACTGAAATGATACTTTAGTTGGGAAATTGTTGTAAAATTCACATCACCAATCCCTAGGAGCACAAAATTTAATACCTACAAAAACCAGATAAACATAACCAATGTATTTGGGATATATTTTGTATGGGAAAATGTGTCCATAGCTCGCAGTCAGTCATCACTCAATTCCCATCATCCTGTCTTGGGTATGGAAACACGTGTACTGACATGTTCTTGTGTCAAAGAAGTCATCACTGATTTTTCCAATTTCTATATGGAGCATGGAAATACGCTTGTAACATGTCTCAGTTTTCACTTGTTCTTTGGTTTGATATCTGTTCACACAAAGAGACAACAGACCAGGATTGGCATAAGGTTATTTTGAGCGAGTTGATTGGCTGTCTGATTTTTCTTCTTTTGTATCAGATGAAAGGAGTTACTGCAATACCACATATTTTTGTTATCCAGTGCACTATCACACTGCATTAAGGTTCATTCATAACAGTGTTGGCCTAAAGGATCCTGAAACTGATTGAAAAGTACCTGATTAAACCATGTCTTTCCCCTACACAGCCCCCCCCCCCCCCCCCCCCCCCCCCCCCACCTTCCCCATTCACATGCCGCTGCCTGGTCTCTTCTCAATAAAAAGCTGGGGAAAAAATTGAACACTTGGACTGGTATGAGACTACAAATTTAAAACAAACTGTGACTTCTTTTCAGATATTTGTAGCTTCAGTGCAATGATAAACCATCATCTTCAGTTATTTAAAAAACATGTCTATGTGTTTACAAATATTCAGACATACAACACAATGAAACCTCCCTGTCATAAAAAAAACAACAAGTCCTTAATACAGAAAATCCCTGAAAAACTCAAAAGAAATGGTAGCTGTGCTGTGATTCAGATGGCAAGGTTGCTCACAAAGTCCTGATAGTGAACAGAAACTGCACCCATTCTGGAGGCCAACATCGCAGGCAGCCCTGCCCCACACCCCAGCTCCAACACTCGACTGCCCTTCACAGGTACGTCACACTCCACCAGGTACTGACACAGATCTATGCTGCACTCCCAGACCTTTAGTCCACCTGCATAAACAGACAGACAGACTTTGTAAAGACCATACATTTCAGTGCAAATATAGCAAATAATATGTGTAAAGTGCTAGTGTTCAGAAGATGATTTCAACACGTGTCTGAACAGCATTTCTGAACACTTAGTCCAATTTACATGCCTCCACATGTAGTGAAAAAAAAATTGACACTGACCAACATTTACACCTCGATCCCACCTTGTCCTAAAAATTGATATACTATCTGCATTGTTGTACAGCTGGATTCAGCAAGTGTCTAACTGGGATGGAGACTACCTCTGCATGTTTATAACAACTGTCTCTGCTAAACATCAGTCACCAACAATGAATAATTTGTCATTAGTTGAATACAAGCATCAATGAAGAGGGGAAATAAAAGCCATGGTCATCATGACAGCAACGCAAATGTGCCACAGAATCTGAAGCAAGTTTTCCTTTTAATTCAAAATGGTTGATGGTGATGATGATGATGATGATAACACCATGATTTCCATTCTAGTCTGAAACTACATGCTGGTACTGTCCTACCCATTTTCCTTTCATATCTTACCATCAACAGCTGAAGAAAAACAATCACCGGGAAATGCTGGTCAGAAAATCTGCGTAAGTCTCAAAACACACATCAGCAAAGTGAACGAGTCACACTTTTATTCCCATCTGACTCCACAGCACCCTCAGATCTGGCTGGGAGTGGAAGTCAATGGAGCAAAACAACCCACAATGATATTGGTGATGATAGAATTTGAATCCTAGACCTTTCAGATCCAAACCAATGACAAAAAAAAAACAACAACAACAACAACAAAAACCCCGTCTGGTCAGCTGGAAGGCTTTGCTGCTCTTCATTTGATTTTTCTCTTTTACCTCGTTTCTTGAGACATGCAAAAGTTTATAACCTTGAAGATTAAAATCAGCGGGATTGATGTCTAGAATGCTTGTAAAAACTGCACTGTTCCTGAAGCTAGTAGTCAAATTGTGTTCATCTGTTTAAGTTTTCTATTCATATACTATGAACTTTTTTCTCCAAGTTTGAGACATCTCTCTGCTTACTGAGCCCACTGAGAACATGTTGCAAAAATTTCAAGAAACCAACCAAATTCTCCACAAAATTCTATTTGAACAACTTTTGGAAGAGTAGTCTCCCTTCCTCTACTGCAGAAGAGTTGGGTTTTTTTTTTTTTCAAAATGAAGGTTCATCAAGATGCTCCAATTTTTTCTTCTTTTTTTTTTGATCAACCAGTTTGCAGATATTATTGTCTGCTAAATCAAAAACCACATAATTCTGGCAAACGGGGAATTCTTTCATCACCGAACCTACTCAGGGACACCTTATGATTATTCAAGTGCATAGCCACCTGCCTTCGCTTTCCGTCTCATTGTTTTAATGTTGCATCATAATCCTGGTTGAAAATGAGAAGTTACCTTCGTGGTTTGAAGCTGGTTCTGTGATTTCTGTTACTTAATCACTTTCGCCAGCTAACTACATTTCTTCTGACAAATGTTACACTTGTTCTACCGAGATCTGTTGGGTTCCTATCAATGTTACATATCAGTCCTTCATGGGGAGAAAATACAGGCCCTATGTCCAACCTTCATCCTTTATTACCTGAATTTGGAACTAACAATAGGTAACAGGAAGTGAAGCATGTAAGAATTGTATTTTGACACACAATAAACAAAAACCCACCTTACTACAGCACAAACCTACCTGATGCTATGCAATGCAAAACACAAGAGATCCGGGCATAGGCTTTATTTGCACAAGTACCTTCATACTGTCCAGCAATTAGGTCAGTGTGTTCAGATATAGCTTGCACCACATCACTGGTATCTGTTGTCTGTTGCAAAAGATACTCTCCACGTCTGCAGTCAATACAGTATGGAGAGTGTGACTGCCAAAGTTGTGCTGCACTGCTGTCATATTCTGCATAAAACAAAAAAGAAGCAAGTTAAAACCATCATCCAAACTATCAACAACAAAACATGAACAGAATAATGTCTAATAAAAAAATTTTTTAAAAGCAAAAGCCAACAACAACAACAGAAGCAACCAGTATTCAGAGCAGCAGAAGATATTGGGGGGTGCCATGTTTCTGCAATGTATCCTCTTCTAAAAGGCACAATGAATTATTATTTTTTTAGATATTAATACACAATCTCGATAACTGATTAGCTGTAAATTGTGTACTGGGACAGTGATACAGTATGTTTTTAGAATGGAGGTGCAAAGGATAGCATGGGTCATGACTGAACTGCCAAAAATGATGGGTCAGGAAAAAAAGACAGGAAAAGCAAAAAACAAAAAAAGAAAGAAAAAAGATACCCAATGCCATGTATAATGCACATCAAAATTTCACCTGAAGAGCAGGCTGGGGTGATATCCAAGGTATTTGTTTGGCTTCTGGTCCTCCATCAGTATCTGTGTCTTGATTGGTACCTGCTTTTATTCCCTCTGGACAAAGAAAATTTTGCACACACACACACACACACACACACACACACACACACACACACACACACCTATAAACATTCCACATTATGGCAGTTGCAGACTGAGACTCTTTAATACTGCTTGCTCTGTAACAAACATTTTTTAAAACATGCTGCAACTTAAGGTCGTATCTCTCGTCTGTACATAAATGCAATCTTCAAATATAGTTCTGTTGTCTGGGAACCATATTCTACAGTAGACATAAGCCAGAATGAGTGAAAAAGATTGCAACCTGCTATAGCGCTGGACACTACCAACATCATGAAAAAAATAATATTCCATAACCCTTGCCTAGCTAGATAGAACAAAAGTATCCTTCAATAATCAGACTAAAGTTTATAATGGGCATGACAGACGGAAACAGTTGTGCCTCGTATAAATTTCCTCATATAAATCTTAAGGCAGTTGAGCATGAGCCATGTTAAGTGCTTAAAAAATGAGAAAAAGAAGAAGAAAGGTTTTTGTGGTGCAGGAAAGGTGATGGGTTGTCGGGGGCAGAGGTGCAATGGTCCGCATATAACCGAGACCATTTGAGCGCGCTGGTGACCTACTCGTTTTTGAGTGAACCAGTATTTTAGGAAGAAGAAGGAAAAAGGCAGTTGAGGAGGGTGTCTTCTGCCACACCTCAAGAAATCTTCATCACAAATACAAACTAACATAAGGTACACAAAATAAAAGGTACATAAATTATAAAGTAGGCTTATATTTCGTCAATGACATAACTCACCCGTTTCTTCTCTACCTTCCGTGTATGCCTGGCTATGGACTGTGTTCTTTGACATTTGTGTGCGTGTGTGTGTGTGTGCGCGCGCGCACGCACGCGCGCGTAAGAATCCCTTCTCCATTCTGATGCTTGTTTGCTTCAAAACAAAGCACTTTCGAACTGAATATGGTCAACTATATCTGCAGGGTAACCAACTACTATCACCAACACTTCATTACTTCGCGAAGTCGATTTTTTTTCCCCCTCCCACCTTTTGTTCACAGCATAGAGCTTACCATCTTCGTCGTCTGATGCTGCAAAATCAAATTTGAAATCTGACATTTTACTGAGTCAAATGAGTGCAGTCATGAGCAAAAGAAGTTTCCATAATAAGTCAACAGCACGGTTCCACTCGGTCCTATGTCTTATTTGAAGTTTCCGCAACTTTCGATATTCTCATTCAGCCATTCCCAAATAGGTCAATTTGACATCCCAGACTATACACACAGGAGATGTGACCATAATAGGCCTAATAGTAATGAAGGATGCTCAAACAGCACGCCATCCTGAAACTGCTCTATATGCCGTACGATTATAAAGATAGTAACAGTGATGAGGATGCTCTGTGGGCTTTACGATGCCAGTGATGATGACGATGATGGTGATGATGACGATGATGATAGTAATAGTAACAATAACAACAATAGAAAATAATAATAATGATAATAATGATGATGATGATGATAATGACAACAACAACAATAATAATGATAATGATAATAACAGTGACGATGATGTACAAGTGCTCCTGCTACTACTACTACTGCTACTGCTACTATTACTACTTTCTACCACTACTAACTACTACTACCACTACTACTACTACTACTACTACTACTACTACTACTACTACTGATAACAACAACAACAATAATAATAATAATAATAATAATAATAATAATAATAATAATAATAACAGCAATAATGATAACAATATTGATGATAATAATAATAATAATATTATTATTATCATTTAAAAACAGTAATAATAATATTATTATTATCATTATAATACACAAACATGTATAAGCTTACATAACACATAATGTCAGCAATGCCCACGAAAATGCACTCAGGCTAAGCATGTAAAATAAAAAACAAACAAATAAACAATTATACACATTTCTCTAAAATAAAAAAAAAGCGCATACATAGATGCATGCAGATTTATAAAAACACATCACACATGTACACATAACTACAGCCAGACCTACTGCCGAGAGAAAAGATGAGGTTTCAGGTTTATTACTTTTAAGGCCAGACTCAGTTAAAAGAGGCAAGAAAATCAGAGTGTCGGAGATTATCAGGGAGTCAGACACTCTGTTCACTGTCGTTGGGGCCTGGAAATAAAAAGATCGTTTTAAAAATCCCCCCCCCTCTCTCTCTCTCTCTCTCTCTCTCTCTCTCTCTCTCTTCTCTCTCCTTCTCTCTCTCCAATATTGTTATCATTATTGCTGTTATTATTACCCGCCAAAAACACCAGTTGACTCCTCTTTGCCTAAAACTTCAGTTGAATGGCACTTCTATCGAGCAGGTAGACGAGCATCGTGTTTTAGGGTTAACGATAGATCAAGAATTGAAATGGCAATCTCATCTAAATAACGTATGCAAGGTAGTCTCAAAACACCTTTTCCTGTTATCTCAATTAAAGCGCTACGTCAACAGTAATGTGCTTAAACTTTTCTTCAATGCACACATAATGTCACGTATAAATTACGCCTCAACAGTGTGGGACGGCAGTAGTGACGTCCACAAAAAAAGGCTGAATTCTCTCCATAGACGTGCAGCAAAGCTACTCCATCCAGCTGTATCTCTAACAACAGACGAAAAACTAAAAGCTCTGAACATACTTCCTCTGAATAGGCAATTGGAATTCAACAAGGCATCATTTATGTTTACAATCTTGACAGATACTATGCCATGTTATATCAATGCCCTTTTTACAAGATCGAACAGCTTTTCTGGCTCGACGAAATTCCTTCTTCCCTACCCACGCATTGATCTATACAAAACAAGCCTAGCTTACTCTGGACCATATGTCTGGAACTCACTTCCACCGAATCTACAAAACATGAATACTTTAAAACCTTTCAAGGAACATTTGCATAAACATTTTATGTCTCAGTAGTTAAATTATTCGATTACAATGATTAGCGTCTGTCATATCCATGATTGTGCATGATTTCGGTTGTAGACTGCACCATTCGGGGTCTGCACCGTGATCTTGCTCCCTGCTCTCGCGATCACCTCGCCTGGTTCTGGATGAAATGGTGTGTCCAGCTTCCCTGATGTCTCCCGTCGCAACAACACTGTGTCGCCCGGAAGAATGTCACTCTCCTTTGCTCCTCTCTTGGCGTCTGCGTACAGCTTCGAGAGTCCTTTCTTCTCAGCGTCCCGGTCTCTCACTTCTTGGTCCCAGTTGGAGAACAGCTTCAGCTGTGGCAGCTTTGTTCGGATCTGTCGATTGAACAGCAACTCTGCAGGACTGCGGCCTGTCGATGGATGTGGTGTTGCACGGTAGGCAGCGATGTACGTCAGCACTTCATCTTGCCAGCTCTTTTTTGCTGCCTGGGCGATCCTCATTCTCTTCAGGAGTGACTGGTTCTGGCGTTCCACTTCTCCGTTTGCCTGGGGCCATCTTGGTGTCACCTTGATATGTTCAGCCCCAATATCCTTCATGTACCCTGCAAACGTCTCTGAAATGAACTGTGGCCCATTGTCAGAATGGATCGTGAGGGGTAGGCCGTGTCTGGCAAATATGGTCTTCAGCACCTCCACTGTTTTCTCAGCTGTTGTGGACATCATGATGGCTACTTCATAGTACCGACTGTAGTAGTCAATGACTACTAAAACTGAGTGTCCTGAAGGCAGTGGTCCCAGAAAGTCTATCGCAATGTCCTCCCACGGTCCTGATGGGAGTTTGCTGCTTCTCACTGGCTCTGGTGGGTTGGGTCGGCTGACCAGCTGGCACCCATGGCAGGATTTGCAGTACTTTTCAGTTTCTTTCTCCATCCCGGGCCACCACACCTTTGTCCTCAGGTTCTGCTTCGTTCCCACAATTCCCAGATGACCTTCATGTGCCAAGGCCATCACTCTTGGTCTCAGCCTCTTCGGGACGACGATACGGGATCCTCTCAGCACAAGTTTCCCCATGGTACACATCTCGGGCTCACAGCAACATACAGCTTGTCACAATTCTGCCATTGTCCCGACTCAATGCACTGTCTCACCATTTTCAGTTCGTCGTCTTCGCTTGCTGCCTGCTCCATCTCTTCAGCTGTCACTGCATTTGGCGTGGCGTTAGCAGCAACAAAGCGCACATGTGTCTCTGCTTCTTCAGCCAGCTCTGAGCTCACATGTGATGCGGTAGTCTGCAGCAGTCTAGAGAGAGAGTCTGCGATATTTTCTTTCCCCGGAATGTAGACCACGTTGAATGAGTAGGCCTGTAGTCGGAGGACCCACCGCTCAATGCGCGCACTGGGCTTCGAGCGAGGTCCGTAGATGGTCTGGAGTGGTTTGTGGTCAGTGAGAATGTCGAACTTCAGTCCGTAGATATATGGATGAAATTTCTCACACGCCCACACGATGGCGAGGGCCTCCTTCTCAGTCTGTGAGTATCGTCTCTCCACATCGGTCAGGCTCCGACTGGCATAGCTGATCACACGGGCCCATCTGCATGCTTCTGCACGAGGATGCCAGCCACTCCAACTGGCGATGCGTCAGTGATGATCTGCGTCTTCGCCTTCAGGTCGTAGTACCCCAGGGTGTGGGCACTGGCCAACGCGTCTTTCAGTGACTGGAATGACGCCTTCTGTTCCTGGCCAAACACGAATGGTTGATTCTTTCGTGTCAGTCGTCGCAGTGGCTCTGTCAATGTTGCGAAGTTGGGTATGAAGCGTGCGCAGAAATTCACCAATCCCAGGAAGCTCCTGACCTCACTGACCGTCTCAGGTTCACGTGCTTCCTTCACCGCCTCCACCTTTGAGTCAGTTGGGTTGATGCCGTTGGTTGTCAGTCGGTGCCCCATGAACTCGATTTCTGTTTTCCTCATCTGGCACTTTTCTTCGTTCAGCGTCAGGCCTGCATCCTGGAGGCGTTTCAGCACCTGGAGGAGCCTCTCATCATGCTGTTTCTTGTCCCGCCCGTGCACGATGATGTCATCCGAGAGATTGGCGACACCCGGGATGCCCTGCAACACTCGCTGAATCTCGTGCTGGTAGATTTCAGGCGCTGCATTGATCCCCATCACAAGACGCTTGTATCTGAACAGCCCACAATGCGTCACGAACGTGGTGATGTCCCTGGAATCTGGATGCAGTTCTATCTGGTGGTATCCCAACTTCAAGTCCAGTTTTGAGAACAGCCTGCTTTCTGACATGTCCTGTAGCAGCTCATCAACCGTAGGAATCGGGTGGCGCTCTCGAACGACTGCCTCATTCACCCGGCGCATGTCGACTGTCACGCGAATGTCATTGTTGGGTTTGGGGACTATGACAATCGGGCTAACCCATGGAGTCGGTTTCTCAACAGCCTCGATGATGTCCTTTTCCTCCAGCTCCTTGATCTTCGCTTCGACCTTCTCTCGCAGACCAAACGGTGTTCGTCGTACTGGCTGTGCAACGGGCTTGATCTTGGGATCCACAGTGAGCTTCACTTGTCGGTCTTTCAGCTTTCCGAATCCTGAGAACAACGGCTTGAACTTTGCGAATATTTCTTCTCCTTCCTCTTCTACCGACACCGCTCTGACGTCTTCTCCTGAATTCACGTCGAGTCCTATCTTTAAAACTTCCAGGGCTCTGGCTGTGTCTCTGCTGAGCAAGGGTTCACCACTCTGTTTAATCACGATGAACTTCGCCTTGGTGCTATGCCTCCCAGCTTTGATTATTGCTGTGAATCCACCGATCACTGACAGGGATTCCTCACATCCGTATGGGTACAGCTTTTTCTTCTCCGAGTAGCTCGTCTGGTCGATGCACTGGATTTTCCTTATCTTGAGGCTCTTCCATAAGGTCTCATCAATGATGTTGACATCACTCCCAGAGTCCACGACTATGTCTATTTCCACGCCTCCCACGTTGACCGGTATCCATGGGTATGACGATTTCTGTCGTGGGGTCTTATTCATGAAAACGTAATCTTCGCCGCTTTCCGACTCACTATCTGTTTCGGCCTGCACATGTCTCGCCTTGTGTTTTGGCTGTCTTTTTTTCTTCTTGACCAGTTTTCCCTCATCTTTCTTTTGTTGTGTGCGGCATTTTCGCTCGAAGTGGTCCGCTCGTCCGCATGCCTTGCACGTCTTGCCTCTGGCTGGACAGTTTGCACTGCTCCCATAGTGCTCTCTGCTGCCACACCGGTAGCACTCTCCTCTCTGTGAACGCTTCTGAGCCTGCTCATGATCCCGGTGATACACTCTGGAGACGTGTGCCTCCTGTCCGTTCCCACCCAACTTTAACAGTTTGGCCTGTTCTGTGACGGCTTCCAACAGCGTTGCTTCATTCAGAACTTGCTGGAGAGTAAAGGTGTCTCCCTTCTCCAGGAGCCTGCAGCGCAGTTTGTCGGATGAGCAATGTGCAATCACCTGATCCTTTATTTGCTTATCGGCCTCATCGAACTCGCACCCTTCAGCTGCTTCCCTCAGCCTCATAATGTATTGGCCCACGGTTTCGTCCTTTGACTGTGTGATGAGTCTGAACTGATGTCTGAGGAAAGTGGAGTTCGTTTTTAGAATGAAATGTGCATTCAAAGCATCCACAGCTTTTTTGTACTCTGTTGGCCCTCCAGTGTTAGGTAGCTGCTTGAAGATGTTGCGCACCTCCTTCCCAGCTATATACAGCAAAAGGGCACGTCTTTGCTGCTTGTTGGTGTCATCATCTGCATTGATAAAGAGTCCCACGCTATCAGCATACACCTCAAATTCCTCCAGCCAGGATCGCCATTCAAGACCTCTTTTCCTGCTGTGGCCTACCGCTTCAAAAGCATTAGGCCTTCCGAATTCAAAGTTCATCCTCGTCGCCATTGTTATGTATCTTTATCTAGCTTGGATGACACCCGACTACAGCATAATCACACGGATTTGTTCCATACCTGTGGTACTTTATTCAGCATGTGTATCGCCATCTTGCTTACCCGAAGTCACAATACCGGAATCTTCTACAATCGGCCTCATCGAACTCGCACCCTTCGCTAAGTCTTCTGTGAACCATACTTTGAATAAATCGTCTCAACATAAAACCTACTCCGTTAAAATCGCTCATCCCCACTCCCACTCTGTCTACCATCCCTTTTCTCCTCCCCCTACCTACCATTCTCTCTTCCCCACCCTCCTCTGACCTCTCTCTCTCTCTGTCGTTTTTGTTTGTTTGTCTGTTTGCTTGTAAGTTTCCTTTTGTTTTACCATCCCCCATCTCATTAGTGCTTTTATGAGCAGTTTGCTTATTATTGTAGAATTAGATTATCATGTTGGTATGTTGAATTGTCTGTATGAATGATATGTGCTGAAATAATGTATGCATGACAAGGACAGATTGTAAGACTAGGCTTTGGCCTAAAATCTTCATCCTTGGGTATTAAAGATCAATCAATCAATCAATCAATCTCTCTCTCTCTCTTCTCTCCTCTTCCTCTCTCTCTCTCTCTCTCTCTCTCTCTCTCTCTCTCTCTCGTTATAAAATAAAGAATCATTGTCACTGGCATCGTCATCTCTCTCTCTCTCTCTCTCTCTCTCTCTCTCTCTCTCTCTCTCTCTCTCTCTCTCTCTCTCTCTCTCTCGTTATAAAATAAAGAATCATTGTCATTGTCATTGTCATCGTCACTCTCTCTCTCTCTCTCTCTCTCTCTCTCTCTCTCTCTCTCTCTCTCTCTCTCTTCTCTCTCTCTCTCTCTCTCTCTCTCCTTGTGTATTACTCCTCTTCTCCTACTTAACATGTTATTATTACATCGACGAATAGTCTGTTTATCGGTATCAGACCGAAATTAACAGTGATTGTTGATTTGTCAGAATGAATTATATACACTGTGTGCGTAGTAAGGACAGATTGTAAGACAAGCCTCGGTCTAAACCCTTCATCATTGAGTATTAAGATCCATCACTCAGTTTCTCTCTCTGATTAAGATTGCCAGTTACTGTTGGCCTTTTCCAAAGCAGGGACCAAATGGAAAAACAAAAACAAAAACAAAAAACAAGCATCTCTTACCTTTGAAAATAAAGGTCACCTTCACCATCATCATCGTTATAATCATCATAATCATCAGGGAGAGACAAAAAAAAGTTTAGGGGTGAATTGATCGATTCCTTTGTGCCTGAGCTCAGTGGCAGAGCGTTGAGCTCGCATTCACCTCTGTGAGTTTGAATCCCGTTGCAGGACTTCAAAGATGAATTTTCTCTGGCATTTCCACTGCCAGGTATTATCGTTCTGGTGGTATTAGTATGGCGTTCAGTACGCTCTATACCCATACACATCTGGAATGGTAGTTATAGATCCCTAGCTGCCGACTTTGTTTTCCCCCCTTATGTATGTACTCCTGAACAAACCTTTGTGACAAAGTTGATTAAATTTGTCCCTGTGGGAAAAGACTATCACTTGTTTTAATCTTGATTTTATTCTGCAGCACCTGTTGAACATATTTTGTTGTGGTGCGGTGTAGGTTCTACCAAACAATTTTATCTGTGCATTTACACACACACACACACACGCGTGCGCGCGCACGCAACTGCGCACGCACGCACACACAAGGAGGATTCAAATTAGTAATAAAGTACCCAGAGAAATGACCGCCGCTCTAAATACCGAATGGTCTGTTTCCCTAATCATAAAACATCTAAACTTTTCCTTAGAATTTTTATTCAAAATGCCTGGAAAACACGGTGTGATATGAATGGTCATTAACAAAAAAAAAACGGTTATAGAATGGTCACAAACAATGTTAAATGAAATCTTGCTTTCAGATGCGTAAAATAGAATACATTAAACTGAAACATTCACAGTTGCGTGTACATACATACGGTATTTGACATTGATGTATATTTAAAAGGGGCGGCCGTGAAGAAGGAACAGTCTTTGCCGTTTGCACACAGGCTGCTCCTTTTATATTCTTATCTTTGAAAAGGTGAAGAAACTCCGTGGTGCATGTCATGTCGTGTGCCACTCACAGTGTAACATACTCTTTTAGAATGTTGGGACTTGTATGATGTGAGACATAAACACTTTACAGCAGACTCCACGAAAACTTTGTCCCACCTGATATGCGGTCTTTGAATCTCTGAATGAGAACAACATTTTTCATCTGATCTAAGATTTTACAGAAGAAAGATTTGTAACCAAATTTCCGCCTTGTTTTTGAAGGTGTAAGCTTATTTTAAAGGGTTGTGTGAATAAGGTTTCTTCTTAATGACTTATGAGTTGACTTCAACACGATGACAGCCCAGATATGGCCTTTTGTGGTCGGCTGGGCTATAAGCAACATTACCGTACATTTGGGGGGGGGGGGGGGGGGGGGGGGGGATTTGATTACTGCATTTTTGTTGACAAAGATAGCATCAAACATATAAGCTTACTTTGGAGATATGGTGCCATTAAACATTTATGATGTTTGCGGATCTAGTTGGAGAGAATTGTCAGGTAGCGGCTGATATCTGGTACACTACTAAGAAGTTGGCACTGTTTGGAGTGCATGAATTAATTTCTACTTACAAACTTTCCGATCTCTTATTCCTTCTTGTCAGGCAACACATCCAAAACGGTAAAAAGGGAGGATGTGATCATAGCCTATCTCTTTTTGTTCTGAGACTGAGCATTGAACTGTCTTTAATGCAAGAACAATTCAATGGAGAAAGCCAAATCTGAAATAGAGCGGTGCCGTTATAGGCTATGTCTGTTTTATTTATGACTGTTATATTTTAATAAGGATACTCAAAAGAGATCCAGTTTGTTTCACAAGTTAATGGTTTTTATATCAGTCATCATGTTCCATAGGCCGGTTGTCAAAGTGAGCACGTAATTTATTTGAAATTTGTTTTGCTTTTGAGTGACCGTTGTGCTCTCCTTTCCCCGCTCTCCACCCCACTTTGACACTCTCCCCCCCCCCTCCCCCCGCTCTCTCTCTCTCTCGCTCTCTCCGTTTGCATTTTTGTTTTTGGAAGGACACATAATCGTGAAATATTACTATTGTTACAAATAAGAGCGAGAGAGAGAGGGGGGGGGGAGAACAAGGAAGGGTCTCTCTCTCTCTCTCCTCTCTCTCTCTCTCTCTCTCTCTCTCTCTCTCTCTCTCTCTCTCTCTCTCTCTGTTTGCATACCTGTCATTTTTGTTTCTGGAAGGACAGATAATCGTGAAATATTATTATTGTTACAAATAAGAGAGAGAGAGGGGGGGGGTGGAGGGGAGGGGAGGAAGAGGACGGAAAGAGAGAGAGAGGGGGGGGGGGAGAGATAGAGAACAAGGAAGGGGCGGGAGGAAGAACTTTAGGCAATACCTACGAAGGGTATGATACAGGGGAGAGGGGGGGGGGGGGGGGGGGGGGAGGGAGCGAGACACAGCGTGAGAGCCGTTACGGTCTAATCTTATCGCGAAAGGTCAGCTACCATTGTGCCAATGTGTGATAAGCACCTGTAGCAGTTACACATTGTCTTTCAGCTGGCATTGTGCCACTATGCGATAAGCAACTGTAACAGTTCCACACAGTCTTCATTAGCTTTGTCTTCAGCGGGGGAGAAGGGATTTTTTAACCTAAGATACACAAAGAAGTATTATATGACAGAAGCCAGTGCAGTACACTTTCCCCTAGAAAATAAATAATGATGATACTTTAATACATGAAAGACAACTGATC
>CM031597.1:18562171-18574671 GCA_018398815.1 Conus ventricosus
AAATAGAGGAAGAAAACACACGTATCAATACTCGGAAGAGAGTTGGAAACAGCGGCTCGTGTTTCATTTTTTTTTTTAAACTAGCCGATATATTCGGAGAAAGAACCGAACAATGAAAGCAGTTGATGAAGTGATAGTTAAACTATTTACAAACATTTTACAGCATATTGAAGCTGTTTTGAGAGCGCCATGCGGCCATTTATTTTGAATTTTTCATCCCACATTTTGAAGAAATAATGGAAAACATTGAGATGCTTTTTTTTTTTTTTAAAGAAGAAATTTCAACCATATGAGCATATAGACACTAAAGAATGGCTAGTTAGTGTCCACTCTGGACAGTGTCCGATCTTAACGGCATAATAGCCAGACCGATAATGTGAAAAAAAATATATACAAAAAAAAAACAAGAAGAAGAATTAAAAAGCTGTCATGTCATAACCTGCCATCGGATTTTCTTTTAATGTTATAAGCGACTCGTGGACCAGATGAAGCAGATGCCTGACTACGCATTAACCCAAAGCGCTAAACTGATGCAACGTGGCGTATGAGACAACAAGACAACATCGTACAGTTTTCCTTCATCACCACCTTGCTTCTTCTCACACCTTCTGTCTTCCGCTCCTCCCTTACCTAACAATCGATCCTGTCGACCCACATACTAGGCAGGAGGAAGGGGGGGGGGGGGGGGGTGTATGGGGTTTGAGGGTGGGACGTGGGGAGGACTAAACCGACGTGCCAGTGCTGCTAAGAGGTGAATACAACCTCAGAAGGTCAAAGCCATGAAATGTCAATGGCACTGCACGTGAAAGTTATGAAACAGACGGTGCAGCAACTGAACAGAGATAACTGCGCCAAGATTATGGGTCAATGTCCTCATGAGATACAGTTGTACTGTCACCAAGGTATTGAGGACAGGAATGGACTGGGAGTGGGGGGATGGTGGGGCAGGGGGTTGGAGAGTAAGGAATACCCATTGACAGTGACGTACGTGGAACAAATACAGTCAATTCTTTTTTCCTTTCCCAGCGAAGTTCATTGTTCAACATGATTCTGACCAAACACGCTCGTGGGCCTTCTATATGTTTTCGGTCGGGAAATTTGAACCATCTGTGTCAGATCTTGTTGCATCGGTGCGCTGCCATTTAACATTCCCGGCCTTCTCACCTCAAAGTAATTCATTAATTGCTCAAATTTAAAGCGTGTTCACGCTCAGAATGCTAGCTTAGAACCTAAATCGGGTACCAAAGTACACGTGTCATGAATTTCTGAGTGAAGTTCAAAATGGTTTCTGCACCGATTTGACGCAGTGGTCAACCTCTTCAATGCTAGCACGCTCTAATTGTGTCTTTTATTTTCATTCAAACGAAATACTTATTTTCTATTGGTTTAGGGTCCGAAAAATAGTAGTGTTCATGACGTACAAACTGGTGCTGCATATCATACCTTCATTTAATACTCTGAGGCATTGCGGTGAAATTTGGCGGTGATGCCTTTGATCAAGCCTGGCCTTCGCTTATATCCCAGTACAAAAAACATAAAATTTCACACACTTTTAAGTATCAGAAGTTTTGATCAGTCCGTGCGTATTCATCAATTACGCCAGTCGTTCTTTGGTTGAAAATGGACCAAATATCCCTGTTGTTCGTCCATCGAATCGACGAGTCATCTTGGGGTCGAGGGGAGTGAAATGATTTGTGGATATGCAGGTGGCTGATCAAGCCGATGTGTGCACAGAATGTGCGGTGACACCCTGCAAGGCAATGTGGGAGACCTGGTCTCTCTTGCTGACGCAGGCTTTCCTTTCCTGTCTCTTTTGTTGGGCTGCTGCTGTCCTCCTTTCTTCACATAAATTGGCATCTTTGTGAATAAAGTAGCGCCATCTAGGTCGATAGCAGTTTGTTCCCTTGTGCCAGGGTTGGTGCACAACGCTTTCAAGGATGTTTTGGGAGTGTCTTTCAAGCGTTTCTTCTTACCTCCAGGGGAACGCTTTCCTTGTTGCAGCTTTCTGTAGATGAGTCTCTTGGGCAGCCAGTGGTCTGTTATGCGAGCTACATGACCTGCCCATCGAAGCTGAGACAGCATCAGGATGGCGTGGATGCTCGGCCGGCCTGCTTGGTCGAGCGCACCTCTGTGTCTGGGATTTTTGTCCTGCCATTATGTTTAACAATCTTCTGAGGCAGGTTGCGTGGAAGTGATTCAGCTTCTTGGCATGCCGTTGGTACACTGTCCACGTTCCACATGCGTAGAGGAGTGTGGGGAGAACAACTGCTCTGTACACCTTCAGCGAAAGAACCTATGTAGTGAGTCTGTGTGCCCATCTGTCTCCACCGATAGTGGTTGCTTTTCATTACAAATCGAACCGACGCTGAACATTTGACCCTGAGAAGTCTATGTCATTACTATTAATTTTATTTTAAGGAGAGAGAAAGGGGAGGGGAAGGGGGGGGGGGGGGGGGCGGGGGGGGGGGAGACGGGGTACCTTTACTCTGTTGGACATGACTTGGGACTAAAATTGGGTCGGACAGTAACGAGTCAACCGCCGTCTTAATTGCCAGCTACGAACAGCTGGGCGTCCAATCAGTTAATGAGATTTTTGACTGTAAATTGATTCCCGCTATCGTTCGCGGTACACATTATGACGCGCTTGTGTTTACTTGTTATGTATCTGTTTAATTGAGCTTATGCTGTTGTTTGTAACGGGATGATTCATTGGATCATATGGAGTGTGGTTTCAGTTTGACGTTTGTGTTTATGTAATCATGTGGAGATGGCGAACATCTGTCGACAGACTACGGCAGATGCGATCATGATATAAACAATGCTCTGTGGTGGTGGCGGTGATGGTGGTGATGATGGTGTGTGTGTGTGTGTGTGTGTGTGTGTGTGTGTGTGTGTGAACTGTAACATATGCAGGGACATACTGTCAGGGAGTCACCCATATGTGCCCCATCAAATCCTTCCAGGGGTTAATTGATGATTAACGATCTCTGTCTGTCTGTCTGTCTGTCTGTCTGTCTCTCTCTCTCTCTCTCTCTCTCTCTCTCTCTCTCTCTCTCTCTCCTGTGTGTGTGTGTGTGTGTGTGTGTGTGTGTGTGTGTGTGTGTGTGTGTGTGTGTGTGAGATAAGAGACAAACAAATGACAATCATGCCAATTCGCCCTTGAAGCGAGCGCGCACAGAGGAGAGAGAGAGAGAGAGAGAGAGAGAGAGAGAGGAGAGAGAGAGAGAGGATCAGAGAGAGAGAGAGAGAGAGAGAGAGAGAGAGAGAGAGAGAGAGAGAAGACAAGACAAGACAAGACAAAGTTCTTTATTTACAAGGATAATAGATAAGCGCTGACGTGCTTTTTTACATCCAGTCCTCGCCCTGAGTAGGGACTACAACATGCAGTGAAGTGAATCACACACACATACACACTCAGGTAGCCACGCGCGAGCGCGCAGAGAGAGAGAGAGAGAGAGAGAGAGAGAGAGACTCAGGTGCCAGCGCGCGCGCGCGCGCGCGCGCGCGCACACACACACACACACACACACACACACACACACACACACACACACTGTGTGTGTGTGTGTGTGTGTGTGTGTGTGTGTGTGTGTGTGTGTGTGTGAGAGAGAGAGAGAGAGAGAGAGAGAGAGAGAGAGAGAGAGAGAGAATGAATTGGGAGGGTGAGATACGCTGATGTGTTAAACAAAAAGGCTGTTCACTGCAATTGGCAGGTCTTCTGCGTTCTAGTTTGAGGAAGGTTTGAAATAAACCAAAAATTTGCAAGAACACAGTGTTGGTTGTTTGTACTATCCCAAACAAACAGGGGGTGTTAGCAACGGGATCCGTTCAAGTGGCGGTCTGGTTTGTTTGTGGCGATACCGCTAACAATACGCTTGCCATGGCTCAAGCCATTATCAAAAGGTCTGCAGATCTGCTGTTACTGTCGGCTGTTGTTGCTGTTGTTGTCGTTTGTTTGTTTTCTCCTTTGTATGTGATATCACAAAATAACGGACATTCTTTCCTTGACCCCTCTCAGCCTCAGCTACTCTTGTCTGTACTGAACCCCCACCCCATTCTCCTCTCGACCCCCACGCTCAGTCCATTGCCGCCCATCCCCACCACCATCCCTTCCCCTGCTCCACCCCCCCCCCCTCTCTCTCTCTCTCTTTCCACCCCATCCCCTCGACCCAACGCTCAGTCCGCTGCGCCCCCACCACAACCTTCATCCCCTCCCCTACACCCCCCCCTCTCTCTCTCTCTCTGTGCTTGCCTCTGATTCAGTCACTCCATCAGGTATTTTGTTTGTCCATCTGTCAGTCCAAAGTCCCCCCACCCTCACCCCAGCCCCTCCATGTCCCATTTCCCATCTCCCTCCGCCCCCTCCATTTCTTAGTCTCTCTTTGCACACATGATTATTACTCGCAGAACCTGTACGGTAAAATATACACTGGAAATTTATATCTTGTCATCATTGTCAGTGACAAATACATGCCCACGGGCATGCATTTGCATACACACAAGACGCTTGGCAGTAAAAACAAACAAACAAATAAACAAACAAACAAAAAGCACACTGAAACAAAACAAAGCAAAACAAAAAGAAAAAGATATGAAACAAAATGGAGTCGTTTTCCCGGTAAATGGTGTCACAAAACTACATCTACTAGCCTCCCTTTGTTGTCATGTGACAAAGATCGTGCTTCCCGAAACACGCTATTGATGTGCAGAATGGTTTTGTCAGGTTTCTTTAAGATTCATCAACAAGCTCCCGAGAAGTGAACTGGCGTTCTGTCTGTCTGCCTGTCTGTCTATCTTTCTTTTTTCAATTAAAAAAACCCATTTTAATTGATTTAATCTTGACAACTGTTCAAGGTCGCCCTTTTTTGTCTAGTTTTTTTTCTTCTTCTCATGTTGCGAATGGTTTCTTCAGATTCTGTGAAAAGGTTGTCATGGAATATATGTGTAGCCTACATACATTCTATCCTTCTAAATAGTGAAGTTTAGAAAGAAAAGGGGTTATAGTTACCGCCACTGATACAGACAGATTACCTGATAAATAGTGTTTGTGTAGCTAATTTTTGTGACATCATTAAGGGCCTACATCAGATTGGCTGCACGCATCGCCATGCAAATCAAGCACATTTGACTTTTAGACACCAAAAAAGCCTAGACATGAACTTTCCGAGCAAGAACAGTCTCCGACTTTGAAGACGACATTGGCGAAAAACAACAACAGACAAACAAAAAACCAACCCTACTGCGTCGAGCATTGAGTGTAGCATGTGCATGCTACTCATGGACACATGCTGTCCCCTCTGAGTTGTGTCTGGTTCATGCAGAGTACAACTCGCCCGCTGGCGTGGCATTGCGACACTTTGCCACCAGCACGTGAAACATACTAGATAAGAGGCCTGTTGCAATCTGAGTCACTGCATTATACATTTTCAGTGAATGTTTCCAATGCGCTCAACAGTTTTGTGGCGTGTGTGTGTGTGTGTGTGTGTGTGTGTGCGTGCGTGCGTGCGTGCATGCGTGCGTGCGCGCACGCGCGTGTGTGTGTTGTCTACCTTGACATCCTGGAAAGAAAAATGAATTGTAACTGGTTTCCTTCCCATTGTCAGTCTCTACTGCATCCAGTTTAGCAACTAAAACTGTCTCAGAGTAGCTGACTTCGACATTCAATACATTTCCTCCCTTCCTTCCCACAATCAGTCTCTGCAGAAATCATGCGGGCCTTACTGATACTTCAGGGATGAAAGTAAGAGCATGCATTTATTTCACATCAATCACAATGAAACATATGTTTGAAATGAATACAAAGAGATGGCGCAGATAACTTTAATTTCATTGTTAGCTGAATTTCTTGGCCGGTCCTGTAAATTCGATCTGTTCTCATCAACAGCTGGTCTGAAAACAGACCTTCCTTCATTCCCTCTGTCTTTGTGCGCCTGTTTCAGACTCGTTAGTGCGGATGTTAACGGCGCATTTTATTGACAACTGGACATGCCATTTTGAACTCTATACACCTTGGCATTATAACAGAGACACGGGAACAGCGCTACTGGGAACATAGAACCCGGGAACACCGGCACGCTCCCCCATAGGCTAATACCTTTATTCTACGTCTGTTTCAGGAGACGAAACTGTTGCAATGTGGTTGGAAATTCTTAGTGTTTATCAGAAATTCTTTCATACCATCTCTCTCTCTTATACACACACACGCGCCCGCGCACGTGCGCGCGCACACCACACAGACATTGGCCTGTAATTCTCTCTCTCTCTCTCTCTCTCTCTCTCTCTCTCTCACACACACACACACACACACGCACGCACGCACGCACACACACACAACACACACACACACAACACACACACACACACACACACACACACACACACACACATACCACGCGCGCGCGCGCACACACACACACACACACAATTCACACTGGCCACTTCACATTAGATACAGTGCCACACACTCGTACATCTGCCTATTTCGCATTCGTCGGATTTTCATCCGCTGAAAAGTTATCGTGCAACCTTTCATTTTGTCGCTGATGGAATGGGGTGGGGAGGGGAAAGGGACAGGAGTGGGGAGAAGAGATGTGGAAACTGTGGATTTGGGGGCAAAGTCCATACAATTTGTGATTACAGTCTTTGGTGGGAGTTATGCGGTAGCAATGCTGCTGCGGCTGCTGTCATTGCTTCAGTATTTTGGATAGATAAAGGTAGACAGAGACTTGGAAGACGAAGGAATTCGAGTTGCAGGTCGGGAGTTAAGAACAGGCTAAAACTGGTGAATTCTGTGTCAAGAATAATCACATATCCTAACATCATCTTTGATCTTGTCCTGGATTTTGATACCTCCTACACTGTAGTCTTCATTCGCGACACTGCAACGAAATCTGTTCCAAATAATGTTCAAAAATAAACAAACAAAAATAAATATATTGTGAGCAAATGAATAAAAAAAAGAAGTGAAGACGAAGGAAAAAAGAAAAAAAAAGAAACGAAATTTGTTAATTTACCCCCAACATAAAGTCAGCTTAGTATACATTACATAAGTCAGCTAGCAATAATCAAGTTTCCAGGTCCAGTCAATGTAATATCAGTTTCCTCAAAGTTGTAGTCAGCTTAATAATGTAAATTACTTTCCCGCGGATTTCTTCAATAATAGTTTCTTCCGCAACGATATGAATCCACAATCCAATCGGTCCGGTTTTTTTCTTTTTTTAATTTTTTTATTTATATATATATATATAAGATATTCATGTCACTTAGCTGAGGTCAAAAGGTTCTGATGTCAAATCAGTCAAGTCCTTAATGTCTGAGGTCTGGCACCCAAATTAAGTTCGTCAAAGTACCTTTGAGTCGGCTTCAAAATGGGGAGACTGCAGGCAGAAATTGAAACTAACGCACCTACACATTACAAATCACAACGCGTTTCGACCAGTTGGGTCTACTTCAGGCAGACAAATAACATTTAAAACAATGAAAATGGAAGACGAACATTCACTTATCTCTTCGACTCAGAAGTGGTGGAAATTTAGTGTCTGGTGAACAACCCAAACTACAGAATGGAACTGCGATTGAAGTAGGAAGATACACGTTATAATAATAACAACAACAACAACAAACAACAACAACAATAATAACAATAATAATAAGATAACAACAACAACAGAATAAAAATGAAAATATTAATGATAGAGAAAAATATAAAAATATACTACTTCTAGTACAACTAGCATTGGTATCATAGTCATAATAATGATAATGATGATAATAATGATGATGACAGTAGTAATAATGATAATAATGATGACATGATGATGATGATGATGATGATGATGATAGTAAAATAAATGATAAAAATAACAGAAGAAAGAGAGGAAGGAGAAACTGAATAATAATTTAGAATGGTTATGAGAGCAATAATAATGATAATAATAGTATTATAATAATAACAACAATAATACTAAAATGATAATGATACGTAGTATTAGCAGTAGTAGTAACAGTAAAGGTAGCAGTAGTAAAACAGAACGATCAAATCTTTTCCTTATCCTGATGACAGTATACCAACGTCAAGCTGGGACTGATTTTTGTGTGACTGTTGGGATGGGAGTGGGGAGTGGGGTGGAGGTGGAGATAGGGTTCAATTATTTGAATGTTTGAATTCTTTACAGTGAACGACATCAAAGTGTGTGGTGTGTGTGTGTGTGTTTGTGTGTTGTGTGTGTGTGTGTGTGTGTGTGTGTGGTGTGTGTGAGAGAGAGAGAGAGAGAGAGAGAGAGAGAGAGACATGACGAATGATACCGGAATGGTAATGGGTAGTCATGGAAGACGACTGCTTGGTCAGTATTAGCGGAAAGCTGCAGCCTGGCTTTAGAACAAACTGATTTTGAAATTTAAAAAACAAAACAAAACAAAAAAACTGCTGTGCGGCAGCCAAAATGAATCCTTGGTTATATTCCTGTTCTTTCCTCTCATACCCAAATTAAAACGTCGGGCAGCAATATGGAGCAGTTCAGCCCCCCGGTGACCTACATAGAGGCCAAAACTATCATCCACAACAATATCAAAACCATAAAAGAGAAGGTGGGCGGAGACACTGGTGCTGATCCAATTCATCAGCTCCAGAGATAACCAGCAAACAATACTCTTCAGACTTGAGAACTGGCCACTGCCGACTGCTTAGCCACCTCAACCGAATTTAAAAGATTGCCCACAACAGATGAATGTCCGAGGGGCCCTGGATCTCAGACGCCAGAACACACCTCCAACACTGTCCAGCCCATGATGTTCTACGGCGTCAAACCTGACCAGAGGTGCAGAACTGCAGATGCAGTTGGGGGCAGCCGTCAAGACATGGAGAATACGATGGGATTCATCATGGCGACAGGATTGAAGATCTGACGCAACCCCCCCCCCAAAAAAAAAAAAAAATAAAAAAAAAAAAATAAAAAAAAAAAATAAAATAAAAATTTGAGCGCAGGAGAAAAAGAAACCATTTTGAACAAGACCGGAAAGGGAATTTCCATAAAGGTTCGGCACATTCATTTCAGGACCGTACTTTCTCTTTGATTCTTATCATATCAAATAAGTGATTTAAGAATGTGTTATTAATTAGTTGTTCAAGTTACTGTTTTCATGTAATGACAAACTGTTGTCCATATAACAGCTGCGCATGCAAACAGTTTTCATTTGATGATCAGGTGTTCTAACATGAAAATAACTTTTTATGTAATAAGAAAGGAGCTTTTTCACTGACTTTTTTTCATGTGGAGACAGTAACTATTACGTGAAAATAGAATTATAAGTTTTTGAGTCGACAAAGTTACCATAGAAAGTGCTCTGGGTTGATTGATTTCTTTCACAGCCAAAGACTCCTGAAACCCACGTGCACGTGCTGTGCGATATCTAGTTGAGCTCATGCTGTCCGCTTTTTTTCTACCAATCAGACGATGTTACTTTTTTGGGGTTAATGGAGGAATTAAATAAATGCTCATTTTTATTAACTTTTTTAATAGATTTCATTTTGATGTATGCTCCTTATGAAACATTTATCTAATTGGTACAGAAGATGAAGTGAGTTTTAAGCGAAAGAAGCTGAATTTACAAATAACGTTTAAACATAATCTTTCGTTGTTTTTTTTTTATGGGGTCCCTTTTATTACAGATTTTAAATTTACATGTCAGGTATGTGATTCGGCGAATTCTATAAACTCCCGTACGATCATAGGAAGTTTTGTCAGCATTCACTAGCTCCGTGGAAAGCCTTTCACACGTTTTTTTTTTTTCCAAAGCTGCCGACCCAATACCGCTTGTTAATCCCGGGAGAGCTGAACTTTGGCCCAAAGGGCCAGACTCCACAGTGAAGTCTCTTGTTTCACACACTTTTCCGTCAGACTGGTTCATTGTATGGTACAGCGTTTGGTTTAGAAAAAAAGTAAAATGAAGCTGTTTCCCCCCCACGACAGCACGAACCAAAGTGGCTTCCATGCTCAAGTAATGTTGTTTATTGCTCAGCAAATCAAGAGCAGTTGCGTGTTTTTTTAGAGGCAAAGAGCGAGAACTTTCGCTTGCTTGGCGAGTGTTTGCGTTTCCTGCCCCACCTTAGGCGGGCCAGGCTAGGGGAAAAGGGGAGAATTGGTTAGACTGTCTTATTGAGGCACCTTTTCATGCAAGACAAACAGTTCGACAGTTGTAACGTTCCTGTCACAAAAAGTAATTACGTTTCTGTGACTAGTGCAGAAAACAAAACAAAACAACAAGCGAAGAAAAAAAAAGAGGAAAAACCCGGGCCTCTGAGGCATTCTGGACTAATTAAGACTTGATCATTAAGAGATTTTGTGTGTGTGCTAGTACAAACAGTTCTGTCGACCGGGAAAATCATGTATTGGTCTAAACCAAGGCAAATTAAAAAAAGAACAATTGATCACATACTGGTCGTGCCAAATATTGCAGTTTCGAGGAAACAAAAAGCACAAGTGAAAACAACAGGGGCTGGGAATCCGCTATAAAAATCCTCCCTCTCAGCGCATCAGGCAGGCCCACAGTGAATCATGATCGAGATGGAAGAAACATATACGCCACGAATGGCGAGAGTTCACAGCAAGACCATAGCCCACACACGAGATTTAAAAAAGAAGAAAAGAAAACGACCGTACACAAAGGATTACGTGGCCCGCGACACATATACATTACGCACATCAAGAGAGAGAGAGAGAGAGAGAGAGGAGAGAGAGAAATACGAATGAACAATTATTCAGATTAAAGCATAGCCCGTACTGAAGGGGTGGTATCCGCCATATATAAATATCAATATTATCATGAAAGAAAATGAAACGAGAAAGCAAGTACATATGCACCATACAATAGTAGGCCTGTTATTAAGAGAGAGACACACACCACACACACACACACACACACAGGGAAAGATTTCTGCAGGATGCACCGGCAATTGCTTGGCGGGGCGTCTTTTAGCCGATGGGCTTTGCAGTCATGAAATATGGGCTGGTACACACATGGGACGCTCTCGTGGAGGTTCTGTCGTGTCACTTTTCCCGTGGCCATTACACAATGGGATCTGCCAGGGGGCAGTTATGTCCCTTGACCTCTTAATGGAATGCCCTGTGCGTGCCTGCACCCCATGTCAAAGCAGGCAGGCTTCTAAGTGAGGTCAGGATTGCTTTCCCAGCGATCGGTTCGGCAGTTTTAAGACAGTACTTCTCTGGGTCCCCACTCGAACCTGTGTGTTTTGTGTGTGTGTGTGTGTGTGTGTGGTGTGTGTTGTTTCCCTCTTTCATTCATAAAACATAGGGAGAGAAAGAGAGAGAGGAGAGAGAGAGAGAGAGAAGAGAGAAGAGAAGAGAGAGAGAGCAATAAACGCGGGGGAAAATATCAAGTTGCCCCCATTTCACTCGTGTGACGAACACGTGCATGCATGCATATCAAAATGAAGGGCACTGGAGATGGAGATGGTCCACGCAGATACCGTTCCACCTTCACCACCACCAGCTCCGTCTGCAGGATTAACAACATCAAGCTGCACACTGAAAACATGTCACATTCTAGAGGTCATCACAAAAGAAAGAAAGAAAGAAAGAAAGAAAGAAAGAACGAGAGAAAGAAAGAAAGAAAGAAAGAAAGAAAAGAAAGCAGCAAGTGCCATACTGCCCATGTTCACCTCTACAATCAGACCGATCTCTTTACTGTTGCAGCCCTGATGTGGCCCTTTGCGGTCGGCTGGGCTATAAGCAACATTATCTTATCTTATCTTTACTGTTGTGGTTTCTGGTAATACACATTAAGAGAAGCATAAAACATGTGCCGGCTTGGCAGACATATTTAGCAAAAGCAGACAACATGGCGAATTTTCACTTCCGAGAACAGGTTGATGACTAGTTATGTCTTCAGAACTCTGTGGCCCCATCACCACAACCATCCCCTTTTCTGCCCCCCCCCCCCCCCCCCCCCCCCCCCGGGCTCCCTTTCTCCCTTCTCCGCCACTGTCCCATCCAACGCCTCCTCCCTTTCCACCCTCACCCTCTCCTTCTCCTTCCCCCCTCAACAGCAGCATTAATTCTGCACTCACTGTCCGTCCATTGGCCAGCTGCGCACTTCTTCGGCTGGTGAAAAATTCATTCTAGAGATCTAGTTATTAGATAGACTTGTTGCGCATCTCTCTCTTTCTTTCTCTCCTCTCTCTCTTGACCGACAGATCGTTATACATTGTCCAAATATGCTTCAATGACGTAATATTTCGACGTAACAACTATTATGCGTTCCTGTGTTCGACAGGTCAAATTAGAATTGTCACTTAAAGAACATTTACTTTTGATCATTTTGGCAACAAAGTAAGATTTATTTCACCCCCATCCCCCACCCCCCACCCTTGATAACAGAGCAGTTGAGCGCGCGCTGTGTGTGTGTGTGTGTGTGTGTGTGGGGTGCGCGCACGCGCGACGCAAACGTTTTTTTAAGCGTGAGGCGAATGAACTAAACAGCGC
>CM031597.1:18582171-18612171 GCA_018398815.1 Conus ventricosus
GCGTGCGTGGTGGTGGCGTGCGTGAGTGTGTGTGTGTGTGTGTGGTGTGTGTGAACTAGATTGGCATGTGTCGCCGGCTATGCACAACTCTTTTTTCCCTTCTTTCCATTGGTGTGTCAGGTGAAAGAAGGAATCTTTCTGAAACACAAATAAGCATGCCATAGATTTACAGGTAAACTTGCATTGAAATGTATGTCAGGGTTTAACCAACAAGAACCATTTTTCCTGCCCCAGCCTCCCCCCCTCCATCCTTAGTGACTCCTGCTCAGCGCCCCCCCCCCCCCATTCTTTCTCGTTCTTCATCCCCCCACACGTGTTATCGTCTCTGCTCCTGTCTCTTGATTCTGCGCATTATGAGCATCAATTTACATCTACATGTGTAAACGTATGCGCAACTGAAGTGTTGAACCTTACATTTGGGTGCAATGTGTGTGTAAGTGTTTTTGTTCTTGTTTTTTTGTTTAATGTGAGTGTTTGTACATGCGGTGCGCGTATGTGCGCTCGTGTGTTAGTGTGTGTGTGTGTGTGTGGGGGGGGGGGGGGGTGAGGAGTGGGTAACGTTGTAGATCGAGGTTTAATGTTGTTGATATGGCGTAATATGTGTGGAGATGTTGTGACTGTAGCAGACTAGCTATTTCTTGCCCATGGGACGCAGGTTGGGTTTTTGTTTTGCTGTTGCTTCTTTTCTCCGACTTTTTCTTGATTATGAACAGTTGTAAATGACTGGACGTAGTCCTATAATTGTCATGTAGATACAGATGTATGTGCTAAAGTGCTTCTGTTATACTGTTGTCCATGTGATTCGTAGGCCTTTTAATGTGCTATCAAAGAGAACACTATGCAAGGGGGGGGAAAGCTTTTTCACATTTACTGACATGACCTAATAGCATGTCAGACAATATTTCGTTTCATTTCCGTTATCTGACTTATTTTTGTGTTGGTGTGTGTGTGTGTGGTGTGTAGTAGTAGTAGTAGTAGTTAGGGTTGATAGTAGTAATAGTAGTAGCGAACTTTTGACGCCCCGTGCACCTTGGCATTCATCCCTCTGGGCCTCTTTTCGCATCAAAAACATGCCTTGACCATTCATCTATGCTCGCCACAGGTAAGAAAACAGGTCCACGTCCCGTTGACGCGCTGCGAGGTCAACGTGCGTGGATGCGGACGCGAGTCGAAACCTGGAAAGACTTACTGCGCTTCTCGAGTTCGGGCTGCGGCTTTTTTGCGCACGGCACACTGCGACGAGTCGTTTCATGAGAATAAAATGACGTTCTTTCGGGAACGTGAGTTTTGTCAGCGGCCAACTGATGTGGCGATATGGCTACGTGGAGTGTGTGCCAGGAAAACGGGTTTTTCCACCTATTCTATCACGCTAGTTCTTTCGGTCCTTTGGTTCAGCATGTCGGATCAGGAACTAACATGTCTGAGTCAATGAAAAATTGACGAAATACGAAAAGGTACAGTTATTTTTTTTTTCGATCTTTGACGAGTTGACAGCCGCATGTGTTGTGTGTGTGTGTGTGTATCTTGCAGACGTGGTCAGTTCAGTGTGTGAATGTGGGGAACGTCCCGTTTTGTAATTGCCTACTTATAGGTCATGGGCCGGGCGATTGGTTTTAAAGACAAAACTGATGTGAAGGAAATATTCAATCTTGTAGACTGTCAGTTTTTGGCGGCTGTCTTGGCTATCCCGTTTTACACGTTTGCGGCGTTAGTGGGGAAGGCGCTGGGGTAGGGAGGGTGGTTCTCTACAATTATTTGGTTGCTTTCAGGTTCACTAGCCCATGCTGTGTTCATTTGCGGTGCGATGCGTTCTTCTTCTTCTTCCAGTAATGTTCAGCGGTATCAGGTTGACCATTATTAACATCCAACTGTTGCATGCATTGTGTATTTTTTCGTGTTAGCCGGTACTACCGTCTTAGGCCATGCGCATCGGGATCTTTAGAGTCCGTGTATGGCTTTAGTGCGTTACTTTCTATCTGCATTGTTTTTCTTTTCTTTCTTTTGTCTTATTTTCTTCCTCGCTTTTTTTCTTTAGGTTTACTTTTGATCTGGTTTCCTAACAAGCTGAAAATTAAAAAAACCTTAGTGGTAGAGCTTCGTTTCAACCAATCTGCTATTTCCCCACGTTTAGCCAGGGATCGCGGAAAAGGGACTGTGATTGGAGTGATTGGGCCGACGCCTTCTGTAGAGTTCATTGACCGGGTAGTTGGCAGCAGGAGCAGGGTGAAGGTCGCCTGTGTTGTGACGAAAATCCAAAACTTCAGGATCTGCATTTGGATACTGTCCAGCGCAAGGGCAATAGTCTGGCAATATTTCGCGCGGTCGAAATGAGCGCCCCCCACCCCCCACTCCTCTCTCCTCGCCTCATTCATCGACGCATTCACCCTCCCGCTTATTGCTGCCATTTCTGTTAGCTTGTGCAAACGACAAGGATGTACAAGTCGAGCTCATATCATAATTCGTAATTTTCACAGAGCGTCAGATTTCATTCAACGTCTTCCATGCACCTGTCAGCATCAGTCTGCAAAACTGAAACACTGTCAGCAGTTTTCGATTGTAGCCCCGTTGCCTGCGTGGTCGGTGGAATTTACCAGCAGCTGTTTCAGCTCGTTGTACGTATTCACCCACAAAGAGGCTGGGGAAATTCCAAGGGCGCCGGAACTGTATAATGTTGTAGGGACAGAAACAGACTTTAGAGTCTCGAGGCTGAATCAAACATGCGATTTGTTGTAACGACATTTCGGGGGCTGTCAAGTGCTCTTCATAATCGTGTTACTGAATTCATCTTAGAAAAGAAGTCTTTTCTTTTAGTATGCTCGAAAAGTGATATATGGGATAAGACGGAAAGATAAATGAAAAACAACAAACAATGTCTGTGTTTATTCCTGGTCCTGTGTGTTTGTATCTGAACCCGTAGTCTGCACATTGGTGCGGTGTCGTTTGAAATAAAGCGCTTCAGTTTCAAAGGGGTGGGTCTACTGTAAACAGTTCCATAGGTTCTCAAGAGGTCATTTTCACCACGCAGAACAAACGAGCAAACCCAGCGACACTGAGCAATAGATGACGTTCGATGGATATCAGTCTCAAGTGTTTGTCACATGAGGAAAAGGGTTTCACTCGAAGCCGATGCGCAAGATGCCTCGGCCCTTCGTATATTTGATCAATGCTGGATACAGAAGAGCTTGAAGGCTCCTCACTGTACATTAAGAAATGGATGGCAAGTATGCCTCTGTAGCTTATAAATTGTAGATATTTCCGCATGAAGAGTCAAAAATATCGCTGCCAGCTGTGTTATTTACAGGAGCAATCTATGTTTAATCGGTAGGCAAAAACAAACTTGTTCCAGTGAAGACGGATGTAGTAGGGAATATGCAATGCAGTGGGTTACCGTACGCTAATGTCATATTGGGTGGTGACGAATGGATTGCCCTTGCAGGCCGGTGTGTGATGTTGAAGCAGTAAGTTCGATACATTGGCAAATTCAAACTCGCAAACTTGGCAATTTTTTCCCTTTCATCTGTCTTTCTTCGATTTTGCATTCCTTGCCTTTCTTTTACCTTTTTTTTCATATCTTTTTCCTGTTCATGTTCTTTCTTTGGCTCCTGAATCTTTTCTCTCTCCCCCCCCCCCCCATTCTTTTGTCTTTGTTTTTCTTGCTTGCCTTTTTAAAGAGATATGCAGACGGTCACTATGAGTAGATCATTAGTTTGATGCAGCTAGATGCCATTCAGTGATTGCCACTATGTTTGCCTGTTTTCGGGATATAGGGCTGGAGAGGGAGGGGGGCAAGTGGCTGTTGTGACTTTTTCTGAGTCCCCTGTGCCTACTCGTGGCTCCGGGTTTTCCCAGACACGATCAGCTATCTTAGTTGTAACCTTGGCACTGGCAAATCCACTGGGAGCAAACAGTAATCAAGTTGTTATGAAGCAACCCGCCAGAGGAGATACTGTTCTACTGTCAGTCACCTCTCTGAAGTGTTCAGTGGTGCCTGGTTACATCAGGGCTGTACTCTGTGCTTACTTTTATTATATAACCCGGCTGTACCAGGCCCGAGAGATTCAGACACATGCTGTGTTGGTCAGAAAAAATCTGCACAACATTCCACTCAGGGACGCATCCCATCAGTAGAAGAAACTCGGGTGTGTGGTCATAGCCAGTCTGCCATCTGAGCCCACTGCAAAATTATCTTTTGGACAGGAGATGAAGGGGGTAATAAAAAATAAAAAAACCCACAAGGTACATAACTGTAACAGGAATCGACCCAGCGACCTCCAAGCCCGCAACCCGAACTCTTACCACTGCGCCACGGCGGCAGATGGTACATGTCTAGTCCAACCGAAGCCCGCTGACTGCATAGCGGGTGAAGGACAAGTCAAGTAAGCGGAGAGTTTGTTGTTGATGAAGCCGTGTGGTCGGCGGCGGCTGTGAAGGGTTAGAAGTGCACATGAAACGCATGGCCTTCGCGTGGAGTGCAAAGGTTCAGCAGGAGCGTTATGAAACCAACAAACACAGGGTGCAGGTGCCTCATTCACGCACGAGAGAGAGAGAGAGAGAGAGAGAGAGAGATTGATTAATTGATGGATTGATTGATCTTTAATATGCAAGGATGAAGATTTTAGCTAAAGCCTAGTCTTACAGTCTGTCCTTGTCTCGCATACATTATTTTTAACGCATGTCAGAGGGAGAGAGGGGCAACTCTTTGTTTTTCCACGGCATTTTACCCCATGTTTTTTGTTGGAATTGACAATCTTTGCTATTTTTTATATAGATGATAGAAGCTATACCTACTCTGGAAAGAAATCAGGGGAAGGTAATGCCTTTCTTTCCAATGCAGATTGAGTTACCGTTTCACAGTTTATGGGTCAGGGTTATTGACACAATTTGTGCATGTGTCCTTTGGTTAACGAACGTTACATCAAACCCAAGACATGTAGATCTGATTTGATTGATGATTATAAATCGAACTATTTGTCTTCTTCAGAATTGATTGATGGTTATAAAACAAACTATATATAAGATAACAGGCGCATTGTTTCACACCCATTGTTTGGCATTTTTTTCTTGCTGAATGAACTGTTAAGCTGAACAGTGGGGCTGAGTCAGTGTGGGTATTTGGCCTGTGAAAACGGCAAGAAGAATGTCACTGAAACTGAGTTCTGACACATGTTACCTGCCTTGCAGATTTTCGAACATCCACCACTTATATTCGGCAACTCCACCCCCACCCCCATCCCCCTCTGCCCTGGGAACCCCCATCTTAGCATGGCGCCATGGTTTCCCATCCACCCCCATTGCCCCCATCCCCTTGTAAAAATTTACATATTTGAGGCATATCTGTGACTTGTCGGCTGGGCTCGTGCGCCTCCCTCCCCCCCCCCCACATACACACATACACACACACGCACGTGCACGCACGCACACACTTTTCTTGTCCTTTGTTTTTCGTTTCTAAATAAAATGACTGTCATGACTTCTTTGTTATTGCTGTGGTGGTACTAAGAAGTATATTAATTGAAGCATTGATCTTGAACTAGTTGCATTTTTTCGTGCGTGTGTCAGCGCAGATTTCACGAAAGCTTTCATGAACTTTAAGAAGACTTCTTTAATTGTGTTTTGTGTTGTACTAAGGGTAACAAACACCTGCAATTTATTACCAATTAATGGAAGTTCCATGACCAGAATGAGGTCCCTGGATGGACAGAGAAGAGGAGAAACCCACAGTCATTCATCTAGCCAAATCCTGCACCACCTTTCCCCTGACCCCCCCCCCCCCCCCCCCCCCCCCCCCCCCCCCACCCCAACTATCTCACCACTCTAACCACTTACCCTCCCCCCTCCTTTCCACAAACACAGACCACATGCTGCCATAGGGGATGCTGGGTGTCTTATCAGCAGTGTGACTAATGCAGGACAAGGCAGCCTCAAGCCAGCAGCACTATGTATGTACTCTGAGAGGACCTTGGGAAAATATGGTTAGAAAATGGATAGTGGGACAAAAAAAAAGCAATTGCAAACAGATAGTGGGACAAAAAACAAAACAAAAAAAAAGCAATTGCTGTGATTTTCATTGTTGGTGTATGGGCCGAGTACTTGACATGATAGATAGATTAAACTTCAGTGTGATCATAGTAACTTCTGTGGTAGCCATGTTGGAAAGGGGCATAGTTTTGTAAACAATCAAGTTTGCATTGTTTTTGAAAATATCACTCAATCACATACATGCAGCCGCCCACGCTCGCACGCATGCACACACATGAAAATAGAGACCGTCAGCAAAAGACATCATTACTAGTTGACTCTTGTCGTGCCCACCTCTCTGGATCATAGGTCTGCTTGTACCTTAGACATTTGCAACAGTAAAATTCAAGCGGAAGGGTTGGCATAAATATGAACTCACTCAAGTTACCTCTTCTGCACATGTCATGCTGACTTGACAAATGAATCACCTGTCATGATAATTAAAGAACGAGTGGGAGAGAGGATTTTCGGGAGGGGTGGAGAGGGCGGTTGACAGAAGGCGGCTGAAAAAGCTATAGTTCAGTACAAGAGAGAGGATAGCTTCAGCCTCTTCCAGACAGATCATCTGCAGCATTTGGATGATCCCATATCCCCATCCTGTGTTTCACTACTCCTCTAGAAAAGCATTTGTCACTAAAACTAGTGCATGTATGTTAGTCAAGGGAAAACAAAATAAAGAACAAAAACAAAAGCAAGAACAAACAAACAAAGGAGCAAGCCGAAGTCTTCATGGATATTGTGTATGCTTGAGGAGAAGTTTTGATTTAGTCCTGAAGAGATGAGGAAATAAAGCTTGTGATTGGCACACGAGGAAAGAGATGCACAACGATGGACAAAATCAGTCCGATGAAGACCAACAAATCTCCACATCTTATTGCCATTGATTGAATGTAACTGATGCAAAACCAACAGCCCTGTCACTATGCAGAAAAGAGAGTGGCCATAGAGATTAGCCAGTGCTAGTGCTCACATGTGGTCAGAGAGATTAGCAGATGACAGGAGAGTGGACGAAGAGATTAGCAGATATCCTTGACATTCGTGTTTGTGAGCTTGTCCTTGACAGTGTCCTAGATACAGGACTGGTCGTCTGGACAGACTCTTTATAAAGGTGACACTTTGCAAGCCTTTTGGTCATGCGACAAGTGACAAACATCTTGTTTGTGTGCTGAGAAACATGGACCTTGCCTCAGTTTGAACTCTGAAAATAGCATTGGCTGCCTCCCAACTTTTTCAGTAATAGTGATATGTGCAAAACAGATTGTTAAATAACAATTGGCAGCTGGACTGGACTATATATGCTGTAACACTGACACACATACACACGCACACACATGCATGCACGCATGCACACACACACACACACACACACACACACACACACACACACACACACACACACACATGCGCACACATGCTGACATGCATGCGCGCGTGCACACACACACACACACACACACACACACACACACACACGCACACACACACATGCACGCACACGCACATACATGCACACATGCACGCACACGCATGCACACACACACATACGCATGCATGCACACATGCACGCACGCACACACACACACACACACACACACACACACACACACACACACACACACACACACACACACACACACCGCGCGAGCGCGCACAAGCGCGCACACACACACACACATACACACACACGTCTCTCTCTCTCTCACACACACACACACACACACACACACACACACACACACACACATATCACTACACTCACACATCTCTCGCATACACATGCAAACACACTCTCTCTCTTTCCCTCACACACGTTGTGACTGCCCTTTAGATCCGACCTTCACATTTATTTTCAAGATAGGCGCTCAAGCCCTAAAATGCTTAAATTGATCATTAAGGATGGTAAAGAATGGGGTTCGAGGATGGTTAGATGGATGTGGGAAACCGTGCTGGAGAGAGCAGTAGGAGGGGAGGGTGTGGGGTGTAGGGGTGGCTGGAGTGAGAAACTAAATGATTGTAGTTACCTCCCTTTCTTTTGCGTCCTTGAAACGGAAGAATGGACACGGACAGGTTGATGTAGGACAGTTTTCTTTTTAAGCAGAAAGACAGACTCCCCGTCCTCTGCCTGTCCACCTCCCCTTTTTGTTCCAACTGCACAGATTATCATTTTTTGTTAATTTTTTTTTTTTTTTTTTTTTTCTTTACTTGTTGGCACAGAGGTTTCCTGAAGACTGAACGCACACTCACACACACACACACACACACACACACACCACACACACACACTCTTGTACACATATATGCATGCACACATGCATGCATGTGCTTGTGTGCATCACACACACATACAGACACGCACATATGCGCATGCACACGTGCACTCACGCACACGCGTGCGCGTGCGCACACACACAAAGTTTCTCTTCTCTCTCTTAGATTTGTCTGCTGCTTTTGATATAATAGATCACTCCATTCTTCTCTCAAGACTCAACACTTCTTTTGGTCTTTCTGGTTCTGTCCTTTCTTGGTTCTCTTTATATCTCTCTGATCGCACGCAAACTGTTTCAGTGAAAGGTGTTAAGTCTCCAGCAAGAGCACTTCAGTTTTGTGTTCCTGAGGGATCTGTCCTGGGACCGGTTTTGTTTGTGCTGTACACCCAGCCTCTCTCGGCCATTATCAGCCAACACTCTCTGCTTCACCATAGCTTTTCAGATGACAACCAGCTGTACATCTCTGCCCATATCAGTCAGCTTCGTGAAATAATCTCCTGTTCTCAAGCATGCATTACCGATGTTAAATCATGGATGCACAATAACAAACTACAACTTAACGCAGACAAAACTGAAATAATCCTCATTGCTTCGAAACACACTATTAGAACCCATTCTCTCCCTAGTTCAATAAATGTTGATGGAAACGAAATAAATCTATCAGTGTCTGTTCGTAACCTCGGCGTTACACTCGACCAAACTCTCTCTTTCAAACAACATATCTGTAATGTGTGCAAGTCCTGCTACCTTGAACTTCGTAGAATCAGCTCAGTTCACCGCTTCCTTACTCAAAATGCTCTGAAGACTAATCTGTGCCTTTGTCCTGTCTTGGCTCGACTATTGTAACTCCCTCCTTGCCGGTTGTCCCTTAACGCTCATCTATAAACTTCAAAAAGTTCAGAACAATGCCGCCCGTCTGATCTCCCGCTCCTCTAGATCTGATCACATATCACCAATTCTTTCATCTTTACACCGGCTCCCAATTCAGTCTCGCATTGACTTTAAAGTTCTCCTCCTGGTTTTCAAATCACTGAATAATCTGGCTCCCTCCTACCTCTCTGAGCTCCTCCATCTCCATGTTCCATCTCGCAACTTACGCTCATCCACCAATTCTGGTCTGCTTCGGCTTCCCTCCGCTTGCCTGAAAACTTCAGGCCAACGATCTTTCTCTTACCAGGCACCTGCTCTGTGGAATAGTCTCCCTTCTTCTTTGCGTAACACGGACTCTTTAGAGACTTTTAAAAACCTCCCTAAAGACACATCTTTTCCCTCGGACTGATTAACGTTATCCACTTACCACTCTGCGCGTGTTTGCTGGTGTTGAACGCGCTCCTGTGTCTGTCTGCGTGTGAGAGTTTTCCTTTCCCCGGCGGTGTGTGTGTGTGTGTGTGTGTGTGTGTGTGTGTATGTGCGCGCTTTGAATTAGAATTATAATTTTTATCATGTTTTTCTGTAATATGCGCTTTGGGCTCTTGCGAGGTATAGCGCTCTATAAATATCCTTTTACATTACATTACATTACACACACGCACTCACACACACACACACACATCTCTACACATGTATGCATGCACACATGCATCCATGTTCTTGTGTGCATCACACATACATACTCTCACACGCACATGCACACAAATGCTCAGCCACACAGTGCCTCCCCCCTTCCTCCTCCCCATCTCTTCCCATCCCTCAGTGTCCTCACCCCAACCCTCACCCCAACCCTCACACCCCCCGCCCTGCTCCATCTGTGCATCAAAAAAGTCTGAATGATTCTTTCCCCATTGCATTAATAGTTACTATCATGTATGTTATTACCTTGAACATGTTTAACCTTTACGCGACGCGCTGTGGGATAGTGATGGCAACTCTGTCGACCCGTTCACGAAGGTTCACGACGAGCCGTGCCCTGGTGACAGCAGCACTGCTGTACTGCTCGGACGTGCTGTGCCTCAGTGACTCCGTGAGGGACGGCACAACTAAAAAAAATTCCCATGTTCTCTTGGCTACCGTGAGGGAGGGCACAACTAAAAAAAATTCCCATGTTCTCTCGGCTACCTTCTAGGGGATGCAGCTGCCATAAATATTTAGAACAGGGTCCTAGCCACTGGAAGGCTAAGTTTACGGTGACATCCCATTTGGTCTACTCCCATTTCGTCTACTCCCATTTCGTCTACTACTCCCATTTCGTCTATTTCCATACTGACCATACTGCAAGGCTCCCCCCTGGCGTAACCAGTGTCCCAGTCTACTCCAAAGCAGAATCGATGGTCTTTTAGATTAGAGTAGGGCGAAGCCCGAGAGAGGACGAAGGACGAATGAACAAAGGCCGTTAGGCCAAGTCGTGCTCACACATTTCTGAGTAGGCGAAATGGGAGTAGACCAAATGGGAAGTAACCAAGTTTACATGCACTAGCGATGACCTTTGGGACCCCAGAGTAGTCCGAACAAAGAGACCCGTCTGGCACTGGAAAGCATGTCTGGCACTGGAAAGCACGTGTGGAATTTCCTGCTTCACCAATGTATCGGGCAGAAGGAAAATGACACGTGGTTTTAGAGCTGGTTCAGCAAAGTAGTTCAGAAAATGAGGGGGTAAAGGTGTACAAGTTTATCGAGAAGAATCTGAGCTTGATTTTTATTTGCTCTGTGTACTTAATAGTTTCATAAGTCTTATCATCTGAAGCTGACACAAGTGAAATGTGTGTGTACAGTGTGCAATGATTTAATTGCCTTAGAAAAAAGAAAAAAGAAAAAAAAGAATTCACTTGGATTACACATATTGAATACCTCAGGCTTTCTCTGCATCTGTTCAAAGTAAGAGCTAAGTTTTATGCCCCTTTTCTTCCTCATTTGCTGTTGTCAGACTAACCAAACAAACGTAAACAAGATTGTGTTCTCCTACATTTTACTTATGTTGTTTCTGTAACAGTAGCGTTGCTATTTTACTCAAAATGTATTTTAATTCTATGCTCATTACAAAGTTCACGCTTTACCCTTTCCGTTGATATATAACAATTGCTTGTTAGGTTTATATCAGGAGATGTAAAATAAAATTAAAAAGTGCGAAAACCGGGCGTCTGCAACGGTTTGTAAGCACGTGCGGTGCACGCGCATGCAGGGAAGTGACGTTGCTCTGCCGTGCTCGTCGTGAAAGTATTAATGGTTTTCATCAGGCCTCTTGATTGAGAATTATTCGAAGCAAACATGCATTCTTACGCCCATTCACTTCTGATTTGGCGTTTTGATTTACTTGTCAAATGGGCATCTTGTAGAAGATAAGAGTGCTGTTTTTGTTGTGAGAATGACGGAGCTTGTGTCACCAGATCGAGACCTTCCTGAAAGGGTTCAAGGTGTCCACGTCCACCTTCAAGCGGGTCATGCACCTGCTGCACCAGGAAATGAACGTGGGCCTGGCCAAGGACACCCAGCACATCGCCGACCTCAAGATGCTGCCCAGCTATGTCAGGTCTCTGCCCAATGGAACAGGTGAGTCAGCTGTCTGTCTGTCCCTCTGCCAGCTCCTCAAACTTTACTTCTTTTTAATGCCAAAAAAAGCAAATCAACAAATTAAGTAATATGAACAACAACAAAAACAAAATCTAATAAACAAAAAATGTAGTAAAAAATAAGAAATGAAAAAAAGGAACTTCGACTCATATATTTAGCTAAAAAAAAATCATCCGAATAAATAAGAACTAATGAAAAAAACTAATAAACAAATAACAAATATATAAAGAAATTAGAAATGACAAAAAGGAACATCAGCTTGTAATTTTATTTCAGAAATTGTGTGAATAAAGAAACACTAAATGTGAATTAATTGCATGTCCTTACTGAAATGTGCTGTGGTGTCATGGTTATGCAGATGTGGTGAAAGCATGTATGGACTATTCAACCTACAGCTGTGCCTTTATGGTTTAACCGACACTGTTGAATGAATGAATTTTAACACCCCCCCCCCCCCCCCCCTTTCCACCTTCTCCCTCTCTCCACCAAAAAAAAAAAAAGACGATTCTTTGTAAGAGTGATCTTGTGAGAACTTTTTTTTCTCTCCTAAAGCATTTGTTGTTGATATGAAATTCTCTCTAGAACTTGCAAACTCCCAGGAGGACATGCAATTATTTGATGGTGTGGCATCCTTTTCTTTTTCTTTTTCTTCTTCTTTTCTCTTTTTTTTGGATAAGATCAATATATCTGCTGTTTAATATGTTGCGATGATACCTCATTGTAGTGGCTGATTTCAATGGGTATTGCTGAACATAAGTAACATAGCACTAAATACTTGCAAATACATCTGGATTTGCTGTAACTGTAATTGATTCTAGTAACAGACTAATCAATAAGGAGTAAGTAAAGCATCACAAAATTGCTCTCTCTATCTCACGTTGATTTTTTGTCAAGGACATTTAAAGAGGTATTGTTTTCTCATAAGCATGTACCAGGCAACTTAGAAAACTAAACAATAACCCTGTGACAGGGTATAACGACATTTTGATTAGTATTCTGTTTCTTTAATGGCTTGGTGTTTAGTGTGATTGACGACCTTGTACAGAGAAGGGAGAGTTCCTGGCCCTGGACCTGGGTGGCACCAACTTCCGCGTGTTGATGGTGAAGCTTAATGAGCAGGACATCGACATCCAGTCCAAGACCTACCTCATCCCTCAACGCATCATGATGGGCACTGGAATACAGGTGATGGAGCTGGGGTGGCAGTTTTGTTTGTTTAAACGTGATTGAGGTGTCCATGTTTGTGCTATCTCGCTGTTGCTTAGTGATATCCGATTTTGGTTGTTTCTCTGAGTGTGTGTGTGTATGTGTGTGTGTGTGTGTGTATGTGTGTGTGTGTGTGTTGTGTGTGTGTGTATGGGTGTGAGTGCATACCTGCATGTGTGTATATGTGATAGTGAGTTAGAGTGACGGTTTGTGGTGTGAATGTGGGTATTAGTGACCTGTACACAAGACTGAAAGAGTGAAAATTAGAGCCACAGTCAGAAATGTTAGGAAAAAAAAATCATGCCTTCAGCAAACACAATAATTGGCTTAGCATCATGATTTTTATTCTGCTGTTAAACTTATTATACTGATAATTTATTTTATTATATTTTTATTTAATTTTGGTTTAGTGTAGTTTAGTTCATTTCTCATCTGTTCATTTTATTTTAGTTTAGTTTTTTTCATTTCCCGTCTGTTTGATCTCAGCTCCATTTTCTTTTCTTTTGTTTCATTTCCCAGCTGTTCGATCACATTGCGGAATGCATCGGCAAGTTTGTGCACGAGTTCAACCTGGTGGGCCACACCCTCCCCCTGGGCTTCACCTTCTCCTTCCCCTGCCACCAGGAGGGACTGGCCAAAGCGCGGCTGACCAAGTGGACCAAGGGATTCCGCTGCGAGGGCGTGGTTGGCGAGGACATCTGCGAGATGCTGCACGAAGCCCTGAAAAGAAAAGGGGTGAGGACGATAAGTGAGTGTGTGTGTGTGTGTGTGTGTGTGTGTGTGTGTGTGTGTGTGTGTTCTGTTTTGTGTTAGCCCATGTCATGGTTTTGACCTCTTGTCTTAAGAAGATAAGCACAGTCAGTGTGATTTAGGCATTTAAAAGTAAAATGGATAATTTTTCATAATGATAATTATAATCCACTTAGACTAACAGTTGATATTTGAATGGATATTGTTACAGAACTTAGACATAAGTAAAATGGATAATTTTTCATAATGATAATTATCATCCACTTAGACTAACAGTTGATATTTGAGTGGATATTGTTACAGAACTTAGACATGTCTCACCTTCTGCTATGCACTGATCCAAGACTTTAAACACTTATCATGATGGAATATACTGACAGGTGGAAGTGCCAGGTAGCAGGTTAAAATCTGTTTGACGTGTGACTTGTGTTTTTTAAACTCAATGATCAAACCCAGGATGAATGCTATTTCTAGAACTGGGCAATGCACAGATCACTACTTCACCATATGAACATCACTTTATTGTGCAGCTCCAACATGAGTATTTCTTTGTATTGATTATGAAATAGGTTAAGGGATAAAAACTTTCTTGGGGAAGATGGGAAAGGGTGGGTGGTTGTGGTGGAACTGAAGGTTAGAAAAATCATAGGAAGGAATGGAAAGAATGATTGGGAAAGATGTGAAAGTGCGGACTTCACCTTCACTGCCCTCCACCCCACCCACCCCAAACACACTGCCCTCATCCCAGTCTGTCTTGTCCCCTTCTCTTCCCCCACATACATTCCCCGTCAAACAAACAAAAAAACATTTAAAGATGGTCAGTTAATCTTTTTATTTGTTTCCCTGATGTACAGAACTGTAACGTGGAAGTGGCTGCCATCGTCAACGATACTGTCGGCACGCTGATTTCTGCGGCACACAAGCATCACGACTGTGAAGTGGGTCTGATCGTCGGCACCGGCTGCAACGCCTCCTACATGGAAAAACTGGAAAATGTGGAACTGTGGCAAGGGGACAAGGGCTATCCTGACCAGGTGAGAAAGTGTGGGTGTGAAATTAGCACTTCGCTCTTGAGCCCAGACGCCTAAGATAGTCTGGTGGGGTGTCATAATACTGGGTTAGTCAAGAAATGGATTAACACAGAGGGCAAACTAGATCTAGCGTGCAAGAGTTGTATATGATGGCCAACAGGGAGTGTGATACAGGGAGTATGATACAGAACTCATAAATTTTGTTTGATTTTCTTGTCTTGTCTTGCTTTTCTTATAATCATATGTTATAAGTAAGAGCATGATTGACTGTGACACAGATGGGCAGTTAAAAGAGTTTTACATAGTTTTTTGTGTAATTCCAAAGTATGATAATTTATGCAGATGAAGACTATTGCCCTGCACTGAAGGGATGACACTTGTAATACACAAAATATCAAATATTTTGATACAATAAATGAAAAGAGAAAAAAGGTTACATACCTACCTTAGCAGTAATATTAGAATGTACAGTACATAACTCTTTTTTGGTCTTTATTTTTGTATCTAGCAAAATCAAAGAGGATATTGTCATTTCTTCTTGCTAGGAGCAAATTTACTCTGAAATTACGTGGGTCAGAATAAAACTGTAGCTTTCACCCTAAGGTCATGGAAAGCAGGACAGCAAAGTATGAAATGCATTTCATCTGCCTTAGCCTGGTGACATACACGGCATGTCATTTCAAGGTGCTGTAACTGAAACAATGACAAGCTGTGTTAGAAGCATTAAGTCTTAACTTACTCAGTGTACTCTTAATGTATCCATTCATATCCATTTTAATTAAAGTTCTCATGAGCCACTTAGCATGTTTTGTTCTGGTGGTGTCAGTGTATTATTAAGCAGGTCGTTTCCATTGTCTTCTGGGACAGATAACTCTCTCTGCACCCTGTATCACATTTGGTAGATGTAGACATTACACCTGGAGACTGTCTGTCCTTCATTCTTTACTCGTAACTTCAGGAATGATACTCAGGTGACTTGAGGGAAGGGTGTGCGTTCTTTTGGTTTCTCACTAATGATGTGACTGTGTGTCTCAGTTTTAGTTTCATCAAGGAGGTGTCATGCAGACTAGTCCAAATAGGCTGTACCACCATATCTACTTAGATTCAAGACCTACCTGCGCACGATGAGTAAGATGAGAGAATTTAAGAAGACGGTCTCACAGATATGGATTTGCAAATGTCTGGCCAACGCATTAGCCCAAGATGAGAGAATTTAGGAAGACAGTCTCGTTTTTCAGATGTCTGGCCAAAGCATTAGCCCAAGATGAGAGAATTTAGGAAGACAGTCTCGTTTTTCAGATGTCTGGCCAACGCATTAGCCCAAGATGAGAGAATTTAGGAAGACGCGTCTCACTTTTCTGATGTCTGACGAAGGCATTAGTGTAACGTGCTGTGTGTCACAGGTTGCCATCAACTGCGAGTGGGGAGCGTTTGGCAGTAACGGCTGCTTGGACTTTATGAGGACGGAGTATGACAGAGAACTGGACACCTTCTCCATCAATCCAGGCAAACAGATGTAGGTGGTTGATATACGCTGAGTGCTTGTACACAGGTGCATTGCATGCACGTACATTTGTACACAAGCAGGCTCGCGCGTTCATGCAAATGCTTGCGTGCACACACAAACGCACTAACATACTCATTTATATGTGGAGGGGTAGAGGGAGGGACGAGGGGGTAAGAGAGAGAAGGGAAGGGAGGGGGAGGGAGAATGACTCGCAGGTTTCAAACAGTATGGCGGTATCCATTGTCTTACCCCTGTGCACACAAGCATGAATTGATGACCAGAATCACTGTGCCAGTGTAATTACATCTTGTTAGGAATTATGCAACTCGGGTAACAAGGAACAATTCCTGACCAGTGATTTCACTGGGTATCAGCCACAAACAAGTGGATAGTTGGTGTCAAAGTGCTCAGTGCAGAGTGTGATATGTGTGGAAACTGTGTGTGATGGGTTAAGTTGGCCTGATTCAAATAGTCCAGAAGATGTTAGCAAGTGAAAACACACACACACACACACACACACACACACACACACACACACACACACACACACACACACACACATACACACACACACACACACACCTTTGAAGGTGAAAGAAAACAAAACCAAACAGTGTTATGATTACATATCTTTATGTTAAATGTTAACTTAATGTATTTTTCATAATACAACACAGTACGTAAAGAACAGCTGGAAACCAAGGATAATGCTAATTACTTGCTGGAGAATAGTAATCTTTTTATTTTATTTTTTTATTTTATTTTATTTTTTTAGCAGTTGCCAGAAAGTCTGAACCAAAGTGGATGGTCAGTGATAAAGAGATCAGTGCACAGAATAAAACTGCAATTATTGACAATGTGAATTCCTTGCATGAAAACACAGTGGGACCCCTCAATAGCAGTCTCCCCAACTACTTAAGGGGAGGGAGTGTTTATTAAGCAGTAAATCTGGTATAGACAGACAGAACAAAGTTCTGTTGAAAGAAATTGTCAAAGGGAGCAAGTTCATGCTGTGAGATGAATCTAGGTTAATATACACATGCAGAAAAATGTTCCAGAAAACAAATCTTTATTCCCCGAAGCTGGGGTATGGCTGCCTTAATGGTGGGATAAAAAGCGGTTATACACACAAAATTCCACTCCCTTTGTTAGATGGATGGGATTAATCCTTGCCTGTCTATACAGGGAGTGTCCGCAGGAGTATCAGCCTCGGCTGGGCTATAAGCAACATTATCTTATCTTATCTGCTTATAAATGTTTGCAACTCACAAATCATATTTTGTATTCACACATTTTACACATTGTCAGGGCCATTACATTAGACTCTGTGTGTGTGTGTGTGTGTGTGTGTGTGTGTGTGTGTGTGTGTGGTGTGTTTGTGTTGTGTTGTGTGTGCGTTGTGTTGTGTGTGTGTGTGTGTGTGTGTGTGTGTGTGTGTGTGTGTGTGTGTGTGATAGAAATGAATGTGTTTATACATATATGCGTGCAACAATCTGATCATGTCTTCTTCTCTCTCTCACTCTCTTTTTTTCTTCTTCTCCTTTTGCAGCTTTGAAAAGATGATTGCAGGCATGTACATTGGGGAGGTGATGAGGCTGGTGCTGGAGAGACTGGCCATGGAAGGCCTGCTGTTCCAGGCCGTCAACCCTCACTGCCATCTGTTTGAGCGCGGTCGCTTTTTCACCAAGTACATCTCTGAAATTGAGAGGTCGGTACTGCTGTGTGTACGTTGTTTGAAAGGGAGAGAGAGTGAGGGAGAGAGAGGAAGAGCAAGACAGAGAAAGAGAGACAAATACAGAGAGAGAGAGAGAGAGGGGGGGGGGGGGGGGAGAGAGAGAGAGAGAGAGAGAGAGAGAGATGTACAGCTAGACGGACAGATGGTGAGAGGGAGAGAGGAACGGGGGTAAAAGGAGAGGGAGTGAGGGGCAGAGAGACAGACAGACAGAATGACAGACTGACAGACAAACAGCAATATAAAAGAAAGCATATATAAATAGAAGCCATTATAACAGAATCAATGTTAACCCATCTTAATGTAAAATCTTATCACTTTTATTCTTCTCCCGTTTCATAATTCTTTTCCCCTTTCCTCTCCACCTCGCATTCCCTCTCATTCTTTTCCCCTTTACCTTCCTCCCAACTCTTTCTCTGTTGTTCTGTCAGTTTGCACTCCCCAGGACTACCACTTTGTTTTGATAAGTAGTATAGACCTTCTAGACACATGACCACCACTTTGTTTTGGTAAGTAGTATAGACCTTCTAGACACATGACTACCACTTTGTTTTGATAAGTAGTATAGACCTTCTAGACACATGACTACCACTTTGTTTTGATAAGTAGTATAGACCTTCTAGACACTGAAGACTGATGTAAACAAGAAAATGAATGAGGCTTTCCAGTGTGCATCTGTTAACCTGGAAAATGAAATATGTCATCCTTGACCCTCACCCCCTGCTCACTCTACCTCTCTCCCATCTTCGAGTTTGATCTTGCATTGGTATCCACCTGCGTGAACCCCGTTGTGTTTGAATACAATGACACTGACGAATTATACACACACACATTGTGTTTGAATACAGTGACACTGACGAACTATACACCAACACGAAGCGCATCTTGGGGAGATTGGAATCGAGAACATCACCTCGGAAGACTGCAAGATCATCAAGTACATTGCGTCAATCATCTCTGCCCGAGGTGCCTACTTGGCAGCATCAGGTGAGGTCACTGTCTGGTCGACCTTGCATAGCTCTGAGTGCTAGTATGTACTCCGGTCATATCGTGTCCCTTTACTTTCCTAACAGCAGTCACATAATGATTCAAATTAACTCTTTCATTCCTACTTTTCTATGAACCATTACTTCCTGTTGTTCCTAGATTCTTTTAATATGAGTATTCCCTTCATTCCTGGATTTAGAGGGAAAAAAAGAAGTGCAAAGTGGGAACTGCTACATATGGAGTAGCAAACCGGCCAGAGTAGAGCGGCGAGCACTTTCCCACGCAACAGGGCCATCTGGCATCCATTCCATTCAGTGACCCGATCATGATGTGTACCGATGACGCGACTCGCACGAAGTTCAAAGCGCTTACCGCGAGAACCAATTTTCCGGACTGCAGGAAGAAAGGGTAGGATTTCTGCAAACCGGAAAACCAGGTTGTAGGATGAAAGAGTTAAACTTCCCTGTTTTATGATGAGGCTAGTTATTGGCATGCGCCGAACGGAATGACTCACAACCAGATCGACTTTGTCCTCACTCCGCGGCGCTTCAAATCAAGCATCAATAAAGCAAAGACGAGGACATACCCCGGAGCTGATATAGGCAGCGACCACGATCTCGTGCTGCTCACAATGAAGATCAAATTGAAGAAAAAGCACCAAGCTGCGCAGCCACGCATCAAGTTTGACCTGGAGAAGTTAAAAGACCCAGAGATAGAAGAGGCATTCCAGGCACAGCTCGGGGGCGGTTCGCGGCACTCAACCTCCTGGACAATGACATCAACGACCTCACAAACAGCTTCAATGAGGCAGTCTGCGAAACAGCAGAGGAGGTACTTGGGCGACAGAGGAAGAAACACCAAGCATGGATCTCAAACGACATCCTTGACCTCTGCGACAAAAGAAGATCACTGAAGAATACGAAAAATTCCAGCCCTGAACAAGCCGCACAGTATCGAAAAACCAACAACCTTGTAAAGAAGGAAATGATTGAAACCAAAGAACAATGGATCAATAATCAGTGCGAGAACATAGAGAAAGGCATGGAAAAGGGAAACAGCAAACATGCCTTCACCACACTGAAAAACCTCACCAAGACGCAGCAAAACAGATCGTCAGTCATCGAGGATACCTCAGGCGAGCTGCTGACAGAAAGCTCCGCTGTTTTGAACAGATGGACACAGTACTGCCAAGAACTTTACAACTACCCTATACAGCCAAACGACAGTCTGTTTGAGGGGGACTCAACACCATCAAGGGAATCCTCACCACTACCAGTGATGAGAGAAGAAGTGGAAGAAGCCATCGGCAGCCTTCCGGCAGGGAAATCACCTGGAGCAGACAATATTCCAGCAGAGCTGCTCAAACATGGAGGGAAGGAATTGGTCACTCTAGTAACATCGATTTGTCAGAAGATCTGGGAGACAAAACAGTGGCCCACAGAATGGACTCAATCACTCATCATCCCCCTGCCCAAAAAGGGAAATCTACGCCAATGCCAAACTACAGAACAATAAGTCTCATTAGCCACACCAGTAAAATCATGCTCAGAGTCATCTTGAATCGACTGAAGAAAGAGGCGGAAGAACACCTGGCGGAAGAACAAGCTGGATTCAGGCAGGCAGAAGCACAGTAGAACAGATCTTCACCTGCCGGATACTGATGGAGAAACATCTGCAACATCAGAGAGACCTGTTCCACAACTTCATTGACTTTAGGAAAGCGTTTGACAGGTGTGGCACAAGGGTCTGTGGCAGGTGCTCAGAAAGTTTGGCATAGAGGAGGGTCTCGTCCAAACCATCCAGGCCCCTGTATAACACCGCCAGCAGCGCAGCGCAGTCCTCCTCAACAACCAGATAGGGGACTACTTCAAGACCACAGTTGGAGTCCGTCAAGGCTGCCTGCTATCTCCCGTACTGTTCAATCTCTTCCTGGAAAACATCATGCGTGAAACCCTCCATGACTTCCACTCCACTGTCTCCATCGGAGGAAGAATCATCAATAATCTGAGTTCGCAGATGACATCGACCTGATGGGAGCAGCAACGAAGAACTACAAGACCTGACAAAGAGACTGGAAGAAAGGGCAGGTGCATATGGAATGGAAGTGAGCACAGAAAAAAGCAAAGTCCTGGTCAACAGCACAACCAACACCCATGCTGAAATCTACATGAACGGACAACAGCTTGAAGAAGTGGGCGCTTTCAAATACCTTGGCGCCACTCTCACCAAAGACGGTCGCTCTACAACAGAAATCAAGACCAGACTAGCGATCGCAACAGCAGCAATGGCAAAGCTAAACAAGATCTGGAAGAGCAGGGAGATCAGCTTTCCTACAAAGATGAAGCTGTACAAGTCCCTGGTGCTGTCCATCCTGCTGTATGGCTGCGAAAGCTGGACCATGACAGCAGAGACCACCAAGAGAATCCAGACGTTTGAAACTAAATGCTTCAGCGCTTGCTCGGGATCTCTTGGCAAGACCGGAAGACAAACGACGTTGTGAGGAGCCAAATAACATCACTTGCAGGCCCCCAAGAACCCCTCTTGGCAACAGTCAAGAAGAGGAAGCTGTCGTGGTTCGGGCATGTCATACGCCACAATTCACTGCCCAAAACAGTCATCCAGGGCACGCTGGAAGGCGGCAGACGAAGGGGACGACAAGCCAAATGCTGGATGGACAACATCAAAGAATGGACCAGGATGGATGGCCCTACGCTGATGCGACATGCAGAGGACAGGGCCGGATGGCGGTGTCTGGCTTCGAGAGTGTCTCTCATCTCTCCTCTACGCCCATCATGGGCAAGAGAATGATGATGATGATGATGAGTTATTGCCAGCTGGCTTCTGGGTTACTGAATGTCTGCATTTGATACCATGCCCTCAGTTTTTTTAAATTGTTACTGTTTTTTGCAAGCAAACATTTTCATTACCAGATTTTGCTGATTGATTTACAAATTAAAAATCTTGTGGACTACAGTGCTCGGTCAGTGAGCCCCCCAAAAAAGAAAAGAAAAGAAAACCTCATGGTGTAGGTATACAGGGGGTAGTCGGAAGTGAGCAGAGAAATGAAATTTTGTTTCAAGCCTGTTATTACAAATTTGATAGGTTTTTGGTATATATCAACAGAAAGGGTGAAACCTGAACTTAGATTTCAGTGTATTGTTGAATACCTTCCCGGCTAAAATCAAAATGTCTCCGTTGTATAAAAACTATATGTCACTGTTAATGCTCTACATGAAAATTCCCAACATTTCTCTGGCTTCAGCACATTTTTCTTAGGGTTAATAAAGGAAAATTTCCCTGTTCACAAGGATGTGAAATTGATGTGACTGCGTTCACTAGATGGTAGAAGGACGTACCAGGACCATTTTCTTAGACTGCTGTCACCATGCACCAGCAGAGTTGAAGGAGCAGTTCCCCTCCTGTCACCTCAGCACATCATAACTTAAAAAAAGGTTAAACACATGTAAAGAACTCTTACCAACAAGAAAGTTGTTCATGCTCAAATTCGGGTAGGAAATTACTTTTGGATTGGCAAACAGTGCATGCATAGATGGCGCTTTATTATGGCGACATGCTTGCCATGATGTGAGCAGCCCAAATTCCGCTCAGAAAAAGCAGTTGTGACGAAGCAGTTGTACAATACAAGGCCAATCAATCCTATACAATACTGTCAGGTGGTGACGTCTTTTGGATGTGCTGTTTTGTGATTCTGCACGGCTGTGTCTCTGTCATATTGTGCAGGTGTTGCCACGCTGATCAATAAGCTCAATAGGCCGGAGATCACCATCGGAGTGGATGGCTCGCTCTATCGCTTCCACCCTCGCTTCCGTAACCTGATGCAGCTCAAAATTCAGGAGCTGATCAACCCAGGGCTCAAGGTCAGTCAGGGGGTTGTGTCCTCATTTGTGTGTGTGTGTGTGTGTGTGTGTGTGTGTGTGTGTGTGTGTGTGTGTGTGTTTCCTGCTTGTCAGAGACAGACACACAGATAGACAGACAAACAGAGTGGGGGGGGGGGGGGGAAGCTTTCTCTATTTGTCAGAGAGGTGGAGGAGGCAGGGGGGGGGGGGGAGTGGAGACAGGGAGGGGAGAATGAGGAGGGCCAACTAAGGAAGTGTGTGTGGTATGAGTGAGTGAAAATGATTGTGCACATGTTTATATCCTGCAAATGAAATTGTAAAACAATTGATCCTGTCCCAAATCAAGTGATTCAAAATAATAGCTACCCGCAGTATGTGAATGGCATATTCAAACAAGAGATCAAATTAACAATACAAGTCTAGTAATTTTAAAAAGAACATTTATTTCCAATTTTAAAAGCTAATTTGAATCCAGTAATGAATGACAGCCTAACATTTTTCAACCCTAACTTTAACATCGTGGATGTTTTACCTATAGCTTTCAACAATATTAGTATATGTTTCTCGTCGGTTTTTTTTTAGTTTTTTTTTTTAGTGATATTAGTTTAAACTCGCACCTTCCACAACTTTTTTCTTCTTTTCAGTTCCAGTTGAGCCTGTCGGACGATGGCAGCGGGAAGGGAGCAGCCTTGACGGCAGCGGTCTCCATGCGTTTGCGTAACATCAAAGCAGAGGTAAAGGCACCTGCACCGCAGCAAATGCCTGCACATGTAGAAATACTGCAGCAGGCTTGAAATGTATCTGTCCGTGATGACAGTATCACTGCCATGTACAAGCTTTCTGGCATGACGTATAGACTCTAGCCGCCTGCTTCTGCCAGTGGTACTTCTAACATGAAACTCACCTGAAAACATGGTGTACGTGTTGTGTTCAGGGTGTGTGACTTGTGTGGAGTAGATGAAAGAGTGGTCTTTCTTGGCGGAACTATAGTGCCCGACTGTGGTCACACCTGGGTAGAGGATTAGGTGAATCTGTCCAGCATTGCTACACCTGCCCGCAGGAATGGGTAGAACTACTGAAGGCCAGGCAGACTCTGGATGTCTGTTAGTTCCTTGAGGACTTGACTGATTGATCCACCGTAAGGAAGGTATGAGTCTGACGTCAGAAGTGCATGGATTTATCCTGAACAGAGGATAAACTTGTGGTAAATCATGGACTGGAACTGTATTGATGTCTGGAAGAGTGTGTGGAACGCTCCTGACTAATGGGTCCTTAAAATGTTTGCTCATGGTCTGCAAAGGGAGTTGATCTGTCCTGTGCTGTGAAGCATGGTCACAAGGTGTGAACCAAGGAGCCCATGGATCCAAGGATGGTGTAGTTTACATGTATCCTCAGGAATGATTGCGTTTTATCTTCAGGGATGGATGAACTGGCATGATAAAGATACTGTGACAGGGAGACTGACACACTAGTAAATCTATGCATACATGCGTATGTGCATGTGTAAAATGTGTACATGTTTATGTTATGCACACTTGCAAGCAGAGACACAGAGATACACACTCAAAAACAAATGCTGACAACCACCCACACACTGGTATGTATGTTAATGCACACAACACACACACACACACACACACACACACACACACACACACACACACACATACACACACACACACACATACACACACATTTAATCATGCATGGAACACAAGCTCATTTGGACTCTGTAGTAATTTGACTAACCTTTTGCACCATACATAGAGTTAATTGTTTTCTTCCAACATGTTATTATCTCTGTTTTTATTGGTTTCTGAAAGCTGTTCTTCCAATCGTCAATATTTTTATAATTCTACTTTAAACTGGTTTTGCAGCTAGATTATGAAAATTTAGAAAACTGAAAAAGAGTGTACATGCCCTCTGCTTTTACTTATTTCCATGTTATTGGCATTATTAATGTTTAAGTAATGAAAACAAGATGCCAGAGCTGGAAGGAACATTCTTTGGAGCCCAGATGGTAACATTTGCAAAGCAGTATTTGTATGCATGTTTGTAGTAGAGGATAATAATTGATGTAAAACAAAAACGAAAAGAAAGAAACAAACAAACAAAAACCAGTGTTGTTTAATAGTTTGCTAAGGATGAATCAAATACCAGAAATTTTTGTTTTAATGAAACTATAAGCAGATCAGAGACAGCAGCCTCACAGAATATCACTTCAAAGAAAACCAAGAAGATTGTTTGACTGGAGGGAGTTTTCTCCTTTACTCTGGGATATAAGTAAAAATGATAGATTTCCCTTGACACCAGTAGTTACTGCCACACCTGTTCAGCTTTTCTCGGGGATGCACTAGCCTTTAGGCAGGTGTTTTGGTTGGGCTGTGACTCTGTGTGTGTGTGTGTGTGTGTGTGTGTGTGTGTGTGTGTGTGTGTGTGTGTGTGTGTGTGTGTGTGTTGTTGTTGTTGTTGTTGTTGTTTTTTGTTTTAAGACAACTCGATTGAAAATGGCAGGACTGTGTATCTGTACATAACATTTTTTGTGTAATGTGAGTTATAGGTTTGGGTTTTCTCTTGATATGGTTCGTAAGGGGAGGTTTAGAAGAATACAGGTGAAAAGTTTGAATTGTGGCATTATTATGTGCATAAAGTATTTGAACAGTAGAATTGTATTTTTTGTCAAACATTGTTGTATCAACATTTTATTGTTGTTTGAAAGGGCAAATATTTGACAGGCCAGTATACATAGCCTGCTTGACGTATGACATAAGCCTGTCACACACACACACGCACTCATGCACTCATGTGCATGTGAACACTGGCATGCAACCGCGAACAATTGTGCATTGAAAGAAGATACTCATGACTGTGAAAGTTAATATCTGCTAATTTTTTTTTTTTATGTGGTAATATTCCAAAGGCTCATTTACATATTGACAGCATTAAAGAATTAAAGGTATATATATTTAATTAAACGTTCTGTATATAACTTAATTATACTTTTAATTCCTTGCTGGCAACAGTAGTGGACATTGTTTTTTGTCTCCACTACAATACAGAAAATGGGATGATATGTAACTGAGACACAGTGCATGATTTTTTATACATGCTTGCTTATGTTTAAAATGTACATCAAAGTGGTGGATATAAAGAACAGCCTTTAGAGCAAATTAAAACAAACAACAGTAGCAATACTTCTGTTTTGATCAGTGTTATTCAAAGTATATATTAAAAAAAAGATGAAGAGAAAAAGAAAATACGATACAGATTAGTTTTAAGAAGTGAAATGTAAATTTTGCAGCAGTGCTCACAGGCACATGTATGTAAGTGAAAGAAAAAAATTAAGTCTCTGGATGCTTAGATCTGTGTGTTCATATGCTCGGAACTAGAAGGTCTTAATTTCTCATTTTTTGCACAATTATGAACATGACTAGGACACACAATGAATTATGGAAAATATGGTGTTTTTTGAAAATAACAGCCCAGTAACAAAATGTACTTGAATTCACAGTTATTATGTACAGTGTAGATCTGATGTGCAGCTGTTTTCTCTGTGTTACTGTGTGGGGACATGAAAATGTATATAATAATATTATAACCTGATGCTCTTTCATTAAAACCATGATGAAATATGTTTTATTGCAAAATGAAAAAGATTTGCCCTCAGTGTCAGTTTAAAAAAATCCTTTCAACCAGTTAACCAAAACCGAAACATCTATATCTGTATAATTTTTGTGTTAAATACATACTGCTGCATTTTTTCATACCGAAAAAAAATGTAAGGAATAATTGCAGTATTTTCATTATTTTTCGATCTTTTTTTTCACGTTGAAAGCTTGGTGAATTAAATTCAGGGAAGGTCTTGTGTGAATGCCAGGGTACCGTGCTGGTAGCAAGGTTCATGTTGTACACTGAGTATCATGATGTGAAGTTTGTCATTGAAGTTCAGTGGGACTTGCACTGTTGCAAGTCTTGACAATTCAGTGGAGACATAGCAAGTCTACATTCTTTCTAAGTGAGAGATGGGAAAGAAAGGTGTGTTTGATTGCATGTCATTTTGTAAGTTGGTCATCAGTTTTTGTGTTCCATTGCGTGTACAGTTCTATGTCAGCTCAGTGTTTGATTGCATGTCATTTTGTAAGTTGGTCATCAGTTTTTGTGTTCCATTGCGTGTACAGTTCTATGTCAGCTCAGTGTTTGATTGCATGTCATTTTGTAAGTTGGTCATCAGTTTTTGTGTTCCATTGCGTGTACAGTTCTATGTCAGCTCAGTGTTTGATTGCATGTCATTTTGTAAGTTGTCATCAGTTTTTGTGTTCCATTGCGTGTACAGTTGTAAGTTGGTCATCAGTTTTTGTGTTCCATTGCGTGTACAGTTGTAAGTTGGTCATCAGTTTTTGTGTTCCATTGCGTGTACAGTTCTATGTCAGCTCAGCTACAAACAAACAAACAAAAAATAAGAAAAACAAGTAATGTTTAAAAAGTACAGAAGAAAAAGGGAAATAGCTACAAAGAAAATGAAGCATGTTCAAACCTCTTGTACTCTTCTCCCCCTCCCTGAAGGAAATGCCATTCCCTTCATCCCCACCCCCAAGCACCATCCCAAAACAAACTAGATCAAAGAAAAAAAAAAATCCAGAAACTACCACCAATTATGCAAAGAGTGGGAGAGGGAAAAATGAATGTGTATGTATATACGTGTAAATGGACAACATAACTTTCAATCTGAAATGTGCCTGTATAGAGGAAATAGGTGAAAAAAAGTGAAAATGTAATCTTATGAACAAAAGAAGAAAATGAAATATTCATAGATTTGAGATGATTTGTCTCTAACATTTATGAGGGGGAAAAAGGATACTTTAAGCATTCAGGTGTTGTGAATGTGATTTATATCCCCTCTCCCCCTCCCCACTGTTCCTCCTCATCCCCTTCGTCCTCTCTCTCTCTCTCTCTCTCTCTCTTTCTAGTACTGGCTATTTATTGTCTTGCAGCCTGATGTCACACTGTTTCCCCGTACCCCTGTGCGATGCGTGCAGTGCAGAATAATTTCAATGCTGTGGCTAGGGGCAGATGGCAGCTGTCAAGGTATATGAAAGCTCTGCCCATAAGTGGGCAATTGGCAGCTGTCAAGATATATGACAGCTCTGCCCATAAGTGGGCAATTGGCAGCTGTCGAGGTATATGACAGCTCTGCCCATAAGTGGGCCATTGGCAGCTGTCAAGGTATATGACAGCTCTGCCCATAAGTGGGCCATTGGCAGCTGTCAAGGTATATGAAAGCTCTGCCCATAAGTGGGCCATTGGCAGCTGTCAAGGTATATGACAGCTCTGCCCATAAGTGGGCCATTGGCAGCTGTCAAGGTATATGACATCTCTGCCCATAAGTGGGCCATTGGCAGCTGTCAAGGTATATGACAGCTCTGCCCATAAGTGGGCCACTGGCAACTGTCAAGGTATATGACAGCTCTGCCCATAAGTGGGCCATTGGCAGCTGTCAAGGTATATGACAGCTCTGCCCATAAGTGGGCCATTGGCAGCTGTCAAGGTATATGACAAGCTCTGCCCATAAGTGGGCAATTGGCAGCTGTCAAGGTATATGACAGCTCTGCCCATAAGTGGGCCACTGGCAGCTGTCAAGGTATATGACAGCTCTGCCCATAAGGGGCCACTGGCAGCTGTCAAGGTATATGACAGCTCTGCCCATAAGTGGGCCATTGGCAGCTGTCAAGGTATATGACAGCTCTGCCCATAAGTGGGCCATTGGCAGCTGTCAAGGTATATGACAGCTCTGCCCATAAGTGGGCCATTGGCAGCTGTCAAGGTATATGACAGCTTCTGTGACAGTGCATGCAAGTATGTTGTTGTTATCCATGTAATATTGAGGGCAAGTGATAACTTTTTGACATCTTACCTAATTTCAGCTTTTGCTCACGTATATGTACAGTACTGTTATGATCTTCATTGTGATGTGGTGTTATTGTGCTGTCGTCTTTTCCACTTAGGATGAAAAGAGCAGCTTTGTTATTTATTTTGTTGTTGCATGGTTATTCTATTATATTTAATTTTATTGTGGTAGGGTATATGTGTTTCAGGTTTCTTTAGTTTACATTGCTGTTTTATCTGTTTTTAAAGGTTCTTATAGCAGTAACTAATATTATACCAGTGTACTGAAATTAAAATTGAAGGCTTTGGATTTTGCCTTTACTGTTTTAACCATATTTCAGTCCTGTATGAATAAAATGTTTTAAATATTTTTCAGTCTTGGCTTGTTTAGAAATTCTTATTGTTTGCTTTATTGTTAATGTGTGTGTGTGTGTGTGTGTGTGTGTGTGTGTGTGTGTGTGTGTGTGTGTGTGTGTGTGTGTGCTGCAAATGCACCTGATTTGCTTTCTCTCTGTTTCCTTTTGTTATTCTCCTTTTTTCTCGCTCTGTCTTCGTCTTCATCCCCTTTTCATGCAGTGTTTTGTCTTTTTCCTTCTCATAATAAGTAAGTTGATCTCTCTCTCTCTCTCTATCTCTCTCTCTCTCTCTCTCTCTCTCTCTCTCTCTCTCATTGAAAATCCTGGTATGCCCCTCCTCTCTCTCCCCTTTGTTCTCTTTCTCCTCTAAGACTATCTTGGTCTCTTGAATCATTCACTGTGTCTGTCCCCCTACCAGGAAACATCAGCAGTGTGTACTATGACATACATTATCACTACCACTGTGTACTCTCTACTCAGTGTGTGATTGTGTATATCTGCGTTTGCATGCATGCAGAGGATGAGGGAATGGTGTGTTGTGAGGTGAGGTGCAGATGATGGGGGTGGGGGGGGGGGGGTGGGGGGGGATGGAACATGGAATATATAACTGCAATAGTACTTTTCTTCAAGACAGATGAAATGCACAGAAAATTCATAAGTTCTGTAGTACTTGCTTCAAATGAGCACATTCTCCCTCCCCCATCCCCACCCCTTCTCTCCCATCTCTCTCACGTTATCTGTCTCTCTTAACACTCACACAAACAAGCACACACACATACACACACAGAGGACATGTACAGGGAGAGTTTGTGACTCCTGATCAGTCAAGGGAAATGTGCATATTTCTTCATTATTGTACACAGTAGATGTATTCCCTTGTTTAAGTCACACACACACACACA
>CM031597.1:18617171-18644671 GCA_018398815.1 Conus ventricosus
ATGTAGTTCATAGTACACGGGTAGTTTTATCGTTAGTCCATATTTTTCTGTTTCTAATTCCGAGGAAACCATGCAGATGCCGTAGGTTCTTTCTATGCAAATGGTATCCCCGCCATCTTGAAATTCTGTGCCAGTAGTTTTTTTTCCTCTCAGTCACTCTTTTTCAATGCCTTTTTTTCTTTTTTTTTTCTTTTCTTTTTTCCTTAACCAGTCGTTGACTTTCTGTCTGGTCATCTCTCTCGGTCAGTGTAAAAAGCCTGTAGCGATATAAAGGTGTAATTAGTTACTCGAAGAAAGTCATAAATGATCAAAACAAAGGAAACATAATTCAAGCCTGTACTTGAGACCCCAAGGAGAATAAAAGGGGAAGTTACCTGGATGCAAGAGACATCACACAACAGGTAACGACCAGACTGAATTAAAGTGAAATATTATTAAGTAATGTATAACGTAGGCCATGTTGTTTATTTTTGTTGCTTATTTGCTCTTGTTCTTCCTGAAGAAGACCGGTAGGTCGAGGATCGTTGCTCCAGTTTTGGTTGCGTTCAATCGGCGGCTGCACTACTTCTACAGTGTGTGTGTGTGTGTGTGTGTGTGTGTATTTTGAAAACTGATAATAGATCAAAACACGCACACACTTGACATTACTTTGCCACAACATGCATGCGTCTGCGTACTCGACCAGCTGGGTAGGCCTATTTGTATGCATTGATTGGTTTCAGCTGGCTGTGTACTTGTCTTCAATGATCGGTTTCGCCTGGCTATGTACTTGTCTTTGATGACTGCTTGGTTTAAACAGAACTAGACACCTTCTCGTCACACTATCTGAACCAATGATTCAGGTCAAAGAAATACCTTGACTAGACAGATGCGCGGCGAGAGAGGAGGAAAAAAAAATTAACGATAATTCTTAGTGAGTCCGCCCCAAACAAGGAAAACGAGTTACGAAACAAAATATGACGCGTTTCGACCTTGGTCTTCTGCAGGGAAGATAAACAACAGTTGGGCCAATGAAAACGAAGAACGGGCTATCACTTATTTTCTCATATCTGGCGCAAGAGGGAATCGTCTACCTGCACTTTGACCAGCTTATGAATTCGTTTAATGACCTCAATGACCACGAGCTCTGACGCGGACAGCATCTGACTTATCTTGACCTACAACTGACCAGGGTCAGGGTGAGCGGAAATAATTATGTGCTGTCCAGCTGGACACTGTTCTGACCAATCAAATGCAAGCAATACGTTGGGAGGGAGTGAGAGAGGGGTGAGGAAACAAGCGAGAGGGGCCTTGACACCAGAGTTGTATAATTAGATGAATCTCTCCAGTCAGAAGTAATCGGACATGAGCTAGGAAGGAGAAATTGCTGCGCACGTGCGCGTAAGTTCGTGTGTGTGTGTGTGTGTGTGTTGTGAAAGTCCACGTCTACAGCTGGACTTTAGCGGAAGAACAAATCATGAGATTTCTTTAAACACTTCCTGAATTATTGCCGAGTAAGTCGGGAAAAGTTCACCACCTCAACAGTGTCTGCAAGGAGGTAAGAGAAGATAAGGGGGGGGGGGGGGGGGGGGGGGGGGGGTTGACATGGTGGTCATACACCACAATTAGGAATAGCAATCAAAAAGCCACATCGTGCAGGCGGTTGGTGTGTGTGTGTGTGTGTGTGTGTGTGTGTGTTACTACTTTTTGTGTGTGTTGAATTAACAAGCTTATCCTTTTTTTCTTTGGAATTCAAAACCAATCTCTGTTGTCACAGAAGGAATTACCGCTAAACAGGGTAAGAAAAACATAATCGGGTTGAAAACGAGTAGTAGTAGTGTAGTAGTAGTGTAGGGACGTAATCAATACATAGGCCGTTAAGACTTTCAATGTCCCTCGTGTTATTTTACTTTTATGACAGGGTTGAAAATGCATGCAATATAAATTTTCCTTCTTATTCATCAAAGCTTCTAAACTGTACTTTAAATTTCAAGTCTTTATCCAGCAAATTCTTAAAAACATTAGTATTTTTAGCAAATTTAAGTGCAGTTGTCAAACTGTTCCAGTTAGTAATAACTCTGTTACTGAACTTGATATCTCCCATGTTAGTATGAAACTGCTTAACAAAAATTTTGCCTTCCGAATTTCTTGTTCTATCTGTTTTAACAGCCTCAAAAAAGTAGAAATTTCCTTCCAGTCAAATGTGGAAGATAGTGGGTATCATCGCTGTGCACACTCGGAAGACAATCATACAACCTCAGAGTGGGCAAAAGGCTGCTTGAAAGCTTTCAGTTTCTTTACTGATGTTTAAATTTAAAGGGATATGACATGATCATAAACTAAGCTGGCAAAAGTGAAAGTTAAAATCGGCTGACACAGAAAACACACCACCAATCATTTCTCTTATATGAATGGATGGATGCCTTTTACCACTCAAGAGTCTATGAATGCATGTCATAAATCTTGGAACTCGCCCATGACTTGGAGCCTGTGCCAGCTGAGATTCACCAAATCGTTCCATACCCTTCATTTTAATCTGTCTGCTTTGAACAACCAGTCTTGACGTGCACATAAAAAAGAGGGTGCATTCAGCTTTTAAACGAGAAACGAATTCAAGAACAATCCAACTTTTTCTGTTTATATAATTATACTCTAAGCATTACTCTTGCCATGGTTTGAACAATCTGTGGTGTGTTACCTATATATTATCATTATGAAAATTATATAGCGCCTATCCTAGGCTAGAGACCAAGCTCTAAGCGCCTTACAATCCACACTCGTTTACACAACGGGCTGCCTACCTGGGTAGTGCCACTGAAGAGCTGCCAGCTGGTGCTTCATTCAGTTGTTTCCCGTGTCAGTCTATATCGTTCACTCAATTTCCTTACTTGCTTCATTCTTTCCATTTCTCACGCAGGGTGCATGCCATGTGTAACATGTCATCTATACCAAAGGCCAAACTGGCCTTCTCTTCCGAAAGTTGGTGATGGGATTTCACGTGTGTGCATGATGTTATGCGTGTGTTCACACACGGACCTCGATTTATAGTCTCATTCGAAGGACGGTATGGGGCACAGAGTCAGAACCAATGTTAACTCTGAGGGAAAAATCCACCTGTACCAAAACAGCCTGGCAGAGATTTGAACCCACAACCCCAGAATTGCCAAGATCACGATGTCTGGCACTCTACCACTGAGCTATTCCAGCCCCATATATGTTTAGGAACAGATGGAGCTCTTGAGGACAGCTTTGCATACATCAGGGTATACAACCCAACAATACACACTACTTTTCGTTTACAAACTCAGAGATTTATATACAGAAATTGATATCAAGAAGGAAAGGCCCGACAAAAATTCTAGTAATGATCATTTCATATTCATGATTTATGTAATAGAGTTACAAATTAACATCAAATCAAATATTGTCATTAATTCCATTATTAGTCGCATTATCATTACAGGCCAGCCAACCTCGCAGGGCCTTTCCAAGGTTGCTACCATTCAAAGAGGAAGTTAAAAAAGAAAAAAGAAAAAAAATGCTATCATACTCTGTAAATCCACAGCACCACTCAGGGAAAAGAAGTGTTGACCTTCAGAACAATAACAAACGACTATTTATTGATCATACTCTGTAAGTTCATAAAATGAACCATACTGCTCACATCCTGAAGTCTGAGAAATCTAAGCTGTGCAGTGGGATCCAGGCGCACCATCCATTCAGTGCCTTCTGGTTTTAGAAAAATGTAAAAAAAAAAAGAAAGAAAAAATCAATGCAAGCACTACATACTAGGTAGGTATCACCCACTCCATACAGTGTTCAGTTTCACCGTCCACTCGCCACATTCTAGCAAACAAAAAAACTGGCATGTCAGAAATTCTAGAATCTGCAGTGAAAGAGACAATTGTGTGAAGATTTTCAACAGCAACAAGAAGTAAGCAGACCACAAAGGCAAGAAAGACACCAGATGACAGTTAAAGAAAAGAAAAAAAAAAGGCGAGTGAAAAAGGTTGACAGAGGACCCCAAGTTTTTAGCACAGAATTATCAATAGGAGCGATACGATTTATATTGAATGAGCCCTCTCAATCCCCATGGGGACATCCTGTCATTAAAGAAAAAAAGGTTGATGATATTAAGACTATAGCTTGCATAGACAGCTCAAATTGCTCATGCTTACCTTAGTATTTTTGCCATTGAAATTAGAGTTTATTGTAACTGATCCTGGTGCTTTTTTTAAAAACATTCTTATTTGCTTTTATTGTTGTTCCACATACAAAGAGAAAAAGGGAAAAAGAAAACAGACACCCACCCACACACATATAAAGAAGCCAAACAAAAAAAAAAACAAATAAACAGCAACATTCATAACAAAAAGTTAGGTATAAAGCAAGAAACAGACAGACAGACAGACAAAACACACACACACACGCATGAAAAAAGAAGAGAGAAAGAGGAAAGTGTTTCAGCATGGCATTATCTGTGTATAAAAAAACATGGTTACTTATTGACAATGCTATAAGAAATATACATAAACCTGTATGCATTCTTACATTACTACCTGATTATCCTGATGCTTTGTAACTGGTCACCACGGAGTGTGTAATCCTAGATAATTGTCCACTTGCACATTGCCCATGTGGAGCACGGGTAAGCATGAGTAAAAAATAGTGCAACGATGGCCATTGCAGTCCTATAGAAATAATCTAAGCTGTGTATGGGAAACTGCAAAGTCAAATAAATGAATAAACAAGTTGGGTAACCCTTGCTCACATGATGAAATAAATACTCGCCCATAACTCCAAACAAATACTGCTTTTGACAATGAATTGCCAAGCAGAAATGACAACTCAGAGCGCACAGAACAAACAAGGAGACATCGCCCAAAAAGGATGTTCCAAGCTTGCCTATATATACATCTTCACAGCAACAAGTGGAGAAATGGAACAAACACAAATTACCTTTTACTCAAGACTGGCACAGCATTTTTGATCTTGAATATAGTCAAACAAACACACGGATGAACAGTAACAAATACAGATAAAACTTGGTCTGATTGGTAAGAGTTACTCTACTTGGTTTGTATTTACGGTTTACTGTTCTCTGCCTCATATAAGATTTCCTTTCAAATAAATAAAGTCACTTTCACCAGGGTAGTCATAATCCTGTCAAATCACTCAAGCAATAGGTATATACATCACATCTGCTGCACAGACTTAGCAAGCATTGGATGGCTTCTTTCAGGCATAGCATACTGTGAACAGTACTGTCTTACTATTAAATGTTAACCATAGCACACCGATTCAGCCACTAATGTAACGCTAATGGCTCTCATTTGGACAGTGTTGACACTGGGAAAGTTCCATGTTAACCATAGCACACCGATTCAGCCACTAATGTAACGCTAATGGCTCTCATTTGGACAGTGTTGACACTGGGAAAGTTCCATGTTAACCATAGCACACCGATTCAGCCACTAATGTAACGCTAATGGCTCTCATTTGGACAGTGTTGACACTGGGAAAGTTCCATGTTAACCATAGCACACCGATTCAGCCACTAATGTAACGCTAATGGCTCTCATTTGGACAGTGTTGACACTGGGAAAGTTCCATTCTGACCAAAGCTGGGTACAGAAGATCACGGATACTTCGTTTCAGGTCGACGTGTGCAGCAGTTTTGACATGATGCGGGCACAAATATTCCAATATATAAACACTACTAAAAAAATTTGCATTTGCATTTAGTTTTCATGACAGAAGAAAACATGGTAAATCTTTAACTGGGAGATTGCCAGTCTTTGAATTGAATTGCCAGTCTTTGAATTGAAGAAATCTTGTTCACATCAACTGTTGATTTAAACTTTTGACATTCTCTCTCTTTGTTACTCAAGAAACAACACACACAGTGTATTTATGCATGCACACACACACACACACACACGCCCGTACAAGCATGCACAAACACACACACAGGCTGATGTTTGTGGGGTTTTTTTATTTTTTATTGTGTTTACTTCAACAAAAAGACTCTTTTTCATATGGCAAGGTAAACATTCATGAACACACACTCACACACAATTATAGGAAATATGTAAACAAACCAAAAGTGAAATGACCTTTATATATATTTTGGGAATATAAAACGGAGTGGACTAAATAGTTCTACTTTGCAGTAAATAACACATCACACAAAACCAAAACAAACCAAAATGAAACTGATTCCATTAGGCAGTCATGAATCATTTACATATAAAAAGACAACATTCACTGAATGAAAAATATTTAAACAAAAAACCCCATCAAACTTGAAAATGAAGAACAGATGACACATCTATTAGCAATCAACCATGGAAAGGAGTTAAGGGAGTTAGAAAAAAAAAAAAAAACATGCTGTCTTTGTCATGTAAACTAATGCTACACAATTAATAATGGTTCCGCAAGAAAAAGGTAACATGCTATATCTGTCATGTAAACCAACGGCATACAATTAATGAATATAGTTCCACAAAGGAAACAAGTGTCCTATTTCAAAAAACAAGATTTGTTTTCAAAAATCTTTTGAAACAAAAAAAGCCACCCCAAACCCCATCAACCTGTTGTCCCAAAAGAAGAAAAAAGAAATGATGTTGTGACAGGTGAGCAAGATTTGATGATGCAGGTGAAGACGATGAAATGAGATGGGTATGTACAGAGCTGTGCTCCCATGGACATGGCCTGGAATGTAGGTGTTTATTTCTGTCTTGAGATCTGAAAATAAAGGAAAAAAATATACACGACCAGCACATGCCCCACCTTCCATAAAAACTTGCATCTTTCCTGTCACTCTCCTATAAACCTAGTTTGAAGTGATGTGTGTAGTATTGTGTGGACTCGAACCAGCGGATGGGTGGATGCATCCTTGGGGTCCCCAGTCTGTGCCCGATGATTGTTCAGAGGTACGTAACACCCAGATACTCACGAAGATATGATCTGACTGATAATCCATCTCAGAGGTAGCTAAGACAGCACCTGCTGAACGGTACGGGACCGACAGCCTGCTTGCATGGCCAGTGCCCTCCAGCCCCCACGTGGATCCACTGCATCAGAAACGCTTCTAAATGGTGGAGGAAATCCAGATATGTAAGAACACAAAAGATATACACCACTACAACTCCATATTCACCTGAACTGTCGGGGGCATTTTGACTGGCAAAAGAAAAGGCTCAAGTCTGGAGGCGAAAGAGAGGAGGACTGTTTTCCTGGTTTCCTACAGGCAGTCAAGCTCACCACCTTTGAATGCACTGCACCTCTAAAGATTACAACATCTCAGCTTAACCCCACCATTCGACTGTTCTATTTGCGTGTGATGTGCTGGGAGTCTGGAAAACTGTCTGAGGGCTTTCTGATCTTTACTTAAGATATGCAGGACTGGAAGGTAAAGTGTGTGTGCAAGTTAACAGCATGGCTGTGCACACTACATACAGAAAACAGTAGCTTGTAGACAATGATAATGATAGTACTAGCAGCTGCAATAACAGTAAAAATGAGATTCAACTGGCAGTACTAACAACTGTATAAACAATAATAAAGATGTGCTTCGTCAACAGCAAGAATAATCACCCCCCCCCCCCCCCTTCCCTTCCCCTCTCCCCATCCCCACCAGTATATCTTAATTGCCTTCATGGGAAAAAATCTGTGCCTTTTTATGTAAGGGTAGCCATTCAAAAACATCTCAAATCAGAATACAGAAAACTGGCCAGTATACCTTGATTACACATTGCACACACATGCTGGTGAACTCACAGAGCATATGTGCTTTTATAATTAAGTTGTAAGCATTGGAAATAGTGATTATCACTAATACGAGTAAACTGTATACGACAGTAGAAGTCAATTTAATAATAATAACCACAACGATGAAAGGAATCAAAATGGGATACATGTGTTTAATTTTTCTTAGGTGTAATACAAATCTCAGAATACACAGGAAACATAGGTTAATACACCTTCACTCAGCTGTAAAAATACAAATCAGCAGTATTTGTTTCAAGTCAAACATTTCCTGCACTTGCACATGGCCAGACACATACGCACAGCGAAATGGAGAAAGAGAGGGAGAGAAGTCACACCTTAGCATCTATAGCTTGAAATTATAGCCGCCACCTTTATTTACAACAGGACAGTTTATTGCCAAGCTGCTACAAGAAGACTAGCTTAACGCATGAATTGTTTGACCAGGAAACTACAGGATATTAATTATTAACACAAACATTATCAATTTCTAAATTTCCTAAACTGGCAAGTTGTGGAACTTCTGAACACTGTCAATCTTAAATGAGTAAATATATCAGGTTATATTTGTTGACTCAAATATAATGTAAATAAATGCCAATTTGCCTACAAGCCACATTTTTGTATAGAGGACAGACAGTGTACATTTGCAATGTTATAAGGAAGTCCTATCACACATGTGCACATATACACACACCCATCCCCGCTCCCCCCCAAAAAAACACAAATAAATAACAGATTTATACGGCTTGTTTCTGTAAGATCAGTCGACACACAACTTACTTTTCTGCACTGTTTCTTTCATTCTTTTTCTACTGCAAATTCCACATGTTCTCTTTTAGTGCTATACTTGTTTAAAGATGACCGATTTTCTATTGCAAACACAGCCTAACATACATCACTCACCCCCTACTCTTTACACCCCCTCCCCCCCCCCCCCCCCCCCCCCCCCCACCAGCTTTTGACAGACACTACAGTATTACATAGAAACAAATCACAACATATTACTTTTAAACATTTTGCTTACCTTTTAAAGTTTTTTGTTGTTGTTAAAAACAAAACTCTTCTTCATTTCTTTTTCAACAGAAGGTGTTGGGATGAAAAGGTATGGTGAGGTGTATTCATTCATTCTTTTTAATGCTTAAGTCATCAAGTCACTGCAGCGAGTTGAATGGCAAGTAACACTTGCAAGAACACTATCACAAGTCTACGCAAACCTCCATTTATTGCCATGGAACCAGACCGGATTCAAATGAAAATGCCACACAAAAATTATCACACAGGTAATACCAAACATTGGTTAACAAGTAAATGTCCTTTGACAGTAACAATTTCTCAAAGACATTAGTTTAAAAAAGAGTGTTCCTATCACAAGTATTAATATGACTAGGAAGATACTGGAAATTTTGAAGGCGCACCAAAATGGAAACAAAATATTTATGGTCAGTACTAAGCAGGATGCGGAAATGAAATCTAAAGCACTTCAAATTCTCAGTACCACCACAACAAAGGAAAACATCTTCTCTCTTCGGATTTTCATGGCTTCAAAATATGCGTCCATTACTGCTGATCATATTATGGACTTGGTACAGAAGTACCCTTCATTTATGACCATGGGAAAAAAACTCTTAAGAGGGAAGAATCTTAAATGGGAGGATGGGGAAGTGGAGATAATTACCCTCTTGATGGAATGAACAATTGTATGATCTGAAGACAACAGGAATGTTGTGACAGTTAGATCTTGAAAAATGAAAGCGTTGTTTGCCTGTGGTTTTGATTACTTTCTTTCTCAAATCGGTCTCACCTTGATCAGTTCTATCTATAACCTTCATCCTTTCTTCCAAGGTTTGAATGTTTCTTTTCATCTGAGACCTCCCTGACACTTTGAACAAAACTGCAAACAAGCAGCTGGCAGATTATCCAATTGTGTTTCAGTCAATGACTTATAAAAGGGAGATAACCAGAATTTCAGAGTTAAAAACATTGTGCGTTTTGTGTTCAGCAGTATGCTGAACCACACAGCTGATGATTTTCTTTTCTCAATCAATTGTCCTGCTTCCAGATTTCTGTTTCATGGTCATCAAAGTTGGTAAACATGATGTCGTTGGTTTGGTAGTCACTCATGGGGAGACGTGTAAAGAATAAATAAACTGGTCATGGAAAAACTGATCAGGATGGGGAGAGGATCATAGATCCTGGGGTTGTTTGTCAGAAGGGGTACTGTACTGACAGGTAATCCTTATACTTGGTCTCAAAATTTAGCCTCTCTTCTGTTCTCTGTGTTCCTTCACACAACACTACGCCATTTGCATACAAAAAAAGCGGTTTTCAAACAGCCTTTCTTTTCAATCTGCTTGAAAATCTAGCAAGTATTTCTCTCAAATAGTAGAGCGTAATATGTACTGGCAAAATGTGTATAAGAAAACTGGTGACAATGAAATCACATACAAACACAAAACTTTGTTTGTGCCATGGGTAATAAACTACCACAAATACAGTCACCAAAAACCTCACCCAGATAAACCAGGGGAAAAAAGCAAGTCACACACACAGACACACAAAACACAATAGGAAAGCAAGGAACAGAACAGAATGCAGCACAAGAAGTAAATACAGATACAAAAATATTTACAACCTTCATATACATCTTGGAACCCAAATCCTGAGAGCACATGAAAATATATACAGGACAGAGAGAGGGGGGAGTGTGGGGTGAGGGAAGGGGAGGGGGGAGACAGGGGGAGGGTAGGAGGATGATTATAAACTAGGCTGGTTTGTTAACAAGTAGTATACTTCAGACCAGAGCCTCAAATAAGGGCAAGAGAATTAAAGTGGAAGGAATGTCGACTGGCCAAGACCACCAAATCCTGGTAATGAGTCACATGTTAGTTTCTTACCAAATGCAATTCCTCACTGGGGGTCTTCTCCACTTTCACACTCTGAACAAATTCATATGATCAGATTTGCTCGAGAACTGTGCAGCAAAAAAAAAAAAAGTCTAATATGATGACATATATTTGTTTTGCAGTCTTGAAACCAAACTAACAGCTTGCATGTTTAAGGTGGAGAATAAACTTGCTCCTCTTATGAAGGCAGGCACACATGAATACATACACACCCGTATGATTTGGTTTTTATTTACATGCATAATTCCAGTTCACTAGTACTGAGTTCCAGACAGTTGTTCTATATTGTTTTTTGGGGATGGGGGGTGGGGGTGGGGGTGGGGGGGTGGACAGGGGATCACAGCATCAATTGCGCAGTTTCTCTTTGAAAATGACATCAAAATGTTTGTCTCTTCCTTTTGACAGTTCCTTTGCATTTTCTTTTTCAAGCTAAGTTTAAGCTTCACACAATTTTTCAAATGTTAAAAAATGTGTAACATGTTACCTTTCTTACAGGTTCTGATGGGAAAATATTTTACCTGACGTGAATACAAAAATTCAGTCATGACAACACTATAAGCCTGTCTAAGAATACTCATGAAGTTCACTGCAACTTCTGTTCAGCAAATGAAATGAAAAGTTAGTGGAGCCCTTACGCAAGTTTAGACACTGGAACCATGGAATCTAATAAGTTAGGAAGCAAATATATTTGAAATCATGTGTATGTACAGTTCTAAATATATGAAATCAATCATATGTACGAATCTAGATATGACAAAAACAGAGTTAGATTTGTACAAGTTTTTGTTTTGTTTTGAATGTAGTATACTTCAGGAGATAATGATGTTCCTAGCTAGCTGACTTGATTTCGGTAAATGATCTAAACCATGCAAGATTTTCAACCACTTACTTTAATAAGTTATGAGCATAGCACTGTTTTACAGAGCTAAAAGCTGTTAGTGTGTAGTGAAGTGTAGCGAAGAATAAATGCTTGTAGTCTCAACTTTTTCATGCGATTTCTGCGGTTCAAAGCACATCTGCTGCTTGACAGGATATGTACAACTTGACACTCTTCAATGAGACTCTTCAATGTTGACTGCTTAGGGATGCCTTTGTCTTATGTTTATTATGCAAAACATTGGAAATGTTTTTGATATGCTTGGCTCTGACCATGGCAGACAAATAGTGGGGGAGATGGATTGATGACGGAGCAGGAAATGACAATGATTAACCGATGAAACGGACTGACATAATGTGCATCTCAATGTATTACTTTAAACAAAAACACATACAGCTGAAACAAGTGAAAATCATGCAGTATACAGTTCAATGGCAGAACGTCTTTTCAAGAAGTGTGTGTGTGTGTGTGTGTGTGGGTGTGTGTGAGAGAGAGAGAGAGAGACAGAAGAAGAGAGTGTGTGTGTGTGTGTGTGTGTTGTGTGTGTGTGTGTGTGTGTGTGTGTGTGCATGTTACTGTGTGTGTGTGGGACTGCAGGCAATGGGGATCGATACACAATGATCATGACACAATCTCACCAGCAACCTGGCTATACCTTGGACTCGACATCAAAATCTCACACAGTCCTTACATTCCTGACCCCAGAAACGTAATGGGAAAAAAAGATGTAACTATAATATTCTCTTCTCATATTGTGCAAGAAGGACTTAAGTGGTCTTTTGGACCGTTTTTATTCACCATAACCAAAATCTATGTCTTCATTAATGCTAGAAATAACAACAATGTGGTAAAATATTCTCACATGTGGTATACACAATTCAATCCCTTTTTGCCTCTTAAATGAAAGAAAGGAAAAAAAAAGGATTTTTACCCTCTCAAAATTTCTGCTCTCTTATAGATTAAAAAAAAAATCATGATGTATTTCCAGAGCTGGCAACAAGGACAACAACAACGACAACAACAGAAATGATAATCATAATAATGAGTGAGCAGTCCATTCCCAGTCCTGACGGAGTGTGAAGCTGCAGACATGTGGTCAGCAAATAATGCAGCTGAACAACAGGCCATCAGCACTACCAACAACACACCTGCAAGCACTAGGAGGAATAGGAATGGGGGAAACAAATGTCTAGCAATCAATACACCAGGTTTGTTCTGAGTGAAATCAACCACAAAGGATCACCTCATGACTGAAGACATCCACGCAAACTTTCTTCAAACTTGGGTCGAAAACACAAATCATACCTATCAATAAATACCTCCCCTGAAGTCGGAGTGTGGATGCCCACGTGACGGGGTTATCAAAAACGGTCACACATGTAATGTTCTCATCCCCACCTGATGCATTTTTACCATAGTGTTCAAGTGCTTTGGCTGTTCGGATGATCCCTGGAGTCTTTTAGCCAGGGTACGACAACAACAACAAATAAACACCAATCTGATAAACAACTGCAACATTTCTGCCCAGTTTAAAAGAACTTGAAAATCAAATATTACCTTGAAGAAGCACTGGGTGGAGGTGAGGGATATATAATACACACACACACACTCAGCAGTGTCTGCAACTTGTGGATAACAGTGAAAACAAACAACAAATTATACGAATAGCATTTCTTTTCCGTGCGTGTTAACAGGGCTCTTTTCACACCATCAACAAAATACATATCTGATTTGACTGCCATTAATTGCAATGAATGTTACAATACCTGGATCAAGTTTTTTTTTTAAATTCTAAATTTCCAAACTACAGCCCTCTCTCTCTGCAATCATGGCCGTAAAAGAGACTGCCTGAAAACAAAACTCTTTGGACGCAAAACTGCACATACATTAACATTTTTTTTTAAGGAACACACAAAAACCACTTACATAGAAATGGAAAAAAAACCCCAAATCCAACCAACCAACAAACTCAATTTTGAAAAAAAGACTAAAAATAAGCTTGCCTAGTAGGAGATGCACATGAAATTCCACATTAGGTTAAACAACGTCTGATACTCAAAGACAGCATGTATAAACTAGTCCAGTTCACAGAAGACGTAAAAGAGCAACACTGCTCCATTTTCTTCATCCAAGATCACAGGGCTGAACACATGGCATTCAATGTCAGGTTTAGTATTTCTTTTTTTCAGAGTCCACACACCTGAACATCAGCCATTCAATGTCAAATTTCTTCTTTTTTTTTAAAGTCTAGAAAATCTCAACACCAAAATGAATTCACAAAATAGATATTTACTGATGTGCATCAATGCACCAATCAAAAAATCTAAATACTTCATGTCGACATCAATCATGAGTCGGAGATGAAAGAGCAAGAGCTTAAGACACTGACAACGTACAACAGACAATCTGTACATTCTGCGCAAGTTTCCCTCTAAGGAGTCTAAAGCACTCTGCTTTTCAGTTCTCCTTTCCAGAGTAAAGCAACATCCACATGATCACTTATCCCTGTCATCTGTGATAAGTGTGAAATACCAGTGAAAAAGCATACATCAACCAATCACCCCATGTTTTCATCACTCTCCTTATCTCTCCTTCTTCCTCCAGTCCTCTCCATCCCACCATGAGTGTTCTTCACTCTTGTCTCCTGGGATTCCCAATATCCCTTCTCTTCTGCCTCTCCAAGTCCGTCTATCCGTCCTCCGATACGTTTCTGTTTCTCCCTCCCTTCATGCCCGTCTACAAATGCAGCTATGGTAGGACAGAAGTACCTGCCTGCCTACCTGGCGCAAGAATGTCAAGTGTGTGGTGAAGGCTACGACCTACTCACTGGGCAACAGCAGGATTTTTCGATCATCAGCTGCAGAGAAAGGAAAGTTGGGTGTAATTTAGCCAACATGGAATCATCATCATGACAGCCGGAGATTTGGCTTTGCAACAGTACCACTTTAAGTTGCTGTTTGTGACTTGAGACATCACTATAAGCTGCGCCAAGTTATTACCTGATTGAAAAGCCGTCAACTTTTCAATGTTCAACACCACTGGCTGTCTAGATTTGTTCACCTTGTTCACAACTGACACATGATAAGTTGTGTTTTCCCGTCTCTCCAATAGGCAGGTGACTTTGCATTTGGGCAAGTAAAATTTTTGGTCTGTGTGCCTCCAAGGCAGATCAGAAAGAAACAAGGTCCTACCCTGCACAACCCACCTCACAATGTTCTCTACAGAGCAGAGAGTAATGTGAACCAGCCTAATGATCGGGTGATGCAGGGTTAGGCTGGACACACGCTCAGCAATACATATGACATTTCCTGATAAACAAATACACAGAGAAACTGGCCTCACAGAACTGAAACCTTACGTGGATGATAATCGGTGCAATGAAAACATACAACAGCATCTCTAGATCTGACTCACTTTGACCAGACCAAGAACAGGATGTGTTCATATTCTCTGCCTCAGTACCTTTATTCCCCAACCACTTCAAACTTGAATCGACTTGATCTTGACTCAAGACCAAGGTCTAAAGGGTCACTCAATTTCAGCTGATATTTCACACCCATTAAAATAAGCTGCTTCAAGCTGAGTGAGAAAAATGTGTGAGACACTACTGGCATGCTGTAATAAGTCATATACGATTTTGGTCTTGGTCTACAGCCACTCACCAAGGTCTCAGCTTTGAGAACTTCAGGGCTGATCTGCGAGTCATGTTTATGTCATGTTTTGTCACTGGCTGCTGCAAAATCGGTGCAAATGCCACAACCATTTTCTTCTTCTAGTGATCCACAACAAAGTTAATCATCATGAACAAAAAACAAAAACAAAACACACACACATACACGCATGCGCACACACACACTCTTTCCTGAATCTGTCTTGCAGTTTGCAAGACACTGTAGTCAACGAATGCACACACACACACAAACAACTCCCAGACCCTTTCTACTGTAACTTTCCATTTTTCATACATTTTTTTTAATCTCACGTCCAGACAACACATTCTGTCCCTCATCAGCACTCTGAAGACTAGATTTTGTTGTGACAAAACAATGTTTTACCAGATTGTGTGTGTGTTGTGTGTGTGTGTGTGTGTGTGTGTGTGCGTGTGTGTGTGTGTGCGTGTGTGCATGCGTGTGCCTGAGTGACTATAAAATGTGTAAGGGATTGTGATTGTGTGTTTATGTGTGTGTGGTGTGTGTGTGTGTGTGTGTGCGTGTGTGCGTGTGTGTGTGTGTGTGTGTGTGTGTTGTCCAAAACCAGCTCACTGTCAGATTAACTTCAGGTTGTATTGACAAAACATATATATAAGAGCACATCAACACAGCCTGACTAATCAAAAAACAACAGAAATCATATGACAAAAAGTACTGTATTACACATCTGATTTCAATTTCGCTTGTTTCCATAAATCAAATTTCCTTCACTTTCCAACACAGACACATAAGTTTTTAGAACCAACCATCATCCCTACAGAAAATGTACTTAAAAAACAAACAAACCCTGTCTAGTTTCATTTATAAAATGAACAAACTCCAGAAACCCAGTGTCTTCTGGCTCACTGCAGGCAAGCCAACAACAATTTGTGATCTGGACACAAAAAGTACTTGTCAACAAAACCACATGATCATGACTGCTCAACAAAAAAAAAGAAGAAAAAAAAAGTGGCGCGGACCATCACGGTATCAGCCACAAATGACCAAAACATCACACACCACATTCACTTCTCTTTGATCAAACACATAAAGAACGAAGTAACTGACACTTCTTTTTGTTTCTTTCCATGTGGAGATGGATCAACAGAAAAATACAGAAATGGACAGAAGATGAAGACATCAGAAGGAGCCTCAGGATGAAAAAGAGTGCACATATTTAAAAGGGGGCGATGACAGGAGATCCCTGACCAACAGTACATTATTTCATGAAAAAATATGGGAGACGTGGGGGGAAAAAAACAGAAGAAAAAAAAGAATTTTTTCTCGCTCGTCTCTTCATACATACATATGATCTGTCTTGAAATTTTTGAAAGATCTTTGCAATAACTGCCATCTGACCGCAGACAAATTCCTTTCTGCAACACCGCAAACCAATGAATTGGAGAAAAAAATGTATTAGATGTGAAGGGGACAAGGGGGGGGGGGGGGGGGGTGATAAAGAAGTTCAGGTGCGTGACTAGGTACTTGTGGTGGTGGTGGATGGGCAACTGATGGAGTGCAGGCCAGGGCAAAGGGGGAGGGGATGGAGGAACGAAAAAAAAAAATCCTTGGTATGCTAGATCCAAACAAAGGTGGAATTTTAATACCAGGAGAAGGACGATGCTAATGCCACAATTATATATTAATCCAGATTACCGAGGGGAGGAGAAGGGAGGTGCTGACACTACCTTACATCTCAATCGGGATAAGGGAGGCCTGGAAACAGGAAAAGGTTGATGCTACATTATCTTCTAATCTGAATGTGGGAAACCACACATGAGGGTAGATACTGACACCATATAGGGTTTGGAGATGCGAGACGCAGATGCCACATCACATTTTAATCTTTTTGTTAAAGCGTAGAAGAAAGGTGGTGTTGACACCATGTTACATCTCAATATAGATGAATGAGACAGGACTGAAGCCATATTACATTTCAATCTGGATCGCCGAGACCAAGAGATGTGAGATGTTGACGTCACATTATATTCCACCCTGTGGATTACTGAGGGTAGAAGATGGGTGATACTGAAGCCACATTATATTTCAACCTGGATTACTGAGGGTAGAAGACCAGTGGTGTTGAATCCACATATATTTCAATCTGGATTACTGTGAGTAGAAGATGGGCTATATTGAAGCGGCATCTTATTTCATACTGGATTACTGGCAGCCACGTTGCATTTCATCTGGATTACAGAAGATGGGCAATGTTGAAGCTTCATTACATTTAAATCTAGATTACGGAGGGCAGATGATAGATGGTTTTGAAGCAATACTATATTTCATCTGGATTACTGACGGCAGAATACGGGAAGTTTTGAAGCCACAGTATGTTTCAATCTAGATCCCTGTGGGTAGAGACAGGTGGCACCGATTCCACATTTAATTTCACTTGGACTACTGTGAGTAGAAGACAAGCGATACTGATGCCACAGTATATTCAATTTGGACTACTGAAGTTAAAAGACAGGTTTGAGTTGGAGCCACATCACACTTCAATGCAAATCGCTGAGGGTAGTTGACAGGAAGCGCCGAAGCCACACTATATTTCAATGTTGACGAGGGAGGCCAGGAGCCGGGAGACGTTGACGCCGCACAGGATGCCCAGCACCAGGAACAAAGCCATCATCATGCCCGCTGTGCCGGCATTCTCAGCGTTCACTTTCCTGAAAGCAAACCAGTTCATCTCGTCAGAGAGTCATTGCAAAACACAGCGAGGGAATAAGAACAAAAATCCATGCACATAGTCGTTAACATTACTGATATTATGGTTAGTGAACAGCAAAAAAACATGTTCAAAATTTTTACTTATTTCAACCAGTACACACGTTAATTCTGTCAGAAAGGCTTTTTTTTTTGTTTTGAAAGGGGCGCAACTCTTGCATACCTAAACCATTCCCATAACAAACTGAAATTGTTTCCCCTTTCAGGCACTTCAAAACTAATAACAAATTTCTTGAAAATTTGTCGAAGTTCAATTTTCATTATAGCCCATCCAGCCACACAGGGCCTCTCTACATGCAAGAAAGTCCTGTAATGAAAATCAAAACACCATATAATCTGATACATAAAGCATGCTTTGTCTGTCTGTCTGTGTGTGTGTGTCTGTCTGCAATCCGCAATTGTCGTTGTTGGTTATACCAATCCACACCTTTCATCTCATCCTCTCAAAACTGGCATGGTGACACATTAGCACACTGGTAACATTAAGAACAAATCACATTTACATTAAAGTTTCATTAGTCGCTTATCAATGCGACCATTTAGCTAAGCAGAGTGAGTCACATGCACCTCGCCACTGGTGTTTGCATAGATTAAAATGCCCTACGTTCTTCAGCCACAGTATCTAAGGTGCAAGAGCATTAGACTGAAGATATGAATGTCTCTGGTTTTGGTCGCATGTCCCATGTCCAGGCATTTTCTTATTTCTCCCAAGGGATTCATACTCAGGCCCTCTTTAATATTTTCCCCACATTTGCCAAAAATGGGTTCCGTAATTTTTAGCATTATCAAATTTGTGATGATCTTGTTGAACAGATCCTGAATCCATTTCATCATCTAGATCCTATGGGGGCATTCAAGCTTCTGAAGGTGATACTGAAAGTTCACCTCAGGAACACATGTATGATCTTCAAGAAAATAGCAAAAAGAGAGAACACGGATATTATCGAATGGTTAACTACTATTTCCTTGGGATGACAACTGTTTTCCCGGAGAACAATGACTTCGTTTCCTCTTTTCCATGAGGATCACAACTGCCTTCCATAATATTCTTGAAATGATAGTTGTTACCCTTACCCTTGTTTTCCTGTAGAAAACAGGTATTTTAGCCAGGATGTCGTTAACAGGGAAAACAGCCATTGTTGCTGTTTACCATGGTAAGTACATGCTCACTGGTATAATTGGTACATAGCTACAAGATGGAAAAACAGGTATTTTTCCGAGGATCACAAGTATTTTCTCACAGATCATAACTGTTTTCCTATTTTCATCGTTTTCCTCAAGGATTATAACCATTTTCCTGGCAAAAAGTGGGAAAAGAGTTGTGATCCTAGGAATAACACTGACTAAACCTGTTCACGACATACTTAGGAAAACAGGGAAAACACATATGATGCTTTGGTTAAAAAAAAACAAAAAACGGCTGTAATAACAGCATAATCCCATTTCTTTGCAGGATACAGCTATTTTCTTAAGGAAAAAAACAATAATCAGCTTTTGAAATTAGTATGCTGCCATAAGATCTTCACCAAAATTTAATGGGTTTATCCTGGACCCCATTTCATCTTGCCACCGACTTTGGTTAAAACTGTTTCTGGAGGGTTTTTTTTTTTTTAACTGAAAGACAACCAACCAACAGAGAAGAAACAGATGGAGTCAATTAGCCCTGATCAACAATAAAGGGCACTCACTTAGGGGCATACATCATGCAGAGACTGCTGAAGTAGCCGCTGGTGAAAGCCATGAGAGCAGCAGCTACGATGTAGACGTAGTCATTGGCGATCAGCACAGGCCAGGCGCGGTTGTCAGGTCGGAAGTTACACAGCAGGTACAGAGGGATGAACACCCCACGAAGCAGAACTGGAATCCAGACAAACCGCGGCCCAGGCTGTGGGACACAAAGCGAGGAAGGCATGTTCAATCAGAAATACATCATTCGCATGTAGTAAACATGTAGACACCAATATGATGTCATGAAGATCACTTCATGACATACTTCCAGCCCTCCTTCCAGTCTTAACAAGTACATAAAATGGTGGGTTTGCAGTAATGTGAAAAAACAGACACCATTCCCCCTCCCCACCCCCCCCCCCCCCCCCCCCCCCCCTTCCCCTGAATCCCCCAATCTTTCCAGGACTATAACGCTAGGAAATAAATATGACAAAACAAAGTTTAACTTTTCCATATGTTCTCTGAAACCAGAATGCCAGATTCACGAGGGTCTGGCAGGACCAAAATCAAACTGATAAATGCCATGCCATTTCAACCAAGCTAACTGGCTGCAGTCAAAGTAGCTAGGTCACGTCAAGTGTTTTAAAACAAGTGTTTCATACCGAAATATGATGGCAACACAGTTTTGTGCTGAACAACTTTAGAAGGTGTTTTAGATCTGCTCTCATTTTAAGACAAGCACTGACTTTGCAAACAGTTCAGAAGAGTCATCGTCAGGCAATGCAAGGCATCTCCAGCTGCCATGCGACACTAGACACTGACCACAGGCCGATAAAATGACAGTCCCATTTCAAAGTCTTTACACAGAAAAGCTTGATTTCTGATCAGTTTATTTCCAGGCTCCTTGATGTGTGAGGTTTGCCAGAAAGCGGCAGAGTCAAGAAATCAGGCCATTAAATCTCGTTGATAATTAATATTGCGCCCCTGTTGGGCTTGCAAAGCAGCTGGCACTAATTATGGTGCTTTTTCTACTGGCATTGTGTAACATGCCTTACAATATCACAGCTTTTAAATAAATCTTAAATAAATGTTAGCGAACCGCCAAGAGAATCGTGGACAAACGAGTCACAAGACAAAACACAATGCGTTTCGACCTTTTAGGTCTTCTTCAGGCAAGACACAAACAAATAATACAACGAAAATGAACGAATTTGGTACTCAGCAGCTTCGATCTCTTCACTCTTCAGCGCAAGGATGCCAGGATTCAACGCCTAAAAGGTCGAAATGCGTTGTGTTTTGTCTTGTGGCTCGTTTGTCCACGATTCTCTTGGCGGTTTGCTAACATTTATTTAAGATTTGTTTAGATTTCCGCCTGCAGTCATCTCACTTTGCAGCTAGCTTTTAAATAGTTCTATTCTTTCTTTGCTGCATTCATTTGGAAGACATGTTTTAGCTGAAATTACCATCATGTAACACAAACCTTTAACCCACACTTAGGGAGGCAAAAAATGTGCCTTAAGCACATTTTGTCATGGTTTTTCAAGACTGTAACAACGTGACATTAACGATAATAATAATAAAAACCAGAATACTCACAAGGCGCACACATTCTGTGGTGAGGTTGCCCAGCATGGCAAACAGGTTGAAGCTGAGGAAGCAGAAGATGGGAGTCCAGTAGAGATCTGACCACAATCCCAAAGAAATCCTCTGTTCTTCATAGCTGCTATTGACCGGTACTGGCATGTGTGTGTATGTTCTTGTGTCGTGAATGTTGTGCATGTGTGTACTCCTTGTGTGTGTGTGTGTGTGTGTGTGTGTGTGTGTGTGTGTGTGTGTGTGTGTGTGTGAGTGAGAGAGGAGAGAGAGAGAGAGAGAGAGAGAGAGAGAGAGAGAGAGAGACAGAGAGGGAGAGTGAGTGAGCGAGTGTGTGTGTGTGTGTGTGTGTGTGTGTGTGTGTGTGTGTGTGTGTGTGTGTGTGTGTGTGCATTCACACACGCACATACATATGCATGCATGTGTTGTCCATGCCTGCATGCAAGTGTGCATGTATGTATATGTCTACATATGTATGTTTGTGTATAAATAGCAGTGTGCATCACTCATTATGCTTACCTACATGTGGAATAGTTTAGCGATACTTTAGTGATCACAATAATGTATCACTATGGAATTATGTCAGTTACAATGAGATAGCAATACTTTAGTGATCACAATAATGTATCACTATGGAATTATGTCAGTTACAATGAGATAGCAATACTTTAGTGATCACAATAATGTATCACTATGGAATTATGTCAGTTCCAATGAGAGATGTCATCTGTGAATCTGGCAGCCTACATATGCAAAATCATGACAATTGTTTGCTGATCATAGCAATGTGCTGATATTGAACAGTATAAGTTCAAGTGACACATATGTGAATTCCATCAAAAGTTGGCTTTTGCTTTGTGATGGAATTGTGAGATGGAAATAAAAAAGATCATATGTCTTGTAAACAACAAAAAGCACCGACTTTTGCAGAAGTTTCTCAACCTGTTGGTGAGTTGATTTTAACGTGGTGACAGCCCTGATATGGCCCTTTGCGGTCGGCTGGGCTATAAGCAACATTATCTTATCTTATCTTATCTTCTCAACCTGTTATTTTGAAAAGCATTAAAAAAAAAACAATGACTTTGGCTGAAGTTTCTTAACCTGTTCATCTTGAAAAGCAATGATACGTAACACATTGTGCATTAATATGAACATTAACCTTGAGTTTTACTCTGATGAAACTGCATGTCAGAAAACCATCCTTGACTGCCATCGTGGCAATGGCTTCTGATTCACTCCCTTTGCAATCCTCCACAAAATTTTCTTTTTTGTTTTTTAAACACAATGTATGTATACAATGTATACAAATACACACAGGACTGCACAATGTCCTCGTCTTTTTTGCTCATGGGGTTTAACTCATACATAAACACAGCTGAAGACAAAAGATTTTGACTTTATGCTAACTGCCCTTTAGGCAATGTCACTCTTGGTTTCAGAAATGACCATGCTGGGTGTTTGGGTTTCCACAGCCTGTATCATTAGTCCTGATGCAGGCAGCATGATTATTATTGTAAAAGCTTCCTCTTCAGTATGCCTACATATCTACACATATTGACCAATGAGATCAGTGAAACCTTTCACCCCTATGAACCTATTAAAACTGCTAAATTTGAAAGCTCAGTCCTTCAGAGTACAATTCCACACAAAAACCACTTAGCTGGGCCAATTGTTCAAATCTGAAATCCCAAATGCCTTGGGGCAATTAACAGGTAGGCTCACCTGAGATAGGGAAGTTGAGTCGCTTGATGTCACTCTGGATCTGCGGGAACAGCGCCAAGGACACGAAGAAAACGAACCACACGCTCAGAGCCAGCACCCAAATCTGTATACACAGTGAAAATAATAATGCACACATTTGGGACATCAGCTTAAAAAAGATTTAAAAGTTCATCGTTTTAACTCCCCATCCCACATATTGTACAAAACAGAGGGAATCAAAATGAAAACACACACACACACACACACACACACACACACAGACACACACACACACAACCTCAATATATTCCTTCACAATCACGACTTTTTGACATCAAATGTGTAAGAAAAATACCATGATAAACCGAACGAATAGATGATTGAGCAAACTAAGATTTTTGTCAAACAAATTTTGTAAACTATGACACTGAAACCACTCCGAGTCTTATCACGTTTTGTGAGGTCTTCAGTTCTTATGTCGATGGTTTTATTAACTTTTTCGCAACACGCCGTGAGAATGACTGCGGCGCCCGACTTACCACTCGGTGACTTGGTGCGAAAATACTCGTGGCGAGCATCTGTCACTCAGGTCACGTCGCGAGAATGAAAGCGACGGTCTTCTAAAAATCAATATGACCAAATATCCTGGAGAATTTTTAACCAGTGGTGTCAGCCTACAGATACAGTCCTTCCTACGTCATATCATACCAGTTAGCATGCTGCTAACAGTTGATTTCATTGGTTAATTTCGAGAGAAAGCAACCAACCCATTGGCGTCTTCAAGCACTGAATCAGTGCTCGTTGTTTGAAGTAAGTCATTTTCAACTCAATCAAACAACAACAAAATAATCATTTTGACTTTTAAAACATTTATCATCAAGGAGATGAAAGATAGCTCTGTTTCACTGTAAAAAAAAATAAAGTCACTGTCGGATTCAGGCTTATATGGAAAATTAATTAAAAATGGTCAAAATCAGATGTCCTGAGGGAATTTCAGTGCTGTGGCTGCAGTACTAACTGGGCACATAGAGCAGAGGGTCTGTGTTGATGGTGTTAACCCTGTACATCACAGTTCTGCATCGGCTAGAAATTCTGAAGCCCAGTCATTTGATCACATTTACAACTTCCTGATGGATTGTAACCAGGATCGAAACTAAGATCAATTGATGAATAATGAAAAAAATAAAATGTTGCATTCATATTTCAATTGCTCAAACACCTGTGAGATGAAATTGTACTGAAGAAACAAATAGTGTTTAATAACACACCCACATTAACATTTTCAAGCTCTGCAAAACTTCTCACGCATGACATCCAAAACTGTTCTAATGTTCATGCTCATGACCTCTCACAAGCAAAAATAGAATCTACAGAAATGTAAACAAAAAAAAAAATCACATACACCCACCCACCCACACCCACTACGGAGAAGATACTGGAATAAATTTTCTTGAGTTGGCATCCGTCTGTCTTGAGCGACAATGGTGTTGCGGCATGGTTCGCTCAGTCACTGCAATAAATGGATTCTGTCAAAGCCATATACCAGAAGCAGCTGTACCCATGCACCATGACTCACCTCTTTGAAGACCTTCCAGTAGACAGATATGCGGCTGCAGCAGGTGACAGGTTGACCTTTCTGTGCTTTCCGGTGCTTCAGCTTCGTCAACAGCTTGAAATGTTGATAGAATTTCTGTACACACAAATGAAGGAGATGAACACACTAAAGTCTCAATGATCAGAAATTATTATCATTATTTAAAAAACAAACAAACACTATCTTTTACTTAGTCTGAAAGGCTGCATTGCTCAGATTAACCTTTACCAGCCGAGTCATCCAGTAGTGGAGGACAGGATTTCTCTCCCTTGAGCCGAGTCATCCAAGTCCGGATGATGGACAGACAGCAGTACATTCTGCCGTGTCGTCCACTATCAGATGACGGGAACATAAAAAAAATTCCTACACTTTCCATGAAATGATCCAAGGGAAATAAGCTCTGTAACTAGTCTTGGGGATGTTGGAGCGAGTTGCAGACCATACTTTCAGTGGCCTATTGTGAACTTGGCTGACCCCAGGAGCTTTGAAACAAAGAAACTGGCGGCACCGGCGTGCGCGGCACGTATTTCCTGTGCCAGAAAAAATGTCGGTCAGGCGAAGGGGTGGTAGCGATTTCTCGCTCAATGAAGCGCTTGAAATCATATTACAAAGTAGATCTGGTGATGAGGGGAGTGATAGAGAGAAAGAAAACTTTGAAAGAGAATAGGAAAGTGAATTGTTTGAAGATGCAGCCATCCCTTCATCTTCCGATTCGGTGTTGTAAAAGAACGGAATAGAATGCAAACAAAGCATTTTTTCTACTTGTCAGACATGTTTTTCAACACACTGTCATGTGTACACATTGAAAGCAAATGATTTGAAATTACTATGTTCGATTAGTTGAGTGTTTGTTCTTTCCTGTGACACCTAACACAAGACCGTCAGTTGTTGTCTAGCTACCGTAAAAATAAATTAAAAAGTGGCCAAATATGTGCGTCGGCAGGGAATGAGCGCTGTGCGCGAGCGTGCGGCAGCAGGGAATCATGCCGTTGTGCCGCTCTCGGCTGGATAGTATTAAAGAAAACTATCTTTAAGTAGATGACACTTCACATTAGTACATGTACAAATATGGTCAATGAATCGATTCAATTCAACAAACAATGCATGAATTTAAGACATCATGCATCACATTACCCACCTGCGCATACAAAGACTCTGAAATCTAATCCTGATCACTCTCACATACCTGCCATCTGCACCTAACGCACTCCAGAGGTCTCTGCTAGAATGAAACGTGGCATACAGGTCCTCCTAGGATCAGCTACATCCTCAGATCTGCATACATCCCCCTGCCCTAAATTCAAACCTGGTGAAATGGCGTAATCTGACAGCTCTACGTGTCTGCTCTGTTCGGGCAAATAAGCAGTGGAGCATGTACTGAGTTCATGTAAAACAGCATTTATTCGAGAAGGTAAACAAGGAGACACAACAAAATACGATGGGAAATCTCACATGCATTTAGCACTGCCAGAGCAAACACTATGTCAGCAGAAGCTGCAGAAAAAGAAGTTCAACAAGTCAGAAGGCCACAAATCATGGCCTGGAAGAGCCATGACATCAACAGCGTGGAAGTGGAATAATTATACTGCATGGAGCAGATGACCGGGAGTGTACAGCAGACGTTCCAGAAAGGGAAAACTATCCTGAGATCATCAACAAGAGTGGCATGAGACTGGGCAGAGCACTCCTCTCAGGTTCATCAAACAAAACAATTCTGACTCAACTCACTGTCCCATTAGAAAGCAGAATGGAAAAGGCTCACATCCTCAAGACTAGAAAGTATATCAGTTTAGCAAACACCTTGAGGGAACCCAGGTCCCAAACCTTAGTCCTCTACATAGAAGCTGGAGTAAGGGGGGTTTGTAAGCTCATGAGCCTACGATTTAATGAAACAGCTCTCAATGTTTGGTAGAGTACCCAAACGCTCAAAGCAATGGCATAAGCAGCTAAAAGGAGCTCCAGCTTGATCTGACCGAGGAGAAACAAAACTGAACTTCATCAGGCTTAAATTTCCCAGGTTAGAACAGGTGCCTGTTAACTATGTCAGACATCAGTCAACAAAGACAATGTTTTGAGACACCCGACCATCCAGGGGGAGAAGATTCAAATCCTGAAAGTGCCAAAAATATTTCTGACAGCAGAAGGACATTCAGGTGTCACGACCTGGATGAAGCCAAACCTCTTCAGAGTGGAAACAGTTCAGGGCCAAAGCACTTGACAGGGGTGGGTGTGGGTGTGGGTGTGTGGAGGGGGGGGGGGGGGGGGGGCTTCTCTAGAGACCTTTAACTGTCAAGCTCTCCCTAAGAGTATTTTCCTACCAGAACACCTACTGACTTTCACTATGCCTGAATGGTGAGTACACAGACACATGATTGCATGTATGTCCTCACTCGTCCGCTGAAAGCTGTATCTTTATCAACGGTCCGAAATGTTCACCCACTGACCTAATGCTTAAAGTATCTGCACAGTAATTGTTGTGAGCAATGTCAACATGTGAATAAGCATACTGACTGAAATAACTACCCACTGACCTAATGCTTAAAGTATCCACACAGTGATTGTTGTGAGCAATTAACACATGCAAATAAGCATACTGACTGTGACAGGTAGGACAAAGTAAGCGTCAAATGCGATGAGGAGGACCACAATGGCCGTCACAAAGTAATAGATGGCCGATGTCCGTGTGTCTGGAGCCACTGAAAGAGAACCAACAAGCAATTTCAGATCATGAGATATATATTTCATCAAGTTTTCACTTGCCATTCCATTTACATTTAAAAAACAGATCACTGAATTGTTCATATGATTTGCCTAGCTCTTAAAATTTAACCCCACTCATTTTCAGTGATCAAATTCTATGATTCACATTCTAGTATTTCCTTCTAATAATGAGAAACGGAGAAATGTTATGCTTTTCACAGCTCTGTTACACCAAGTATTATAGCTTCATTTTGTGAAAATAAATAATTTCATAATGATGTTATTTTTCTAACTGG